>OY728126.1:474930717-476180717 GCA_963277665.1 Viscum album
ATGAAAAAAATATTATAAATTAATAATATATGTTATTAGACATATTATTATGGTTCTATAATATATTAACAATGAACTTATATTTATTATACTGGAGGTTCAGAAACATTATATGAAAATTTAACATGAGGTAAGGGTATCTCATCACATTTTTACTTTACTGATACATACACCATATTCATCACATATTAGATTGTGTGGTGAATATAAATCCCATTTTTAAAAATAATATCATGAATAAATTTCATTTTTTTTATTTTAGGTTTCATATTTATTTATTTATTTCATGAGGCAACTATTTCAAATATTACCATTGTGGTATGGGGATATTTGACATGGTCATCATTATTTGAGATTATTTTTTGTCAAACCCTAACATGAGTTATTATTATATATCTATAAAAAAATTCACTCTTATGGTTATTCATTGACGTTCCATGTAATAGTAAAATTTTTCTATTCTCTGGTAGATAATATTACTTAGAAAATGATATGAAAAAAATAATAATTTATGTATTTCTTTTGCCGGAAATTCATTATCATCAAAATCCATGTTCTTCAAAATATTTTCAATAATTTTTATGTTAATAAAATTTTTTATCAATGAAAATTATACATATTTTTACATTATAATTAATATTTAAAATGTAATCCTATATTTTTTAAAAAATTAGTATCATTTGGATTTTTTAGAAATTTTTAATGGGATCATTGTTTTAACATGCATGACATGAAATGAATTTTCCTCAATCATTAACATTAATTGTTTTAATAAATAATTTACAATTTTTAGTGTTATTTTTCAGGTAAAATTACTTTCAAATGTTTTAGTGATATTTTCATTTTAAAATTTGACATTCATATTTTAAAGGATATTTTCCTCATGACTGATTTTAAAAACATTTTTGAGGTATTTGTATTCATAATAAGAATAATACATTTAATATAAATATGAACTAAAGGGGATATTTTATATTTATTTCAACTCTATTATTTCATTAGATAGTATTCTATAAGTTCCACTAGGGATGTAAAATTTAATTACCAAACAACATATCACTCTAGAGGGATGATGATTAAATTTTTTTGATTGGGGTCAATATTATCATTTTTATATAAGAATCCATCAATATGAATGGTTATGTTTTTTTGGATTCCCAAATTTCATATGGGGAACGAATTGGAAATTAAAATTGATGGGTGGGGTATAATTATAGACAGCTGCCTGATCTGTTGACTATGTCATGAGATAAACCAATTTACAAAATTATATGGGATTCAAAAAATAGTTTTAAACTATCTTATGATGCATCTGGAATGTATGTTTTAGATATCCGAAATTATGAATTCTCTTATTAGGTGATCAATGATTTATTTCCATGTGAATATTTGATATTAATGAATATCAATCGTTGTGTTTCAAGATTACATGATTATTTATAAGATAATATTTTATCAGTCTTTATTTATTCGACATTCTTCTTAGTGAACATTTTAAAATACTTGTGTTTCATTTATATAACATTCCATATAAATTATTATTATTTATTCTTGTTTTATTATGAGGTATATGTATATATCTACTGAGTATTTGATCTCACAAATTTCATGAGTTGAATTTTCCCAAGGGAACCATGAATTGATTTGTGATTGATATGCATGGATATTCAATGAGTAATAATGTCATTATCAAATAAATTACATTATATATTTCATTTTATAAAATGTAATGTGAATTTCATGTATTTTTATTTTATACCAATTCTAAAAAGCTCTCTAGTACCTTGATGAGTGATTCTATGTAACGTTTTCCAATGTAATAATGTAACCACCAAATCTGGGATATTTGATGTGTGGTCTTTACAGTTGGTATCATATTATGTTTAGTGGAAATCATGCGAACTATATTTAAGAGGATTTTAATTTTGGAGCATAACCATATGATATAAATTAAGGAAATGTATATAAATAATACAATTGTTTCGGTATTGTTGATATTTTGAATTTTTTCATGTTAATACATCCCTAATAGGACTCTACATGTGGACATGTTTCTGGAACAGATATACATAGGAGTATATAATTTGTAAATGGTGCATTAGGAATGCCCCAAGAATTAATAGGTACATGTTAATTGGACTAAATTAACACATGGTTTTACACTTTCAGTGGATATAATTGGGTGAATTAATTTTTTACAAACATTCATGATGGATTTGACTATGTGATAACCATTAATTACATATTTTAATTATATGTTTTCATTGATTTAAAATAATGTGTCTTGATTTAGACTTCCTATAAATGACTCTTCGTGACTATGGTATTTCACATTATGATCATTATTACATGACCTTTGTATTATGGTTATAATATATTGATTGAACCAAATAAAAAAAAATTATTGTTGAATTTGATAGAAAATGTTTTTTTAATAAACCAAATGTGATGATGACTATGGTGAAGGTAATTTTTATTATTCCAAACTAGTTATCATGATATATTATTAACCAAATGCACTTTAACCAAAAATAAGAATAACCAATTATGATAAGGATGTAGTTCAATAAGATAATGAATAGTGTATACGATGGAGTAAATAGGGTTTGATTTTCATAATGTTCAAAATTAGAAAATATAAACATATGGTAGTGATTAAATGTAATACATAAATATCATATGTGTGGATAATAAAGACAAAAAAATAAAATTGTTGTGGAAAAATGAAAATTTTGTTAAAATACTGGATGAGATTAATTATATATCTTTTGTAATATAAACTATTGAATTATTCAAATGTGGTATGCATGGGAATTAGGGAAATGGATTACTTAGGGGTAATGACTATGAAGAAAATAATCATGTCTGTGTGAGTAATTATTATATTTCTGATGAAGAAGTTGAAAATAATTACATATGAAATTTTGGAGATATCAATATGAAGATGATGAATCTCATTTAATGGATTAATAAGGGACAGGAATTATTGATCTGATTGTGGTTGGATTCAATAATTATTTTATATGAGTATATTATCAATTCTTTTATAATTTTAATAATTTTGAAATGTATACATATTTTAATAAAATACAAATTTATTAACAATGTGATTTAATATTATTAATGGTTATGATGATGAAGAAAATTGATTTAGTATAAATTTGATATTTTTTTAAAACAAATGATTTTTGGAATATAACCCATAAAATTTTCTCGATGTTTATATGATACTTGTTACCCAATATTTCAGGGATAGTATTAGTAACTGTGAAATTGGTTATTGATTTCATGGAATATGTTACCATTTCTGAAATTTAATGCATCTTTGAATTAAAAAAATATATTTTCAAAAATAATAATTTTATTTTAGATGTATTTTTGATTCCATTATGGTATTATAGTGATCATGGTGGATATATATTTTTAATGTGACAATAATAAGGCAAATATATTTTCTAGGGAATCTGATGTTGACTAAGTGAAATTCATTCTAAATTTCACGACAAGATTTTTATAAAAAAACATACGGTTAACTATTTATGGACTAGAATATGTTTAAATATTTGTGTCAATGTAAAAACGTTTCTATACATTATGTTTTTAGTGTAGATAGGAGTAATAACTTTATATTGTTGTATGGATCGTACTATCTATTAAATTTTAATTTTATTAATTCTGGGAAAAAATTCCTCTTGAATGTTAATTTAATTATGTGAGAAAATAATTAAAACAAAATGGTGTAATTATTCTTTAGAATATATTATTTATATATATTTTCATGTCTTTTATATTAGGATAGTAATATAATTAATCAATTATCAGAATAAGATAATCAAACAAAAAGGTTATCTTAACAACTTTATATCTGATGAAAAAATGCCTTTTAACTAATCATTGATACATGGTTACTAGGTACATAAAATAACATATATCAATCATTTAAACTTATTGATGTTCTCTACCAAAATTTATAATTATTTATAATTTCCGTCCATATCCATATCGTTAAGTCCCACATATAATATCATATTTTGAAAACTAGTTATGTATTTTTTCTATATGACCTTCATACATACCATTATATATTATCAAGAGGATATTAAATTAATACATATCATGATGTGGGGTTCAAATAATGTTATTTTAACATGTCAAAAACTTTTTTAAAATTATAAATATTAAATGTAAAATAATCAATTTTTATGGGGGTAGAATATGACACGTAAAAATTATAGAAGAGGGGCATATTATTTGTTATAGTATATGAAACCCAAAACTAATCATAGAATATTATTTGACACTGTATTAAATTATGTTATATTTATTTGAAATTAAATTTAATATCATTGATAGCATTCAAGGATTTCCGAATTAGCTTTGAACCAAATAAAATACTGTAACAAACTATTCTTATTTAAACATAGCGATTATATCATAACGACTTTTTTAAGGATTTCAATAGTAATAACTAAATTATGAAAATTATATTATCAAACATGTTTAAAATACATTAAATATTTATATATTAAATTCAAATAAAATTTAAACCATTTGAATGAGTGTGAAATGTTTTTAGAAAAACATTATATTCTGATATGCAAATTAGTCGTGCTTTGCACACATAGTTTGAAAATATTTTCCTAGAACATCTATAAAATATATTTGGAAATATAAAAAATATTGGGATTATAAATGTAACTAATTCCCTTTTTTAATTATTTATAATTTTATGAAAATAATAAATTTTTGATGAATATTTGAAAATAAATATTTGTATTAAAAACATCCATATATTTTAAAAAAATTTGAATAGTAAATTTTATATTAAATTGTTCATAATGGAAAATTAATTAAATTATATAAAAATTTAACTAATTTAGATTGTTAGAATAAATAACATTATTAATTTTTATATTAATACATTCTATTCATTTTAGATTTTTTTCAATCCAAAAATGCTCTTTCATCGCATATATACCATAATTTTAAACAGAATTCATCCACATATGTGAGATAAATTTGGAAAAATAGATTCAATAAATTTATTCAGAATAATTTAAATAATACAATATGGTCAACATAATTTTTTACCATATTGAATTGTAAAACAAATAAAATTAATTTTCATTCTTATGGTAAAAAATGGATTCCCATAGTGTTATACTAAGATGTTTATGGTTAAAATGATGTAAAACATGCTCAAAACCCATGTGATGGGGATATTTTTAACTTATCACCTCATAAGAGACATTATTTCCTATTATTGATGCTTGTATCAAGAGAACAATATGGGTATCATGTTATTATTTAATATTTTATTTTGGTATTCTATCCTCACTTATAAATGCATCCACATTCACTTATATAAAACATTTTTTCCAAAAATTTCTATCCTATTATATTAGATATTTCCCTTACCACATAAAATTTTCTATATTTTTTATATTAATCCCTTCAAATTTTGAATTAGTTGAATCCCTTAAGAGGATATCTGAATAATATGTTAAATTAGGAAACATGCTTCTTTTTTTCACCTCTATTAAGCATTATGATACTATATTAGTATAATAACACTACTATATAGAATATAATAACATGTGATTATAATTATTTAATAATCCAAATCCATCTACATTTCCACCATACCTAAAACATAAAAGTCATTGGTGTGTGCAGCAGAATTCTTCCTCGCCAGCTTATGTAACCAATTTTCCATCACAACCAAAAAAGTATGGATATAATGGTGGATTTTAAAAAATTTTATGGTATTAATTAAATTACTAAAATTTAGGGATTATTAAATCAGATGTACCATCTTACTTACATTTTCTGTGACGTAATAATATTTCTTGTGTGTACGACATACTACCACCTCAATAATATTTGTGATTCATTTTTCAATTACACATTCCATAAAAGGTATTAAGGTACAATGTAATGAATATATGTTTTAATTTTTATAAAAACATTCTTAGGGAAATATATGATATTATTTATCTTATTAACTTCCATTCTTTTGGAAAATAACATCTATTCTCATGTATATGTGTGGAATATCACCTCAATATATGGATGTGAAATGATATTCATTTTTATACTACATGGTTAACTATATTGGTTTTTTTCTATTAATATAAATTATATTTATGACATAATAATGATTATTGGATTTTGAATTTACATTTATCTTCCATTCATTCCATTTATCTGGAAAAATAGATACAACATTCATGTGTATATATGATATAATGTATCCTGGAATGGTGTGATTAATTATCTATCTAAAACAATAATAAATATAAATATATACCTAATGAATAATATTGATTTTCAAATACATTTTATGGGAATATTATAGGAAGGTATTACGAATTTGGATCAAATATGAGCCATAGCTGCCCAGAATTTCTTTTATGGGTCTTATTCACAATGTTATTCCACTAAACTAATGAATGGTGCTCATGAATCCCTTAAATGAATGGTTTTTTTCGTGAATGAGTGTGGTTGTGACAGCATCCTCCAAGAGTCTGATGACACTCTGTGATGACAAAAAATATTATTGGTTCACTTTATGATTCTAACGAAGTAACACAATTCCAAAAAGCCCACAATATTTTGTTGACCCCTTACCATCTTAATAAAAACCCTATCTAATAAATACCCACATCAATATGATATTTTATGTATGGTTACATGGAAATTTAGCCTCCAAATTTCTCCAAATATTATATCCTACAGAGCATCATGAACCAGACAAAAATGCATCATCTAAGATATCGTGTCATCACGAGACCCACTTAAATGTTTTCTTGAAAGCCTCCATCCTATGTGGATATTCTTTTCTGGACCACATATTCTCTTCACAAAGTAATTAGAACCTATGGGGTTTTTAGTCTTCTTGAAGAATTTATCCTTTTAGAAGAACACTACTAATGAGAATGGACATCATCTTGAAGAAGGGTAACCCTATTTTGGGAAGCCTTCTCTTTCACATAGACCTTATCCTATATGAACAACTTGAGTATTGCAAATCATCCCTCTATGAGGCCCTATAATTCATGGAACCTCTCCCTTGGGCCTCTCTATGCTTCCTCCCTTTCAAAAACTTTTATTCATGAATTATGAGTTTTTAGAGCCCCTATACCCATCTTTGATTGGTCCAGCTAATCCTCTAGTCCCTACGTGACAAGTGCTACCCATTCTTTTGGCCCACTCGACTTCATGTGTATCCATATAACCCCACATGACCTCTTAATAATGGTAATGGTATAGTAATTATTTTTTCTACAAATTATAGGAACACAAATGAGTACCTCGTGAATAGTTACCCATCATCATTCGTACACCTTGGCATTGGTGAAGCCATTCCCCACCCAAAGGTGCCTGAGCAGAAGTTATGTAAGCCTACGAGGTAAGATGTGAGTCCCCCATATCTGTGATGCATGACATAAAACAACCTAGTACCAGTTTCTTCAATAGAGGATATTATGTTATGACCTTATCATGTTAAATAAGAACAATAATAATAGTGAGTGAGTGGCATGGGATGGTCCATAAACACCTACCCTCCTAGGGAATGAGATCCTCTTCAGATGGAAGGACATTCTCATTTTCCATCTTCAATAAGTAATCCAGAAACTATCTCTTATTGACACTTACTTCTTTACTCGATTGTCAGGTATACTAGATCCTCTTATTTATCACACTAAGAATGACTAAAATGGGATTAGTGGATATAAAAAACCATCACACCCATCCTCATCCATCCAATGGGTATCCCCATGACTGTAACCCTGAATGACTATACCCATTATAATAGATGATTCCACATATAATCCACAACTGCATTCTCTTTTTGGCCTCATTTTTAGGTACATGACACAACCCATTCTGAAATATGTGGGACACAATTACCAACTAGCATGGATGGCTAAGAATCCTCCCATAGGTTTATACATGACATCCAAATCCAGCTTAAATTTATTTAAGTATCATCCTCGATAATATTATATCACTCCATAGGGAGATGACATCTCCTACCAATACATTGTATAACTTTGTTGCATAATCCCCCCACAATCCCTCATTTGCAAACCATTTAAGATGCGATGGTCCGCATTACATGACGCTAAAATACCTAGATAGGTCATATCACTTGAACTTAATCTATATCATTGAATTACAGAGTTTAATATCTCTATTTTGATAGAATGGTATATAAGATGACAGTATGATATTCATTCAAGACCTATAGTAATTCTATGTCCTACCTCATATGGAAGTTACTCCATTATACACCTCTATGGGTCTACCAATTAGTCTTTGTGGTGTGAATTCTCCCTTTCTGTGATACAACTCCTAGATCTACTACCATAGGGATTTATGATCGATCTGAATTAATAGTGAGAAAACTTCATGTAAGTGGACACACCTATAAGATCCGACTGTATAGGTTATTTACATCCATCCCTCGGTAATCATCCTTGAGAGATATTTTCCCATTATAGGGAAAAAATACCAGATCTACCTCCACACGGAATTCGTATCCATCGAACAACTAGAAAATACATATTCCCATTAGGGGACACAACTCTTAGGTCAACCACCATGTTATGTTATAATCCATTATCCTATATGATGTGAAATTTTACCTTTGGGTGACACAAGTCATCAATTTTCCTCTGTAGGGTGTCCGGATCCATCAATTGGTAATCATACAGGTGTATCATCTTTTATTAATATGGAACACCTCCTGAAGTGGACTCTAAACATCATTCTAATACATCCAATTTTAAGGTATGACATATTACATATATATGAAATACCTCCAGGATCTAAATATATGGTTCATTTTGATTCATCTACCATTAAAGTGTGACATATTCCCTTTTGGTGAGAGACCTCCCATATTCACCTCCATAGGAAATTTTGATCCATTCATTAGTAAAAATCCTCATGAGAAAACATCCTTTTATGGGGAACACCTCTCAGATCCTCCTCCAGAGTGAATTCTGGTCCATCTTCATTCATGGTGTGACATCTTTCCATTAGGGGACACGCCTCACAAATACACCACTATTGGAAATTTACGTATATCCATTAGTAATTTTCATGGTGTGATATCTTCCCTTTATGGGACATCCATTTGGATATGCGACTATAGGGTGTTCTGATCCATCTACCTACATGATTTGACATCTTCTATTTATGGGGCACACCTCCTATATTAGTCTCCTTATGTATTTCTAATCTATACATTAGTAAACCTCGTGGTGTGATATCTTTCCTCATAGGGGCACACTATTCCAATCCACCTCCATGGGGCATACTAATCAACCTTATACAAAATCAAAAAGAAATTATATACATGAAACCAAATACATGACTCATTGAAAATATGGGAATCTTGAGTTGAAATCATTCTAATATAGGTTCCCATGACCTCATCTTGCTCAGGAAAAACATGGGATGTGAATGGTGAGAGCCTAGGAAGATATACACCCTTAGAATTAGATGCCTCTTGATCAGCATTGGATTCCACAATATCTGTGCCTATGATGACACCATTATATTACATATTATGATGAATACAATAGATGAACAATTTTTAATGAATCCAGACGTGCCATTGATTCCCAATGTGACTACACACATGACTAAAGGAAGATACAATATCAAGACCCATATGAATTTCTAGATAGATGTATAGTAATTAACCAGTGTCCACAATGATATTATAAAATAAATGATTTTCGTGAACATGAATTAATTATATGAGGGATACCCAGACTAGGTGATATGCTCCATATAGAAATCCACGGAATGAGGAACGGATGTCCCATTAACTAGTTTCGATAAAGGGCCAGAGATCACTATTTAAAGATATGAAAGATGTCTGACATTAGAAGAAGGTATTGTGGGGTAAAAAACACATGAAAAAATACATTAACATGAATTTTAGTGCACCCCAAAGAAAGTGTGACAAATAAAAATAGTGAACCAAATATGAATCTTTTTTCTTTCAACCAATGGGAATAGTTTTTTAGTAATCAGAACAGTGATTGGTGTCAAATGTTGTGGGCTTCGGGATTCACCAACAAAAATAGTGATCCCAAAATCTAACTCTTCCCCTCAATAAGGGGAGTAGTAGAATTTTAGAAATCAATATATTATCAATTCAACATAATAAGATATCTTATTCTAGGAACCCCTATGAAAATTTGGAGCCTTGATTTTAACTCACTAAAAACTAGGGTTATTAAATGTTGGGAATTCTTGTCCATGAAATCATTACTATAGATTTTTCTCTCAGTCCATAGTGGATATGACAAAGATGAGGCATTAAGCATTTCATTCAATGTTCCATTAATGACTGATAATTTATCCTACGTTGTATGAAACCAATGTTTATAAAAATAGATACTAAATGACCATTGACATATGGGGCATGATAAAAAATAATAAGACAATTCAGATGAATCCTTCTCCGCCAAAATATCAACTACGACAACAACTACTTGGAACCCATGACCCTATATCTCCCTGAAACAAAAAAACACCCAAAAAACACAAACTTCACCAAACGAGCATCAAACACCAATTTAAGCTGCTCCTGGAGCACTAATAGCCACCGATACTCACATCCCAAATCCTTAATGAACCACCGCTCTAAGTCCGACCTGGAATGGTGTGGGGGAACGTTAGTCCAGAGCATATCATTGAGTGACTGTGGACTGTGAAACACCAAAATTAATGAATTAGCAAAAAACCAGTAGCAGATTGAACAAAAAAAAGTTGAATCTGGTAGCGCCAGGAAACTTGTCGACCGCTAATCCTCATAACCCAATGCCACGTCATTACCACTTCTCCTGCTCCGACAAGGAGAGGTTTATAGGAACTTGAGGCCAGATAGAGGATTGACCAGTTGAGGGCTTCCACTGGAAGCATCCTTCGACAAAAATACCAAAAGAAATGAAGAACAATATCCACATCATCGAGCACCAAAATAGAGAGCGAGATAACCATGAGAAGAAGGAACCATCGCGGAGGAGGAGAATAAATATCTATCAAAACTGGGGAGTGATTCAGAAACCCTAATAGGGAAGACGATAGGGGGGAGGTGATCCAGGCGATTCAGGGGCCATTTACTATTTAGTACTGTAGTAGATGGAACAATTCCCCTTTTTAGAACTTCAAGCCACCAGTGTTGTCATCGGGTCCATGAAGGCCTTTGGTCCACCAAAGGCCTTTAGGTCAATAATTATTCCATCCACCATAATTATTAGGGAAGAATGAAGTAATTTGGTCAACCACAAGACCTTCAAAAAAATGATCGATGCAGTTTCCCTAGGGAGAATCAACAAAAAGGTGGAGCCACATTGGAGGATTCAGAGTAGGAGCACTCACCAATGAAGAACCTATGAATTTTGATGAATGAGAGGGTATGCCAATTCCATCATGACCAGCCTATGATTTCATGGGAAGCTTATCCAGATGATCATGTGAAGTTGGATAGCAACCATCATGATGCATTTACTAGGGAGGGGAAGTTATTAGCTTCTAGAATTCCATAAGACCTTCAGGTCATGTAAAGTCTCATAATACTATGGTACATGTAATCTATAAGCCCACAATCCTTGTATTGGTTCCCCCTCATCCAATTAAAGGGGTTTTATTAAAAATCAATAAAACATATGGCCTTTATCCCATTCAGGATATAGAGACTCATTGTTCCCTACTTTTTTTCATGATCGTGTCTATGTACCGAAGCCATGCCTAGGTACTAGTCCGTTTATGATATGTCGTGTATATGTGGGAGTACACAACGTGTCCATGACCATGCACTACAGGCATTGTATTTTTACCTTGATGTATATGTTTAGTCATCTAGGGAGGTTAACATACCATGTGATAGGGGTCACATGTTGTGTGATCCTTAACATCGGCCAGAACCCTTACACTATAGCCATGAGTCACCGCATGATGTGTAATTCCAAATTACACATCATATGACTAAGGAATTTATAGATCTAACTGGGATCTCCTTTGCATCGATCCATGGACCACTGGATCCTCTGATCAGGATGAAATGTCCAAATCTAGTATGTTTTGTGCCTCTAGTCTCCATATCTTGGGGATTTAAGTCTGAATCCTCTTAGAAATATACATTTCTATTCCATAAATGGAAGACATAAAAAACTATCATAAACAGATGAAAAAAATCCTTTCAGATCTATGTTTTTCCATACACTACTTTTTTCACATCATGATCATGTCACTGATCGTGAGTCACACATGTTGTGTCGATCTGCTGCACCAATGAATGGTTTTACTATGGTTGAACACCATGTTGTTTGTTGAATTATGGACCAAAAGGAAATGACAAGTATGAATGTGAAAATAATAGAGGGATAAATTCAAAATCTTAAAGGTGAGTAATGAACCACATCCAATGTTCATTGGGCATGGATTCATTGTTGTAGAAGGATTATAGATGATGGATAATCAACAAAGATAAAATAATCAATTCTATCAAATTAATTCTATTGATGATATACAAATCAATTATTGTTTTCTGAAATGATCCATGATCATCCAGTGTTATTTAATGGATGAGATTCCCTAAAGAAAACATCCTACCAATATTTTAGATCAATCGTTGATGAGGAATGGTTTCATTGTCGTTGTTTAGGAGATCTTATTTCCTCGTTGGAACAATAATCCATGATTGAATCATGATCCATTATTATCCTCTATTAACTTTCTCCTCTAATGACTTCTACATCACAAGGGTTTAGTGGTCAACCAATGGAAAATTTCATTTACTATAAACTTGTATAGGAACCAAGTCATTATGCTAAAGAAAACAAATTAAATACATTTTTCTTTCAATTTATTTATTTTATTTCATGCCGCTATCATCTTTTTCATAATCTACCCATTCCATAAAATGTTTAGTAAAGCCTAGGATAAAATATTCATTTAAAACTCAATATTGTCCTACGATTTTAGATCCAAGAAACCATTAACGACTTATTCCACGTATTTAGGTAAACTGCAGGTAATGTGATATTAAATATTTTTATAGTTTTCAAAAACTTGTTCTAGGCACCCTTGGTCTCAGAATCTCACGATGTATTATCACTTGGTCTCAGAAGGAATGGATATAATATCTAAAAATAATAAACAAATAATTAGTGATATTTTAGGTAGAGTGAGGAAGGGAGGGGTGAGAAAAATAAGATATCACAATAATAATGGAAATGGGTATTGGATGGAAAATATAACAGATATGAAATTAGTTGGACCTTATAGTGTCATGGATGCATAAGATATATGAAGCAACATTAGAAAAAAGGTGATATTATATAAGGTGGTGGTTGTGATTTCATGTTTGGGGTTCATAAAGAGTGTACACTGATGACATAAAACCAAAAATGTGTCCAATATTGTTCAATGAATTATATTTTTCCTATGTGTGACTATATAGGATCAAAATATGTTAGTGAGCTATAAATGTTTTGGGAAATAATGTTTCAAATAAAATTTATTGTGGAAGAGAATTTATAGAAACATAATAGTTGTAGGGTGACTATGAAAATTCATTTAAGATAAAATAAATTAATTTAAAAATAAATTTAAATGCGTAGGTGGAGTGGCTAATATATTAGACTTAATAAATCAGGTGACTTTTTATGAGTATGTGTTATTCTAGAAATAGTGGAAAAAGATGAATATGATAGGATAAAATGGCACAAAATCAACCGCTAATGAACACCAAAATAATGATATATGATATATGGTATATTTAATAAACAAATATATTGTTATATTAATAATAAGAACAATAATAATAAGAAATAATATATCTATGGGGTTAATAATCCCATACCCATAAAAAATAGCTAATGATTGTGGCTATAATGGGAGTTATGAATACATTTGTAAATATAACAAATAATTTGATATTAGAAAATGCATATTATTTTATCGGGAAGAGAATCGTTCCAATAATATACAATTTACTTGATTGATTTCAACGAAATGGGGTGAAAACATGTTTATGTTCCCCATAAATATGAGTAAATCTAATTTGTGTTACATATATATATAATTTATAGATTTTATATACTAAATAATTATTGTTCAATGAATTTATTTCTTGAAATATTATAATTAATATACAATATGCATTTATTTACATCTGATATAATGATAAATATTCCTTGAAATTACAGTATTTAGTGAAATATCCTTATGTTTAGCCCAAAATGAAATAATATTCCGTATAATTATTAAGTTGTCCTCTTATAAACCATTGATAATTTTTATAGATTCCTACACATATCACTGTTCAGGGTGTACTAGTATCTACAAAATCTATATTGAACATATTCCAATAGGTCCATGGTGGTATATATCACATTTTGGTAACTAATAAGTATCCATAGTTTCCAACATATAATTAATTCTATTAATGATCAATTTTAAAATATCATTATTCATTGATATTTTTTCGAACATAAGAACCATTTTTACATCCATTATAATTCCTATTATTATTACACAAAAGTTATAATTTTCTTTATAATATTAAATTATTTAGAATATTTGAAAAATAAATGAATCATGCCAAAAAAATTGAACAAAACCATGATGATGATTTTTTTATTTTTTAATATATTATGTTTAGAATATTTTTCTTTTATTTCTTGCTAGTTTTCTAAGTTGACCAATATTAATAATGTCTACAAGTTATAACTAATATATTTTTACCCAATTAAAAGGTTAGCATAGTATTCTGAGTATGCAACATAGAAATAGAATGAATAATAAACTTAGATACACTGAACATATAAATACTAGACCAATATAATTCTAGATATTATTATTAAGTCTAATTAGTTTAATTTATTGAATTTTTTATGAAATTATTATATGTGTGTGAGAAGACACCATATCCCATCACATCAATGAATACTAAATTTATTGGTTTCCAAACCTATTATGAAAAAAATAGCAACAATAGTATCATTAATAATCAAAAAATTATTATTAGTTTTTTTATTGTTTCCAATATTAATAATATTATTCATTAGAATAATAAGATCCCATTAATTATAAGATCACGAAATGATGATTATAAAAATTCAAGGATATTACCATAAGAGTCGTTTTTATGGTATGGTTATGAGCATAACAATTTAACCCCACTCATCTTTTAGTATTTTTATGAAGTTATATATATTGGGTTGCTTTTATTATTAATTGCCACATATAATGTATTTTAGAAGAAAACCAATGTGTTTTTAATGAGTACATAAAAAAGACACCCTCTGTTTATTGAGTTAATTCTATTAGGATAATGGATTTAATAGATAATTGTAATATAATTTTATGGACATAGGTTGAGTGAATAATTCTATAATCATCCTAGAACATTCAGACAATACTATAATAATTTTAAACATTTCTATGTTTATAATTAATTATATCAAATTTTAATTCAATCAAATTTTATATTTCATGGATGTAAATCTGATCATTAAGGCATAATAATTACTTAGCCTAATTTAGAAAATGAATTATGATTATATGGTAGTTGAGATAATTAATTTTCTCTTATTGTAAAATTGTGGTTATAAGAGTTTTACTTCCCCAGGGTATATATATTTACTTAAATAGGTAGATATAATTTTATTGAAAAAATGACGATTTGTATGTCAATTTATGAATGTATAATTATTCATAACTGATGAGTTTTCAAATATATATGATAATAAGAAGCTAATTTTTTGTACATAAATATATATGGATATACTTAATTTCCTCCACACTATGTTTTGTAGGCTTGCTATATATATACATTGTGATTTAATGATGGGATTTAATTCATATGATGAGTTCAACGACAATAATATTTTAATGAAAAAATATGATCAATACTAGTTTAACATGCCAATATTAGAATGTTGTCACTACACATGACTTCAATATAGTGTTGTACTCTCATATTTCATTGTGATTAATTTATAAACCACATGTGATGAAGTAAAATATATAGTTTCCATAAGACATGTGTTTTTGGTATAAGTTGGTTTTATGATTCTTATCATTTGCATCTTGGCCTTATGATTTTCATAAGATGGTGAAAATTGTATGGAATGTATGATTATGATGCTGATAATGATGAAAAATTTTCATTGATAATGATTATATAGGATAAGATTTATATATTATGATTGTGAAAAAAATTTATTGATACAGTGATGGGTGATGATCATTTAATAGATGTAATGATATTGTATATGGTCATTAGATTATCTATGGTTAAACAACCATGTTCATGATTTCTTAATTTCTTATTTATTATTCAATGTTACCAGTGTATTGATTTCTATGAAACCCCAACATTTTGGTGCAGTTTATGGGTGTAAATTAACATAATGTATCTAGGTGGGATACTATGATAGTCATGTAGTACGCTTGTCCCCTATCAATAAATATATGTGGTTGTACTGATGAATTTTATTTAGATTAACTTGAGGATGATGTAATGATGTTGATTCCCATTATTATACATATATTTTATTAATGTGATATTAGAGATTATTTAATGATGGTTATGTTATTAATAACATGAGGAAATGAAATTAATGTTGAATATATTAATGGGAGTTTTTTTTAAAGTGTACTAATATATTTTCACCCTTTTTGTATGTTAAATATGAAATGTTTATTTATATAGTGATTCTTGTTTGATTGTATGATTAGAATACTTTTATAAGTAAGATATATTAAGAATATATTGTTGATTTATGGTATAAAATAGGTATCATTATAGAATTTTAGGATTCTTTTGGATGAAATAATTCCTTAGAATATGTTTTCAAAATAAATATATAGCTAGATATGTTTGGTGGTGATTAAATGTTACATTATGATCTCATTACCATCATTATTTCGAATAGATTTTTCTAACCTATTATATCGTGTTTAGGGGATAAAATTTGAAAAAAAAATTGACATGCCCAATTTATATATATATTTCTATCAGAATATAATTGTGTAACATTCAACATGAATTACCCAATAAGTAAGATCAATAGATAAATCTTTAGGAAATTTTATCCTCTTGGGAATGACTAATGATTAGCAACAAATTTAGTGGTACTAGTACTGGGACATTAGGCATGTCTCCCCATATTCTAGATAATTCGGACTAGTAGGTAGGGTCTAGGGATTTTCCATGGGGACACTATACCACCATTTATATGTGTATAATAACATTGAGAAAATAATATAAATATTATCCAATATAGTATGCATCATATAATGTAAAAATAGTAAATAATCACAAATAAAACAATAATATATAAAATATTCATGTTTTAATTACTAACTCACTTGCCACCGACCTGGATGAACACATATAACAAAATTGAAATAATAATTAAAAAATATGACTCTATACTGCATCACCACACAAATATTTATCTCAATAAACATTCTTGGGAAATCAATCATGCTCGATCATGTAATCAACAATTAGCTAACTTGTTTCGATTAATTGTGGTATGATTTTATTTTTTCCTTTTTTAGAATGATTATAATACCCCCCCCCCCCTTATATTTATCAACCCACATTATTGTTAAATAAATTTTTCTTTGACTATATGAATAAGACACCCTATTTAATGTTTTTCTGAATAATTAGTAAAATAGTAAATAAAGTTCAAATTTGTAAAAAACTACCACTTTCGATCCTCGGGTTCCACAATAATACATGAGAACATTATAAATATTCATCAGTGAATTTTAAACTTCATTTGGGAATATATCAAAAACATATTATCTAAATAATATATGAAAACATTGATAATGAAGAAATTATCTTGTTTATTTCGTATAATCATGAATAATAAAAAAACATTAGGTTTGTAACCCAATGTTATCCAATATTATCATCTAATATAAATTATAATTATAGGGGGTGGCCCTATGAAATCTTGTAAGGTGACCTAGATCTACAAAAAATAAAATGGAAGTGAACCTATAATGTATATTAATATTTGACTCAACTGAAAATTCCTACTATGATGACATGATGCAATTTGGATATATTGAAACGAACATTTGAATCTGATGGGGATGAAGTTTGGAACCCAATGGAACAAGGATCTACATTCGATCCCCATTAGGAATTCAATGGTGTTCATATATTCCTTATAAATAACTTCAAATTCAAAGGTGATAATCTAATATGATCCCATAATTATTGAGAAACATCACTGAAACCTAGGATGAAATCCCATGAGATCCAGTAATCATCAGTTTCCATTCTAATCCCTTTTGGGAAATCATATGTAATCCCATAATCATTATCCTCAATGATGATCTATACTATACAATCACATGTGATTAAATAATTATTTGGATTAATCACTAATCCCTAAGTGGTAATCCAAGGTGATCTAACAGTTATGAAGCGTAACCACTTACAACATGGGTAACCATTATTAGTAATGTTACGTTACAACATGGAGTTTTGATCAAATGAATCTTATTCATCCTAGATAAAATTATATTTTATCATTGATTTGGGTTCTAGGTTTCCACTAGAGCCCATCACTACCCATTCCTTCACACACACACACACTGTCATAGTCCAATATCTCACTAGGGTACCAACTTGGGTATCTTATATCGTATCATTTTCATGAAACTCAACATGGGATCCATTATGATGTCCACATCTCATAGGACCACCCCAATTTCATAGTCGGGAATATTCCCAAGACCTTAACATTAACCAATTAAATTGATTCATTTTTCATTATAGTAAGACAAATATTTTTAATATTCATTAAATTGATATAAATCCCATATCACATCTCATGCCATCACATTTTCCTTCCTCACACACCCAAACTAACATCTATTCTACTTAGGGTCTTCCAAAATTAGGCTAAATATATTTGTGGGTTAGGAAAATTCACCCATTGCTCATCCCAAAAATCCTGATATCTCAAATGATTCTAAATCCACTCACAAACATAATCTCTAGGCAATAAATCTGAATTCATCAATCACTAAAACATGGAGGTCACCATGGGATCATAGGATATGGGTCACAATGTTTGATTAATCTATTCATGTATTTCTCTTGAGGGGTTGTGTATCTCAATGCATAATTTTATATCCTAGTCCATGAACATTGGTCTCCAATGTATCATACCAATTCACAAGGGCCCATTGGTGCTCCTATAACATTATTATTTTCTAGGAATTCCATTTTCATTTAAAAAAATTAATTTTAGAAAAAATTTTAATTCATCAATTGTATAGAGGACAAATAAAACATCGTATAAAAATATTGAATAATACCAAATGAAATGTGTGAGGAACCACATATCATATTCATAATTCGATTTTTTTTATTTCACATATAGACTACTAGACTACCACAGTCTATGTCCAAATTCCCATGACTAATAATAAAGGGCTCGTAACTCATGGAATAGAATCAAAAAATAATTTATAAATTAAATAAAATTAATTATGAAATTTTTTTCCAAAATAATTAATTAATTTACAACAACTTATAATTAATAATTGATACTAAAAATTGGACATGTTCTCCCAATACAATAAAACTGCCACCAGATCACTATAAGATGTCTATGAGTTTCATTTACCACCATTTTGATTAGAATCCCTAAATATCTTGAACCATAAAATATTAAAAAAATTAAATTATTTAAATTATTTTTTATAAAAATTCAATAAGATACATTCATTTTCTAAAATAGAATGTGATGACATCATGGTGAATTTGTAGAATTCCCACTTGGAATATAGTGAAATATTTCTATAAAGAATGGATAATTATGCAGTACAGTTTAATAAAAAGAGATATCATTAAAAAATTGGACAAAAAATAGAAGAAACAACAATTAAAGGAGAAAAAAATATATAACATGAACCATTTTCAAATCATCCACAATATCACACAAGGAATCATCCCCTCTCACGGGGAAGATAGTTTGGGACACTATAATTATAGTCACCTATGTGTTCTCTTATTCCTGAAAAATTCATATTTGATCCCCAGTTTTTAATTCATGATTAACACCCCATAGAACTATTTCACAGAATGAATTTATGGCCTTGCCAATAACACTCAAAAACAATTAATAGTGTGACAGGTATATCACGTCTTTTATTTTTTACTGTAATTGTTTTCCAAAAGTCCAAAGAACCAACCATTCATTAAACACTTCTTGAAAAAATATTCCCTCCACAAAAACTCCAACCAGATAAAAATGAATTTAATTAATACAAATAACGTATTATAATACAATTGTGAGTTACAGATCTAAAAATGAACCAACCAATTGACAAAAAATTAATAGTTTACCATATTCATGTCGGGAAATGGTTTTAGTTCAAAACAACCCAATAGTAATATTTATCATCATGGATATGTCCCATAAACCGTTCAACTAAAATTCAAAACCCACTTGGGTCCCCAATAATCAATTAAATAATCATGTTTGATCCTCAAATGTTGATGAATCTCCCATTTTGAATCCCTAAAAAATGTAACACTATTAAAAAAACTGATACACAACCCCTTTTAACCAAAGAGTCTATAATAAAGAGTTCCCATACAATAAAATATCATAATACACCATAATTTTATAGAAAAACACCCCAAAAATTTTATTGTGATCCCCACTATAATCTTGGAATAATAATTTCACATTCCAAAATAGGATACTCTCATCCTTCATAATTTCATTCTATACAGAAATTATAAATGATCCCATCTACAAAAAAATATGGTTTCCATATCACTACACATAATTCTACCCAAAACACCATACACAAATCCTAAGGATGACCATTGTTAAAAATGATCAGCTACACCTACCAATGCTTAATAACATCACCTAAAATCTATTCCTTAATTGATATAGCCCTCATGAGATCTCCAATTCTCTATTATTAAATTATGAATCTGACTCAATAAAATTAAATTGTTAGAAAACAAAAAATAAAAATTTATGTTATTGTATTAATCAAGCATGTGAACCCCATTTTCCATACTCCCATTTGGATAATTTCAATATCATCTAATGCTTAATGCCCAAATATCTCTATCCATTACCTCTTAGAAATCCAAAATCACGTATTGTAAATGGATATAGATATTATCATAAATAAATATTCTATATAATTAAACAAACACCATGAACATCCAATGATCTACCTCATGTATCAACGAACCTACACACAAGAGGCCACACCGCCCTGATCCGCACTCCTTATATTATTTTACATAATGATAGGATATGATTATCCAACTCATACTCAAGTACCAAAATTAATCTCTATATTCTACTCGTTATTGGATAAAAAAGATTGAAACACATGGAAACCGTCAAAATTCATTTTTTGATCAGGTTGACACACTCCAGCGTCCAATTGTGTTCGCTATGAAATATTAATTCCATTATACACAAAATAGAGTGAAACAAGAATAGGCTTCAAAATAAGACCTTATTAATAATTAATGTCACAACTCACCATCAAGTCAATTATAACTTGACACCAATATCCCTAAATTAGAGCGAACTCAGTGTTAGTGGTAGAATTACCCACTCTTATCCATTTATGTTCCTCTATTCCTATAATCCTCTGAAGAAATTCAATGATCACCAGAATTCCAATGGGAGTTGAATGAATTATAATACAAACATTTCAGTATGATACATATGTCTGGTACATTATCCTTATCTAAATAAAATGATTTTGATAACTATTATAATTTAATTACATAACCGAATTTATAACCCCATGTTTTAGTAGTCTCATCGTAGCTATACATAGGTGTCATAAAAAGATAGTCATATATTTTATATTGGTTGTATGTATAAGGACCCGACCATGAAACATTACATAATATTCAATTAAATGAATAATTCACATTGAGGATCTTTTCAGGTTTAGAGTTTTAGATAATTTGGCCATACTATTACATAACAACTTGAATATTACATGTAGACACTACTACTCAGTATCTATTTTTTCAAAAAATAAAAACTCTTAAAAAGAAACATGTCTAGTCCCATGTTTTATACAACTTGACTTTTCCTTGATCCCATCATTGACCCTATTCATCTTTAAGTCATGTGGAAAAAATCTCAAAAACATGGGATGAGCATAAAAAGCTCGGTAAGGGTTATAAAATAAGGAATGAAAACATTATCCGATCAATAAATACAAATCAATGAAACCATACTTTTCAAACATAACATACAATATGAAATCATAATATTTATGAATAACACACACAAATAATAAATCATAAAGGTTCCTTATGGAATCCATATCAAAATTACATTTTAGCTATCACAGCTATATAGGGAGTAACACTTGGAATACCCATCGTAGTATATTACCTCAATCTCTTAGGAGAAACATCACATTTACCTCTATCACGTTTCCCAATGCATTGGAGAGCTATCTCAGGCTCAACCGCCCTAGGTTTATCATAGAACCACCCATATATGTAAAAAATTCCCAATGAACATAATATAATGATAACACATAATACATGTATAATGTAAAGATAACATTTCCAAATTCTAATATATCAAATCAAGATATTGAAATAAATAATGCTTTATCAAATCATTTTCAAAACCATTTAAAAAATATTTTTGAATCAAAGTGTCCCATAACACATTGAATTCTTTAAAATTAATTATGATTTGAAAAAATTAAAGTCTATATAAATAAATCCTAAAACCCATTTTTAAAACCTGGAGATTATTGAGAAATATTTATAATAATAAATCTTTAAAACATTTAAAATGATATTTTTGTTAAAGGGTTTTTTTAACAAAATGAGGGATGCTAGAATACAAATAAATGAGGAATAAAATTTAATAATAACATTATAATATCATGAGAATAAAGGTATTCACTATATAATATGTCAAGGGACAGTATATACACTATATAAGAGTGAAATGGTGCATAAAAACAATTAAGTCTTAGTGGAAATATAAATTGAGATGAAATCCCTTATAAAGATTGTATCCTAAAATTAAGGACAAATCAATCACATAATTATGTGTGAAAAATATAAATACACCCAATATAAGTGGATATTATGTGCAAATAAATCAGTTTTCATTCACAAATATTCATAGGATGACATATTCAATAAGTACAAGGTGAACCCAAAGAATTTTAATTGGGTTAAGAAGTTCCATTGTAAAAATTCGACAGCCTAACGGTGTCATGTTAAAATTCAGAAAATTATTTGATGAGATAAAAAGGGTATCTAATCAATTGGACATAAATATTACATCAATAATGATATAAAAGAACATATCTCATAATAATAAGATTAAAATTAAAAGACATAACAAAAAGAAGTCTTTTAAAAAGATAAAGGTGAAAGGTTCCCTTACCGATTTGGTAACTTACAAAACATACACCACATGAAAGAAGTATCATAAAATGAATATGTAAATATTAATAAATGAAATAATATTACATAAAGTGTACCATCATGGGCAGTACATACACCACACAAAATGAAATAGTTTCAAATATAGCATTAACCTCACGAGAATAAAAAGTGAGATGAAACCCTTTACCACGTTATAATCAATTGAGACATATGACCAAAATTTAATAACCACCAAATTAATCACAGAATTCCATGAATATAATGAGAATCATGATAATATATAGAAAATGGAAGTACACAAAACACTACATGAAATAAATAAGTGACAAAAAATAGAAATCTCATGGAATTAACAATGATATAAGAAAATCCATTACCATGTGTCCGACATGACCCATTCATTTTTTTATCTCCTGAATAATAAACTAATGATAATTTCTACTTGATTAAGAAACTTTATAGAGTTTATTATTCCTTTTATATTATTTATTACTATTTTATAAACATTATGTAATCATTTATGTTAATAATGGTCGTTTTGTCAATATTTGGTGCTGGAGTCAAAAATGAACATTTTATAATTACAAATTTTCCCTGTGGTCAAGAGATCATTATCTCCAGAATGATATTAATTATTTAGATATCATATATATCATATATATCCAGTATATACATTTATTTATAATAGTACATAACATTTAGAGGTAGTAAATGAAATGCACCGTTCATGGAGACGGTAAGTCGTACGTACGCATGAACACAACTTCCATTTATATTTCTTATTTTCATGGAATTAGAAAAATAATGATACATAGTTATATTATAATTACATTATAATATCATATAAAATATTATTAACTTCATCCTTTATACGTCCCACATAAGGCATTAACGAGTCATATCACTTTGAGGGGGCGGTAGTCCGTACTTGCTCAGATGAAATTATCGTGTTTATACCTAATGGAAACCATAAATGTATGCTAAAAACAGAAGCATAAATAAAACATAAACATAATATATATCATATATAAATATAGTTCCATCTTAATGGAAACCATGTGAGGCAGTAGGAGATATTTGAACAATCATCATTTCGTGAGGTGTTAGTTTGTCATCCACAGAAACATTATGATCATCACCCATTAGATAGAGGTTTGTATAATTGTAGTTCAAATGATTCTCATTAAAACATCCTAGTATATTATGTATATTTGTTTTGTTCCAAAATAAAGTAATAAAAGAGTTTAGGGGTTGGAGAAGTAAAATAAAAGAACGCAATTTAAGAGAAATCGTTACCTTAAATTTGGGTAACTTCCTTAGGTTTGAACCAAAAGGACATCTTGAAGTGGCTTCTACCTAAGTAAAGGTTTCTAGGGGGAGGAGAGGGATGTAGGGAGATTAATTGGGCCGAGGATGGATGCACCAAATGGATTGAGAGGTGTGAGTAACTGGTTAGAAGATGTCTCATTTTATAAGGGGGAGGAGGGGCTCTTTAGGAAACTGGGAAACTATTATTTTATTATATAATGATATTCAATTTCTAATGGTCCAAAAATCATTATAGTCGAAGATAAGATGACTCATGGACAAAATAAAATCATTCAATAGGAATTGGACAGGTTTTGGATAATATTTTAATCCTTATAATCTTATTTATATTAATCATTTATTAATGAGTTAAATACCACATCCTTATTGTGTCTTAAATAATTTAATTTATTAGATATCTAGAAATTATAAAAAAATACCATGGTGTAGGAAATATTTTTATCATTCCAATGAAGATTTATAGTCGAAATTATAATTTATATAACACCATTTAAAAATTAATTTACTAAAACAATTTTGTTTATGTCATTTTTCCCTTTACATTAAATTAATTAATCGAAAGGGTCATTATCATTCATAAGTGGCTCCATGTGGTCCCAAAATACACCAAATGATGACCATGGTCTTCCATTACTAATAAAATATGGGTAGGACATGTTTTATTGTAATTTTGAATTATTATAATATTATTTTAACCTTGAATAACCCTATATATCGTTAACTGTGTTAAATAAAAGTCAAAAGTTACTATT
Source organism: Viscum album (assembly GCA_963277665.1). Classification (NCBI taxonomy): domain Eukaryota; kingdom Viridiplantae; phylum Streptophyta; class Magnoliopsida; order Santalales; family Viscaceae; genus Viscum; species Viscum album. The sequence goes on from OY728126.1 coordinate 474,956,287, forward strand.
CAACAAAAATTATTTTCATCATATTGAACCACAATATTACTATTTGATAACAACCATGTATTTCAGATTTTCAAAATTCAATTCCATGAAGTAGAAAAATATCATTTAAATGAAAAATTTAGTTTTTTTAAATACTAATAAGTAGTTTAACTTTTCATTAAAAATTGATGGTTTTCAGAAAAATACAAAAAATTCAGCCGAAGATATATTTGATATTCTAAATTCAAAAATGATGTCTATTTTACTAAATTATTAAAATATAAGTGGAATTAATTAATTTTAAAATTAATTCTCATTATCAAAACAAACAGCGTGTTTTTAAGAAACAAGAACTATCAAAAGATTGATACATGTCTTTGTCAAATTTCAAAGTGAAATTAATTCCAGTGATGAACATTGGATTAAATGGTAAAATTATATTCTAATTACACTTTAAAACCAATTAAAAATAGAATCTAACCATATTAATAAATTATATTAAATGGTCCTTTAGAATTAAAATACAATATTTTTCACAATTCATTAAAAAATGAAGTTTATCAGAAAAATAACAAAAAATTACCCAAAGTAAAATTTGATGTCCCCATTCTAAAGAAGGATTTTATTTGGTCAATTAAGATGTACTAAAGTGACCGAAACTATATTTAAATATTGTTCTCCATTAAAAGGCGGTAAATCTACCTTTTAAAGTAAATTACGCTTAATATTAGATTCATTCACATTTTAAGCCTCTAACTTTTATTGGATAAATGTAAATAAATTTAACAAATATGTATAATCATATTATAGATAGTTTTGTTCATTCCCACCAATACAATGTCTAGGAGTTAACTACCATTTAAAATAATAATATTATATTATTAGTGTGCAACGTAAGATTTCAAAGAAACCCATTGTTGCGTATCAGGTATGATATCAAACATAGCAACCCCTTTAAAGTAAAATTAATATTTAACTCACAAATATTAATAAAAATGAAAAATGTCATATTCTCTATTTACATAGGATGGTACGTCCTTCCCCATTTTGGGAATTGTGCCCTCACAATTTTTAAAATGGTCTTGGGAACTTCATTGAAATCCCCACATCGAAAAAAGAGTCAATAAAACTATCACTTTAAAATAAATGAAGAGTAGTATGAAGGTTACCTGAGACAAAAAGTACTAGGATTACATGAAAACATGGATATGGAGGAGAAAAAAACCATCAAGTTCTAATGGAGAGTTATAGAAAACATGTTTAGGAGAAATTTAACCACCAGAAAATCATAAACTTGTGATGGGTTAAACAGTCTTTGATTCCCTGGTAGAAAAAGTTAACAGACAAGATTTTTTTGAAGTTAATTTTCATTGAGGAATTTATTTATTATCATAATTAAAAACATAAGTAAGTACACTTACTTGTCATATAGACATTCAAATTTTACTAGTTTTCTAACACAAACAGATATTTTATCCAAACGATGAGTATTCAGGATGACTTTTTTCACATTAAGAGTGCTATAATCAACTTTGATAGAATCACATAATCCAGAAAAGATGAACTATATATTTCCCATTTCTTTAGACCTTCACCAAAACCTAAATGGTTTTCACCAGATTAGGTAATCCCCAATAAGTATAATATTTTACAAAAAGAAAAACTACTATTAATCTCCAAAATTTGACATACAAAACACAAAGTTCAACAAAGAACCTTCAATAAATAGTTGTCCATAAAATTCTTCATAGTAATCCAAACTAATATTGAAACCCAAATCTCAAAAGAATCTAATCCCATAGTCTTCCAAGATAAATCTTAACATTTATCTATAAATAACATCTGTTACTCTTAAAGTCTCATATTGGAATGTAATTAACCTAATCAAATATCCTCCATGATGGGTTAATCTTTTTCGTAGTCAACCCAAAATCGACTTATTCATGATTCATAAAATCATCTATCTAAAAATAATTAGTCATACAAACCAGGGACTTCACGTAGTCTAGTGTTAGGTGATAAATACTAGTCGCACTTTGGTTGTGGGTTCGATTCCCACAGCTTTGTCCAAAGCGACAGGTTGTCACACAGTCCGCGTGTTGTCCTTTTTTCAAAATCTATATAATTTTATAGCATTCCAAAAAAGAGATAATTTTATCAAAAATTACTATAACATATTTAAACCATGGTGGATTTCTAATAACTTTCCTTTGGCATCCCAAAAATGTATTAACCTATAATTTCTTCAAATTCAAGGATCATATAAACTCAAATGGTTCTTTATAACTATATCCACAAAAGAAAAGATAATTATTCCATGAATTAAATTTTCATATATCAAAATTCAGCGTTACGCATACTATAAAAAGTTTTCAAATCTAATTCTGATCATCAAAATAGCCTTAATACTTTTCAGCATTTCACCATCCTAAAATCTACCATAACAATTGAATCCCATATATGTTGACTTCTTACTCATTCAACATTCTTCATGATCCAATAAGCATTCCATTCAAAATTATTCTGAAATACATATTTCCAACATACAAAAATCAGGAATCATATCCTTAGATTATATAATATCCAAACATATGTTAAGAAATAATCCATACCTTTCATTGGTCATTGTCAGTTTCTTCATCCTCAATTAGAATGGAATTAGGTTGTGGTAAACATATATTTTTATGATCCTCATGATTCCATCCACGAAACTTTTTTTAGGAATTCTATTTGTATAATTACCATGTACACCACAGTTAAAACATTCAATTGATCCCCCAGAAATAACTTCATTCCCTTTCCTAGAGTCAACTGGATGCTTCCTTTTTCTATGGAAGGTTATTGTTTTATGACCTTCATTCCCACATATGTAGCATCTTCTCATCCCATTGAAGCATTTCCCCAAGTGATTATTTTCACATCCTTTACACATAGGTTTTTGAATATACTTACCTTTATTATTATTACCTAAACTTTCTTAGGGATTTGCTTCTCGCATATAAGATGACTTATAAAAATCAACAAGGTTCAGGTTGTCAATCATGATTCCAGATAGTTGGTTGTGTAGAGACCCGAAGCTTGACGTACATGGACATTACATTGCTTTTGCGGAATACTTAGTATATAACAAAAACACACACACAAGGATCCTAATAGTTTAGTGTCTTTGGAAACTCAGAATATGATCTTCTAATCGTTGTGAAAGATCTTCAACATCTCCCCTAAATATCTTCCTTTTTTTACCTAAAACCATTCATTATATCCCGGGGAAAAGAAAACATAAAAGGGTGAGCACAAATGCTCAGTAAGGGTAAACAAAATAAATATCAATCACATCATATTCATAAGAACATAACATTTTGGAAATCTTAACCTGCAAAAGAGAGCATAATTTCATAACATGGGATAAATCATAGTAGTGAAATGAAATCCCAATAATCATAACATAAAACAAGAAACTTTGTGGCATACACACATAATCATAGATAATCATATCTTATTGGTCAAGACTCATTGCCAAGACTATCCTAGTGGACAAAGTCCATTTCTGAACCGAGTCACCCTCGTGTTAGTCCTATTTCATTGAACCGGTATAACCTACCGTTCTAGCCATGTCTATCTCATGAGATCTAAAATCTTTACCCAATGCATTGGAGGGAGATATAGGTCCCACCCATCTCATAATGATACCATTCTTATGTGTTCCACAAAATCCTAAATCATACATCATTGCATAACCCATGTAATAAAAATGGGAATCTTAAACATCGTGACATCATAAAACAATTCATATAAGATAAAGGAATTCATAAAAATATAATTCCATCACAACATAATCAAATCAATAGATATAAAAAACAGAACCCTTTATTATCTTAGATGGAAAATAATTTTGATAAAACACTTGAACTCCATTCTTGAGGAAAATATCCTTTCTGCTTCAAAAACACTTTTCCTTTCTTAACATGTCGTACAATTATAAACTAAAATAATTTGATTAAAAATAAACATGAAAACTTGTAAAGGAAGCTTCTTGGAAATAATGTTTTAAAAATCCATTCATGTCGTATAAGTTAAAAAAACATTCTTCATACTTTTGTCAGGAAAATCAAAAAAAGTACCTCGTACGAAAAACGACAAAAGATTCCTTTCATATCTTTTACTAAAAACTCACAAAAGTGTAAAATAGGACTTAAAAAATTGTAGGAGAATGGAAATAATATTACATATTGAGGAAACATGGATGTGGATGATAAAATACACCCCAGTAAATGCCAATGTATAAACAACCTCAGATAAAAATGAGATTGTGATATTTCCCTTACCTTAGGTCCAATTTGCTTCGTATGTGTCCGAACCTCCAGTATAATGATTTAAATAATGTCATTTACTTATTACAGAATCATATTCATTGTTATGATATCATATATGGTTCACTTATGACTTTATATTACCCGTTCTTTTGTAAATTCCATGTTAAAGAAGCATTTTGGGAAAAATCATTTCATTTATCGTTGGTGTTTGGACTTGTTGTTCTTGACATTATTATTACTTATATCATGATTTACTTACTTCCAGAATATAAAACTTGATTTATATATCATATATATTCAGTATATATATATATATATATATAATAGATAGATAAATGAAATGAAACACACCGTTCATGGAGACGGTAGTCCGTACGTACGCATGAACGCTGTTTTCCTTTCCTTATTGTCTTGAATAGAAGTAAGTAGATGACATACATATATATATATATACATAAATCCAGTAGATTTAACATTTTATATATTTCATTATTATTCATTATATATACTTTATAATCATTCATGAATGGTTAATGTGGAGAATGAATCTCATCGTGTCGTGGAGACGGTAGTCCGTACGTACGCACGAGCGATGATATTGTTCCCATGGTCGTGGAATTGTGTTCAAGTGTATGTATACTATTTCAGTATCAATATCACTTTATACTAATCATATATATTTACTCATTACACCATTATACCCATCCAATTAAGGTGGTGGTGGAAAATAGATTACACCACGGCGTGGAGACGGTATTCCGTACGTACGCACGCGCGGTGATTTCCTTTTTCCGTAGGATGGATAGAAGGTTAAATAGAGATGTTTCATATTTATAAAAACATATCAGTATATAGTAAATACTGATTTTATTACATTATCATGAAACAACTAAAGAAGAACACGTTTAAGAAAAAAGAAATTGAAAAAGATTGGTAATGGATATTACCTCTTTTTGACGCGCCTTCACTTAACCTCCACTTAAAGAACTAAGGATGGTCTTTGAAGAATACCCGGACCACTAGGATGATACTAGGGAAGTGGAAAAGAGATTTTGGTAGGGTTTGGCCAAGCTTGAATGCTGAAATTGGTGTGAGGAGGATAGGGAGGAGGTGCCCTTTTATAAGGGAGGAGAGGGGCACCTTAGGAAAATCTCAAAATATTATTTTATATTAAGGTCAAATTCGGATTATAATGGTTACAAAGGTTCTTATTTATAAGATTAAGTGGGTATGGGTATAACGCCTCTCATCCACTAGGATTTAAACAAATTTAGTTTATTATTTTAACCTTATCAATTAGATTTAACTCTAAGTTAAATAATTTAACTTTTACCGTGTCTTTTTGTTTTCTTACACTATATCGTTAATAAACTTACCATAAAAAGCCAAAGGAACCCAAGTTGTTTATTATTAATATATATATCCTTATCTAAGTCATTTGGACGAACCTTAGGTTTTTAGGAATTAAATTACCATTATTAATATAATATTTTTTAAAAATACTAATTTATGTCAATTTTGACACTATTTCGTACATGATTTTTATGAAATTCATAACAGAATTATAAGTTCGAACCAAGTAACTTATATCAACAATAACATGTAATATTAACCTATAAAATTAATTTAAGTCATAAAAAGTCTCAAATTACATTTATTTGGGCATTTATAAGATCAATTATGTCAATATTTCATTAATAAGACAATTACTACATCATCTTTGTGTCATAATAAATGATATTTATTTAATCCCTAAAAATTCTAAATAAATTCCTATGATGTATATAATTGTATTATCGTTCTGGAGACTATTCATGTTTGAAGTGTGATGAAGTTTATCACTAAATTAAAATTATTATACTTATAAGATTTAAGAAAGTGACATGTTGTCACATTCTTTGGTTTTAATAATAATTAAATTATTTTCATGGAAAAAAGTCCATAAAATGAATCTAATCCGACCCTTAGGTTATATGGGTCTACCTTTAGCCATCCAATAGGATTTTCCAAGTTTTAGGTTAATATTATAATCTTATATTTACCCTTAATTACCCGATTTACCTTTAACTATAGTAAATAAAGTTTACCGTAGTTACTATATTCACAATGCCCAAAAATAAAAAGTAGCTTATTAACATAATTTGGACCCACTGATTCCAAATATGGAATCCATTTTTCCAAATTCAATACAAGAAAGATGCAGAAATTAAATTAAAATTAATCTCGTTGTCGAAAGAAAACGGGTTTTTCTTTAAAACATTGCAAAAGATTGAATTGATTTAACCAACAAATTCAAGGTAAAATCAATGCTAATGACATACATTATATTAAATGGTAAAAATATATTCTATTTATACTTTAAAATCATTCAATATTATAATTTAACCACATAACATATTACGATGAAAAAAGTTGTTTTTAATTAAAATATAGCGTGTTTTTACTATTCATTAATATATGAATGTTATCGGAAAAATATCAAAAATTTATCTAATGTAAATTTTTATATCCTGATTCAAAAGAAGAATTTTATTTTGTCAAATTGAACTAATAAAAATGTCAAAAATAAGATTTAAAGTGGGTGCGCCATCAAAAGGCGGCAAAACTGCATTTTTTTAAAAATACTTATTTTACCCGAAAAATTTATTTTGTTCTTATACCATGTTCTAGAAATGTGTAAGATGAATAATAATGTTATAAAATACAAAATTTAGTTAACACTATTCATAACAGCTAGTTCATAACAATATTATAATAATATATCGTTATTTAGTAAAAGCCGGAATTGCGTACAAGACATGCTATCGACAAAGGTCGTGATTGTGTATACTACAAGCTAATACAGGGTTGCGTATAGAACAAGATAATATTGGTGTGTCATACAATAGAATATATGAATGAAATTAAAAATAATGTATCTTATAAAATCTTGGTTTGTTACATTCTACCCCCCTTAAAATGAATTACGCCCTCGAAATTCGTCGGGGTTATAAATCGTTTGTTATTCATAAAAACCCACATCGTAAAAAGAAATACCAAAACTGAACTTTAAAAACTTAAGTATGAAATATAATGGTTACCCAAATGAACTCATCATTGGGTTTCCATATAGGAGAAAATATGGACATGGAAGAGAAATTTAACCGTCATGTTCTGATGGGGAGTGGTAGAGAACATTGCATTGAAAAAGCCAACAATCACAAAGTTATTGATTTGTGGTGATCTAAGGTACCGTCTGATTCATCGGATATAAGGGTAGTAGGACAAATTTTTGGGTTTTTTTCAAGATCATTTCCCTAAAGTTGATGAAATTGGAATTAGAAGAAATACTTTCGTGATTTTGGTATAGTCTCACCGTTTTTCATTATTTGGACAATTTCCACTTCATCTATTAAAGAAATGAAGTTGAATTTGTCATTCGTGATGTGTTAGCAGATCATGTGATAGAATAATGAGTCATTCCATCTGTCTCAAACAAAAGGTTAGAAAAGTTATCAAAAATTACATAAGTCCAACTATAGTGAAATTAATCATATATGGTTCCTAAAATGGACTTATACCTCATATATCATACTGCTTAATATAATAAAACTAGTTTCTACTAAATATGGACATCCTGAAGGCCAGTGGTAGGCGATAAAGGCTAGTCGCACTTCGGTTGTGGGTTCGATTCCCACGGCCTTGTCCGACGCGATGGGCTGTCACCCGTCTTACAGGTTGTCCTTTTTCTAAAACTATATTACTATAACATCCAATCAATAATATCGAAAAAACTTCTATCCTTAAACAATACTAACCTATGTCCAACATAATCCATTCCAATCTTTAGGCTTATCCATAATACTGCAGTCCACTCTCATAATATAGTGAAAACGATTACCAGAGATATAATACCATCATTGATCCCCATATATCATAAGATATGTCTTATTGGTCACATTCCAAACATCCGAAGGCCTTAATCTTGTATTCTCTTGAAAAATGAATACCCATTGAAACATAGTGAAAACATGAATGCAGTACATTCCACATACCAAAATCCTCAAAATTCTATATACTCAAACCATGATATCACTTAGTCCTTATATCAATCATGAGCTCATGAATACTGTTAAACATTTCATTTTCTCATTTTCCCTTCATTATGCGCATATCATCTTATTTCCAAAAATATCTCATTCACTTTGAATACCACATTAGAACAATACATATATATTCCAATACTCCATGATACAACATTATTTTGGAATCCCATTAAATAAACACTTAATCATTCCACCGCATCGTTGTCATATTCAACATCGCCAATAGTGATCGCATGTGACTTCCCTTTTTCCTTTGCCTTAAGCGGTTGCTCATGTCGATCATCACTAACCCTTGGATTAGGGCATTTATTAGCATAATGACCCATTTCCTTGCACTTGAAGCATTGAAGTGTTGGTGGTGTGTTCTCTGCAGTATTTGCTTTATTCACATCATTAGAAACCCTTTTTCCATTACTTCGACACTCAGCTACTCGATGACCTTATTTTACACACTTAAAACATTTTCTAGTCCCTTTAAGACAATCTCCACCATGCTTCTTTCCACACGTTGTGCATAAAGAAACATTCATATTCTTTTCACCATTATTTTGAGATTTCTCCTTGAACTTCATCTTTCGTTTCTTTTCAAAACCATGAGATGGATATGTAACACCAACTTCCATTTCTACCTTGATAGCAAAACACACAATTTCTTCATAGCTACTGAAGTCTCTTATAGATAATGCCCTTCAAAAACTTGGTTTTAAGCCACTGAAAAATCGATCAACTTTACTTTAAGGTTGGATGATAATGCCAGATGCATACCTTGCAAGTCTTGTAAAATTCGCTTCGTATATACCAAAAGATTCATCATCCTTCTGCTTCAGCTCAAGTAACTCCTTTTCCATCTTTGTTAGAAGAATACGAGGGAAGTACTTACTGAAAAATAACTTCTTGAACTCATCCCATTCCATGGACTCAATTTCAACTCTTGGCCTCATATTTTTGATAAGATTCCACCATTTATCAGCTTCACCTTCCAAACGATATACTGATAAGATGACTTTATCATGTTCAGAACAATGAAGAACTGAAAATATCTTTTCAGTGGTACTGATCCATTGTTCAGCAACAAGTGGGTCGGAAGACCCACTGAAAGAAGGTGGATGTTGCCTTATGAAGGAATCAATAGAATATTCTTCCCTTCTCTGCTCATTTGGATGTCCAGAATGATTCATAGCTTGTGTAAGTATAGTAATAAGATTTTTCACTCCATATCCCATAACATTTGTTTGTTCAGGAGGAAAATCATTACATTGTCCATTGCATTGATCAAAACGGTTCCTTCGGGTTCCAACCATCGTCTAAAACCCAAAAATAATAGTGTGAGAGGAAAAAATCATGATAGGGAAAACAACATAATAAAAGGGGGAGTACATTCAATATCTAACATCTTAGGTTTAATTCTATGATCGATATCGTAATTATAGTACTATAACCTATACGTATACTTATCCTTAGGGACATCCCTAGACATTCCTTAGAAATATCTCTAGGGATCTCACTAACGTTTTCGCATCCTAGTTTCCAAAGGTTTACTAAACCTTTCCTTTGATACCAACTATAGAGACCCGAAGCTTGACGTACATGGACATTACATTACTTTTGCGGAATAATTAGTACATAAAAAGAACACACACACAAGGATCGTAATAGTTTAGTGTCTTTGGAAACTCAGAATATAATCTTCTAATCGTGGTGAAATATATTCAACATCTCCCATAAAGATCATCCTTTATTTTACCTAAAACCATTCTTTATATCTTGGGGAAAAGAAAACATAAAAGGGTGATCTCAAATGCTCAGTAAGGGTAAAAAAATATCAATCACATCATATTCATAAGAACATAACATTTTGGAAATCATAACCTGAAAAAGAGAGCATAATTTCATAACATGGGATAAATCATAGTAGTGAAAAGAAATCCCAATAATAATAACATAAAACATGAAACTTTGTGGCATACACACATAATCATAGAGAATCATATCTTATTAGTCAAGACTCATTTCCAAGACTATCTTAGTGGACAAAGTCCATTTCTGAACCAAGTCACCCTCATTTCAGTCCTATTTCACTGAACCGGTATAACCTACCGTTCCAGCCATTTCTATATCATGAGATCTAAAATCATTACCCAATGCATTGTAGGGAGATATAGGTCCCACCCATCTCATAATTATACCATTCTTATGTGTGCCACAAAATCATAAGTCATACATCATTGCATAACCCATGTAATAAAAATGGGAATCTTAAACATCGTGACATCATAAAACAATTCATATAAGATAAAAGAATTCATAAAAATATAATTCCATCACAACATAATCAAATCAATAGGGATAAAAAATAGAACCCTTTATTATCTTAGATGGAAAATAATTTTGATAAAACACTTGAACTCCATTCTTGAGGAAAATATCCTTTCTGCTTGAAAAACACTTTTCCTTTCTTAACATGTCATAGAATTATAAACTAAAAGAAGTTGATTAAAATTAAATTTGAATACTTGTAAAGGAAGCTTCTTGTAAATAATGTTTTAAAAATACATTCATGCCGTATAAGTAAAAAAAACAGTCTTCATACTTTTGTCGGAATAGTCAAAAAAAGTACCTCGTACGAGAAACGACAAAAGATTCCTTTCATATATTTTACTACAAACTCAAAGAAGGGTAAAATAGGACTTCAACAATTTTAGGTGAATGGAAATAATATTACATATTTAGGAAACATGGATGTGGATGATAAAATACACCCCATTAAATGCCAAAGTAAAAACAACCTCGGATAAAAATGAGATTGTGATATTTCCCTTACCTTAGGTCCGATTTGCTTCGTATGTGTCCGAACCTCTTGTATAATGATTTAAATAATGTCACTGACTTATTAAAGAATCATATTCATTGTTATGATATCATATATGGTTCACTTATGACTTTATATTACTCGTTCTTTTGTAAATTCCATGTTAAAGAAGCATTTTGGGTAAAATCGTTTTATTTATCGTAGGTGTTTGGACTTGTTGGTCTTGACATTATTATTACTTATATCATGATTTACATACTTCCAGAATATAAATCATGATTTATATTTCATATATATTCAGTATATATATATATAATAGATAGATAAATGAAATGAAACACACCGTTCATGGAGACGGTAGTCCGTACGTACGCATGAACACTGTTTTCCTTTCCTTATTGTCTTGAATGGAAGTAAGTAGATGACATACATATATATATATATACATAAATACAGTAGATTTAACATGTCATATATTTCATTATTATTCATTATATATAAATTATAATCATTCATTAATGGTTAATGTGGAGAATGAATCTCATCGCGTCGTGGAGACGGTAGTCCGTATGTACGCACGAGCGATGATATCGTTCCCTTGGTCATGGAATTGTGTTGAAGTGTTTGTATACTATTTCAGTATTAATATAACTTTATAATAATCATATATAGTTACTTATTACACCATTATACCCATCCAATTATGGTGGTGTCGGAAAATAGATTACACCACGGCGTGGAGACGGTATTCTGTATGTACGCACGCGCGGTGATTTCCTTTTTTCGTAGGATGGATAGAAGGTTAAATAGAGTTGTTTCATATTTATAATAACATATCAGTATATAAGAAATACTTATGTTATTACATTATCATGAAACAACTAAAGAAGAAGAAGTTTAAGAAGAAAGAAATTGAAAAAGATCGGTAATGGATATTACCACTTTTTGACTCGCCTTCACTTAACCTCCACTTAAAGAACTAAGGATGGTCTTTGAAGAAGACCAGGACCTCTAGGATGATACTAGGGAAGTGTAAAAGATATTTTGGAAGGGTTTTGGAGAGCTTGAATGCTCAAATTGGTGTGAGGAGGATAGGGAGGAGGTGCCCTTTTATAAGGGAGGAGAGGGGCACCTTAGGAAAATCTCAAAATAATATTTTATATTAAGGTGAAATTCGGTTTATAATGGCTCCAAAGGGTCTTATTTCGAAGCTTAAGTGGGGATGGGTCGAATGAATCTCATCCAATAGGATTTAGACAAGTTTATTTTATTATTTTAAACTTATCAATTATATTTAACTCTAAGTTAAATAATTTAACTTTTACCGTGTCTTTTTGTTTTCTTACACTATATGGTTAATAAACTTACCATAAAAAGCCAAAAGAACCCCAAGTTGTTTATTATTAATATATATATCCTTATCTAAGTCATTTGGCCGAACCTTAAGTTTTTAGGAATTAAATAACAATTAATAATATAATTTTTGTTTTAAATACTAATTTATGTCAATTTTGACACTATTTCGTACATGATTTTTATTAAATTCATAACATAATGATAAGTTCAAACCAAGTTACTTATATCAACCATAACATGTCATATTAACCTATAAAATTAATTTAAGTCATAAAAAGTCTCAAATTACATTTATTTGGGCATTTATAACATCAATTATGTCAATATTTCATTAATAAGACAATTATTGCATCATCTTTGTGTCATAATAAATGATAATTATTTAATCCCTAAAAATTCTAAATAAATTCGTATGATGTAGATAATTGTATTATCTTTCTGGATACTATTCATGTTATAAGTTTCATTAATTTTATCACTAAACTAAAATTATTATACTTATAAGATTTAAGAAAGTGACATGTCGTCACATTCTTTGGTTTTAATAATAATTAAATTATTTTCATGGACAAAAGTCCATAAAATGAATCTAATCCGACCCTTAGGTTATATGGGTCTACTTTTAGCCATCCAATAGGATTTTTCCAAGTGTTAGGGTAATATTATAATCATATATTTACTCTTAATTACCCGATTTACCTTTAACTATAGTAAATAAAATTTACCGTAGTTACTATTCACAATGCTCAAAATAAAAAGTAGCTTATTAACATAATTTGGACCAACGGATTCCAAATATGGAATCCATTTTTCCAAATTCAATACACAAAAGATTCAGAAATTAAATTAAAATTAATCCCGTTGTTGAAAGAAAACAGGTTTTTCTTTAAAACATTGCAAAAGATTGAATTGATTTAACCTACGAATTCAAAGTAAAATCAATGCTAATGACATACATTATATTAAATGGTAAAAATATATTCTATTTATACATTAAAACCATTAAATATTATAATTTAACCACATAAGATATTACGATGAAAAATGTTGTTTTTAATTTAAATATAGCGTGTTTTTACTATTCATTAAAATATGAAAGTTATCGGAAAAATATCAAAACTTTATCTAATCTGAATTTTTATATCCTGATTCAAAAGAAGAATTTTATTTTGTCAAATTTAACTTATAAACATGTCAAAAACTAGATTTAAAGTGGGTGCGCCATCAAAAGGCAGCAAAACTGCATTTTTTGAAAAATACTTATTTTACCTGAAAAATTTATTTTGTTCTTATACCATGTTATAGAAATGTGTAAGATGAATAATAATGTTATAAAATTAAAATTTTAGTTAACACTATTCATAAAGGCTAGTTCATAACAATATTATAATAATATATCGTTGTTTAGTAAAACCCAGTATTGCGTACAAGACATGCTATCAAGGAAGGTCGCGATTGCGTATACTGCAAGATAATACAGTGTTGCGTATAGTGCGAGATAATATGGGTGTGTCGTAAAATAGAATATTTGAATGAAATTAAAAATAATGTATCTTATAAAATCTCGTGTTGTTTCAGGTTGACAATAACCACAAGAGTTCTTATTGCAGCTCCCATCGCATTCAGTTGTTCATACAGAAATCCATCACATTTATCCTCACATCCAATGTTACATTGGTGCCTTCTAGATCCATCCATTAGCTAAAACCAAAAAGGGAAGTGTGAGTACATCAATAAAATTATCATATAATATCTTATGAGGATGTTAAATAATAATATATACTTATTCATGTTATCTTAAATTCATTCAATTCATTAAACAAATCGACAACTCTTTCTAAAATCCTAACCATTAAGGTTATGTCACTTATGCTTAATGAGTACCCTAACCTATAAAGTTATCTAAACCGACCTATGCTACCAACTATAAGGACCCAGCCTTCAAACATTACATAATATTGAATAAAATGAATTATTCAAATTGAGGATCTTTTCAGGTTTAGAGTTTTAAAGAATTAGGCCATACTATTACATAATAACTTGAATATTATATGTAGACACAACTACACAGTATCTATTTTTTTCAAAAAATAAAAACTCTTAAAAAGAAACATTTCTAGTTCCATGTCATTTACAGCATAACTTTTTCTAAATCCCATCCTTGACCCTATTCATCTATATGTCCTAAGGAAAACATTTCAAAAACATGGGATGAGCATAAAAATCCCAGTAAGGGATATAAAATAAGGATGTAATACATTATCCCATCAATAAATACAAATCAATGAAACCATACTTTTAAATCATAACATACCATACAAAATCATAAGATTGATTAATAAAACACAAAAATCATAAATCATAAAGGTTACATATGGAATCCACATCAAACATACATGGTTGCTATCACAACTACGTAGGCAGTTACACATATAATTCCCATCGCAGTATATTCCCTAAATCTCTTAGGAGAAACATCACGTTTACCTCCGTCACTTTACCCAATGCATTGGAGAGCTATCCCGGGCTCACCCGCCCTAGATTTATCACGGAACCACCCGTATACGTAAACTATGCCCAATAACCCTAACATAATGATAACACATAGCACATGTATAAAGTAAAGATAACATTTCCACATTCCAATATATCAAATCAAGATATTGAAATAAACAGTTCTTTATTAAATCATTTTCAAAACCATTTAAAAATTTATTTCCAAATCAAAGTGTCACATAACACATTTAATTATTCTAAATGAATCACCATTTGAATACATTATTTTCCATATAAATAAATCCGAAAACCCAGTTTGAAAACATGGATATTAATGAGAAATATTTAGAAGAATAAATCTTTAAAACATTTAAATCAATATTTATGTTAATGTTTTTTTTAACAAAAATAGAGATGTTTGAAACCAAATAAATGAAGATTAACATTTAATCAAAACTTTATAATATCATGAGAATAAATTTATTCATGATATAATATGTCAAAAGACAGTATATACACCATATAAGAGTGAAATGGTGCATAACAACAATGAAGTCTTATTGGAAATGTAAATTGAGATGAAATCATTTATAAAGATTGTATCCTTAAATTAAGGATAAATGAATCACATGATTATGTGTGCAAAATATAAATACACCGAATATAATTTGATATTATGTGTAAAACAATCATATGTCATTGACACATATTCATAGGACGACATATTCGAGAAGTACACGTTGAACCCAAAGAATTGAAATTGGGTTAAGAAGTTCCCTTGTAAAAATTCGGCAGCCTAACGATGTCACATTAACATTCAGAAAATGAGTTGATGAGATAAAAAGTGTATCTCATCACTTGTAAATAATGTTTACATAAATAAGGTTATAAATGAACATATCCCAACATGATAAGATGTAAATTAAAAGACATATCAAGAAGAAGTATTTTAAAAAGAGGAAGGTGAAAGGTTCCATTTCCGATTTGGTAACATAAAAAACATACACCACATGAAAGAAGGATCATAAAATGAAGATTTAAATACTAATAAATGAAATTATATTACACAAATTGTAAAATCATGGGCAGTACATACACCATAAAAAAATAGTGGAAATTATAACATGAATATCACGGGAATAAAAAGTGAGATGAAACCCTTTACCACATTGTAATCAAATTAGTCGTATGACCAAAAGTTAATAACCAACAAATGAATCACAGAATACCATGAATATAATTAGAATAATTATAATATATATCAAATGGCAGTACACAACACACAACATGAAAGAAATAAGTGACGAACAATAGAAATTTCATGGAATCAAAAGTGAGATAAGAAAATCCCTTACCTTGTGTCCGACTTGACCAGTTTATTATTTAATCTCTTGAATAATACACTAAGTTTAATTTATACTTTCTTAACAACCTTTATAATTTTTATTACTCTTTTTATATTACTTATTATTATTTTATAAACTTCATGTAATCATTTATGTTAATAACGGTTGTTTTGTTGATATTTGGTACTTGAGTCAAAAATGAACACCTTATAATTACAAGTTGTTCATGTGGTAAAGAGACCATTATATTCATAATGAAATTAATTATTTAGATATCATACATATCATATATATCCATTATATAATTTTATTTATAATAGTACATAACATTTAGAGGTACGAAATAAATTGCACTGTTTATGGAGACTGTAAGTCGTACGTACGCATGAATGCTACTTCCATTCCTATTTCTTATTTTAATGTTATTAAAAACATAATGATATATAGTTATATTATAATTCTATTTTAATATCATATACAATATTATTAACTCCATCCTTTTTATGTCCCACATAAGGTATTAACGAGTCATATCACTTTCAGGGGGCAGTAGTCTGCACTTCCTCAAATCAAATTATCGTGTTTACACATATTGAAAACCATAAAGGTATGATTAAAAAAACAGAAGCATAATGAAAACATAAACCTACTATATATAATTTATTAATATATTTCCATCTTAATGGCCACCATGAGATATGGTAGGAGATATTTGAACAATCATCGTTTTGTGAGGCGTTAGTTCACCATCCACAACAACATTGGGTTCTTCACACCTTAGATGGAAGTGTGTGTAAGTTCAATTATAATACGTCTTATAAAAATATCCTAGTGTATTTTTGATACTGGTTTTGTTACAAAATAACGGAATAAAAATATTCTATGGGTTGGAGAATTAAAATAAAAGAACACAATTTAAGAGAAATCGTTACCTTAAATTTGGGTAACATTCTTTGGTTTGAACAAAAAGGACTTATTGAAGTGCATTCTCCCTAATGTAAGGCATCTAGGGGGAGGAGAAGTATATATGGAGCTTAATTAGGATAAAGTTGGATGAGAAAAATGGCTTGAGAGGTGTGAGGACTTGGTTATAAGTGGTCTCCTTTTATAATGGGGAGGATTGGATCTTTAGGAAAGTGTGAAACTATTATTTTATTATATAATGATATTCAGTTTCTAATGGTCCAAAAATCATTATAGTCTAAGATAAGAGGACTGATGGAAGAAATAAAATATTACAATAGTAATTGGACAAGTTTTTGAATAATATTTTAATCATTATAATCTTATTTATTTAAATCGTTTATTGACGAGGTAATACTACATCATTATTGTGTCATAAAAAAT
Organism: Viscum album; assembly: GCA_963277665.1. NCBI lineage: Eukaryota > Viridiplantae > Streptophyta > Magnoliopsida > Santalales > Viscaceae > Viscum > Viscum album. The sequence continues at coordinate 474,974,018 of OY728126.1, forward strand.
TTACTTTATTCGATGTATAAAAATTATAAGAAAAATACCACGATGTATGAAATATTTTTATCATTTAAATGAATATTTATAGTTGAACATATAATTTATATAACCCCATATAAAAATTAATTTACTAAAAGAATTTTGTTTATGTAATTTTTGGCTTTACATTAAATTAATTTTCTAATGTGTCATTATCATACATAAGTGGATTCTTATGGTCCCAAAATTGATAAAAAGATGTCCATGGTCAGACATTACTAATCCAATAAGGTTAGGACTATTGTTAAAGAAATTTTCAATTATTATAAAATTCTTTTAACCTTGAATTACGCTATTTACTTTTAACCGCGGTAAAAAAAAGTCCAAAGTTACTATTCACCAAAAATTATTTTCATCTTATTGAACAAAATTTTACTTCTTGATAACAACCATGAATGTCAGATTTCAAAAATTCAATTCACAGAAGTGTTAAAATAACATTTAAATGAAAAATTCAGTTTTTTAACTACTACTAAGTAGTTTCACTATTCATCAAAAATTGAAGTTTTTCAAAAAAATACCAAAATTTCAGCCTAAGATATATTTCGTATTCCAAATTCAAAAATTATGTCTATTTACCAAATTCTAAACATATATCTAGCATTAATTAATTTTAATATTAAATCTCGTTATCAAAACATATAACGTGTTTTTATGAAATAATAATAATTAAAAGATGGATACTTTTTTATGTCAAATTTCAAAGTGAAATTAATTACAATGACCAACATTGGATTAAATGGTTAAAATATATTCTAATTACACTTTAAATCCATTTAATAATATAACTTAACCATATAAATAAATTATATTAAAAGGTACTTTTGAATTAAAATACAATATTTTTCACAATTCATTAAAAAATGAACTTTATCAGAAAAATACCAAAAAATTTCCCAAAGCAATATATTATGTCCCCATTCTAAAGAAGGATTTTATTTGGTCAAATAGATATTATTAAAGTGACTAAAACTATATTTAAAGATGGTTCTCCATTAAAATGCGGTATATTAACATTTTAATGTAAATTATGATTAAAATTTGATTCATTCACATTTTAAGCCTCTAACTTTTATTGGATAAATGTAAATACATTTAACAAACATGTATAATCCTATTATATTTAGTTTTGTTTATTCCCTTCAATAAAATTCCTAGAAGTTAGCTACCATTTAAAATAATAATATTATATTTTTAGTGTGCAGTGTATGATTTCAAAGAAACTCGTTGTTGCGTATTAGGTACGCTATCAAACATAACAACTCCATTAATGTAGAATTAATATTTAATTAAAAAATATTAATAAATATGAAAATTTTCATGTTCTATATTTACCTGGGAAATTACATTATGTGATTTTATTATTATTATACAAAAATTAACTAATCTTGAATAAATTAAATGGGGCAAAAATTAATGATAATCTTAATATCATTAATTTTGTATTGGAATTACACAATATATTCGTTTGTGTTATTTTAAATAATAACATTTTCAATAAATCCCTAAAGAAGTTATTTATTTCATTTACCTTTACTTTTTTATGGATTTGTCTCACTATTATTTATTGTGATGATACTTTAAAAGTCATCAAAAATTAAAAATTAAAAACATTTTTATTATCCATTTATTAATTATTTCAATGTTTCTTCTTATTTCATTTTGGAACAATTTTACTTCTTTTATTATTATACTTTTAAAAATATAAAATAAACAACCCCTTTTTAATTTTGGACTATTATGATTTATTCATCACAATATTCATTATATCATTATTGTTGAATCCATCCTCTTCTTATGGGTATATCTTATTATTATTATTGATGTATGAACCTTTTGGATATGGAAATAATTATTTGGAATGGTATAATGTTTCATCTGTGGGTGAATAATTATAAAATTGTTTAATTATTTTGGAATAGAATTATATCCATTAGGATCATTATGAATAGACATCAAATTGTTAGATTCAAAAATTATTTTATGTTTTATTAGTAAAAAAGCATGATTTATAATGTTTCAATCTAATACTTACATCAAATTATAGGATACCTTTAAATGATTATTATGATTATGTTCCTATACATATAACTTTATTAAAATTATTTTGATCACCAATGCACTCAAAATTATTTACATAACATTATTCATCAACTACTAAGATTTTAACTCCCCAATTCATTAATGTATGTCCATAATTATTTAAATTTATTAATAATTTCATTAAAATAAATAGATGTCTTATAAAAAGGGATTTAAATAATATTTATCCATTTATGTTTATTAGTGTTACTAATTAATATTGTTAGTTTTAATATTTTTATGACAGTATTAAAAATCATTTAATAATCATGTATGTAATGTATGGTTTTTTAGTTTATATCCTTAAAAAAATATTTACTCGAAATTAAGGTAGAACTTATATTATATGAAAGGTCATACATTATTATTTCAAAAAAATTAGAACATAGAATTTACATACCCATATTATATGTTTTTTCAATTATTTTTTGGGTAGATTTTTGTTTTAATTTTTTCTATTTTAAGAAAACCATGGTAACCTGAAGAATCCAATTAAAAATTGAGTTTTTTGAATGAAGTGATATTTTAAAAGACAAACCTAATTAAATTTTCAGAATATTTTAAATCATCATTATGGTAATTTACCACCTAAACCATATTCTCAATCATAATCAAAATGATGTGGAATTACTACATTCACTCTAAAATTAATTAACCATTGAGTCCATAAGAAATCATTGGAAAATGTTATTTGCTACATCATTAAATCAAACTATTTGGAAAAAATGATGATCTACATTGATGAAACATTTTGTTTACATAATTTTTATGTAGAAGGTAATGTTATTTTATTTATTTACCACTTATAAGGAAAAGTTCATTAATGGTGAACATTGACCAAGAGTACGAAATTAAATAATGAAGTCGAATAAATGGGATTGGAAGAAGTTAGGAAAATAATTAGAAACATGTATTTTACACATGAAATCAATAAAAGGATTCATATATTGTTATTAAATCTCATGAAAACAAATAAGGAATATTTTTTGAAGTATTAGGGGAATTTCAAAATCCCATTATGCTATGAGTCATGTTTTTATCAACCATAACAATAAAATAGATTGTTTCTGTAATGATAAACACCAATATCCATAAAAATCAATATATAAAATCATGGGAGACCACAAAAGTTTTCATGAATCTCTATATAATAATGATGGTGTTTAGGTAATGGTCCCATGGAGACAATAGGAATAAATAATTGATGATGATTTACAGAGGTGGATCAATTGACAAATAATGGGGTGTTATGATGGTAAAAAACTATATTTCAATGATGTGGAAAACATTTCACAGGTATAAACATTAATATACTATGGAAGTGATTCATTTTTGAAAAGGAGGGAATTTAAAAGATTATTAAACGGGGGACATGAAAAGATACTCAATAAAATTATATAATGAATGGATCCACTCTAATTGACACCCAAAATTTATGTGTTCACATAATTTTTTTCTGTAAATATGTATGAAGGAGAGCCAATATATAGGTTGTAAATGACAATAAATACCTATAAATACCAATGATATGTTTCGAAGGAAATTATTACAATATAACTATTTAAATAGTTGAGTAATAAAAATACGTTGAAAGGTATATTCTATGTCAACAAAATATTTCATGAACTATTACATTATATTATAATAAAAAATTAATTTATTTTAATATTTAATCAATTACACAATATCATTAAATTGATAAATCTTATAGAACACCAAGTGGTGAAGACGTCTCATCTTATATTTTTTACTCTACCTTGATTATCATTTGGAATAGGTTTCTCTTAGAAAATATCTTAGTCCTTTCATTTGTTGAATGTGATTATATACTTGGAATGGATTGAATCTCTTCATATACAACCCAATAAATCCCATGATTCCTTAAAAATAAATATTGGATTATGAATCTTATTTATCAAATCCCTCAAAAGTGTGGGTATTGACCCCTAGTAGAAAAGCATTTTATACATAAATTGTCAATATTAATGAAAGCTTCAACATTGAAGTCATAACAGTGACTTGGGAATATAAAATGGTATTACCTATTATATTGCCACAACATTCCCAGATTCATGATGTATAATTCTCAGTGGGACGTATTGAAGGTGATAAAATCATATTCAAGATCACATATAGACTTACAATAAAAAAATATTTTAATTAAATAAAAAAATAAAAAATAATATATAAAAATGTTTTATATACCACTGTACATCACACATTGGTTCGTCAATGCACAATTTAATGGATAATTATTGAAAATTTTACCTCATATTCATTACCATGTTCTATAAAAAATTACAATAAATGAAAAGTATCCAATACTTTGGATTAAGAACTTATTCACCCAAATTTAGGGATATATTTACATCTCGAAAGTGGATCATCATTCTAGATATCATCTACTGGTAGTGAAGGAAGACGTTATAAAAAATGAATATTTTTTTAAAATAAACATAGTGACTATGAATTCATTTTGATTACAATTATTCATTAAAATACAATGTGAATATTCAAGGAAATATTTTTGAGATATTTTCAATACTATATTGATGAATTTATTGAGTGTTAAAGGAAGAACCTTATGAACATCTATGGATTGCGGCGATAGATTTACCGAAAGAGATGATACAAGAGATATTCTACATGAAGGACTTGGTTTCAAAAAATAACATTCCTAGTAAAAGTAATCTTGAAATATAACCAAATATGGTCCATAATTAAGGTCATTATTATTACCTAATCCAAAAGGGTTACAAATTAATATCGCATAACTATATTTTTTTATTAGGAAAAGGTTCTCCAACATTGAATTTAATAATGCCATTTAATCTGGATTTACCTATGGATTATTTATGAATTATACATGCATTGTACATTCCGAAATCAAATAAAAAATTTACCTACAATAATTTATTTAAAATCAAATGAAAAGTAATTAAAAGTATGTATGGATAAAATATCATACATATAATATGTATATATAAAACACTAACATAACATCATAAAACTAGATATATTAAACGAATCTAAAAAGGATAAACAATGTGTGAACTCCACCGATACTAAATATGGATTATTTATATAATTCCATTTTGATTAAAAACATAATCCTCCCCACATAGCTGCAAATCCATCCCAACGCCAACTAGATCACAATGTATCTAATATAGAGAATGTAATGATGTAAAACCACTAAATTTCTATGAATTTACTGATTATATATTTAATCAGTATGTCCACAAAAAAATTATAAAACAAAATATTTAACAAACAAACATGGAAATGTTTACTTATTTTCAATGATATAAAATAATATTTTTTATAAGTAAATACATAGATAATGAAAGAGAAATACTAAAAGACTGAAGGTTGATGGAAAAACTAAATTCTATATAATGTCTCTCCCTATAATGAGATGTTTTATACCTATATTACCTCTATTTTTCTAGGTGTGTAGTGTCTGTGATCACTATTAATGGGACACTATGATACCCATCCCATCAAATTATGCTCTTTTGATTTTTCCTATGGCTGAGTTAAAAGGAAATTCAAGTCCTATTGAATTTATAAGTGGTAAGTAATGTGTAGGGGACTGTGTGTCTATAAATTCAGCTATATGGAAATGGTATACTAGATTCAGTATTTTTTATTCAAAATCTCTTCATTATACAACATAATTTGATACATATTTTCAGAATATAAAAAATAAATACAACTCTTACAAAATTAAAATTAATATATCAATAGAGTAGCCTCTATCAAGATATCAGATATAATTATTCCAATATGAATTATTAATATTTTAAAAATATAATATTCTCCCTAAAAAATTATAATTATATCCTCTCATGAAAGTTGAATTTATAATTATGGTAAACTTTCCATCAATATCATTTAACCAGATTTATACAAAACATATTAACGAAATTTCATATGAGATACTAGAAAACCTTACCATAATTTCAAAGATGCATATATAAATTAAATCATTATATAAAATTAATAAATATTAACATTTTTATAAGTTAATAAATATACATAAGTATATTATTTAAAACATTATATAAATAATGTTAATATTTCTAATTTATTGAAATATAATAACCTTTATTAATAATGCTAAAAACAGAATTATTAAAAAATTATGACAACCCCCTTTATAATAAATTTAACACTAGAGAATAATTATTATTATTTACTCCATGTAAGAGTTATCTTCCTAAAGAAGAAGTTTTTTTCAAATTACAACCCATTTTAATTGAAACATTTCACTAATAGAAATATTTTTATTATAATGTAAGATGTTGTTACGTCACTCTTTCACTACTTCAATAAGTTAATATATATTACACTAAAATTATTACTTTTAAAAAATATAATAAATATTGTGTATGAATAGATAAATAACATTTTTCTAATTGTTGATGTCTGTAAACCTTATATAAAAATGTTCTCAATTCTATAACATAGTATAAGAGTAATTTTTTTAGAATAACTAATCATTAGTTTTCATTTATAGATAAATATTAAAACAATTAACTGATAATTATTCCTTATAGAAGTATAAAATTCTTATTTATTTGAATTTATAATCATTGAATCCCATTAAATATATAATTTAATAATTTCAAACATACCAGAGTATTGTAGTCATTAAATCAACAATAATGTGTGATATTAACCATAATTAAGAAAAAATAAATTACTTATATTTTAAAAAGTGTAATGTGGTAATAAATAATATTTATTAAAAAATAAAACATTTTATGAATATTTTTAATATCAAAAATCACTTTTAGGATATCAAGGTCTCTTATTATACAATCCATTCTATAAATACTCAAATTTCATGTGTTAATGACATGAAATCATATAATGTAATGTAAAGAGAAGTCTATTGGATGTAAAAATGTATTCATAAACCTTGTAATATTAATAACTGAAACAAATAAATATTCTTAATCAAAATTATAAATGAAATAATGTATATCTTCCAATTTAAAAATGTTGTGTTTGAAAAATCAATATTTTTCCCCACCAATATTCCTTTAGAATTTCATATTGAAGAACCCAGAAAATGGGTATGTCAGTTTTTATTTATATAAGTAGTATCAATTATCATTTTATTAGATAATATTTATTTACTATTAAAAAATAAAATTTTAACTCTTATACCATTATTTCAAAAATTGTTCATTAATGAATTGAAATATTTTAGAGGAAAACTGACAAAAATTTCAAACATATAACCAAGAAATTTATATTATGGTTCAACAACCATTCCATTCCAATAATAGATATTTTTAATTCATATATCTACCAAAATACCCTACAAAACCATCAAACAATATTTATTAATCATTTGAAAACATTTCAATAGAAAATAAAACCATAATATAAAAATAATGAACCTATTGAACCACTAAACAAAAAGAAATCCAATGAAGTTAACTCTTGAAATATATGTGGATTTAAGAGACCCTAATAGTGAAATTTTAATAACATATCAATTATCCATATCAAACATAATCCCATAAAACCCTTTGTGAAATCCAATCACTTAAATCATACCATCAAATAAATATCGAGATATGGTAAAAATTATAATTAGTAGTTCATTATAAAAGATAAGAGTGATGCACATGTATATATTTTTTTCACCATATCTTGGTGAATTCCATAATAAAAATATATAACCAATACACGGAATGATATTGAGAAAGAGAGGAGAAATAATGATGAGTTGGGAATTTATAACTTAACATGTATTGGGATTGAGAAAATTAGTGGATCAATTTTTGAATCATGTTTGTAAAGGATATGAATGATGAGGAGGATATGTATCCAAAGAGATCCTACCATTTGGATATAATGAAATTGGATCAGTGATAATTATAAGGATAAATTTCTTTTGAGAAAAAATAACTAAAATTCTCATTTAGAAATAATTTGTACTTATTATATAAATTACCTGATTAGGTTCCACTGGTTACCAAATGGATCCTCCATAGAACTCTCACCTAATAAAACCTAATTTGTTTCCTAGTACATACCCACTATGTTCTCATTTAAAATAGGCAATATATAATTTATCATTTACTATATTCTAACATCACCCAAAAAATTTAATTACCAAATTACCCTTAAAATACACCCATTAAGCTGTAGGACTACATCCTTAGACATTTAAATTTAATAAATAATCCAAAATTTAAAAACAAACTATCATAAGAAATCAAAAATTTATAATTTCATTTTGTTTAGACACGTTAAATTATTAAGAAAAACTATTATTCTCTTTAAATTTAATCTCCAAGTGAATTTTTATTTTTATATCAATTGGATGGTTAGGAATATTTTAGGAGCGTATTTAAGAATATGGATATTTTAGTATTTCTTACAATAATGAGAATTAATTTAGAAATTTTTTCATAACATTGGTGTAACGTTATAATAGTTTTGTGGACTTTATCTATAGTTGTAATTGTCAATTAAAAAATTATGATTTATATTGTTAAAGTAAATTATTATTTGAAAAAAATTATTTTGATGATGTAATAAAAAGTGAATTTATTAAAAATACTGTTATTATCCTTTTTTTATGATATAGACCCTCCCGAGATTAAATTTTAGATTGATGTAGTGAGAATTTTAAAATTGATTTATGGTCAAAATGTGATAAACTAGTATGGGGATAAAAATTAAAATTTTGATGGTAAATATTGATATAATTTAATGTGTAACATTGTAACATTAGTTGAAAATAATAGTAATATTATAAGTTAGTAGTGTACATGGAGTGTGATTCATTAAGATAATGGTGATTAGTGAATTAAAAATAATGGTTGTTTCATGAGTGTTATAATGATGGATTATATTGGTATCTCTATTTTCATGACATGATTGTGTTGAATATTTTTATTATGATATATATGTTCAATTGGTGTAGGACGAAACATTCTATATTAATCCAAAACCTATGGCATGTTTTCACAGTGTTGACACAACCCACACTATATCAGTGGCTAGAGAGATGTTCAACATGTAGACCTATTTCCCTCCTTATGGTTGGATGTGTTTATAATTTTACTACATTGTTGAAATAATCATGAGACCAAGAACATGCAGTTGTAGTATTTAATGAACATCTTATGTTGTAAATGAGGTCAGGTGGAAGAAGGAATCATGATGATTCTATTAATGATAAGAAGAATCTGAAATCCATGTGACTAGGTTTTTGGTAGATAGTTTGTTTGGGGAATTCAAAATTGTAAAGGCATGTGTCATACTATATAAAATTTATCATATTTTGAGTGACACATGTATTATTAATAGAATTTAATATATAATGTGTTTATATTATAAAAAATAAGTGTTTATTTTTATTGTAGATGAATTAGGGAGTTCAATAGTGACCCATTGTGTTTGATAATTGAATAATAATAATAATAATAATTTTACATTAGACAATTTGAAAAAAAAATAAAAGTTGATTTATAAGAGGTAATTTTCATTGGAATGGATGAAACTATGAATTATGATTTTATAATATTTATTATTTTGGATGCATGATATTTTATTCATTTTTTGTCCTTTGTGAATGAAATACTAACCATAGTATTTTTTCACCACAAAAATTATATATTGGTTTATAAGTCCTTGTGGGTGGGGTGGTTGATTCAAATCATCTTGGAGAACAAGGTGGATACTGGAGATTATTGTTTCTGGGTTATCTCATTCACAATCATAGTATATATATTATTATATATTTATTATTTTGTTTCAATTTTGAATTTGTTTCACCCATGATATAGTTGTATTACATTTCATCTAGGTTATATGACATGATTTAATTATATATTTTTAATGAAATTGTTTGATCCTGGATTTACTATTTCTCATAAAATGGTAGTTTTAATTTTATTTTATATTGATTCAATATGTTTTGAAAGGTTTATTATTTTCATTTTTTGTGATCCTACCCTTGCTGAAGCTTGAAAAACCATGGCCAACTGGAGATGGGTTTGATGTCATTCTTTTTTTTTCTTCCCTAGTACAGATTTGTGTACAATCAAGTCATTGAAAACCCACCAAAACATTTCTAAAATTTATTCTCATATTCCTAAAAGGTGTATTAAAAGATTTATTTTCTATATAAATTCTCTGACATCCAAAACATAGTCACTTGATTTAGTATTAAAGGGAAAAATTTATTTATTTCTCTTAATTTCATTATTTCTTTCTTCCCTTCAATTGTCATTGAATTTAAAAATTTTCAAATTTATTAAATCCACCATTTTAGAGTTTTATAGTTTTATATGTCAGATGAATAAATATTCTATATATATATATATATATATATATATATTCCCCAGGGTTCTGGTCATTGGCGGCTAACACTATGGGTCTCGGCAAGGTCTAACGTTAGAGTCTCTCTAAGTACATTTATGCATTAAATGTTTCCGACATTTATTTGTAATATAACCACAGTCCCCAATAAATTAGTGAATTAAATCCTAATTATATATATATATATATCTGTGTGTATATGCACTCCCTCACTTTTGAAATGTCCATTTAATTTTTTGTTTCTCACATATGGGAAAGTTAAAATTTATTTATTTTGTACCACATTAATGATAATTGTTTTCACATATATGAATGTATTATTGAATCATAATATAGTACAATATTTTTATTATTGGATATTAAGAACAAATACATATTAACTCTCTTTATTCTGATATGTTTTATTGGTGGTTGGTTTGTCACCTATGAGAAAATTTCCAATTTTTTACTTATCACCTCATTCAATTATAGATAGGGTTGACTGTATATATATATACATACATGAATATATGTGTGGTTGATTATATGAATTATTAATATCCACATGTCAATAAATTTTAAATATAAATTAAAATGATACATAATACAATTTTTAAATGGAAATTAATTAATATAAAAAACATATCTTCCATTAAATCATTATAAAAGTAAAAAATTAAATATTAATTAATATAATTGATCAATAATAACATAAGTGAAATTAATATAATTAAATAATATTATATCGATTGTTATTTTTTGGTTTTTAATCAAGTGTAATCTTGATGAAATGAAAATGATATAATGTAAGAGGACTCTCAAACTCTTCCTAAATAATTTTTTAACCTCTACATTCCATTATCATGCTTAATAGTTCGTATAAATTTTAATTATATCCATTTGGAGGTTTATGAAAATTATTTATTATTTAGCTCATTTAGAAACATGCCCATTTTTTTCTTCATTAAGAAACCTTTCTAATATTTAATGATTATTAAAAAAATTATTTTTAAATCCTCTCATTGGTTTTTCTCATTTTGAATATTCTTCTCTTCATGACATTTTCACTTTTATTTTATGATAATACACGTTAAATTTAAAATAAAATATTACCTTATTATTTTTTTATTGCATTTATATTTATTAAAAAAATATAGGTTTTAATGTATTATTATAAACCTTAATCTATTTTCTTGGATTTATCATAAATTTCAAATAGATGAATGTTTTTTTCTGGAATGAGTAATTTTGATGATATTATAGTGTCATAGATGGTGTGATTGAATAGTATTTATATTAATTAATAATACCACATTTTAGATGAATATATAATATATAACATTATGATCCATGCTATAAATTTGAAGATTTTGTATCATTGGAGGACATAAACACACAAATCTTATTTAATTACATTCTTTGTCATCCCCTATAATGATCTTCCCACTATTTTCCCTTCTCTATAGACCCTATTAACACCATTAAAAATTTCCTTTAGAAAGGAAAAAAAATAAGATGTGAGGTAAAATGCCTCATAAAGATAAATATGGGAGATTCAATCATTGACCATATGAATGATTAAGATAATTATAATGGTATAATATCATAAAACTACCAACATAATAATATCTTGTCTATAAGAGATTATAAATATAGGTAATGATAAAAAATCATTATCTTTTCAAAATAATAAAATTTTAATCGTCATAAATCCTCAGTAATTATCCAGGAACAATGCATTCATGTCATAAAACCATCTATCCATCATAGGTGTAGAAAACATTTCATATGATAATGATAACTACCAAGATCAGCAAATAATTTTTGGTTAGTCTTCATCACTTGTTCCCAAAACTAGATGAATCACAACTATTTATTTCACAGATTTGACCAAGAACATAGATTAGTTTACCACTGTCGATCAAGGACATTGACTTATTTCCAAAAAAATATATCAAGATACATAAAAAAATTTGAAACTCATTATAGTGAAATATATTTCTTGGATCATCCCTTACATAATGAAAAAAATAACTTTTGGTGCCCAATGGTTGTATAATATTTGTAAAATAATCCTATCATATCCCATTGAAAGAAAATAGGTTTCAATAAAATTTCCTTATTTCATCATTGTATATCTAATGGAATGAAAATAGTTATCATAAGCATATTATGATAATGATAATAATAAAACATCCAAAAATGTGAATATGTATGGTTTCATTAGATCATAACTATATTAAAAACCAAAAATCATCAAATTATTGTTTCATAGATGAAAATTAATTTTAAATTATCATTACAAAAAATTAGAGAAAAATAAAATTTTTCTATTGATTTATATTTTATAAAATTTAATGTATACAAAACTATTATGGAAAATATATTTTTTTTAAATAATGATAGAAAATGTAATGAAAATTTCCTTTCATTGAGAAATCATGACTATAGTAAATTTCCTTGGTGGCGTGTCTGTTTATAGAAATAATTCCTTTCAGTCTTCTAAAAAAATTAAAAATGAACTTCATTCTGAATACAATAATAAAATTTCATTTTATTTTTTTGTACAAAAAAAACAAAAATGTGTAAAAATTACTTTGAAAATTCATAAGATAATTTTAAATACATTCAAAAAATCATAATTTTTATAAAACATGGAAATAATGAAAAAACATATTTTCAAATGAAGAGTGAAATGAAGTCTGTATTCCTTTAAAATTTTCAAATTTTATGAGTTCATAAAGAGGGGTAGGTGAATGGAAAACATGAAATAAATTTAAAAAATTAGCGGATATAATAAAACCGATATTGATTCATCATATAAGGATCTTATATTATCTACAACATTAATTCGATCATAAATAGTTATGATTAAAATGATTCAAACATAAATTACATACCATATGTCTCATCATTCTTAATATATTTTTTATCATAGTATGTAGTAAATATAGATTTATTATATATGTATTATAATATAGTACTCATATCTGGAATGCCATTAATATTTAATTTTGAATTATTTTCACCCATGTTTAATAAAAGTATCTTCAAATCACTATTCTATATGATATCTACATTGTTTTAAATTCATGTTACAGTTTGGAGGTCCATGTACTTGTGATTTGACCTTGGTTATATATTATACCAAATAATAATAATATCAATATCATATATATTAATTAATTATATATATTTGTAGTCATCCAAAAAAGGTAATTATATTAATATGTATTACACCATTCATGGAGAGTGAGTAGGGTGTATGTATACAAGATACATATTTTCACATTTCAATGGATAAAATTAAATGATTGTAAATAATAATTCCTTTTTAAAAGGCCATATTTATATCATATATAACATATATTGATTAGATATATCATTGTAATCAACCAAATAAAATATAAATGAAAATAATCATATCGCTTAATAGATACAGTAGTCCATACGTATACTTGAGAGACATCTTCACTATCCAATGGTTAGAATGGTAAGAAATTATATGTTATATAATAAATATCAACATAAAAATATTAAATAATTATCATATATAATAATTAAGAATTTCATTATAACTACTCATGAAATATAGTGGTGAAAAATTATTTCTATCATTATATAGAGATGGAAAACAAGTCAAATGAGGGGTGTCCAATTATGTAGTAGGGAGAGGACTTACATGGAATTTCATAAAATATTAAAATATAATTTTCCAATCCTCATGTAAAATTCTTCCTAATGGCTACTCATTTGATGAAATTGTTTCTAAGTTATTTATAATTTATACAAAAACAATTTAGACATGTTTTAGTGTCATATGAAACCTTATCATTTAGATTAAACCTTTCACAATCATTTTTTGCCTTAACCAAAATAATAAATATTTTAATCTTTAATTGTTAAAAATGATACCATTAATTATCATGTCACTCTTAAATAGACCATGTAACATATGTTAAACCATATTTTATTCATATGGATAAATATAATATTTTAATGAAGATTAAATCATTGAATTAAATATTATTTATTATAAAATATAATTATCATAATTTTTGTTACAATTCACATATTTGTTTCTTATAGATAGCCAAAAGGGATGAAATGTTAATAAAATTAGTTTAGAAAACCCTATTAATTTTTATTAACAAATAAATATTCATTCCAGACAATAAGTCACTCATGTTATATTATATTTAGTATTTTTAGTATTATTCTTTTTTTATAATATCCAATACCATATTATATCTGCATTGCATAATAATTTAATGTAACTATATAATCTCAAAACGTGAGATATATATTTCCACCATGAAAAAATAATTAATATTTAAACTAATAATTTATAAATAGACTATTAATATTTTTATATCGATGTTAAAAATTTAGTGATATTAAATTTATGATAGTGACATTTTATTTTTATTCTTTTCTTAATTTAATATAAATGATAGAATCAAATAAATATGAAATGAAATGACCATATAATTGATACATGTATGAACATTTAGAAGCTAAACTCAGCCCATAGTATAAATTAAATGTGTAGATAAATTATAAGAGTTTTATCTAAAATAATAATCCAAATTTTAATTGTTTTACCCTTATTGGGGATATAGAAATTTACTATGGTTATGATTTATGTTGTTAAAAATTAAATGTGGAAAATTTACCAAATTTAATCCTCCTGGTTCATAAAATTGAATCTATTTTTTATTATTCAAATTAAATATGTTAATGAAATACACTTTAAAAAAATATATCCAAAACACGATGAAACCCATTTTTAGAAAAATACATTTTCAGCAAAAACATAATTTATTCCTATCACATTTAAAAAATAATAATTGATTAATGTTAAAAAAATATGATTGAATATTTAATACACAATGTTCGTTAATATAATTCACCAATACATGCATTTTTAATTTATTTTGAAAAAATCACATTTCATGTATATAAATATTTTTTAAGAAGAAACAAATATTTTACATTCATGTTATTTGTTTTTCAGTTATAATTTTTTTATTACGAATGAATTTATTTAGTACATATTTTTTTATAATTCAAAAATTAATTTTTTTCGTTTTTCAAATTAATAGCTAAGGTATAAGGGTATATAATATTTTATTTTATTTAGACTCAGGGAATATTGTAACAAAAATTAAAACAAAATGATTAATTAGAATGGAAATATATATATATACATATTAATAAAATCTATTGATGTCCCTTTTTAACCCATTAAAATAAATTTCTACATGTAATTTCCATAACTTTGATACAAATATTTTGGGATATTATCATTTCATCAAATCATTGTATTCATAAGATGTATCCTTTAATTTCTGGTTTCAAAATATATCATTTACCATGTGAGGGGTATTATTTCATAGAACATTCAATCTTTGATAATGAATATAAAACAATAGATCTTTATAATAGTGATCATATTTAATAAGTTTGATCTATGAGTTTAGTACATGTAATAGATCAGGTATATAATCCTACATTAGAGATACTGTCAGGACCTTCCTTCACAAAGATGAGAGAAGGGACATCAGTTTTCCAGACCCTTCCTTCTTTCAGTTGAAGGAGAGATAATGACCCCTGAAACCCACATTCAATAGGCCCCCGAGAGGAGACTAACACCAAGGGTATAGAATCACCCATAAAATGGAAGATATTACACTTTTTATTTAGTAGAATCGAGAGATTAGATGGTACATCCCTAATTAACAACAAAACTAGAAGTAAAAGTAAGGCAAAAACAAACCATTCCCATATGCATATTCCAAAAGTAAGTTCAACAAAGGTACAAGAAAACTACATGGAATGTGGAAAAGAAACGACAAAATTCAACATCAACTGTCCCAACGTCTAAGCTAGTATGGTCTCGTATGATCCCTAATGTCCTCCTGGAAACCTGAAAGGTGTTTATATAGATAGGGTGACTCTACAGGTATAATCAGTAGGGAAAACTGAAGGCTCTCATGCACATGTGGGGAGGCACTCAAATGCCCCATGAGAAAAGGAGATAACCAGAGAACCTATCAAGGAAACCATCTGTCCAAACCTTACCAAGGCACACTCCCCAAATAACAAAAGTCAAGTAAATTTATAGTAATATAAAATTGACATTGGGGTACCCCGCGCCACTTTCCCACTGTTATTGAGAACATCCTACGTGTCAAACCTCTCCTGCCATCCTCACTGTAGTCCCACTGCCATCTCGCGCCGTCACACACTTAGGCTACCACAATAACCCATACCTCCCACAAATACCATAGAAATCACTACCACACATCCTGGAAACACCTAGGTCTGAACAACTAATTCCATGCTCGAAGACATCTGATCCTCATCCCAAGACACTATGGAAACACCCTATCGTCACACACCTGGGCCAACCACCACCATGTACCATGCCTGAAGAATCTTGGGCTATAATAGACCACATGACATCACAGCCTACCCGAAGAGTCTTTGGATATTCGGTAAAGGGAGAAGAAAATGAGCTAATAACCAGCCACTCATAGGAGTGTTGGAAAAAAACACCCCCTGTGAAATGTGGGTGTTCGGAACAAACTTCTAAACATGGGTGGGTGCGAATAAGAAACCTAAGAACAAAAATTATATATATAGGTAATAAGAACTCATCCTAGACTAGGGTTTCCCAAACTATCCCATACACAAGCATCATCATTACTATTCATTAATAAGAAGCATAATAGCCACAACCCTGTCATAACTCATTCTCGTAAAACAATTCCCCATTGAACCCATTCATGTTTTCATATTCAAGTAATTGAATTTAAGATAATTTTGCATTACTGGGGAACTAAAAGGAATAACCACATGCCATGGAAAGGAAAACAGCAAAACTGCAAATTAAGCATTCACACCCGGTTCTCTTGAAAAGTCACAACAACCAAAGGGATCCATGAGATCCCTCAAAGTATTGGAACCAAACCAAGCCCCAACATACAGCCCCACATGTCCATAGATCCAAATTCCAACAACTATACCGTAACAAATAATCCTATCCCCATCAACGTCGCTTCCCAATCATCAACTGTCAACATCACCTGAACAGAGCAAGGGAGTTTTCAAATTTGAATATTCCATTCATTCAGTTCCATCTTTCTGTTTGGTTAATCGGGGTGATAAAACAAGAATTCTTATTCACTGAGCATCCATTTAATCAATGAAGATTACATGATTAACCAGTTTCCATGTTACACACATTCAATCAAATAAATTTCCAGAAACAGAGGTTCATTTGTTCATAAGAAATTCCCACCAACCACCATGATTTTCAGTGGGCATAAGCTCGTACAATTCACAACACATAATCAAGGATAAGAAGTAAAACAGAAACATCGATCACACCCCCTTCAATATTTAAAATTCGGTTTATTATCTTCATTAAAGTTTGGTTTCATCCATCCCCACAGAAACAATAGCATACCCACCCCACATGATACAGAATAAGGATAGATAAAGGAAAACCCCTACATGAATAATCAAAGATCGACATTAATCTCATGGTTACAACAACTGGGGATGCAAAAATTGCTGGGGAGAAACTTGGAAGACTCTAAGAATTTACAGGAAAGGATCTAGCATAGGCTCACCACTCGCATTGGGAAGGGGACTCCAAACACACTAAGAAGAACAAGGAAAATAGACCAGGCGGGAAGAAAGACTTCATGTGCGATAAAAAGGTGAGATCCTTGGGTTACGAAATTTGTGGATCTTGAGCGGGTTTAGTGGTTGATCATGGTTTCACCTCGTAGTTAGAAGGTTACACAGGATGGAATTAATTTTTTATTTTATAATTCGCATCGGAGGGGTGGCCAAAGCAGTTTTGCGTTAAAGGATTTCATTTATGATAGGAAAATGGGACAATTGAGGGTCTCCCCACTCCTAAGTGATTTGGAACGTTGTTCATGGTGCTAAATATGGCTTTGAACCACATTAAAAAGTTTAAAAGACTTAAAAGTAGCATTAAGGGAAAAACTAGGGATGGAAAATCCTGACACCCCTCTGTGGCCGATGGGTGAGAATTGTAGTTGAAAATGATCGGTGATGCTGATTGGGTGAAGCTGATCCCATGAAGCTGATAGGGAGAAGCTGATCCTATGAAACTGATCAAATGAAGCTAATCCTGTGAAGCTGATCATTTGAAACTGATCATTGAATCTGATCTGTGAAACCGATTTAGTGAAATCGATCTGTTAAACCAATTTTATGAAACTGATCTCTGAAAAGGATTTGGTGAATCCTATTTATGAAACCGATTTAGTGAAACAAATCTGTGAAACCGATTTGGTGAAACTGAACTATGAAACCATTTTGGTGAAACCGATCTGTGAAACTGATTTGGTGAAACCGATATGTGAAACCAATTTGGTGAAACAGATCTGTGAAACTGATATGGTTAAACTGATCTATGAAACCGATCTGGTGAAACCGATTTGTGAAACCGATATGGGGAAACCTATCTGTGAAACCGATTTGTGAAATCGATCTAATAAAACCTATATGTGAAACCGATTTGGTGAAACCAATCTGTGAAACTGATTTGGTTAAATCGATCTATGAAACCAATTTGGTGAAATTGATCTTCGAAATGGATTTGGAAAAACTAATCTGTGAAACCGATTTGGTGAAACCGATTTTCTGAAACTGATCTGTGAAACTGATTTGGTGAGACCGATTTGGCGAAACTGATTTGGTGAAACCAATCTGTGAAACTGATTTGGTGAAACTGATATGTGAAACAGATCTGTGATGTTGATCTATGAAGTTGATCAGTGGAGCTGATCAGGAAAGATGATCAGTGGAGGTGATCAGTGAAGCTGATTAGTGAATATGATTAATTTAGTAGATCTGTGGAGCTGATTGGTGGGACTAATCAATGATTCTAGTACACCCTAACAATTATAATTTGGGCAGTGTAATTGACCAGCAGGGTCTGGGCCATTACCTAAGATACCTCTCAAAATTATTCTCTCCCTCAAGAATACATGAGTAACCCAAACAACCCCACCAGACGATACCTCCCCGGGACAAACCACCGCAAACAGCCATAGGAATCCCAAGGATTACATTGTCCTAAAACATGTATCAGGGAGTTCATTCCTCCACATCATGATACTATTCTCTTTGGATGTCACTGACTCGCCCGCATAGGTTTAATCGCATCCAACATAATAAATCTTGATTAGGGATCAGGTCCTCCCTTCCCCACATATCAGGACTTTTCATAAACATTCAAAATGTAAGGAAATGAAACATCTAAAAAACCAACAACGTCAGCATTACATCACAACAGGTCACAAAAACAAGAACAAAAAGGAAGGCTCGGAACAGCAACTCAAAACAGCTTTGGTTATTGGGCGCGCATTAGAGCTTCTTACTCCCATGTGCTCTCCTCGAGGCCACCATGCCTCCACAACACATGAACATAAAGGATGATTTTTCCATGAATAACTTTCTTCTTTTGATCCTCGATCCTCACTGGTCACTCCCTGAATGTAGCGGCATCCCCTATATCTAATTCTCCCCAATCAATGACATAGGAATCATCACATAGATATCGAGGAAGCTGTGAGACATTGAAAACATTTTGGATCCATTCCAAATGAGGCGGAAAAGCCAACTAATATGCCTCTTCATCGACTCGCCGCAACACATTAATGTGCCTGATGAACTTAGGAGAGAGATTTCTCCCCTTGCAGAACCATCACTGCCCACGTCGAGGGGAAAACTATATGAACACGTGGTCTCCAACCTCTAACTCCATGGGCCTCCTCCTACGATCAGCATAAGACTTTTTCCAGTCTTGGGCTTCCATCATCCTCTCATTCAGAAATTGAACCTTCTCTATAGTTCTCTGCACCACCTCTGGTCAAAAAACACCTTCCTCCACAACCTCAGTCGAACACACTGGCAAAGAACACGACCTCCCGTATAAGGCTTCAAATGGTTCCATGCCAATAGTAGAGTGATAGCTATTATTGTAGGAAAATTATACAAATGAAAAATGTCATTCCCATGATCCCCAAAATCCTAAAAGACATGTTCATAGAATATCCTTCAATACATGGATGGTTTGCTCTGTCTGCCCATCTGTTTGGGGGTGAAAAGAAGTTCTAAGACGTAGCTGGGTTCCAAAATCATGTTCCAATCCCCTCCAAACACGTGAGGTAAACCATGCATCCATATCTGACACTATGGACCACGGACCTCCATGCAACCACACCACGTCATCCGCATATCTACATGCTAAGGTATCCACCAAACTAGATTCCTTGTTCGCCAGAAAGTGAGCTGATTTCTCCAGCTGGTCAACCACTATCCAGATAGAATCACAACCTCTTTGAACCATGGGTAGTTCTGTGATGAAATCCCTCGATATGTCATCCCACGTCAAATAAAGGACATCTAAAGGCTTCAAAATACCTCCTGGGACCCGGTGTTCAGCCTTCACTTGCTGACACACCAAGCACCTTGCCACGAACTCTGCCACTGCCCGTTCAAACTCGGGCCACCAAAACTATTCCCTCAGGTCACATTATATAAAAGGAACTCCAGGGTGTACTGATATGAGTGAGCTGTGGAACACACAGAGAACTCACTCACGCTTCATCTGTGGGACAAACAACTTCCATCAGAAAATAATCTTATTCTAACCATCCTCTGACCACCCATCTGGATCATTTCCTTGGTTAACTTGATTGCACATATCTTAAATATCTATGACTCCCCACTAAGACTCCTCCACCCGCCGCAGTTGGGAGGACTACAAATTCATCTAAAACAGATGACCTCAACCACCAATCTCCCTTACATCTAGGTGTAGGGAAGCCAACTCCTATATTTTCTTCCAAACTTCCACAGATTCCTGAATAGCTTCCCTCCATGACTTCCTTCTCAAGGCATCACCCACAACATTCCCCATACCTTAAGTGTAAGATATATTTAGAAGTTGTAGTCCTAAAGAAACTCTACCCACCTTCTTTACCTCCGTTTCAGGTCCCGCTGGGTAAATATATACCTCAAAGTCTTGTGATTTATGAATACCACAAAATGCTCCCCGATGAGGTAATGCAGCCACAACTTCAATGCGAACACTGATGTTGCAAGATCTAAATCATGCGTGGCATAGTTAAGATCATGAGGAAGTAACTTCCTAGACCCATAATATATCATTCCCATTTGCTGTATCATCACACACCCTAGGCCAATTCCAGAAGCATCCCAATACACCTCAAACAACAACCCTTCATCCGGTAGCCTCAGCACTAGGGCACTAACCAACTTCCCGTTATGATAATTGAAGGCTTCCTGGCACTGCTCACTGAACACGAAGGTCTGGTTCTTACAGGTCAATGCTTTAAAGGGGGATGCAACTCAAAAACACCTGGGAAATCACTACCACACAAACCGCACACACCTTGGTCCAAACATCTAATGCCATTCTCGAAGAGACCTGGGCCTCATCCCAAAGAAACTAGGGAAACAACCTCCCCACACACACCTAGGACAACCACCACCATGTACCCTACCTAATGAATCTAGAGATATAATGGATCTCAAGCTGTCACAGCCTACTCGAAGAGTCTTGGGATATTCGAGAAAGGAAGAATAGAATGAGCTTTAACCAGCCATTCCCTGAGTGTTTGAAAAGACACCCTCCCCCATGAAATGTGGGTGTTCGTTACGAAGTGATTAACATGGGTGGGGCGTGAATAAGAAACATAAGAACTACAATTATATATATAGGAAAAAATCACTCATCCCAACCTAGGGTTTCCAAAACCAAACCATACACAAGAACCCTCATTACTATTCATTCATAAGAAGAATAATAGCCACAGCCCTATCATAACGCATTCCTAAAAAACAGTTCTTAGCTTCACTGATCATCTCCACATATTAACATCACTAATCAGTCCCACTGGTCAGCTTCACAAATCAGATTCACCAATCAGTTTCACATATCAGTTTCACAAAATCAGTTTCACCGATCGGTTTCACCAAATCGGTTTCACCGATCAGTTTCACCGAATCGGTTTCACAAATCAGTTTCACCAAATCTGTATCATAGTTCGATTTCACCAAATAGGTTTCACGAAACTATTTCACCAAATTGGTTTCATAGCTCAGTTTCACAGATTTTTTTCACCACATCGGTTTCACAGCTAGGTTTCACAAAATGGGTTTCACAGATCTTTTTCACAAAATCAGTTTCACAGATCAGTTACAAAAAATCAGTTTCACAGATCTTTTTCACCAAATTGGTTTCACAGATCGGTTTCACCAAATCAGTTTCACTGATAGGTTTCAGTGAATTAGTTTCACAGATCTATTTCACCAAATCAGTTTCACAGATTGGTTTCACCAAATTGGTTTCACAGATTGGTTTCACCAAATCAGTTTCACAGATCGGTTTCACCAAATTGGTTTCATAGATCAGCTTCACCAAATATATTTCACAGATCAGTTTCATTGATCAACTTCATAGGATCCGTATCACAGGAAAATCTTCACAGGATCAGCTTCACATGATCAGCTTTATAGGATCATCTTCTCCCTATCAGCTTCATGGTATTAGCTTCACCTGATGAGCTCCACCGATCGGTTTCAACTATCAGTCTCACCCATCAGAAATAGAGGGGTGTCGGGAAATTCTTTCCCTAGTTTTTTCAATAACACTACTTTTAAGTCTTTTAACCTTTTTAATGTTCTTCAAAACCATTTTTAGTGCCATAAATACATTTAAATCACCGAGGAGTGGGGAGACCCTCAATTGACCAGTTTTTCCTCTCTTAAATGGAATCCTTTAACGCACAACTGTTTTGGCCACCCCTTCGATGTGAATTGTTAAATAACAATTAATTTCATTATGTGTAACCATCTAACCATGAGGTGAAACCATGATCCACCTTTAAACCCTCTCAACATCCTCATATTCTGTAGTGTCAGGATCTCAAATTTTTATTGCACATAAGTTCTTTCTTCCCAGCTAGTCTCTATTCCACTTTATTTTTGGTGCATTTGGAGTCCCCCATCCTGAGGCGAGTGGTGTGCCTGTGCTGGAGCCTTTCCTGCTCATTCTTAGAGTCTTCCTAGTTCCTCCCCTGCAAGTCGTGCATCCCCAGTTATTGGCTCCAGTTGAAAAACATCGATCATTGATCATTCAAGAAGGGGTTTTCCATCGTCTCTCCTTATTGTGTATCATGCGGGGTGGGTATGCTATAGTTTCTGTGGGGATGGATGCAACCAAACCTTAATGAAGATAATAAATGGAATTTTAAATAATTAAGGGGGAGTGGACAATGTTTCTACTATACTCCTTATCCTTGATAATGTGTGGTGAATTATATGAGCTTTTTCCCACTGAAAATCATCACCGTTGGTGGTCATTTCTTGTGAAATAATCAACCTCTTCTTTTCGTGATATTTATGTGATTGAATCGGTGTAACATAGAAATTGGTTAATCTTGTAAACTTAGTTGATTAAACAGATGTCGAGTCAATAAGATTCCTTTTGTGATCACCTCGGTTAACCAAACAGAAAGACAGAACTATATGAATGGAATATTAAAATTTGAAAACTCCCTTGCTCTGTTATGGTGATGTTGACGGTTGATTCTTGGGAATCGATGTGGATGGATATGGGATCCTCTGTTGTAGTTCAATTGTTATATTTTGGATCTGAGGCCATGTGGGCCTGTATGATGGGGCTTGGTTTGGTTCTAATACATCGAGGGATCTCAAGGATCCCTTTTGTTCTTGTGAGTTTACAAGAGAACTGGTTGTGAATGCTTAATTTGTTGTTTGGGTATTTTCCATTCATTGGCATGTGGTTATGCTTGTTAGTTACCTAGTAGTGCAGAATTTACTTAAATGGAATTACTTGAATATAAATCCACGAATGGGTTCAATGGGGAATTCTTTTCTGGGAATGAGTTATGATAGGGTTGTGGCTATTATGCTTCTTATGAAATAATAGTAACGAGTGTGCTTGTGTATGAGATGGTTTTGGAAAACCTAGGCTGGGATGAGTGCATGTTACCTATATATATGTGTGAAGTTCTTATGTTTCTTATTCATGCCACACCCATGTTAAGCACTTCGGGTCGAACACCCACATTTCCTGGGGGAGGGTGTTTTTCCCAACACTTCTACAAGTGGCTCATTATTATCTCATTTTATGATCCATTTTGTGAATATACCAAGATTCTTCGGGCAGGTTGTGACGGTCTGAGGTCCATTGTTGCCCTATATTCTTCGAGCAGGGTACGTGGTGTTGGTTTCCCCAGGTTTGTGCGGGCATGTTGTTTCCCAAGAGTCTTTGGGATGAGGCCCAGGTGTCTTCGGGCTTGGAAGTAGTTGTTAGGACCTAGGTGTGTGCAGGATTTGTGGTAGTGATTGCCCAGGTGTTTGTGGGAGGGATGTGTGATTGTGGTATCCCAGGTGTGTGCGGACGGGGGGACGGAAGCGGGACTACGATGAGGATGGTGGGAACGGTTTGACACATAGTATGTCCTCAAAACCCAGTGGGAAAGTGGTGCGGGGTACCAAAATATCGATGTGCTATTACTATTAAATTATGTTAATTGAGTTATTTGGGGAGTGTGCCTTGGTATGGATTGGGCAGATAGTTTTCTTGTTACATGCTCTGGTTATCACTTTTTCTCACAGGGCATTAGAATGCCTCCCCACTTGTGCAAAAAAGCCTTCGGGTTTTCCTACTGAGTTTACATGTATACTGACACTACGTATATAAACTAATTTCATGATTCCAGGAGGACATCAGTGATCATGTGGGACCTTACTATCTCATATTTTGGGATATTTTTTGTAGCTTTTTTTATTTCCATTGGTAGTTTCCTTGGAGTTTTCTTATACCAATGTAGCACTTACTTTTTGAACATGCATAAGAGAATGGTTTGTTTTTGCCTTACTTTTGCATCCAGTTTTGGTGTTGATTAGGGATGTACCATCTTATCTCATAATTATACTAAATAAAAATGGTAATGCCTTCAATTTTGTGTGTGATTATATACCCTTGGTGCTAGTCGCCACTCCGGGACCTATTGAAGGCGGGTTTCTGGGGTCATTATCTCTCTTTCAACTAAAAGAAGGAAGGGTCTCGTAATCTACTATCCCTTCACTCATCTTGGTGAAGGGGGTCTTTACAGAATGGTTTCAAAGGAGGTTAAGATATAGGATAGAGCTCGAGGTTAGGTACATTGAGGATTTCATGGTATGGTAGTGAAACAATGCTAGGAAATCTTGCTTCATGAAATATGCCAGGGAAGACCGTCTATGACACGAGATTTTAGGGCCCCCTGTATTCCGATGCAAGGACATAGGTCCTACCAAATGACCATGTGAGGCTACACTTATTTCATGGTAGAGACCCTAAAAAAGGTCCATGCATCACAATGACTTGTGTTCTTGTGTGTCATGGGTATTTTGGGGATTTAAAATGAATAAGAAGTCTATGAAAATTTTAAAAGAAATCTTCTATACGACTCAAGCTTAGGAATTCCTTATTTACATTACAACAATGGATCATGGACGATTACCACGAGTAGTGAGGGTGATCGGGGCCCAGGAGGTTGACTTGGATGATTAGAAGAGGGATGACCGAGAGGAGGAGGACAGTCAGTGGAAGAGGATGCTTCGTGCCGTTCAGCGGAAGACCCTCAGAAAATATGAGGGTAGTACCTCAGACATGGAGGCAGAGAGTTGGCTAGAGGAGCTGGTGATATCTTTCAGCTTGATCCGAGCTCCGACAGAGTACTCAGTTCCTATGAATTTAGGCCTGATGCGGGGAGCAGACCGTCAATGGTGGACTCTATATCCTGGGGAAAAGAGGGAGGCTAATGTTTTGTGGACCGAATTTGAGAGGGAATTCCAGGCGGAATTCCTCTCTTCCACGATAAAGGTGGAGAAGCGGCCAGAGCTAATATCCCTTTAGCATGGGAGCATGTCAGTAAGGTTGTTGGGGATCTGAAATGGCTTGGACCTCTTAGGCCCATTACTTTGTCAAAAAGAGGGTCTTGAAGTCTTCTGGAGGGTAAAATGGACTTTTCCCACACTTTTTCAGAATTTTGTAAGTACACGTCGTGTAGTGTTAGTACAGGCCATGTACCCCCCTCGCAGGGTATATCTCGTGTTGAAGACCATTTAATTTCCATGTTAAATAAATGGGTACACGCCGTGTACCCAATACTACACACATTGTAGTCCCTCCCCGCGTACGTGTTACCCTCAAACCGTGTGTTGACCAGTCAACAGCCGCGTACCACGTTGAAGGCCATGTTGGAAGCTGCGTGGTGGCCACGTGAAATGGACAAGTACATGCCATGTACCATAAAGTAAACACTGACTACTTTTTTGTCATGCATATAAAAGGTGGGGTCCCCTCCTACTTTTCAACACACCCCTCTCCTCCCCTTTCCTCTGATCGAGCTCTCCCAAGAGACTTGAAGGCACCTTTTCTTTCATAACTTCTTCGTCCAAGATCCGATTTACGATCTGTCAGTGGCCATGGGATCGTAACAGCGAGGGGGAACTTCTGAGCTGGGATCTATTGTCTTTACATCTGCATTTCCTTTCCAACTTACACCCAAGGAGGTTTTTATGGGATTCGACAGAAGTGACGAACACCGACAGACATTTTCTAAAGTTGATCTGGGGGACCATTATGATCATAACGTATTGAGGTAGGGATATTACCTTCGTATCTCTAAATTGTTCATCATGCGGGGTGGGTATCTTATTGTTTTTATGAAAATGGATGATCCTTTAAATGAATATAATAACTTGTTAAAGAATGGGGATGGGAAAGTTGTTGTGTTTATCTTTATTTCCTATGATTTTATATTGTGAATATAATAGGCTTATGCCTACTAAAAATCATGGTCGTTGGGGGCCTTTTCTTGCGCAATTAAATGCTGCCCTATATTTCTAGACCGTTATGGATGGAAACTTCATGGAATGTGGAAATTGGGTAATCACGTAAAGTTGGCTGATTAAGTGAAAATCTGGAACCCATATATGATCACCTTGGTTGATCCAAAATGAAATAATAAACATGTGGGTGATGTTGGGGTTAATTTATGTGAAGGGTGTGTTATTGTGGGTTGATGTGGATCGAGGAAGCAATGGGGCTGCGGTTGGCTTGGTTTTGAGTTGGTTTGAATACTATGTTGGTGATGGGCAGCGAGGCTGTGATAAATGGTATTAAAGGGGTAATGATGTATGGTGTGGTTGTGGTTATGGTGGTTGGCAGTAGGGCTGTAGGGTTGGGTTTGAATGTGAGCGAAATATGGGTTGTAAATAATAAATAAAAAGTGGAAGAGTTAGTAATGGTGGGGAATGGTAATGGAACGAGAATGTTAATCAATGGGTTGGTAAGTTATTAAGAAGGGAATTGTTGTGCTGCTTGTGTTTTCCTAACATGATTTGTGGATGACAGGGATATGATTTACGAACGATCTATGTGTTTGGTTGTGGATAGTTTCCCAGTAGTTAAGGAACTAATAAAATGATTCTATTGTAACATGAAAACTTAAATGGGGTTTCAGGATTGTTTGTTGTATGCATGCTTCGTAGTAGAAGTGCCAAGGCACGTGCTCAGTTTCTCTATTTAGAAGCCATAGGATGGGATGTGTGTTTGGTATATATATATATATATATATCAGTATCTTTGTGTTTTATCGCACCCCACCCATGTTGAGCACTTAGTGCCAAATACTCCCATTTCATGGGAGAGGGTGTTATCCCCTTAGTTACTAGCTCCTTCTTGCTCCTTCATCCCTAGGCTGTGATGGCGTGAGATGACCTTAAACCTAAGACACTTCGGGTAGGTTTTGATTGGGGTGGTTTATGCCAAGACTCTTCGGGCAGGTTTTACTATTTCCCAAGAACCTTCGGGATGAGGCCTAGGTGTCTGCAGTCGGGATATGTGGTTGTGAGGCCGAGGTGTGTGTGGGCGGGATACGTGGTTCTGAGGCCCAGGTGTGTACGGTTGGGATACGTGGTTGTGAGGCCCATGTTAGTGTGTGTGGGATACGTGGCTGTGAGTCCTAGGTGTGTGTGGGCAGGAAGAGTGTGGTAGCGTCAGGGCATTCGTCGTTAGGAAGAGCACCTAGATAATGGGGGAAAATGTTGCGTGGTACCCAATGATCTTGTTCTTATATACTACTACTTGTTGTGATTGTGTTTCAGTGATTGTGGATGGTGATGTTGGGTGGATAGAATTCCTTGTCAGTTTTCTTCTGTTGTTCTCACGGGACATTAGGATGTCTCCCCACTTGTGCACGAGAGCTTTAGGATTCCCTACTGAGTATACCTGTATGCTCACCCTCTATTTACTTTCATTTTTCCAGGAGGACTACCAGGTCCGTGCAAGACCCTACTAGTCAGGACAGTTGGAGTTTTTGTGGTTTTCTGTACTTTTTTCTTTTGGTATTGTACTTTTGAGCTTTCTGTTACTTGTACCTTGTTTCAGAACTATTTAAACATTCATGTGGGACTGGTTTGTGTTTATTTCTATAAACATGTTCTTTTTCTTTTTGGTGGGAGGGGGTCGTTACAAAATGGTATCAGAGGTGATGGTTGAGAGATAGTATGGAGTCTGGAGTTAGGCATGGTTTGGATTACATGGGATGGTAGGGAACAATGTTGGTTAATCTTGGTAAGTGACATAGGCCAGGGAAGACCGGCTAGGACATGGGATTTTTGGGCCCCCCGTGATCCGATACAAGGACTCTGAGCCTACCAAACGGCCATGTTAGAACACATAGATTGTAGGGTAGAGATGCTATGGAAGGTAAATGCATCATCATGATTGTTTTTTACTTGATTTGGGCGTTCTGGGAAAGAAATTGAAATAATGTGATAAAATAAAAACTTGAGAGATTTCCTTACTACTTGGGCCTAGGAGATCCTTGTTTACCATACAGTTAGGGCACTTGGATGTCGTCCCAATGTTACTCAGATGGCCGAGGCCCAGAAGATTTAGGCGGTCGATCAGTTGAGGATTGACCGAGAGGAGGAAAATAGCCAGTGGCAGAAGACTCTCCGTTCTTTCCAGTGGCAGAACCTCAAGAAGTATGAAGGTAGTACTTCGGATTCGGAAACAGAGGTGTGTCTTGAGGAGCTAGGGATCGCTTTTACCATCATACGTGCTCTGAGGGAGTACTGGGTTCCCCTAGAAGTTAGTCAGCTGAGAGGTGTGGCACGACAGTGGTGGACGCTCTACCATGGAGAGAAGATAGAGACAGAGGATCCACGGGCAGACTTTGAGAAGGAATTCTGAGAGGAATTACTTTCTTCCATGATCAGGGCGGAGAAGCGGCATGAGTTACTCTCCCTCCAGCAGGGGAGTATGTCTGTGCAGGAGTTGAGGATCAAGATAAAGGATCTCTTACGCTTTGCCCTGGATCTTTTTCCGAATGAGGAGTCTCAGGAGAGACGTTTGGAGGAGGCGATTTGTCCTTCGCTGCAGTATGTTGTCACCCCTTTCACCCTTCTGATGTACTTGGCAGTACAAAAGAAGTAAGAGGTTGTAGAGAGGATGCACTCACTGGGAGGTGCAGCACGTGAGGGGTTTTATCTAGGTTCGTTAAAGGGGAAGGCAGTCAGTAGCAGGTCTCCTGCAACAGGACCTTCTAGGTTCAGGCCAGTGGGGAGTAGCCCCCCACAATTCTAGTTGACATCTTCAGGTCCTTGTCCCTTTTCCACGAGCCCAGGACCGAAGATTTTTTCTTGTGGAGGTTTCGGGCACATTCAGAGTCAGTTCTCGACTCGAGCTCACTACGGTGGAGGTGTGTAGGTTCAGCGCCCACCTCAGCAGCACCAGTTGTCGGTGAGACCCTTCCAACTGCAGCAGGATCATGATCCTCCAAGAGAAGGCTTTGCTGGAGGAGGCCGACCTCAGGGTTCTCCTCAGGGGCCTCGACCAGTGTGTGGTTGGGGAGGTGGACGACATTAGAGAGGCAGAGGAGTTGGGTGTGGACAGTTTCTTGCAGCAGAGTTGGCAGTTCCAGCGGGACCAGAGGTGGTGCATGGTACGATTAGTTTTTTCAGCACTCTCATTTCTGCTTTGTTCGATTCAAGAGATTTTCAATCCTTTGTTTCACCTAGTCTAGCCCATGCTTTGGGACTAGATATATAAAGAATTTCCATACCACCGGTGCTAAGTACACCAGTTGGAGGCCAGACCAGCATATCTTGTGTTTGCTGGGGATGTGGGCTGACGTTGGGACCACATCGATCTAGTGGGGACCTTCTTCTGTTACAGATGCAGCCATACGATGTCATCCTAGGCATCGACTGGTTGTTTTTGGTTAGTGACGTTATCAACTGCTTCTAGAGAAGAGTCATGTTCTCCAACGTGGACGGGAAGCGTGTAGCTTTTGTTGGTGAGAGGAGCTATCAAGTGGGAAGCCGACATGTGGAGCCTCTCCTTTATTTTTTAGGCAGGTTATCATTGGTTACAGCTGATGAAGAGATGATGGATATCTCAGAGGTTGTTTGGGAGTTCCTCGATTTTTTTCCCGAGGAGGTTGGGACTCTACCCCCCCCCCCCTCGACGTGATGTTGAGTTCGGGATAGACTTACACCCCTTTCCATGTCCGATTTCGATGGCCCTTTATCAGATGACACCTTCAGAGTTGCGGGAGATGCAGATTCAGATTGACGATCTAATGGAGAAGGGTTTTGTTCGACCCAGCATGTCACCGTGGGGTGCTCCCGTTTTGTTCGTAAAGAAGGCAGATGGTGGTCTCAGGCTATGCATAGACTACCGAAGGTTGAACTAGGTAACAGTCAAGAATTGTTACCCCCTTCCAAGGATAGATGATCTCTTCAACCAGCTGAGGGGATCAGGTTGGTTTTCTATGATTGATCTACGATCAGGATATCATCAACTGAGGGTGAAGGACAGTGACATCTCGAAGATGGCTTTTAGGTGTAGGTATGGGAACTTCGACTTTTTAGTGACACCGTTTGGAGTTACAAATTCACCGGTTGTGTTCATGGGACTTATAAACATTGTCTTCTGAGAGTTTCTGGACTGTTTCATCATTGTGTTTATCGATGACATCCTAATCTACTCAATATTATAGGAGGATCATGTTGATCATCATAGGGAAGTCTTAGAAGTCCTTCGACAACACCAGCTTTATGGGAAATTGTCTAAGTCTACGTTCTTGAAACCAGAAGTACACTTCCATGGGCACGTAATGTCTCGGCATGGAGTGTCGGTGGACCCGTCAAAGGTGGAGGCATTTGTTTCTTAGGCAACACCCAAGAGCATGGAAGAAGTTCGTAGTTTCTTGGGGTTAGCAGGTTACTATTAGAGATTCATTTCAGACTTCTCTCGATTTGCTGCTCCATTGACAGCTTTAACTAGGAAGAACCAAGTCTTCCTATGGAGAGAGAAGTGCCAGAAGGCTTTAGACTACCTAAAGGAGAAGTTTGTCAGTGCTCCCGTACTCAGGTTTCCAGAGGAAGGGTTGTTGTATGAGTTTTTTTGTGATGCTTCTGGCCATGGTTTGGGGTACGTGCTGATGCAGAAGAATGGTGTGATCTATTAAGGGTCTAGGAAGTTGCACCCTCACGAGCGTAACTATGCCACCCATGACCTGGAACTTGAAGTAGTAGTGTTTTCACATAAGTTTGGGTGATATTACCTCTTTGGGGAGAGCTTTTTGGACTTCTCAGATCACAAGAGCCTGCATTATATCTTCCCTCAGCGTGAGTTGAACTTGCGGAAGTGGATATGGGTCGAGTTTCTCCAAGACTATGACTTCAAGATCTCTTACACTGAAGGTAAGGGAAATGTTGTGGCTGATGCCCTGAGCAGGAAGTCACATAGGGAAGTGGTTCGAGAATCCACTAATGCTTGGAAAGCGATGGGAGAGTTATCCACCTTGCACTTGGATGCAAGGGTAGAAGGTGTTAGAAGCTGTTTGTTTCAGATGACGGTGCAGTCCTCCTTGTTGCAGCAGGTGGAAGAGTCTCAGTGGGGGGACACTGAGGTAGAAGTAATGCGGGATCCTGTCGATCAGGGAAACACTCTAGAGGGATGGTCCTAGGATAGCCGACATCAGATTATTTTCCATGGAAGGTTGTTTGTTTCGGAGGTGATGCGTGAGGGAGTTCTCCGTGACTTCCAAAGCTCATCTTTGGCGGTACATCCAGGAGATTCAAAAATGTACAGAGGCCTAAGGGAATATTTTTGGTGGCCCGGGGTGAAACGGGCCATAGTGGAGTTTGTGGCTAAATCCCTAGTGTGTCAGCAAGTGAAGGTTGAACACTGTGTTCCCTGTGGTTTGTTGCATCCTTTAGATGTCCCCGACTGAAAGTGGGATGATTTCTCGATGGACTTTGTCAAAGGACTACCCAGAGATCATGGTGGTTATGATACTACTTGGGTAGTGGTGGATCATCTGATGAAATCATCACACTTCTTAGCAATTAAGGAGCTAGGCCCGCTGAGTACCTTAGCACAGAGGTATGTAGACAAGGTTGTGCGTTTTCATGGAGTTCCGAAGACTATCATCACATATCGGGATACTCGGTTTACCTCATGAGTCTGGAGGGGGTTACAACATGCTTTTGGCACCCAGCTACGCCTTAGCACTGCTTTCCACCCCCAGACCGACGGGCAGACAGAGTGGACTATCCAAACGTTGGAGGAAATGATGTGAGCATGCATTCTGGATTTCGGATGATCATGGGTACGACACTTTCCTTTAGTATAGTTTTCCTACAAAAAAATATTCCACTCAACTATTGCCATGGAACCGTTTGAGGATTTGTATGGAATAGCATGTCGTTCACCCATTTGTTAGGCAGAGGTTGGTGAGACAGGTGCTCTTGGGCCAAAGGTAGTGCAGAGCACCATAGAGAATGTCCAGCTTGTGCGTGAGAGGTTGAAGGCGGCTTAGGACCGACCGAAGTCTTATGTTGATCGTTAGAGGAGGCCCTTGGAGTTTGAGGTGGGAGATCATGTGTTCTTGAAGGTTTCCCCACAATGAGGGTAGAGGAGGTTTCTTAAGGGGAGTGAGCTCTCCCCTAGGTTCATCGTACCTTTCGAGGTGCTGAGGCGAGTCCGCGGGGTGGCATATCAGCTGGCCCTTCCACCTCAGTTGAAGAAAGTTTATGACATCGTCCACATCTCCCAGCTTCATCGGTACTTACACGACGACTCTCACGTTATTGACTGGGGAGAGTTAGATATGGGAGACGATGCGACCTTTGAGTAACGACTAGTTAGAATCGAGGATCGTAAATAGAAGGTGCTCCGTGAACGAACCATTCCCTTGGTTCATGTGTTTTGGAGGCATGGCAGCCTCGAGGAGAGAAGTTGGTAGTGGGAGACCCAGATGCACACTTAGTAACCGGAGTTTTTTTGACTTTTGTTTTTCCTTGTCCTTCTGAGCTTTGTTTTTGTACTCTGTACCTTTGATATATGGAATGATTGGCTTGTCGGTTATGTGAACCTTTTGTTTCCTTGTTCTATGGATGTGTGTAGCATGTCCAGATGTGTGGGAAAAAGGGAAAACCCGATCCTTAATTGAGACGCATTAATGCGGATGTGATTGAACATGTGCGGGCGAGTCAGTTCTGCCTAATGTTGATAATATCTCGACATAGGAAAAGGTATTTCCCCAAACCACATGTTCGGACAATGTGTGGGTTGTACAGTGTTGGGGGCAGTGTAAGTTAGAAAATCCTAATGTATGGAAGTGGGAAGACCCGATTATTAATCAAAATGCATTAATGAGGATGCGATTGAACCCATGCAGGCGAGTCAGTTCCGCCTAAAGAAGATAATATCTCGACAAAGGAGAATGAATTACTAAACACCTATAATTAGGGTTGCTGATTCGGTTCCTATGATTACAAGGGCCCTAAGAGGTATCTTGTTGGGTTCCTCCAGGTTTGATTTTGAATTCTCAAGGACAAGAATGTTTCAAGAGGTATCTGATGTAATGGTCGGGACCACTCCGTCCCATTCCTTTGTCAAAAAGAGGGCCTTGGAGTGTTCTGGAGGGTAAAATGGACTTTTCCCACACTTTTCATAATTTTGTAAGTACACGCTGTGTAGTGTGAGTACAGACCGTGTACCCCCCTTTCCAGGTATAACCCATGTTGAAGGTTGTGTCCTTTCCATGTGAAATAAATGGGTCCATGCCTTGTACCCAATACTACATGCCATATAGTCCCTCCATGCGTACGCGTTACCCTCAAACCGTGTGTTGACCAGTCAATGGCTGCATACCGCGTTGAAGGCCGTGTTGGAAGCCGCGTGGTGGCCCCGTGAAATGGACAAGTACACGCCATGTACCATAAAGTACATGCCGTGTAAATTTGTTTTTCACGCCTACAAAAGGAGGGGTCCCCTCCTCCATTTCAACACACCCCTCTCCTCCCATTTCTTCTGAGCAGAGCTCTCCCAAGAGACTCGAAAGCTCCTTTTCTTCCATAACTTCTTCATCCAAGATCGGATTTATGATCCATCAGCATCCACGGGATCGTAACGATGAGGCTGAACTTCTGAGCTTGGATCTGTTGTCTTTCCTTCAGCCTTTCCTTTCCAACTTATACCCGAGGAGGATTTGCTGGGATTCGACAGATGTGACGGACGCCGACAGACGTCTTCTAAAGATGATCTGGGGGAGCATTGTGATCAGAACCTGTTGAGGTAGGGATATTACCTTTGTATCTCTAAATTGTGCATCATTCGGGGTGGGTATCCTCTTGTTTTCATGAGAAATGGCTGAACCTTTAAACAAAGATAATATCTGGTTAATGAACGGGGATGGGGAAGTTGTTATGTTTATCTTTATAACCTGTGATTTTATGTTGTGAATTGATTAGGCTTATGCCTACTGAAAATCACGGTTGTTGGGGGCCTTTGCTTGCACAATTAAATGTTGCCCTATATTTCTTGACCGTTATGGATGGAAACTTCATGGAATGTGTAAATTAGTTAATCACGTAATGTTGGATGATTAAATGAAAATATGGAACCCTTGTGTGATCACCTCGATTGAACCAAAATGAAATAATAAACATGTGGGTGCTGTTGGGGTTAATTTATGTGAAGGGGGGGGTGTTATTGTGGGTTGTTGTGGATCGAGTAAGCATCGGGGTTGCGGTTGGCTTGGTTGTGGGTTGGTGTGAATACTATGTTGGTGATGGGCAGTAGGGCTGCGATAAAAGTTATTAAAGGGTTGATGATGTATGGTATGGTTTTGGTTATGGTGGTTGGCAATGGGGCTACAAGGTTGGGCTTGAATGTGAATGAACTATGGCTTGTAAATAATAAATAAAAAGTGGAAGAGTTAGTAATGGTGGGGAATTGTAATGGAACGGGAATGTTAATCAATGGGTTGGTTGGTTATTAAGAAGGGACTTGTTGTGCCGATTGTGTTCTCCTAACTTGATTTGTGGATGGAACGGATATGATTTACAAACGATCAATGTGTATGGTTGTGGATATTTTCCCAGTAGTTAAGGAACTAAATAGCTGATTCTGTTGAAACATGAAAACTTAAATGGGGTTTCGGGATTGTTTGTTGTATGCATGCTTCTTAGTAGCAGTGTTGAGGCACGTGCTGAGTTTCTCGGTATAGAAGCCATAGGTTGGGCTGTGTGTTTGGTATACATATATATATATATCTGTATCTTGGTGTTTTATCTCACCCCACCCATGTTGAGAACTTAGTGCCGAACAATCCCATTTCATGGGAGAGGGTGTTTTCCCCTTAGTTACTAGCTCCTTCCTGCTCCTTCCCTAGGCTGTGATTGCTTGAGGTGTCCTTACACCAAAGACTCTTTGGGTAGGTTTCGATTGGGGTGGATTAGCCCAAGACTCTTCGGGAAGGTTTTACTATTTCCCATGAACCTTCGGGATGAGGCCTAGGTGTGTTCAGGTGGGAAACATGGTTGTGAGTCCCAGGTGTGTGGGGGCGGGATACATGGGTGTGAGGCCCAGGTGTGTGCGGGTGGGATACATGGCTCTGAGGCCTAGGTGTGTGCGGGTGGGAAGAGTGTGGTAGCATCAGGATGTTCGCCGTTTGGAAGATAATCTAGCTAGTGGGGGAAAATAGTACGGGGTACCCAATGCTCTTGTTCTTATATACTACTACCTGTTTTGATTTTGTTTTGGTGAGTGTAGCTGGTAAGGTTGGGTGGATAGAATTCCTTGCTAGGTTTCTCCTATTGTTCTCACGGGACATTAGGATGTCTCCCCACTTGTGCACGAGAGCATTAGGTTTCCCTAATGAGTATACTTGTATTCTCTCCCTATGTTTACTTTCGGGTTTCCAGGAGGACTACTAGGGCCGTGCGGGACCGTACTAGTCGGGACAGTTGGAGTTGTTGTAGTTTTCTGTACTTGTTTCTATTGGTATTGTACTTTTGAGCTTTCTTGTACTTATACCTTGTTTCAGAACTATTTATACATGCATGTGGGATTGGTTTGGTTTTATTTATATACAATTGTTCTTTTCCATTTTGGTGGGAGGGGGTTGTGACAGGATCGAGTTCAGGGATCTATATCATTTTTCTCCGAACTTTTTCTAGATGAGGAGTCTTGGGTGATACATTTAGTGGAGGCACTTTGACCTTCTCTTCATTATGTTGTTACTCCCCTCACCCTACCGATGTATTTAGTGGTTCAAAAGAAGGCTGAAGTGGTAGAAGTGATGCACACACTGGGAGGTGTGCCATGAGAGGGGGGCCAGTGGAGTTCGTCAAAGGGGAAGACCGTCAGTAGCAGGCCTCCAGCGTCAGGGCCTTCTATGTTTCGACTAGTGAGGAGCAGGCCCCAGGAGTTCCAGCTTCGATCTCCTAGTCCTCACCCTTTCCTCGCGAGCCCAAGTCCAAGGTGATTCATTTGTGGAAGTCGTGGGAACCATCGGAATCAGTGCCCGGATAGACTGCAGTACAGTTAGGGTGGGCAGATTCAGCGCCCACCTCAGTAGTAACATTTCTAGCTAGACCCTTTCAGCAGTAACAATAGGTAGAGCGAGCTCCTGCTCCTCTGAGAGTAGATGTGGTAGGTGGAGGTCGACCCCATGGTGTTCCTCAAGGAGCTCGACTAGGGCGTGGTCTAGGAGGTGGCCGACAACAGAGAGGCAAAGGAGCTGGGCTTGGGCTATTTCATGCCACAAAGGTAGCAGTTCTATTGAGGTCGGAATTCGTTCAAGGTACGATCAGCTTGTTTATCACTCTAGATTGCACCTTATTTGATTTAGGAGCACCAAAATCCTTTGTTACACATGGTCTAGACCATTACTTGACCCTAGACATAGAGAGACACTCCATGCCCCTGGTGCTGAGTATGCCAGTTGGGGGTCATACACGCCTGTCTGATGTTTTCTGAGGATGTAGATTGTTGTTGGGGCCGCATTAGTCTAGTGGGGACCTTCTTCTGCAACAAATTCATCCATATGATGTCATCATAGGCATCGATAGGTAGTTTTCTATGCATTCTATTATCGACTTCTTCCAGAGAAGAGTAATGTTATCTGATGGGGTGTCCAACGTGTGGCTTTTATTGGTGAGTGTAGTTATCAGGTGGGGAGAAGGCGTGTGGAGCCTCTTCATTCTAAGTAGGCCGAGCATTCAAAAGAAACAGTGGATGCTGAGATGATGGATGTTCTAAAATATTTTATAGTGTTCCTAGATGTTTTTCCTAAGGGGGTTGTGACTCTACCCCCCTTGACGTGATGTTGAGTTCGGGATAGACTTACAACTGCGTGCCCATATGATTTCCATGGCTCCTTATTGGATGGTGTCTTCTAAGCGGAAGGAGTTGCGGATCCAGATTGATGATCTGATGAAGACGGGTTTCGTCTGACCAATTGTGTCTCCATGGGGTGCTCTAGTCTTGTTTTAAAAGAAGGCAGATGGTGGTTTCAAGATGTGCATAGACTACCAGAGACTGAATCAAGTAACAGTGAAGAACTATTACCCTCTTCCAAGGATAGACAATCTCTTTGACCAGCTGAGGGGAGTAAGTTGGTTCTCAATGACCGATCTACGGTCTGGGTATCACCAGGTAAGGGTGAGGAATAATGATATTCTAAAGACTGGTTTTAGGTGTTGGTATGGGCACTTTGAGTTCGTATTCATGTTGTTCAATGTTACAAATGAACTTGATGTGTTCATGGGCCTCGGGAAAACTATTTTCCTCGAGTTTCTGGACCGGTTCGTCATTGTGTTCATCGATGAAATTTTGATCTACTCAAGATCTGAGGAGGAACATACTAACCACCTTAGGATTGTCTTAGAAATCCTTCCACATCACCAGATCTATGGGAAATTGTCCAAGTGTAAGTTCATTTCATGAGAAGTGCATTTCCTTGGACACGTGGTGTCTAAAAAAGGGGTATCAGTTGATCCGCCAGAGATGTAAGTAGTTGTTTCTTGGGAAGCACCCATGAATGTGAAAGAGGTTCACATTTTTCTGGGTATGGTAGGAAATTATTAGAGGTTTGTACCCAACTTCTCTCGAGTTGTATCCCCCTTAACAGTGTTGACAATAAAGGACCAGACTTTTATGTCGAGTGAGCAGTGCCAGGAAGCCTACTATTATCAAAACGGGAAGTTGGTTAGTGCCCTAGTGTTGAGGCTACCATAAGAAGGGGTATTGTTTGAGGTGTATTGGGATTCATCTGGAATTGGCCTAGGGTGTGTGCTGATGCAGCAAAATGGAGTGATATCCTATGTTCTATGCAGTTACGTCCTCAAGAGTTTAACTATCCCACCCATGACCTAGAGCTTCCATCATCTGTGTTCGCATTGAAGTTGTGGAAGCATTTCCTCATCAGGGAGCACTTTGTGGTATTCACAGATCACAAGATTTTGAGGCATATCTTTTCCCAGTGGGACCTGAAATTTCGACAACGAATTTCGGTGTTGTTTCTTCAAGACTACAACTTCAATAAATCTTACACTTCAGGTATGGTGAACATTGTGGCTGATTCCTTGAGTAGGAAGTCACAGAGTGAAACTGTTCAGGAATCTGTGGATGCTTAGAAGGAAATATAGGAGTTGACTTCCCTACACCTGCATGTAAGGGAGGATGCTGGTAGAGGTTTTCTGTTTTAGATCAAAGTGTAGTACTTCCTACTGCGTAAGGTGGAGGATTCTCAGTTGGGAGACATAGAGAGTAAAGTGATGCACGATCATCTTAACCAAGGCAATGCTCCAGAAGGGTTGTTGGAGGATAGTTAGAATCAGATAATTTTCCAAGGGAAGTTGTTTGTCCCACAGATGATGTGTTAGGTATTTCTCCGGGTGTTCCATAACTCACTCATAGTGGTACACCCTAGAGTTCTCAAAATGTACCATGGACAGGGGGAACAGTTTTGGTTTCCCGAGTTGAAATATGCAGTGGCGAAGTTCGTGCCATGGTACTTGGTGTGTCAGCAAATGAAGGCTGAACACTATGTCCCATGAGGTTTTTTGCAACCATTATATGTCCCTGAGCGTAAGTGGGATGAAATATCGATGGATTTCATCACAAGACTACCCAGGGTTCAAGGAGGCTGTGATTCTATCTGGGTAGTGGTAGACTGGCTCGCGAAATCATCGCACTTTATGGTGATCAAGGAATCGAGTGTGGTGGATGCCTTAGCATGGAGATATGTGGATGGTGTGGTGTGGTTTCATGGAGTTCCAAGTTCCATAGTCTCGGATATGGATGCACGGTTTACCTCGAGAGTTTGGAGGGATTGCAACATGATTTTGGCACCCAGCTTTGTCTTAGCACTGCTTTCCACCCCCAAACAGATGGACAGACAGAGAAGACCATCCATAAATTAAAGGATATTCTATGAGAATGTGTTTTAGACTTTGGGGTATCATGGAAATGACATTTTCCCTTAATAGAATTTTCCTACAATAACAGATATCACTCTACTATTGGCATGGAACCATTTGAAGCCTTGTACAATAGGCCATGTCGTTCACCCGTGTGCTGGCCTGAGGATGGGGAGGGAGGTGTTCTTGGCCCAGAGGTGGGGTAGATTATAATAGAGAAGGTTCAACTTATGTGTGAGAGGATGAAGGCAGCCCAAGACTGGCCGAAGTCGTATGCTGATCGTAGGAGGAGGCCCTTGGATTTTGAGGTTGGAGACCATGTGTTCATAAAGGTTACCCCTCGACGTGGGCAACGAAGGTTCATCAAGGGGAGAAAGCTCTATCCTAGGTTCATCAGGCCCTTTGATGTGTTGGGGGGAGTTGGTGAGGGGGCATATCAGCTGGCGTTTCCACCTTAGATGGAAAGGATCCATGATTTTTTCCACGTCTCCCAACTTCATCAATATCTACATGATGATTCCCATGTCATTGACTGGGGATAATTGGATATTAGGGATGATGTAACATTTGTGAAGCGTCTAGGGAGGATCAAGGATTGAAATGATAAAGTTATTCATGGAAAAACTAATTCTTTGGTTCGTGTGTTGTGGAGGTACGGTGGCCTCAAGGAGAGTACTTGGGAGTGAGATGCTCAGATGCGCGCCCAGTACCCAAAGTTGTTTTTAGCTGGTGTTCCGAGCCTTCCTTGTTATTCTTGTTTTTATGACCTGTTGTGATGTAATGTAAAACTTGTTGGTTTTTGAGATGTTTTTTTCCTTACCTTGTGAATGGTTATGAAAATACCTTATATGTTGGGAAGGGATGACATTATCCTTAATCAAGACACAATAAGGTGGATGCGATTAAACACATGTCGGCAATTCAGTGTCTCCCAAAGTAGATAGTATCATGATGTGGAGGAAAAACCTCCTCGATCCGTTTTCAAGACAATGTTATCTTCTGGATTCGTATGGATGTTTAGGTTGGTTTTTCCTTGAGAGGAATCTTATGGAGGGGTTGTTTGGGTTACTCATGTAATCTCAAGGGTGAGAATAATTTTGAGTGGGATCTGATGTAATGGCCCAGACCCTCCTGGTAAATTACATTGCCAAAATTCTAAGGGTTGGGGTGTCCTAGACTCATCGATCAGTCCCACCCATCAGCTCAACAGATCAAATCCACTGACCAGCTTCACTAATTAGCTTTACTAATCAGCTCCACAGATCAGCTTCACTAATCAGCTCCACTAATCAGCTTCACATATCAGCTTCACAGATCGGTTTCACATATCAGTTTCACCACATTGGTTTCACCAAATTGGTTTCACATATCAGTTTCACCAAATCAGTTACACCAAATCGGTTTCACATATCGGTTTCACAAAATCAGTTTCAGATATCGGTTTCACCAGATCGGTTTCATAGATCGGTTAAAACAAATCGATTTCCCCAAATAGGTTTCAGAGATCGGTGTCACCAAATATGTTTCACAGATAGGTTTCACTAAATCAGTTTCATAGATCGGTTTCATAGATCGGTTTCAGAGATCGATTTCACCAAATCAGTTTCACAGATCGGTTTCACCAAATCGGTTTCACAGATTGATTTCAAAAAATCAGTTTCACATATCAATTTCACAAAATCGGTTTCATAGATAGGTTTCTCGAAATAGGTTTCACAGTTCATTTTCATCAAATCAGTTTCAAAAATCAGTTTCACCAAATCAGTTTCACAGATGGGTTTCACAAAATGTGTTTCATAGATCGTTTTCACCAAATCAGTTTCACAGATTGGTTTCACCAAATCGGTTTCACATATCAGATTCACTGATCAGCTTCATAGGATCCATTTCACTGGATCAGCATCATAGGATCATCTTCACATGATCAGTTTCATAGGATCAGCTTCTCCCTATCAGCAACGTGGGATTAGCTTTACCTGATCATCTCCACCGATTGGTTTCAACTATCAGTCTCACCCATCAGCCATAGAGGGGTGTTGGGATTTTCCTTCCCCATTGTTTTTCCCATAATGATACTTTTAAGTCTTTTAACCTTTTCAATCTAGTTCAATTCCATTTTGAGCCCCATAATCAATGTTTTAAATCT
Source organism: Viscum album (assembly GCA_963277665.1). Taxonomy (NCBI): domain Eukaryota; kingdom Viridiplantae; phylum Streptophyta; class Magnoliopsida; order Santalales; family Viscaceae; genus Viscum; species Viscum album. Next base: position 475,016,493 of record OY728126.1, read on the forward strand.
CTTAGGTGTGTGTAGACCCTTAATTGGCCCATTTTCCTCTCTGAAATGAAATCCTTTAATGTATAATTGTTTTGGCCACCCCTTTGATGTGAATTATTAAATAAACAATAAATTACATCATGTGTAACCATTTAATCATGAGGTGAAACCATAATCCACATTTAAACCTGCTCGAGATCCTCATATTTTGTAACGCCAGGATCTCACCTTTTTATCGCACAAGAATTCAATCTTCCCAGCTGGTTTCTTTTCCTTCTTCTTCTTGGTGTGTTTGGAGTCCTCCTTCCTGAGGCAAGTGGTGAGCCTATGCTAGAGAATTTCCTTATCATTCTTAGAGTCTTACGAGTTCCTTACCTCCATGTCGTGTATCCCCAGTTGTTAGTGCAATGAGAAAAACATCGTTATTTGATCAGTCAGGTAGGGTTTTTCCTTCGTATCTCTTTATTGTGTATCATGTGGGGTGGGTATGATATTGTCTTTGTGGGGATGGATGAAACCAAACCATAATAAAGATAATAAATGGAATTATAAATAATAATGGGGGTGTGCTCAATGTTTCTGTTGTACTCCTTATCCTAGATTATGTGTTGTGAATTGTACGAGCTTATTCCCACTGAAAATCATAGTCGTTATTGGTCTTTTCTTGTGCACTAAAGAACGTCTGTTTTTTTAGATATTTATGGGATTGAATGGGTGTAACATGGAAACCGGTTAATCATATAAACTCGGTTTAATAAATGGATTCCCAGTGCATAAGAATCCCTGTGTGATCACCCCTGTTAACCAAATAGAAAGACGAACATTGAATGAATGAAATATTCAAATTTGAAAACCCCCTTGATCTGTTCTGGTGATGTTTATGGTTGATGATTAGGAAGCGACGTGGATGGGGATGGGATCTTATATTGTGGTGTAGTTGCTGGATTTTGAATTTGAGGTCATCTGGGGATGCATGATGGGTATTGTTTTGGTTCCAATACTTCGAGGGATCACATGGATCTCTTTTGTTTTTGTGACTTTAAAAAAGAATAGGGTGTGAATGCTTAATTTTCTTTTTGTATGTTTTTCTTTTCCTTGACATGTGGTTATTCCTGTTAGTTTCCCAGTAGTGTAGAATTTACATAAATATAATTACTTGAATATAATAACATGAATGAGTTTAATGGGGAATTGTTTTTCTGGGAATGAGTTATGGCAGGGTTGTGGCTGTTATGCTTATTCTGAATGAATAATAACGAGGGTACTTGTGTATGGGATGGTTCTAGAAACCCATGGTTGGGTTGAGTGCCTGTTACCAATATATAATTGTATTTCGTATGCTTCTTATTCGCGCCCCACCCATGTTAAGAACTTCATGCTAAACACCCACATTTCATGGGGGATGGTGTTTTTCCTAAAACTCCTATGAGTGGCTAGTTATTAGCTCCTTCTCTGATCCCTTTCCTGAATATCCCAAGACACTTCGGGTAGGCTGTGATAGCCTAAGGTCTATTATAGCCCTAGATTGTTTGGGAAGGGTACGTGGTGGTGGTTGGCCCAGGTGTGTGTGGGAAGGTTGTTTCCCAAGTGTCTTTGGGATGAGTCCCACCTTTCTTTGGGTGTGGCAGTAGTTTTTCAGACCTAGGTGTGTGCGGGATGTGTGGTATTGATTTCCCATGTATTTGTGGGGTGGGATGTGTGATTGTGTTAGCCCAGGTGTGTGCGGGTGGGGGATGGAAGTGATACTATATATGGCGAGGATGGCAGGAGAGGTTTGACACGTAGGATGTCCACAATAACCAGTGGAAAAGTGGCGTGGGGTACCCAAATATCGATGTGAAATTACTATTACTTTACTTGAATTTCATTATTTCGAGTGTGTGCCTTGGTATGGTTTGGACAGATAGTTTCCTTTCTTGGTGCTCTGGTTGTCTTGTTTTCTTATGGGGCATTAGAATGCCTCCCCACTTGTGAATGAGAGCCTTCGGTTTTCCCTATTGAGTATACCTATATACTCACACTACGTATATAAACTGGTTACGAGTTTCCAGGAGGACATCAGGGATCATGAGGGATGTTACTAGCTCAGACGTTGGGACAGTTGTTGTTGCTGTTTTTCTTTTTTTGGGTACATTCCTTGGAGTTTTCTTGTGCCTTTGTATCATTTACTTTTGGAACATGCATATGGGAATGGTTTTTTTGCCTTACTTTTACTTCCAGTTTTGGTGTTGATTAGGGATGTAGCATCTTATCTCCCGATTATACTAAATAAAAAGGGTAATGCCTTTTTTTGTGTGATTCTATACCCTTGGTGCTAGTTTCTACTCCAGGACCTACTGAAGGTAGGTTTCGGGGGTCATTATCTCTCCTTCAACTGGAAGAAGGATGGGTTTGGCAATCTGTTGTCCCTTCTCTCATCTTGGTTGTGGTGGGTCGGGATAGATACATATAACACATAGTGATCTTATGAGTTATTTTTTTGAAAATCCAAGAGACAACCTACCCTCTTAATATGATAAATATATTTGATTAGATTGATATAACTTTGGTACAAGAATTGATTTTCTAGAAACATAATAACATTCATCCAAATATATATTAAAATAAATACATTTTCACTAACATTGAATTTCATACATCAACAATGATGGTCAACATATCATTTCAATAGACTTTAAGTAGACCTTTGGTAATACATAGTTGATATGTCGTTGATATCCATTTCATCATTTTTATCAGATCCCAATCGGTTTACTTACCATATATCATCCTCGCATGATGGAGTTATAATCATTATAACATAGATGCATTTATAAGGATATAGAATAATTTTTGTGTAATGGTTTATGCTATCATACTTGTAGAAAAGGTGAATTGAATGATCCCAAAAATATTTAAACTATATTTAACAATATATCAATATATCCACACATGTATGAAAGGTTATATCAGGTTATAAATATATAAAAGTATTATAACTACTTCTAAAATTTATCATTGTATCATGTTCTTGTAGAAGGCTTTTTCATAACTGTGAGGTTAACCTCATAACCAGATAAGATAAAATAGAACATGGTACTCTTAAAAATATCAACAAATAATTATTTTTAATCCTATAAATATGATCAGGATATATGTGTTATCTAATTAGTTTTTTCATTTAACGAGATAAACTATAACTCAAATAACATTATTCACTTTCAAAATTTTCAGGAGTACGATAATGGAATCAATGGTATTATTCTCTTAGTTCTATCTAGGCATAGTTAATGTTTCTAAAAACACATTAGACTTTTCTCTCATAGATTTAACATGCTAATATACCAAGAACCATGTTACTGACTCAAGAATATATCATATCTTTTTCTTCTAATAGAAATACCCATCTAATATTATTATACAACATAATATATACTAGATGATTATATAATTATGAATAATAAGTTTAAAACAATATTTCAACCATCATTTTTTTGTTTATGTGATTCATAAATGGATTGTATATATTGTCATTCAATCAAAATCAAGGTTAAACTCATGAACATTTCTCACCATCTTAATTAATAATACATGTCCCTTCTATGCCTGTTTAATATTCATATTGGTTGATGTATTTACCCCATTTGGTGATCGATACAATTTTCCTGTCCTTTATGATATCTCGATGAATCCTTTTCTAATCCAAAAATATTTGATAATTTTTGGTCCTAATATTTGACAATCTAGTTAGATCCTTTTGACTCAAGTCTTCTTCCACAATTTTCACCTTCCCAAGGTGTTCATGTATTGAGAATTCATAGTCGTTAATTAACTCTAACCTTTTTATTTTGTGAATATTAAACTCTTTATGTATAGAAATATACATTATATAATTATGGACAGTATATATATATAATGAATTTATCCATAAACATAATCCATCCATATCTATAACTCATAAATTAACAATACACGCTATCAATCATGAGTTGGTAAATTTTTATCATGTTCTTTCAATTGGTGTGGAGCATATACTGTCACTATATAATTCCTCATGTGTATGTATAATATTCCGTTTTATATGGAACACTAATGAACACATACATTTTTCCACTTAATAGTAATGTGTATAGGTTCACTGGCCAACATAATTTCTAGGTCATTAAAATTCACATAACATTCATCAATCTAAATGAATATAACATCCATCAAATTTAAAATCATTAGTTAATTAGAATGTTTTTAGAAATATCTAATAGTTCATCGATAATATTCATCAAAACCAAGAACAAAAATATTTTGGTTACAATTTTTGTTCTATGACATTGGACAAAAAATGAGTCTGGATAATCCATAGATATAACCTCACATGAAATTTTATGACACATGGATGAAAATCTAACAAGAAAAAATTCAAACATGGATTATTTTTCATATAAGCCATCCTTTCTCAGGTTCATCATCAAAATACTGAAAATATATTCAGGATCATCCAAACACATATAATATATAAAAATATAATCAAAAAAAACTACCCTATAATGATAATTTTATTAGTTGGAAAATCTATTAATTAATTCCATTAAGATGTGATAGAAATTAATAATTTCAAATGGTAGTAGTATAAATTAATAAATATCATACCACATATGGATAGGTGCCTTGGTTATATAAACGTTATTAGATCTCCGTGAATTATATCCAGAATAATGGTAAATCATACAAATACATTAAGGCCCTAATAATTGTTCATCGATATAGGGTACATGATACCTTTTATTATTAGTATCCATGTTATGTTCATGATAAAAAATAAATTAATTCATGGTTATATATTTGTTCTTAATAATGATAATACATTCTCCAAATGGTGACACACTAAGATGTATGAATCCATTATCAATATTACAATGGAGTGGCTTATTCAATTCATGCACCTCAATTGGGGATATTTTTTAAGGATTCTAATAAATAAAAGTAGGATTTGTTATCAATTATTTTGAAATGTAAAGATGATAGTTTTTATATAGAGTATAAAATTCTTCTAGAACCACATTATAAAAATTCTCTATAGTAGGAATATCCCCATTGTTGATTATCTCCCCAACTATATATTATATATACCATTAAGGTTTAGGAATTAAGACCTCTAGTTATAGATGTAAATTCCATACGTATGTCATATTCATCCTCGCAGTGATAGATGATCAAAGATTTTTTAAATACATAACATTTCACATTCATAGAAATTAATTGAATACAGGTCCCATATAATGTAATCTTATACATTCATTGAATCAAAAAAAATTGAACAAATTAGAGATTTAGATGTTTTCTAGGAGGCATATTCCCATAAAAATATATATTAAAGGAACTATAGAAGTCATATGTGATTATAGTACAATTATGAGTTTTAAAATATTTATCAACATATAATCATTGAGTTCATATATTTATTTCCTATGAAAAGTACATAGACATAAAATAGTGGGTTAAATGTTATTAAAATAAGACATTATCTTTCTTAGTGATGATGTAATGTGTACATTTCACTACGTGCTTCTCATAACCCTCTTACAAATTTATAATTTCCACTTCACAACCTTGTACCATGTATGATTGTTTCCAGAACACTTGGTGATAATGCCACATGAACACAGTCCCATGCAGTAGAGGATGATGAAAATCAATTAGGGTAAAATAATGTTATAGTGGGGTCGATTTACCATATGGATGAGTACTAAATACAGAAGAATAATAAATTATTGAAATTTAGTGGAATAATATATTGACTATTATCCATAATAACAAAAACTAAATAACCATTCATAAATGTAAAATGGTATAAATAAAAATAGTTAATATATAAAAGTTGACACATATAATATGTTCCAAATGAAAAATAAAAAACATAAAGTACATAACTTATGGATGAAACCTAAGTACATTATTTTTCCCCAAATCTCATTAATACTCCTGGCCCATAGAGATAAAAAACAAAAAGTTAGTGTGAATGAATTAACCAATATATATAATCATTTCATATACCAAAGAGTGTCCCAAATCGTGTGTGAGTGAAATAAGATTTTTCACCACTAGCAGTCTCTAATTGAAATATATTATTTGAATATAAATAAATTAAGTGTGGAGTTATATAAAATGTAAATCTATAGGTTAAATTGAAATTTTTTAAAACTCTCTAGAGCCTCATGGAAAAAACTAGTTTACTCTTACATCATCAACCTCAGCCAGTTGCTTGTGGTAATACGAATATTGAAGTAGAAAATAAATAGGAACTATGGTTACATACCTAAGAGTTCATTTCTGATATTAGTCAATAGGACCATTGCTGAACCAAGGAACCCCTTTATAATTATTATTTTTTTCTCTATATTTTTAAAGATATTAAATATTTTAAAATCAAGCATTATATAAATATGTTTTTTATGATCCCCATCAAGGAATTTATATTCAAGAATATATATATAACTCTTGGACTTACATATCATCCATTAACCTATAGACCCTTCCATGTAATTTTATTTTATGAATCAATATATAATTCATGGTGTTACATAATTTAATTCTATCTATGAGCCTTCCTAAAGAATATCATATTTTGAATCCATATATTGCTCAAGGAATTACACACTACAAATAAACTAATGAACCCATCTACAAAATTCAATATGAGAAATCAGGGTATCATAAAATCAGTGCATAATCTTATATTATTTTTAAACCAATCTAAAAAACTACTCATCACTAATTTAGATATATTTAAATGAAATATATAATATTTAAAAACATTTTAGCTATTAAATAAACAATGGTAATAGTAATATCTAGTTGAGTTTATGATATAATTCATATTAATGCAATGAAATCCATTTATCAAAAACAAATTATATGATTAGATCTTTTAATTTTATTTAAAATGGAGTCCTTGTGAAGAATCCATTCTAATTTTATTTCATTAAATTTCAATTTGTTAACCATATCAAATAAAAGTTATATAATATGATTCTTTATGATAATTGTTGTATTGGAATTTATTTTTTTCATTTTGGGTTATACATTGAATGTTTCAATAATTACATTTAATAATTTTGATACACACAAGTGTAATTTCTTCTTATTTAAAAATCCAACATAACCAATTTTCATTCACCCTAAATTAATAATAGACCATGTAAGTATACAAAGCCTATAAATTTTATCAAATCATTTATTTTCAATTTATAAATTCTCTTTTTTGGAGTCATAGTTGACACACCTAAAAGTTATCCTATGCAATAATGTGAAATTTCCAATGATGTTAAGAAATAAAACACACCAAAGGGGGTGATATATGAGGATTTCATAATTAAGAAAAAATGCGAATATTTATGAATAGGTATCTATCTCATGTTCATGTAAATAAATTAAATGAATTTCACATTTTAGAAGTGTCACGTAAAAAAATACAACATGTGACACCAAAGTACATTTTATAAATGATACGGAGTTAAAGGGAAAACATGTTTAACACATACCTTATACCAGGAAACATTTAATCATATATGTTATAGTTTTTATTTGAAATTTAATTAGAGGAAATGATTAAACAAAAAATAAGAAAAAAGATTGGTATATTAGCTCAATCAATTATTACAATAAAAAATATGTGAAAAGATAAAAGTGGAAATACGATCTATAGAATAATTGAGGGTGATCACAAAGAACAACTGAAAATTTTATATTAGTAATGAGTGATATCTACTCCATGGAATAGCAGGAGTAGAATGGTGTTTTAGGGGGACTTCCTGGTCATGTGGTTGAGGAAATTAGGTAAAAATTCAAGTTGTTTCAAAAGGGAATTGATCATTGACAAAATTTTAGAAGAAAACGTTTATTCAAAATAATTTGGTTAACATTAAACCAAAAATTTGGATCCCACTTCCTGAAATATATATATCACTAAATGATCCATGTGCTTAGTTATAGAAATAACGTGTCAATAATTCCTTCAGAATTATCACACCCCAAACCCCACATGGGACAAGTGCATTGTTAGAAAATGATTGTGAATCCATTTTTTATCATTTCAATTTACAACTGCATTTTTCAAATCCATTTGGCCTCAAAGGTATACTTTTTCATAATTTTTGGAAACCCAAAAGGGATACACAGTTGATGGGCATATATATCCCTAACCATGTGTTAATTGTACCCCACAGTATTATATGAAAAACACTATATCCTAAATCTGTACACTCCCAAAAATAATATGGGACTCTGAGAAATCTCTGGGAAAATATAAACAATCAAAAAATAACTTTTATATACTCCAACTCTCATAATTACATTACAATTGTTGGTTTATGATTTCTCATACACACCAATTGAAAAGGTCAAATTCTGTTTGGAATATAAAACTGGTTCAGAAAATATTATCATACAACCTATAAGCATTGAAATATATCATCCATGTTAATCCTTAGTAACTATAAGAACCATCTTCCAAACCTACATGGTTGGAGAATACCCATTTAATTGTCATTTTATGTTCCTAAATATCCAATAGGCCTCTTCAGGATACATTATACCTATGGCACTTAATCTATTTTAACTTCATCTAATACACATTACAACCCTTGAAACATTGAAACAATTATTACTTAACCTCATATAACATAAGAAATTATTACATCATTATATCTTCCAATAATAAACCTATGGATCATCCCACCACAGGTTTTATAATTAAATGTCCAATTCCAATCAACAATATTCACACCATAAGAATTTACTATTGAATCAATTTTCTAGAATCATATATACAAATGTGACATGACTATTATCTCAAAATAATTGATGAATTTACAATCTACTACATTTTGAGTCATCACTCCAAATTTTCCTGTAAAACCCCTGACAAAAATTTTCATTACATCTATTTCAATGTGGGTTATACAAGATGTGTTTCCTCACTAACCACATTCATCAAAACATGAGAATAAATGTCATGAAACTTAATGAAGAATATTTCCTAAAAACTATTATCTTTAGTATCCAATACTTCCAAAAAATAATCACAATGACTTTTTCTAAAGAACCCCAATATTTCATCAAAAAGTCTCACTGAACCCTATAATGAAATTCATTGACATCTCTAGATAAACAGATAATTTCTATCACCATGGAAAAGAAAAAAAATTAAATTATTCATAATTGTGTATCCTTTTATCTTCATAATCTACCACAATTTTTATATATTAAATAAAAATTCCACAAGTAAAATTCCAATAATTTAACTATTATTTGCTATGAAATCTAGTACTATTATATCCAATTAGGATGCATTAATTGAAAACCCAAGAGACCATCCATTGATCAATGTCATTATAATATGTCCCTTATAATAATAAGGTATCCTATAAGTGAAATATTTTCTAATCCCTATATTGAAATCAATAATAATATTTCATTAATTAAGTGGATTCCAAAACATCATAACCCATGGCCCATCCATTTCTATAAATAGCGATGGGTATGTATATGAATCCACTCATTCCAAAGTGCTATCATAAAAAACATATATCCCTTGCTCCCATTTCTCAGAATGGTTCATGTGGAATTCATAAATTACCAATATTTTAAATGTGTGTCATTACCTAAAAATCCAAAGGTAAACTTCCCACAATATGTATTACCTTGAAAACCTCCTTGATCAAATTTCCCAAAGATAATATCTATAAAAAGAAATGATATTTATGATCCTCAGTGTTTAACTAATACATTGTAAATGTACCAAGGATTATTTAATGATATTAGGAATGATCAAATCTAAACCCGGGTTATGTTGTGATCTTATATATATATTTTTATCCTTTTATATGACTCTTGCTCATGTCAACCATCTTTTACCATCCTATAACATTCCTTTATCAAAATGTATACAAACAATGTATATCATTTTCCTCCCATGGGTCAACCATTTCATGTCACCTGGTTCAAATCCAACTGATCCATCAATATAGGGGATCATATTTTAATTAATCCAATGAAATGGGTCGATAATCCAAAATGTGTTGAATTAGAAATTATCGATCCTCATACCATACCAAACCATTCATCCAAATTCCATATTAACCATTTACCATGTGCATCCATCATGAATTATTCTCTCTATTAATCACAATTGTTAAATATCATACCACCTATTTCATGATCCAACTAATGGCCACCATGATTCATCCATGAACAAGGATAAGATAATCATGTTAAACAATATTCAAGTTCAAATCCTTTTACATGATCCCTGGGAACTCATTTTCAAAAAAGTACCTAGCATGTGACATGATTTGTCAAACAACCACCCGCATCATGGATTCATTTAAAAAATTAAAGATATTAATCCACAACCACATGTCAAATGAGATATTTTGACAAAAAATTCATATAATTTAATATAGATTCAGTACATGTGAACCCAATGTTTTTTCTTGAAATAATAGGCATTCCCATTTCTATGACACAATACACATGAACCATCAGTGCATCTGCCACAAAATAAAAACTCAACTTAAATTACTATTTAGAATCATTAAAAAAATCACCCACACAAAATACATACCCTATATGAAACAAATAATCAACTATGTATGTTTAGAGTAACATATAATAAACTATTGGTCTCCCACATAACCCTACCAATGATGACAAAAAATAGGTCTGCTATGTCAATTCACCTAGACCTAAGGTCTCCTTCACGAGAATAATGTCTCAATAAGTCGAATCAATTTGATGATATCCAATGTACCTACATAATAATAATGGTGAAAAATTGATGTTAGGTATAATGATCATCATTATATACATTAAAAATTCTATTAATATAGGCGTAATGAATTATCCTTCTAGGTATCAACCTACAAAACCATTATTCATTCCGTGATTACTCATAAGGGTGTACAACTTGGAGGGATAAAATGTTTATATAAAAGGATACAACAATTAATCCCACCAAGTATCTTTCTATGGCAATAACCCCTCAAGGTCCTACTTAATAGAAAACCACCAAACTATACAGAGGTATCATTTAACCAACAATGATCCCTAACCCGGTCAAATTGTACTCAGACACCAACTCTCATGCATGAAACAAATCACATTAATTTATATTTTATTCCACCTCTAAGGGGAATACAACAAACTAGATAAACTATCTCATATACAAGGAATTGAATTATAAGATAAAATTATTATGAAAGTGTAATTAGTCTTTATCTTTCATATTTTGTGTTCAAGAAACACAATAAACATGATAAATATAAATAATATATTATATACATGATCCCAATCATTTCATAAATTGAGGAAATATGTTAACTAACCATTAGATGAGATTCCATGATATTACCACTATTTAATATATTTTCAATGTAGTTACTCCAATTAACATTAAAAATAAACATTAAAGGGTCCCACATATAAGAAATATAAAGTACCTATTGTTAAGAACACTATACTACTCACATTATATATATAATGTCTTTTATTACTCTAGTAATGGTATCATATAATTTTCTTTTAAATATTTTTTTTTGCTTTTATAATATGGTTTAATTATAGAATATGTATCTCAAAATATATAGTGTATTACATTCTTTAGGTTGTAACTATAATTTTATTGTAAAAATATTATTAAGTATCTATGATAAAAATATATGAAGGACCTTACCTGTAGCTTCCAAAAAAATAATATAACTATATATATTATAATAAAAAAACCCCTACATAGTTATCAACAATGTTATATACGGGAAAAATGTGACGTATGATAGTCCTATCATTTCATCCTTGGTTCATTTATATGATAAAATATTCTTAATTCATTGATACATTTCTATTAATATTACAATTGCAATCCCATTTATGGGAAAAACAATAATATAATAAATATTAATGGTTAATGAAACCTTTAATTGGTATATATCAAAATAATAACATTCCAATGCTAACATACTCACATTGAGAAGCTTTTGTAAGATAACAATATCAACATAATACTGACATACATTAGACCAATTAAGCATATAAGGACTCAGTTAAACGGTGACCATTATAATGTTATGAAGGTCCAAAAATTTATATATTTTAATTGTAACTCATTTAAATTACACTTATCTCTGAATATTTGAATCTATTAAGAAGGATAAAATTCACATTAACCTATGAAGAGTATAATTATAAAGGATTTTATCATTAAGATCAACATATATAAATCAACTTCTTCCCATAGTGACTCGGTTATGTGGACTATCATTAAAATTAATAAGAGTTTTTGAAACTTATATGTTTCAATTAACCCAAAATTTAGCTGACATCCATTACATGGAATGTATTAATTGACTATGATTGAAACATTCCAATTATGTTTAATATTCATGGTAGTAATTACAATACATCTAATTATATGTTTGGCCATTATGTATCAAACCCAGATCCCAAGGATTTAATTATGTTGGTATTCATTCATATGTTATAGAGGTAATTTATCCATTTCTTACAATTGGTATCACGGTTAACCAACAACCATATGGAGAGAAATAAATGTTTAAAAAATCACAATTTGATGAAAATTCAGAAAAAAATCAGGATAATTAATTAACAATTTATAAATCGTTTCATCTAATAAATTATTTTAAAGGTGATTACATAAAATGGAACTGCTAAGAAATTGAGAAAAAAATTATGTTTCTACAAAAACATTATATATATAATAATAAAAAATTACGATGTCTATAAAAGTAGACTCATGAGTAAAGAATATTATAATATTAGGCAGAGAATCAAAAAATCATGGTAGACATTAACGTGGGATAAATAATCACCCAAGCATGGTATACATGAAATCTAACAAATGATATGTGAATTCCATATTCCAAAAAATGGTGCACGAATATATATAATCTCTTAACATCCAAAACGAAGAGTTAAATATCACAAATAATTAATTTGTTGAAATAAATAAATCAAACACAGATAAATAATAATCAACTATACTAACATACTACAGTAACAATAGTCACATATCTAGAATCATGAACTTTCCCTAATGTGTGTATTAGAAATTAACAGAAATTAGCCAGTTAACATTTGTGAACAGATTAAGAGTATACATTGGACCATCAAAAACTGTATGAAAAGAAATGAATACTGCTATGTTTCCAAGTTTTCATGTCTTGAACAAGTTCAATCTTTGAACTATAACCAAACCAATTAGAGGTAATCACTCAATGAACCTCCATATACACAAGAGCATTGTGAATAGTAGTGGGGGTCAAATTATGGTATTGGGTGGTGATTATACCATCTAGATCAGTAATAAATTTAGGAGAATAATGAAGAAATTAATTCATTCAAAATATAATAATAATTGTCTAACAATAAATTGTGAAATAAATGAAAATTAATGACCATGAAATGGAATAAATTCTTGAAGACAATATTACAATGATATTCCATACAATATGAGTGAACTGAGAAAGGAATAACTAATTAATGTCCAAACTCCTATAGGAAAATTGAGTATATTCTTGTTATCTAGATCCCCTGTTATTTCCTACTCCATAGAGATTAACATAAATGAATCTCAATCCAAATCCCAATAATAAAACAATGAGATCTATCTTGTGATAAATAGTGACCCAAACATGTTGTGAGTACAACATTATAGTCCTAAAAATAATATGTCAAATGAAAATCGTTTTTTGAATATAACATAATTAAGTACCTAGGTACATCATTTGTAAATATTTAATTTAAATAAAAACCATGTCGGTCTCATGTTATTCATTGGAAACCTCACTGACTCAACCTATATCAATCTCAACTAGACACCACATATCTTGCGAACTATCAGTTATAAAAATGTTTAATGGATATAATCCCTAGAATCCATGTATAACACTTTCCCAGGGGACCAAATTTAAACCAAGATTTCTATATATAATGATAGTAATATAAACATATACATTTTTAATTTTATTAATCATTTAGAAGTCAATAACAATAAAATACAATTTTATATATTATCACATATATGGAATTACATATTAGGAATACATGTATCATTCATGGTGTTCCATAATTAAACTTAATTGATGAATCCAACCAAGGAACTACATATATGGAGTCCAGTTTTTAGTAAACGATTAACATAATCTCATTTACCATATGAGAAAAATAATGAAATTATATATTTGGAATCCAAGTGATACTCAATGGGTAACATAATATAATTCAACATAATAACCTATTTTAAAGAATTTTGAATATAAAATACAGGTATCATTCAATGATTACATAATTTTATTTAATATATATACCTATCCAATTCATTTAGTATTAAAAAATACGGGTATAGTTAAAGTTGTAATATGATATATAGAAACATTTTATTTTGTAACTAACCATAGACCATAAGAATATCCATTCCACTTCATTATTCTAGGACAAGAATTTAATCCAATCCATTTATAAAAGAAAATTAAATGAGAAGACCATTTTTAATATGTGAATTGATTATATGGAATGAATCCACCAAAATTACATTTTAGGAATATACAATCAATTAATAATATCACAATAATGTGATCTAAATGGACATGAAATAATATACTTCATATTGTAATTCAATTGTTTCATTTATGGTGGTCCGTCGAAAAAATCAATCATTGAATCTAATAATTATGATATGTTATACTGAAATTCATTTCAATTTGTTAATCCAATATATTCATTTGTGAATTCTTTCTCAATAAATTATTTAACAAGTATGTATTCAATCCCTTTTTATAAAAGAGAATTTAATTTTTTAGCATTTATTAATTTATATTTCTATGAGTGAAACCGAAGAAACAAAATTGGTGTCCTATTCAAACACATGAAATTTCTAAAAAGTGTAAATAATAGGGCACATACCAAATAGTGATCCATATAGATATTATTATTCATAAAAAATGTAAATAATTCTAATAAGGGGTATATTTCATGTCTTAGATAAATAATTCAAATATTACACATATAAAGAGAAATACACAAAAAAATCGATTCGGGGAACAATGCTAAATTTTTTAATTGACTTATCATTAGGGAAAAAACATGTACACAACCTATATTTTAACATAGAAGTTTAAATAATACATTTTATATCATTGGTTCTATCTAAAATTATAGGAAATAAATATATATAATAACATCCTAACAAATGGAAATATTAAATAATAATTACTACACTAAAGATAAGATGATGAACTATGAAACGAGGAAAGAGGTGTCATAGTATATCATTGGGTGATCTGAAAAAACTACTGATGATGAAATCAGACCAATAATGATGGATATTTACTCCATGGATGGAGAGTAAGAGAGGGGTACGTGTTGGGTACCTACTTTTTTAATGAGGGTGGAAATAGATATATAATTATTTTGTGTATTAAATTACAAAATTGACATTGTTATCATTGTAAAGAGGTTCATGATGAGTCCATATGATTAGGAAAACAATGTTCCTACATTTTGGCTACCACTATATATGAGACACACCCACACATGGTCGATGAAAATGGATATATAAACTATTAACCAACCATTTCTTCATCACTATATCAACCCCACATCTAGTAAGGGTCAATGACATAGTCAAGGAAACCGTTCAAAGACAATGTGTTTCACCTCAAAAATTTATTTCAATGTTTTTTATGTCTAAGAGGCCTCATGTTCATGTTTTTTTGTTCTATGTGACACCCCTATATTACCACATTCCATAGTATAAGGGTTATCCATAATGATGCTCTAATCATGCACCTACCATTATATTATTAAAAACTAAGATCTTGAAGAATGATTGTCTTTAAACTCGTATATTCTTTCAAGACACCTTTCATTTCTTAACCCCTATCAAATGAAATACTTTCATGGGAGGCAAATATTTTATGTCTTTTTTCAGGTTTAGATTAATTCTTTTTCCTTACACAAAATAGTAATTTCTCATTCTCTAGGCAATATTCAACAATTTAAAAATTTGGGATATTATAGATTTCACATGATATTTTTCTTTTTCAATGTTCTTAAGAGGTTTTTGATCCCAATAACCTTCAAAAAAATTCATATTTTCCACATGGATGGAATATTACCCATACTCCTTGAATTTGAAGCCTTGAATCATGACTGGTTTAATAGTTAGTGCCTTATTTTCCCCCACTTCATCACCCATCACATTCATTCCTTCTCAAAATATATGGGTTGTATGACCTTATATTCCACTTTTAAATAACATATCCATTGAATTCCTAAAATTATCTTATTTCTTCCCACATTTTTGGAATGTATATAGATGAAATTATATTCCACTATATGATTCCTTCACGTTTTCCTGAGCTAGTTTCTTAATTTTCTTTTAAACCCAATGGTCATGGTGGGATCATTATATTTCCATTTCTACCTTTAGTTATCATAATATTATTTATTTACACTATTTAATTTCTCTTACAGATAACACCATTATATAATTGGTTTTAATCTGTAACACCCGAGACTTTTATGTTATATAAACCATCAAAGGAATCTTTTTCTACACAACACTTGCTTGGCTTGCTTTGCACGCAATCGCGACCTTTCTCGATAGCTTGCGTCGTACGCAATACCGAGTTTCACTAAACAACAATATACTATTAAAACTAGCCGTTATGAATAGTAATAACCACTTTTTGAAATTTTATAAATTTTATTTTTCAAAATGGACTTCATTTTTGGACTCAGAATATCGAAATTAGCCTAGGGTGAAATTTTGGTATTTTTCTGAAAACTTTCAATTTTTGATGAATAGTGAAACCACTAAGTGGTAGGTTAAAAACCGAATTTTACATAAAAATTAATTTTACCGCTTCTGTGAATGGAATTTCGAAAATCCGAGAGACACGGTTAATATCAAGGACTAAAATGTGGTTCAATGAGATGAAAATAATTTTTTGGTGAATAGTAACTTTTTACTATTTTTACCGCGGTTAATAGTAAATAAGGTAACTAAGGGTAAATATGATATCAATATTACCCTAACACATGTCCTAATTCTATTGGACAAGTGTAATTCGACCAAAAACAAACTTAGGAATAAAATATGACCATTTAGGCCCACTTGGGTTAGATTAGGACATTTATTATTAATTTATTTAAAGAAGGGTTAAAATAGTTAAAATCAAAGTTTAATAAGTAAATCATTTTTAATATGGGGTTATACATAAGATAAATTCGATTGTAAATATTCATTAGAAAGCTAAAAAGATTTACTACATGATGGTATTTTATTTGTAATTTTTAGACATCAAATAAGTTAATTTATTTATGACACAATGATGATGCAGTAATTATCTTATTAATGAAATATTGACATAATTGATGTTATAAACACCAAAATAAATATACTTTGAGACTTTTTATAAATTCCACTAATTTTATAGGTTACTATGATATATTAGTGTTGATTTAATCATCTTGGTTTGAACATATAATTCTGTTATGACTTTCACAAAAATCATATATCAAATAGTGTCAAAATTGACACAAAATAGTTTTTAAATCAAATATTATATTATTAATTGTTATTTTATTCCTAAAAATCTAAGGTTCGGCCAAATGACTTAGATAAGGATATATATATTAATAATAAACAATTTGGGGTTCGTTTGGCATGTTATAGTAAGTGTATTAACCATATAGTGAAAGAAAACAAAAAGACATGGTAAAAGTTAAATTATTTAACTTAGAGTTAAATCTAATTGATAAGGTTAAAATAATACCCTAAACTTGTCTAAATCCTATTGGTTGATGGGATTTCGACCCTTCCCCACTTTAGCTTCGAAATAAGACCCTTTGGAACCATTATAAACCGATTTTGACTTTAATATAAAATAATATTTTGAGAAATTCCTAAGGTGCCCCTCTCCTCCCTTATAAAAGGGCACCTCCTCCCCCTCCTCCTCACACCAAATTGAGCACTCAAGCTCGGCCAACCCCTGCCATTTTCTCCTCTCCACTTCCCTAGAATAATCCTAGAGGTCCTGGTCTTCTCCAAAGACCAATCTTAGTTCCTTAAGTGGGGGATTCAAAGAGGCGTTCCAAGGAAGAGGTAATATCGATTACCGATCTTTTCAATTTCTTTCTTCTTCAACTTCTTCTTCTTTAGTTGTTTCATGATAAAGTAATAACATCAGTATTACTTACATACTGATATGTTATTATAAATATGAAACAACCCTAATTCACCTTCTATCCATCCTACGGAAAAATGAAATCACCGCGCGTGCGTACGTACGGAATACCGTCTCCACGCCGTGGTGTAATCTATTTTTCCACCATCACCTTACAAGGATGGTTATAATGGTGTAATAAGTAACTATATATGATTATTATGAAGTAATATTGATACTGAAATAATATATATATATACTCCAATACCATTCCACGATCATAGGAACGATATCATCACTCGTGCGTACGTACGGAATACCGTCTCCACGATGTGATGCGACTCGTTCTACATGATCTTCATTTCATAATGATTATATAAATGAATTGAATGAATGAATATGGTATATACTACACTAATACCATTCTGGAAATGAATTATCTATAACCTAAAGATAAGAATAAGAATTTATTCAACAAAACACGCATAAGAATAAAAAGTTATAAAGACCCGAGTAACAAGTAACAATGAAATATTACTAACAAGAAGCTAATAATATGACCATATATGATATCATATCAATATGTATGATTCTGGAATAAGTCAATAACATTATTTAAACCATTATACAGGAGCTTCGGACACGAACAAAGCAAATCGGACCTAAGGTAAGGGAAATATCACAATCTCATTTTTATCCGAGATTGTTTATTTGTAAGTATTTACTGGGGTGTATTTTATCATCCACATCCATGTTCCCTCAATATGTAATATTGTTTCCATCCACTTGCAATAGTTTAAATCCAATTTTACCCTTAGGTGAGTTTTTAGTAAAGAATATGAAAGGAATCTTTTGTCGTTTTTCCGTACGAGGTACTTTTTTGACTTTTCCGACAAAAGTACGAAGAATGTTTTTTTAACTTATACGGCACGAACGGATTTCTACTGTTTTATAAAGCCTTATTTTCATGAAGCTTCCTATAAAAGATTTCATGAATATTTTCAATAAAATCTCTTTCTTTTAAAATTGCATGATGTTTTGTGAAAAGAAATTGATTTTGAAGAAGAAAGGATATTTTCCTCAAGAATTCAATTCAAGTGTTTTATCAAAATTATTTTCCATCTAAGATAATAAAGGGTTCTGTTTCTATCCATATTTTTACATTGTTTTGACTATGTTGTGATGGAATTATGTTTATGAATTCCTTTATCTTATATGAATTAATTTATGATGTCATGATGTTTCAAGAATCCCATTTTTGTTACATGTGTTATGCGATGATGTATGTTTTATGATTATGTGGCACACATAAGAAAGGATTCATTATAAGATGGGTGGGACCTATATCTCCCTCCAATGCATTGGGTAAAGATTTTATATCTCATGAGATAGACATGGCTGGAACGGAAGGTTATTTCGGTTCAGTGATACAGGACTGAAACGAGGAGTGAACTCGGTTCAGAAAGGGACTTTGTCCACTAAGATAGTCTTGGCAATAAGTCATGACTAACAAGAAATGATTTTCCATGATTATGTGTGCATGCCACAAAGTTTCAAGTTTCATGTTTTGATTATGGGGATCTCATTTTCACTTCTATGATTTATTAAGATTTTATGATCTCTTTTGCAGGTTATGATTTTAAAAAAGATATGATATGATTTTTATTTCCTTTATTGCCCTTGCTGAGCATTTGAGCTCACCCTTTTATGTTTTCTTTTCCCCAGGTCAGGAAGATGGATATTAAGTAGAATATGCTAAAAGGGACCCTAGATATGATGAAATAAAAGGGAGACACTGTAGAAGATTTATGAACCAGTTGTTTATGTTTCCCAGTTTCTAAAGACACTATACCTATACGGTCCTTTGTGGTTTTATCATATGTTGTAATAAGTGTGCTTCAATTTTGAAGTATTAACAATGTATGTAAAGTATGGGTCGTTATAGTTGGTATCAGAGGAACGGTATAGTCAACCTTTGGAAACTAGGATGTGAAAGCCTTAGTAGGAAGCCTAAGGATAAGTCTAAGCATAGAACACAATCTTAGTGTTTTAGAAATGGCCTTGAATAACCTAGGATAAGACCTTAAGCATGAAAATTTTATTCTTGAATTATGTGGTTTCCTATTATAATTAGTGTTGCTCACACTATTCTTCTTGGTTTTAGTCAATGGCTGGAACCCGAAGGAACCGTGTTAATGCGGAATGCGATGGGCAATGCAATGATTGTCCCCCTGAGCAACCAAACGATATGGGAGCTGGAATGCAAAATCTTGTAGCCATGCTCACACAACTTTCTCAAGCTATGAATCATGCAGGACTTCCAAACGAGCAAAGGAGGGAGCAACATTCTGTTGAATCCTTCATGAGGCAGCGTCCACCTTCTTTCAGTGGGTCTACTGATCCATTAGTTGCTGAACAATGGATTAGTACTACTGAAAAGATATTTTCAGTTCTTCAATGTTCTGAACATGATAAAGTCATCCTAGCAGTGTATCGTTTAGAAGGAGATGCTGATCAATGGTGGAATCTTGTTAAGAATACGAGGCAAAGGGATGAAATTGAGTCTATGGAATGGGACGAGTTCAAGAACTTATTTTTCAATAAGTACTTCCCTCGTATTCTCCGAACAAAGATGGAGAAAGAGTTCCTTGAACTGAAGCAAAGGGATGATGAATCTGTTAGTACCTATGAAGCAAATTTTACAAGACTTGCAAGGTACGCTTCTGGTATTATTATCCAACCTGAGAGTAAGATCGATCGATTCTTTAGTGGCTTAAAACCAAGTCTTCGAAGGGCGTTAGCCATAAGGGACTTCAATAGCTACGAGGAAATCGTTCGATGTGCTCTCAAAGTCGAGATGGAGATTGGAGTAACCCATCAGTCACATGGGTTTGATAAGAAGAGGAAGATGGAATTCAAAGGAAACTCTAAAGAGCACACAGAAAAGAAGATGAGCTTTTCCTTATGCTCCAAGTGTGGAAAGAAACATGGAGGGAGTTGTCTTAAAGGGACATGTAAATGTTTTAAATGTGGAAAAGAAGGTCATCGGGCATTTGAATGCCGTGATAAAGGGAAGAAGATGTCTAATGACGCAAACAAAGGAAGGGATACACAGAATGATCCTACTACACTTCAATGTTTCAAGTGCAAGGAGATGGGGCATTATGCCAATCAATGCCCAAATCCAAGGGTTGATGATGATGGTCGACGTCAACAAACTCTTAAGGCTAAAGACAAAGGAAAGTCACATGCAATTTCTATCAGCGATGTGGAGTACGATAACGATGTGGTGAAAGGTACACTTACCATCCACTCTAAAGTAGCAAATGTTTTATTTGATTCTGGATCCACCCACTCTTTTATTTCTGAAGAATTTTCTAAGGGTATCACCGTATTACCTCAACAATTAGATGTTGAGTTAGCCGTGACAACACCTAATGGCACATCAATCGCATCAAAAGTTTATAATTCTTCTCCGATCGAAGTTTGTGGGAAAGTGCTTCCTGCAAATCTTGTGATCCTTCCTATAGTGGAATTTGATGTGATTCTTGGCATGGATTGGCTTTCTTTATACGGAGCTCATATCAATTTCCAAAGAAGGGAAGTCACATTTCATATTCCAGATCAATCTATGATCGTCTATCAATGCAAAGATGAACATAACCTTCCAGTGGAAATTCCTTCCATCTTATGGGTCATGATTCCACTAAATGAAGGTTATTTATCTCAAATGGTTGGAGAGAAACTTACGATTAAGAATATGCCCATTGTACGAGAGTTTGATGATGTCTTTCCGGAGGAATTACCAGGTCTTCCACCAAATCGTGAAGTTGAGTTTTCAATAGAACTCGTACCGGGTGCTTTGCCTATTTCAAAGACACCTTATAGAATGGCCCCAATTGAGTTGCAGGAATTGAAGAAGCAACTCCAAGAGAATCTTGATAAGGGATTCATACGCCCTAGTGCGTCACCTTGGGGAGCACCTGTTCTATTCGTTAAGAAGAAAGATGGATCAATGAGACTCTGCATTGATTATCGAGAACATAACAAGATCACTATCAAGAACAAATATCCTCTCCCACGCATTGATGACTTGTTTGACCAACTACGCGGAGCTCAATACTTTTCCAAGATTGATCTTCGTTCAGGGTATCATCAATTAAGGGTCAAAAGGGAGGATATACCAAAGACGGCTTTCCGTACAAGGTATGGACACTATGAATTTATAGTGATGCCATTTGGTCTTACTAATGCCCCTGCTATCTTCATGGATCTAATGAATAGAGTCTTTAGAGACTATCTTGATCAATTTGTGGTAGTCTTTATAGACGATATTCTTGTCTATTCAAAGAGCAAGGAAGAGCATGAAGATCACTTGAGAATTATATTGAAGACCCTGAGAAAGGAGAAGCTTTATGCCAAATTTACTAAGTGTGAATTTTGGCTTCAAAAATTTGCATTTTTGGGTCACATAATCTCAAAAGAGGGGATATCTGTGGATCCAGCAAAAACAGAGGTTATCGAAAGATGGTCGAGACCAACAACAGTAACTGAGATCCGAAGTTTTCTTGGTTTAGCTGGATATTATCGACGTTTTGTAAAAGATTTTTCACGATTATCTAATCCAATCACCAAGTTGACTCGGAAAGGAGATAAGTTTGTCTGGACAGAGGAATGTGAAGAGAATTTCAAGGAGTTGAAAAGAAGGTTATCCAGTGCACCTGTGCTCACACTGCCTTGTAGTGGAGAAAGGTTTGTGATCTACAGTGATGCATCCAAGAAGGGATTGGGGTGTGTTCTTATGCAAAATGATATGGTGATAGCTTATGCCTCACGACAGTTGAAAATCCATGAGCAAAATTACCCAACACATGATTTGGAGTTGGCTGCGGTAATCTTTTCATTAAAGATTTGGAGGCATTACCTTTATGGTGAAAGGTGTGATATTTATACTGATCATAAAAGTTTAAAGTATATTTTCACACAAAAGGAGCTGAATATGCGCCAAAGAAGATGGTTGGAGCTGATTAAGGATTATGACTGCTCAATCCATTACCACCCTGGGAAAGCAAACAAGGTGGCAGATGCATTAAGTCGACAAGACCATGCTAGTTTATCCATGATGAGGATCACAAAAGATCCAATATTTATGTATTTACAAAGGATGGATCTTGGAATTATAATGGAAGGGGAAAAATCTTATCTTTCTCAAATGAATGTTCAACCATCTATACATGTGAAGATTAAAGAGGCACAGAAAGAAGATGTCGAGTTACAAAAGAAGGTGAGAAATGTTCCTGAATTCAACCTTGATTGTGATGGGATAATAAAGTTCAGGAATCGGGTTTGCGTTCCTCCCATCCCCGAATTAAAGAAAGAGCTGCTGGATGAGGCTCATAGTTCTTCATTCTCTATTCATCCTGGAAGCACGAAGATGTATAGGGACCTGAAAGAGTACTTCTGGTGGGATGGCATGAAAAGAGATGTTGCTGAATATGTCTCTCGATGCTTGGTTTGTCAACAAGTTAAAGCTGAGAGACAGAAGTCTAAGGGGATGTTACAACCATTACCCATACCCGAATGGAAATGGGAAAACATCACTATGGACTTTGTCACAGGACTTCCTAAAACGTCCAAAGGCAATAATGCTATCTGGGTCATAGTTGATCGTCTTACAAAGTCTGCACACTTCATTCCTATTAGAGAGGATTTCTCTCTAGATCAGCTTGCCAGGATATATGTAAAGGAAGTGGTAAGATTGCATGGAGTACCACTTTCTATTATATCTGATCGGGATCCGAGATTTACCTCGAAGTTCTGGCGAAGTCTTCAGCATACTCTGGATACAGAGTTGAGTTTCAGCACTGCTTATCATCCCCAGACAGACGGTCAGTCTGAGAGAACAATTCAAACCCTAGAAGATATGTTGAGAGCTTGCTCTATGGATTTCAAAGGAGGTTGGGATCAACACCTACCTTTGGTGGAATTTTCTTATAATAATAGCTTTCACTCCAGTATTCAGATGGCTCCTTATGAAGCTCTCTATGGAAAGAAATGCAGGACTCCAACTTGCTGGGATGAAGTTGGGGAAAGAAAGCTATTAGGACCTGATCTCGTTGATGAAATGGCAGAAAAGGTCAGATCTATTCAACAACACATAAGAGCAGCTCAGAGTCGACAGAAAAGTTATGCCGACAACCGAAGAAAAGACCTAGAGTTTGAAGTGGGCGATAAAGTGTTTTTACGAATATCTCCCTGGAAGAGGGTTATGAGATTTGGAAAGAAGGGGAAGTTGAGCCCTAGATATATCGGTCCTTTTGAAATACTGGATCGTGTTGGGAAGGTAGCTTACCGATTGGCGCTTCCACCGAATCTCTCTCAAGTTCACGATGTGTTCCATGTATCTCTCCTGAGAAAGTACATACCAGATCCTTCACATGTACTCAGCTCAGAAGTTGTACCGCTGGAGCAAGATCTTTCTTATGAAGAACAGCCGATAGAGATTCTGGATCGTAGCGAAAAATTCCTATGAAACAAGACCACTCGCTTGGTGAAAGTTTTATGGAGGAACCACCAATTAGAAGAAGCTACATGGGAGCTTGAGGATATGATGAGGGAGAAGTATCCTCATCTGTTTGTTACAAAGTGACGAATTTCGAGGGCGAAATTCTTTTTAAGGGGGGTAGAATGTAACACCCGAGACTTTTATGTTATATAAACCATCAAAGGAATCTTTTTCTACACAATACTTGCTTGGCTTGCTTTGCACGCAATCGCGACCTTCCTCGATAGCTTGCGTCGTACGCAATACCGAGTTTCACTAAACAACAATATACTATTAAAACTAGCCGTTATGAATAGTAATAACCACTTTTTGAAATTTTATAAATTTTATTTTTCAAAATGGACTTCATTTTTGGACTCAGAATATCGAAATTAGCCTAGGGTGAAATTTTGGTATTTTTCTGAAAACTTTCAATTTTTGATGAATAGTGAAACCACTAAGTGGTAGGTTAAAAACCGAATTTTACATAAAAATTAATTTTACCGCTTCTGTGAATGGAATTTCGAAAATCCGAGAAACACGGTTAATATCAAGGACTAAAATGTGGTTCAATGAGATGAAAATAATTTTTTGGTGAATAGTAACTTTTTACTATTTTTACCGCGGTTAATAGTAAATAAGGTAACTAAGGGTAAATATGATATCAATATTACCCTAACACATGTCCTAATTCTATTGGACAAGTGTAATTCGACCAAAAACAAACTTAGGAATAAAATATGACCATTTAGGCCCACTTGGGTTAGATTAGGACATTTATTATTAATTTATTTAAAGAAGGGTTAAAATAGTTAAAATCAAAGTTTAATAAGTAAATCATTTTTAATATGGGGTTATACATAAGATAAATTCGATTGTAAATATTCATTAGAAAGCTAAAAAGATTTACTACATGATGGTATTTTATTTGTAATTTTTAGACATCAAATAAGTTAATTTATTTATGACACAATGATGATGCAGTAATTATCTTATTAATGAAATATTGACATAATTGATGTTATAAACACCAAAATAAATATACTTTGAGACTTTTTATAAATTCCACTAATTTTATAGGTTACTATGATATATTAGTGTTGATTGAATCAACTTGGTTCGAACATATAATTCTGTTATGACTTTCACAAAAATCATATATCAAATAGTGTCAAAATTGACACAAAATAGTTTTTAAATCAAATATTATATTATTAATTGTTATTTTATTCCTAAAAATATAAGGTTCGGCCAAATGACTTAGATAAGGATATATATATTAATAATAAACAATTTGGGGTTCGTTTGGCATGTTATAGTAAGTGTATTAACCATATAGTGAAAGAAAACAAAAAGACATGGTAAAAGTTAAATTATTTAACTTAGAGTTAAATCTAATTGATAAGGATAAAATAATACCCTAAACTTGTCTAAATCCTATTGGTTGATGGGATTTCGACCCTTCCCCACTTTAGCTTCGAAATAAGACCCTTTGGAACCATTATAAACCGATTTTGACTTTAATATAAAATAATATTTTGAGAAATTCCTAAGGTGCCCCTCTCCTCCCTTATAAAAGGGCACCTCCTCCCCCTCCTCCTCACACCAAATTGAGCACTCAAGCTCGGCCAACCCCTGCCATTTTCTCCTCTCCACTTCCCTAGAATAATCCTAGATGTCCTGGTCTTCTCCAAAGACCAATCTTAGTTCCTTAAGTGGGGGATTCAAAGAGGCGTTCCAAGGAAGAGGTAATATCGATTACCGATCTTTTCAATTTCTTTCTTCTTCAACTTCTTCTTCTTTAGTTGTTTCATGATAAAGTAATAACATCAGTATTACTTACATACTGATATGTTATTATAAATATGAAACAACCCTAATTCACCTTCTATCCATCCTACGGAAAAATGAAATCACCGCGCGTGCGTACGTACGGAATACCGTCTCCACGCCGTGGTGTAATCTATTTTTCCACCATCACCTTACAAGGATGGTTATAATGGTGTAATAAGTAACTATATATGATTATTATGAAGTAATATTGATACTGAAATAATATATATATATACTCCAATACCATTCCACGATCATAGGAACGATATCATCACTCGTGCGTACGTACGGAATACCGTCTCCACGATGTGATGCGACTCGTTCTACATGATCTTCATTTCATAATGATTATATAAATGAATTGAATGAATGAATATGGTATATACTACACTAATACCATTCTGGAAATGAATTATCTATAACCTAAAGATAAGAATAAGAATTTATTCAACAAAACACGCATAAGAATAAAAAGTTATAAAGACCCGAGTAACAAGTAACAATGAAATATTACTAACAAGAAGCTAATAATATGACCATATATGATATCATATCAATATGTATGATTCTGGAATAAGTCAATAACATTATTTAAACCATTATACAGGAGCTTCGGACACGAACAAAGAAAATCGGACCTAAGGTAAGGGAAATATCACAATCTCATTTTTATCCGAGATTGTTTATTTGTAAGTATTTACTGGGGTGTATTTTATCATCCACATCCATGTTCCCTCAATATGTAATATTGTTTCCATCCACTTGCAATAGTTTAATTCCAATTTTACCCTTAGGTGAGTTTTTAGTAAAGAATATGAAAGGAATCTTTTGTCGTTTTTCCGTACGAGGTACTTTTTTGACTTTTCCGACAAAAGTACGAAGAATGTTTTTTTAACTTATACGGCACGAACAGATTTCT
This sequence comes from Viscum album, assembly GCA_963277665.1. Classification (NCBI taxonomy): domain Eukaryota; kingdom Viridiplantae; phylum Streptophyta; class Magnoliopsida; order Santalales; family Viscaceae; genus Viscum; species Viscum album. Next base: position 475,043,983 of record OY728126.1, read on the forward strand.
ACTGTTTTATAAAGCCTTATTTTCATGAAGCTTCCTATAAAAGATTTCATGACTATTTTCAATAAAATCTCTTTCTTTTAAAATTGCATGATGTTTTGTGAAAAGAAATTGATTTTGAAGAAGAAAGGATATTTTCCTCAAGAATTCAATTCAAGTGTTTTATCAAAATTATTTTCCATCTAAGATAATAAAGGGTTCTGTTTCTATCCATATTTTTACATTGTTTTGACTATGTTGTGATGGAATTATGTTTATGAATTCCTTTATCTTATATGAATTAATTTATGATGTCATGATGTTTCAAGAATCCCATTTTTGTTACATGTGTTATGCGATGATGTATGTTTTATGATTATGTGGCACACATAAGAAAGGATTCATTATAAGATGGGTGGGACCTATATCTCCCTCCAATGCATTGGGTAAAGATTTTATATCTCATGAGATAGACATGGCTGGAACGGAAGGTTATTTCGGTTCAGTGATACAGGACTGAAACGAGGAGTGAACTCGGTTCAGAAAGGGACTTTGTCCACTAAGATAGTCTTGGCAATAAGTCATGACTAACAAGAAATGATTTTCCATGATTATGTGTGCATGCCACAAAGTTTCAAGTTTCATGTTTTGATTATGGGGATCTCATTTTCACTTCTATGATTTATTAAGATTTTATGATCTCTTTTGCAGGTTATGATTTTAAAAAAGATATGATATGATTTTTATTTCCTTTATTGCCCTTGCTGAGCATTTGAGCTCACCCTTTTATGTTTTCTTTTCCCCAGGTCAGGAAGATGGATATTAAGTAGAATATGCTAAAAGGGACCCTAGATATGATGAAATAAAAGGGAGACACTGTAGAAGATTTATGAACCAGTTGTTTATGTTTCCCAGTTTCTAAAGACACTATACCTATACGGTCCTTTGTGGTTTTATCATATGTTGTAATAAGTGTGCTTCAATTTTGAAGTATTAACAATGTATGTAAAGTATGGGTCGTTATATAATCTACTTAATAATTGAGCATTTTCATTGTATGGAAATATTTATAGTAGAAGAATATCATTCATGTATGATAAATGTTTTCTCTTATGTACTAATAGATTTATCCACCTATTTGATAATCTCAGAAAATTAATTATATAAATTTATACATATGTAGGAGGAAATATTTAGTAAAAAAATAATCCACATAACTCACCTCCTTCAATTGAGTCAATTTATTCCCCTTAAAAAGTAATCTTAATATGATTTTTCAATTATTCTTCTTGTCCTTAAAAATGATAAATATCTACAATTGTTTTTGATATTTCTAGTACTAGAGAGTAGAAAATAATGGCTCAATGGTGCTAATCTATTAATTATCAACTAGTAGAATAAAAGATCTACTAAAATGGTTTATATTTCGTAATAAAATATTTAATGGTACAATGTTCCCCCAAATGATATTTTGTAATCTAATAATGATTCATAGAATTTGAATGTATGTTTACTATATAAACAAGATTTTTCCATATATATTAGAAAAAATTTAGTTTCCCACATGTAAATCTTTTCATTTTCCATCACATTAATTTTCATCTTCATGTTATCTTGTTATGACCATTTATTGGAATCTAAAAGTGAACTCCACACATCAAGTTATAATAACCAATGTGATTTATCTAGTAGTCATGATATATCATACATTGGATTTCTAAATCATGTAACCATTATATGAATCAATGTAACATTATTATTATTCTCAATTATCCATTTTCATTACAAATACCTTTGGGTCTATCTTAATACATGACATATCCTAAGGCTTTTTATAAAAAAAAAATCTCTAACAATAATCTCCAATGAAAAACTATAAAAATTTATGATACAAACTTTTATGGATTAGGAATTATATACATAAATATTATTTCATCATAGTTGAATATTCAACATATTTAACATTAACACCCATAGTATAACCATAATGGATTAGTATCAATGGAAACAAGTTATATATATATTATTTTAATATATTTATAATCTTCCCCATAATGTTATTCTCACTTTGTACCCCTCATGAATGACACTCAATATACAGATTTCCATATCCTGGGGAAATTAAATATACCAACAGTGATATCATGTACATATGGAGGGTAAATAGGGGATATATCAATCAATGATCATATTAATGAATTAGATAAGTTAAAGGGTATGAGATCATGCCTATAACTTTTAAATATAATAACAATTGTTTAAATGGTCATAACCGTGAGTCATGAAATAAAGCATTATCATCTTAAAATTAATGAAATAATGTAGTGAGAATAATTATAAATCATTCTCAAACCAAAAGATCATTTTCATAAAGTTTGGAACCATAATTGGTATATAAACTATTGCATACGTCCAGTTTAGCTAATGAGACCGTCAAATCAATTTGGATTTGACATCATCACCTATTTAATATAGTGGATCACACACATTTACTTGATTTCTATTGTTGATCAAGTAAACAGAATTTCTTCACATATATTGAAAGCACATAAACTTTTTTACGATAACTATATTTTGTGATATAAAATATTAACCAGTGCATTAGATGGATATATATTTTTCCCTCACCCATTACATATATAAACAATTCATATGCGGGACATTGGATCATAAAACATTCACCACTTTATCTTATCATAAATGATGTATGGGAAATGGGGTTTATAGAAATTTCATAATTTCACCAAAGTATTATCAATAGAAAAAATGGGTTTCAAAATTATCTCATCATCATATACACAAACAATGTAAAATGGATAAAAAAGATGGTATCATTTGATAATATCCCATGTAAAACATAACTATGTTCAAATTATGTAATCATAAATGAAAATTCCTTTACAATAATCACTATATTATATAATATTTAAAATATACATATTCAATATAAATAACTTAATCAAAATATAATTATTTCCTTAATATAAAAAATGGTTTCATTAAAACAATATTAAAACCATGTAATGGATGATTCAAATTAATGATTTGAAATAATGGTGGAATTTTATTTAAATTATGTATATTTTAAAAGAAAACATTCCTTTCACAATTTTGAAATAATTTAAAAATTACATCCTTCATTAAATGAGATGAATATTAATTCTAAATAATTTTTAAAAAGAATATCATGTGTAAATATTTAATGAAAAAATAATTTGAGAGTATTAAATTAATTATTATTTATTTTTAATGTGGTTCAATATTGGAGAAAATTGATTTTTGATTGAATGGAGATTTGTTGTATTTTTTCATTATAAAAAATATTTCAATTCTCTATGTTCATAAATATATGAAAAAGAAAGGATAACATGTAATATAATGAAAAAAACAGAGTTTAAGAAAAATTTAAATTATTTATCACATGTGTAACATTTAATTTCATCAATAGAAAGTCAATTAGTAATAATCTCAACTAAATGGTTTTGAAACATAGATATTTTATCTCATATGTTTTATTAATTCATAGTCATTTGAAAATCGTGTATACAAATTATAGAAATATTATATATTTATTTTTTAACAATAATCATATCTATCAAACCATGAATTATTTATATATTACATCTTACAAAACTTATAATAATGATTTTTAAAAAAAATCATTGTTTAATATGATGACTAATTTTTTCTTTATGCACGATTCAGTTTGGTAGTCCTGGTCCTTTTACATTGACCATGGATCCATCATCTTTAGAAAATTATTAATAGTGTATATATCACATAATTTTGTTATATATATACATTAATCCATAAATGGGTGATATAGAAATATGACTCACACCGTTTATGGTGACTATAAACCATACATATGGATTAATGATTTAAATTTTTTTTTTAATAAATGAACGATGGAGAATTAAATTATAAATAACCTTTTCAAAATATTTATTATATCATATAAATCGTATATATTAATTAAATATTTCATTATTTGAACCATTAAAAAATATAAAAGGAAAAAATCGCATCACTTCATGTAGATCGAAGTCCACACATATGTATGAGAGGCATTATCGATTTTGATAAAATTGGATTTAAATAAATTAGATTTTATATTATAATTCATGGAGTATAAAAATTTTAAAAATATTTTATATATTGTTTAAACCAATCATAATAACAATATAAGTAACATAGTGATGGAAAATAATTATATCTCTACATGGAGGCACCAGGCAATACATAATCCCACACGACACATTTACCTTTCAACCGATGTGAAATTATGAGGATATTGAGGATAAAATAATCCTAATAACATTTAAGTATATTTACAATTCAAAAGTATTTATTTTATGATGATTAAACATATATTAAATGATGTTCAAAAAGAAATAAATTGAAATAGTTTGGGTAATACAATTACATCTATTTCATATATACACCATTAGATCCTTATTAATGACCCATGGTATATAGTTTTATGAAGAACAACTCCAAAAATTCATTGATATGTATGATTAAAAAATAAATGGTTATTTTATTATGATCGTTAAGACTAAATGAGATTTTACAAAGAGAAAGGAATTGTGTTATTTTATATGGGAGGGTGAGGACATACTCTGGTTTTTTTAAATGATTTGACTATAATGATGTATTTTTTAAGTAAATTGTTGCAAATGGATATTAATTATATTAAAAATTTTATAGGGTAAAAATAATACCATCCAATTAAATTATTATAGTTGTTTCCATAATTTTAAACCATTTTATTTTGATTATAAATTTGGTTAAAATGGTATGGCCTTAACCATTGCCCAAACTATTTCAATAATAATACGTTAAAAATGATAACAAAAATTGAATAGTGAATAATTAATAGACAATGGATAATATTTTCATCCATATTAAATTCACTTTTATGAAGAGAATAATTTTATGAACCTTCAATTATTTATTAAAAATTTATTTAATATAAAAAAGTTTTATGAAAATATTTATTATTTCATGAAATTTGAATATAAAGACATGAAGAAAATGTTGTATAAACAATACATTATTTTTACACATCCTTAATATGTTATATTTTTATTCTAATTTTGGGGAACATAATAACTCAGCTGTATTATGTTTTGTTAATTATTTTTTATATTTTTTAGAATATTTTATCTAGTAATTGAAGAAATATTATCTTCGTATTTTATTAGAATTTAGGGTAATTAGATAATAACTAAATAGTTAAAATAAATGAAATTTATCAAAATAATTTAGAATTTAATACACATTTATAAAATAACTCATCTATTATTTATTCTTATAGGGATATTTTAATGATATTAAAGTCAATATTGTTACATCTTATATTTATTAGTAATAAAAATTAATATAAAGAACATAATCATAGATTGTAGAAAACAAATGACCATTTATTATATTAATGGATCGAAATGTCTATACACCACTCACTATTTATGATAATTTCATGTTTCAGTGATATTTTAATGCATTATCCCGATTTTATAGAATTATTTTATTCATTACACCCTATCGGGGGTGATAATATTTACTATTGTTACTTTTTATATTGAAAAAAATAAATTGTACCTATTTAAAAAAAATTATCTTTCATATTCTAAAACATATAATATATATTTTGTGACTTAATTTTTATAATTCTTATAATTTTTTTAAAAATCTATGCCTGAAACAGGATGAAAATTCTTTTGGTTTAAAATAATTTAAAGTATAAAAATGGATTTATACTAGTCTCATGTTTCAAAAAATATTATATGAATGTTAAAAGATTTTTTATGAAAATACAATATCTATATCATTAAAACAAACCACATATTTTGATAAATTTAATTTTTTATGATAATAAAATATTTCTCCAATGGAAATATTTTTTTCATAAAAAACACCTCTTTTATGATCAAAGGATTTCTATTAAAATTTGAAATCAATTAATTACTATTGATTTTTTTACATAAATTTTTCATATGTTAGTTTCTATGATTATTACCCTCTAATATAACATCTATTTTATAATAATATACTATATTAGAATTCATTTAGACATGGGGTCACATAAATTTCTTGATATCAAAAATATTTAATTAAACAGAAATATAAATATTAAAATATCATGGAGTAACAGATATACCCAAAATTAAACTTTCCCTTAACTAATTTGGTAAATTTTTGAATATTCTGATCATTATCTATACAAAAAATTATTTTATATTTATCTAGGATGTTATTCATATACGTGACACAATCTAATTTCTCAATTTTGTTTTGAAAATTTTCAAATAAGCCTTAAACTACGAAATTTCAATATTATGATTTCAAATTAATATTCGTCTTGATGTGATCTAAATGATTATGTTATAATTATTAATGTGTTATTATGATAATTATGATCCCCCATGCACTCTAATTATTTATTTCCTAATGTACCAAATGTTACAAGTCTTTCAACACAACCTTCATTTGATGTATCTCCCTAGATGGTCATAGGTATTAAATAAATATAATATACATTAACTGGAATATAATAAATTATTTTAACAAAAATTAATGAATCATGTTTTATAAAAAAGATACCTACATTTAGAAAATACTAAACCTATTACTTTTTAGACATGTAATATTTTATATATTTGTTTGAGAAATAATTTAATAATTATGTTTTAAATATTTCGGTTTTAATTCATCATAACCTATATTTTTTAATTTTATCATGTGTGTACTATTACAGTTAGTGTGTGTGTTACTATGATAGTGAATGGAATTATAATTTTATTTTATCATGATTGATTTATCATAAAATATTGGAGTTTTGTTTTATATACATTCTATTTACCTTGTGTTTTATTCTATCCCATATCTTATGTATTTCCATCATTTATTATAATGAACGATCTATTATACCACATTAACGTGCATTAGTCTAATTATGTCGCAACGTATAAAATATAATTTTCACTATTATATTATTTAATACCATCATCAACCTTTATATATAGAATAAACAACTTTATTATATTCCCATAAACCAGTTGAAAATAATTCTATTTTAGCTCATGATTCAGAATTGAATTTGTTTTTGTTTTTAATAGTGTGGCCTAAATGTTGATTGCTTGATTATTTGTTATATATAATCCATTATAACTAGTTAAATTTAATAATAATAGTATTTTTCCATGTTGGATCTCAATAGATTATTGTATAGTTGTTATAATATTTCATTTAATTAATATATATTTCTATAGATTTAATTATATTTAAGTCCACTATTAATTTTTTTCACTAAATGTTTGTATCCTACAATTTTAGAATATTTTGTAATCCACTATCAGAATGATACTTCCACTACTATTTTGAAAAAAAATTATGTAATTTTTAATTGATGATTTTATAAAGGAAATTTATTTTAATTTTAGTTTTATAAATCATCCTAATGTATAAAATAAAAATGTTATATATTAATAATTTAGTATAAAATCATTATATTAATATATTAAATATTTTTAAATGTGAAGGAACATATATATATATATATATATTAATGACCCAAGATTATATCAATGTAATTTCCCTCATTATAATTATTTCATATAGTATAAATCGTAAAAATGTCACATAGAAAACTAAATAAAAACATTATAAATGATGAATGAATAAAATAAGTGGTATTTTTAGAATTTAGGTGACCTATATAGATGTAATAGTAACATGTATTTGGAATAATAATATGTCCTTTATGAATTTTAAATAAGATGAATTAATATTAACCTCACCAATGTCTGTATTAATAAAATTATTTAAAAGAAAATTCATTTTCATAAATTTTATTGAAAAAATATTATGATTTTATGATAATTTAGTGAGAGCTCATTTAATTTTCAGAATGTTATAAAATCCGTTATAATTTATAAAACAACATTTTTTTTAGTAAATTATGATTTTAATTAATATTTTTCCACAAATTTAGATTTTTTTAATAAAATGGATTTCATTTTATATTATAATAATCGAAAAATTGTTTGGGTGAACTTTTGGTATTTTTATAAAATACGAGAATTTATCATGAATACTAAAACATGATAATTTATGACAAAAGATAAATACAAGTATTAATGAGTAATTAGTTATTTATAGATGATTAAAGCCCATAATATAAAACCATACATAATTTTTTTTATATATTTAGTGATAATTCTCAACCTATTTATATTATTGATCCAAAATAATAAAAAAAATGAATAAAATATTAAATAAACACCACATCTTTTCCACTATATGTACCACACATCACCACTCTTCCCCTCACACCGTAAAAATATTTGTGCATTTTAAAATTTCTACCCAATATTATTCCCAATTAACTCCCCCACATATATGATATATTTGTATCATCAAAATTCCAATACCATTTTCCTAAGTAGGATCAGAAGGAAAAGACTTTAATAGGTAAGATCCCCTTCCTTTTCTTTTTAATTTCATTCATGTAATTTTTTTATTATTATTCACTTATAAACTACCCAAATCCAATTATAATCAAATTTATTGTTCCATACATATTGTTGAATTATTTTATAATAATCGAATAATCCTTCATCATTCCCTTTATCCTCTACCTTTTATTCTACCAAAGTAAACCTTATATTTGAGGTGTTGTTTTATCACCTTCAAGGACAACAAGTATTAATTTTAGTTCGCCGTCTTGAGGACTTTTCATGAAAAAAATTTTATGGTTGAAATAGATTGTACAATTGATATTATGATGGTTGTTTCTTTATGTAACATATTGACATCATCTAAAATGATGAAACAAAATCAGGTCATTATGATCGATAAATATTGTAATAATATAAATTATTATCACTAAATAAATTATCTATTTTTTCATCCACATACAAAATAATAAAATGATATATATAACCATTTACAATTCTATTTTTTAATAAATATCATATAATTCAATTTCTAGCGTATTATACCGATTTTATATGAATTATATTTCTTTAAATAAATGAAATAATAATGAAATACAAGGAAAGGAATGTTTCTGAATGAAAAAATTGTAACTTATATGTCATTATAAAGACTATAAATAAACATAATAAAATTATAAATAATAAATTAAATATTTAAAAGGTTTTTCATTAATTAATTAAGGTATTTATTTTGATTATCACTGATATTAAGGTCATGTGAAGGACACAATTAGACTTATGGTTAGGGTTTATACCAGAACCATTATTTTTTCATTTGGTTCATTATTTCACTAACATTACCCCAATGTAAATATTATTTATTTTTATTTACTTTTTCTATATTCTATTTATATGTTCCAAAATCATATATCATTATCAATTTATCTATATTATATGTTAATTAAATGTTTTACATGGTTTCCTTTTTAATTATTCCTGATATACAAGACTAATTAATTGGAATATCTCAGTTTCATACCCATTTTGAATTACCATCCACAATATATTTTGATGCAAGATTAATTTTCAAAAATAACATATTTTTTGAAGAATAACTTCATTTTTCATTTCCAATTTTATAAAAACATTTATGTAAAATAAAAATGAATTTTCCAAAAGTAATCTTCTTTGAAAAGTCAAAGGTGTATTTCTCTCAAGAATTCCATATCATTTTTATTGGTGTAATTTTATTTTTTAACACCTATGATTGATTTAATTATTTATTTATATTAGTATCTTATAATTATCATCTATAATATTTTGTTAAATGTTTTATGATTTTTTTTGATTTTGGATGTTCTTTGATGATAACAGTCACCATTCTACTTTGAATGGTTAGTGATTTTGTTTAAAGATTAAAGAAAGTTATATACAACTTATATATATTGTTTATATTTCACCCCATTAGTATGGGAAATTCATCGGACATATTATGTGATGAGTGGGACCAACTATATCCCCTCGATGCGTCAGTATGTATCATGAGACAAAACACACACACACACACACACACACACACACATATATATATATATATATATATATGGCTGAGGCCTTGCCCATTTTATCATATGGTTTGGGCTGAGGCCTTAATAATTTTTATATGTCATGGACATGGTCCCAATGTTATATACAATATTTCTAGAATAATGCATTCCAAAAATATGATATTAGTAATTGATAATTCATGTTATTTTTCAACTTGTAGAATAACCATGGTTTAACATCATGTGATTATTTATATATAATTTTTTATTTATATTTTATAATTACCATATTAAACTCAAGAATATATTTTATGGTCTTTTTTAATTTTAGTTATTCATTATGTATTATTTTTTATTCTTATACACATTTACATACCCTTACTAAGAATATGAGATCATTACATTCTAGTGTTGCATTTTTCTACATCATATGAATATGATTATTATGAATAACTTTTAGGTTTAATTTAATAGTGTTTTTGTGTTACTAATGTATTTGATACAATTCTTTCCTTTTCAAGTCATAATTTAATGTTCGCTAATGTAATACAGATTCCAAAACAACAAATATGATTAGTTGTTTGGGAGTTTAGTCTTTTATATATTCTAATGTAATAAATTAAGGCATTGTCTCCATGCTACTATGGTCGTGTTCTTTATAGTTGTTATCAAATTAATTTTAGTAGAAACATTAGAACTATATTTTTAAAAAAAATTGTTTAATAAAAATTGCCTTATGATATACATTGAGGATTATTGTAAAGAAAATACCAAAATTTCTTTATAGTAGAGATTATTTTGAGTATCCCTAGAAATACATCCTTATAAGGATACTGCAAGTTGAAGTGGTTTCGATAGAGATTTAACTAGGGTTAACAACACTGACAACAAGTCTCAGGCATGACTTGAGGTATCTTGGTAGATAACAACGGGCCTTATAATTCACCTAGTCTGACACTCATTAGGGATATTCTTATGTAAAGTTATATTTATATATCAAACCATTATGGATGATTTAAAAGCAATATGTCCCTAAAGAAACAATTTTTATAATTATGAGATTATATTTGCATAAAAAAAATTTATGTTAATTGTTTTTCTAGTTTGATATTATACATTATGATTCAAATCCTAATATATTGTATTCCATTATTTATAAAAGGAAAATAGTGGATGGAATGGAAGCTGTATCAATGAAGGTATCCCATGTACGAATTTCCCTACTACGTTAGATAATGATGTTAATACTGGAGTTGTGACTGGTGTTGATAAACATACAAAAATACTAGGAGAATAGATTCATGTTATGAATGATAATCTTACCCATATAGATATAATCAATCCCCAATGTTGTGGAGAAATTTTATAACACTTTATGTGACAATATCCTCAATCATTAAATAGGAAAAAAAACCCATTTGTAGCTGAGTAATGGATATGCCCCTTAATGATGTCATATAATACATTGGGATGTAATAAAAGGGAGACTTTTTCAAGAAAATTTATCATCTATCAGGAGATATAGATAAATGGTAGTCACTAATTCAAAATAGAAAGGAGAATGATGAGATTACAAAATCAAAGGTATGATATTTTAAAAAAGTTATCTATAAAAATATTTTCCTCACGCACAACATTTAGGTATGGTAAGACATTTTTTGATTCACATGCCAAATAAAGATGACAATATTCCCATGTATGATGCCAAATTTCTAAGGTTATAAAGGAATTTGGTATACTCGATCTGTAATACGACAAGAAATGCTGACTGATTATTTGATGTTTTAAATCCATTCTTTTGAAATGCACTAGTCTCTCAAAATATCTAATCATACAAAGATAGTCTCAAATGCTATCCAGAAAAATTAATTCTTCTCTATGTCTTATTACATTAAGGGATAAAAAATATGATAAGATGGTGGTGGATGAAAGATTGGAGAAATGGAAAAAATTAAAATGGGATTTTTCTAGTAGGCGATACTTGTGTAAGGAAACACGTTGGAACCTTCTTAAATTGAAAAATGATTTGATAAAATTATGGTGGGAAATTCCACCATGATCATGATTTTAAAAGAAAATAATGAAGATCCCAATGTTCAATGCTAAAATTTTAGGAATATGGGACAATATAAAAATGATTATATGAAGATCTAGTGTAAGTTCCCTAAGAAAATGCCATTTGAAAAAGGACAACCTAATGCGATCAAAATAGCCAGGGTTGAAGTCCCTAATGATAGGGTTATAGGTACATTAATCATGTCCTCAAATTTATCAAAAGTTTTTTTGTTTCGGTATCATAAAATTCATTTATATCTTCCGATTTTTCATTAAAAACTAGATATTTAAAATTATCCTTAACAATGTAGTTGTTATTCAATACTTTTAAGGGAAGTATAATTACACAAAGATGTGTCTGTTAGTTCCCGTTATAAAATATAAACATTCTTTATTTGATGATTTTATCATCTTATATATGGTTCACATTGAAATAATCTTTTTCATTTTTTGACTTTCAAAATATTATTACAAAATATATTATAAGATGAAGAAAATTATGATTTGTGTTGATGGTTACAAATCAATTAACATTAGAAAAGAAAAATCACCATATGATTCCCATATAGATCCAACCCAAGTATCTATACTAAATGAAATTCATGGAGATGAAGAGAAAAAATCATGTATTTATAAGGAATAAATTTATCAAATTGTGGATATATCTTTTCAACAATAATTCAATAATGTTTTCTAGAAGATTTACCAAGATATCTTATAGGGAAGTATGTTGAGTTATTTATTGATTTAATTATTAGTTCAAGTCCTATATCTGAGGCTCCATATATAATGGAAGCCATGGAATTATTTTAAATGAATATGTAACTAGGGGAATTTAGTGATAAATGATTTATTCTCTACATTCATTCTCCATGGGGATCCACAATTCTCTCTATCAATACGACAGATGGATCCATGAGTCTATGACTTGATTATAGAAAAATAAATGTTATCAAAATAATGTACAAGAATCATATACCTCACATTAATGATTTATTTAATCAACTTCATAGATATCAAGACATTTTGAAGATTGACATTCAATGTGGATATCATCTGTTGAGTGTGAGGATATATGATATTAAAAATATTGCAATTGAAACCAGGAATGAAAATTATTAGTTTACATGAATTCCATTCAGAATAACTAATTCACATTACTTTTTCATGGATCTAATGAACATACTTTTCATGAAATATCTTAATAAATTTAATGTCATATTTATTGGTGATATCTTGACATACTCCAATAGCTATAAACAAAATAAAAATCACTTTTGGATTGTTTTGAAGACTACTAGAAGAAATATATTAAGTGGGTGTTTATAAAATATGAATTTTTATTTCAATAAGTTTCATTTATTATCCATATTTCCATTAATGATGTAATCTAGGTTAATATTATGAAGATGAAGGTTTTTCATTAATGGATTAACCCAATGAACATGATAGAGGTGTATAATTTTGTTAGTTTTGGAAGTTATTATCAATACTTTTTTCAAAACATCCTCAGATTAGCTAACATGTTAACCAAGATTAAACATAATTAGGTAATGTTTATATAGATAGATGAATATAAAAAAATTGGAATAATTGAAGAGAATATTATTGAATTATTTGATCCAAACTATGCTATTGAGAAATGGTGGGTTAGTGATTTATAGTGGTACATCAAAAAAATAATTTGTAGTATAATTATGGAAAATGTTATAGTTATTACCAATTCATCAAGGAAGTTAAAAAACCATTAACACCACTACCCAACCCATGATCATGAGTTATAAAATGTTGCCTCTTCCTTGAAAATATCTTTGAACTATATCTATAATGAATTATGTGAGAAATATATGGATAACAAGATATTGAAATATATATTCTCTTATAAAGAAAAAAACATGTGGTAAAGAATATGGATTGAGCTAAATAAGTATTATGATTGTTCAATAGACTATAAACCTGGAATTGAAAATAAGGAAGTTGATGCATTTAGCAGGAAGGGTCATGGAGTTATTAAAAACTAAGGACTTATAAGGACTCAATGTACATGGATCTATCAAATATACATATATGAATTATTAAGGAAGTTGAAACATCATTACTTCTTCAATTTGTTTCCAATCTATATTTATTATAAAGGATTGAAAGATCTCAGTGAGATGATGATAATACCCTAAATAATATAAAATCTTTGAATGAAGGGATGCTTCCAGACATCATGTGTGAAGATGGAATTCCAAAATTCATAGGAGGATATCTGTTCCCTATAAACATGAGCTAAAATGGGAGTTATTGGATGATTTCCATATTTCAAATTTCATGAAACTATTTTTTAACATTAATATGTACAATGAAATTATAGAACATTTCTGGTAGGATATTATATATAAAGAAATTATTGATTATATATCGACATGTTTAGTATGTCAATAAGAAAAGGTAGAATGAAAAAAATCTCAAGGATTCATGAATCCCCTTGTATATTCTTTCATGGAAATTTCATGATATCATTGTGTATTTTTCTACCGAATTACCAAAAACTACAAGAAAAAATAATGGAAAATGTTTGATTATTGATTGACTTACCGAATATGGACATTTCCTAACTATAAGGGAGGATTTTCCACAAGAGAAACTTGAACTAATATATATTAATGTATTTTTACAACTTCATGGATCACCTATCTTTACTTTGGCTGATCATGATCCACAATTTACATTGAAATTTAGGAAATTTATTCTAAAATATTTGAATTCTATTATTCATTTGAGTACTCATTATCTCTATCAAACTGATGGGAAGTATAAATGGGATATTAATACATTAGAAAACAACATGATATTATGATCACATTAATTTCATGGTATATGTGATCATTATTTTACATTGGTACAATTTTGGTACAACAATTTTTTACATTCTAATATTCAAATGGCACTATATGAAGAATTGTACAGAAACATATGTAGTACACCAACATGTTGAGATGTTGTTCAGCGAAGGAATCTTGTACTCTAAGAGCCTATGAAGGAATCAATAAAAAATGTGAGCACTATTCATACTCATATCAATGAAGTTCGATGTAGGAAAATAGATATGTTGATAAGTGAAGGATGAATTTGGAATTTCATGTAAGAGATACAGTTTTCTTGAATGTATCTCCATCGAGGGGTGCTATAAGATTTTTATAAAATGGAATCTAATCCCTAGATACATTGGTACATTTGAAATTATAAATATAATTTGAGATGTGGATTATAATTTGGAAATTCCACCTATCCTTTCCAATGTTCACAATTTCTTCCACATATCATGGATAAGAAAGTATAGGCCAAACTCAACGTATGTTCTCACTTCTGAATAATTGGAACTAAAACATTATTTATCGTAATATAAAGAGCATGTCAGAATTTTGGACACTAAAGAGATGATGTTGAGGTATCAGATGGCTCAAATGGTAATGGTATATAGGAAAAATTAATAAAATTGGTTAGGGAATGTGGTAACCTATGGAGATTATGTTGAATAACAACCCAAGTCATTTTATGGCGTGATAATCACGAAATTTCAAAGATGATATTTTTTTAGGAGGGAATAATGTAACAACCCATGATTCCATCAACAAAATTTTCAATCATATAATTATTTATATAGTATAAATCGCATAAAATCAATTGTATAACCCAATAAATTATTTTTAAATGGGGAATTAATTAAATAGTAGTTATTTCTAGATGTTAAGAACCCTATATCGATTAAATAGTAACATGACATTAAAAGTTGTAATATGAACCATATAAATTGTAATTCGACTAAATAAATACTTACATAACCCATTTTTTTATAAATAAAATTTAGTCTTATTTTAAATTAATGTATGATATAACAATACAACTTATATGTAAATAAATATTTTAAAATTTATTAACTAAGTGTTGGTATTTTTGTGTGTCTAAAATATTCAATTAAAATTTTTTCATTAATAAAATGATTTAATAGAAAATTAAATTATGTAAAATTATTTCACAACTGAATATTTTGTTTTTATGATTTTAGGATAATTTAATTTGAACATATAAAAGAATTTATAATGTTATAAAACGTGTTATGATTTTAAAAAGTACATTTTTTTAGTAAATGATGATTTTAATTTAAAATTAAATTTCTCAAAATAATAAAATTAATTTCATGAAACAAAGTTCATTATTTAATTATACATTTTGGTAAATGGTTAAGGTGATTTTTTGGGATTTTTCTAAAATACATGATTTTTTTAGGAATCAGAAAACACACTAATATTATGATAAATGCTGAATACAAGAATTATTGAGTCATAGGTGATATATGGCTGATTTGATCTTGTAACCTTGAAATCTTCTTCATTATTAAAATATAATTTGTGATAATACTCAAAATATTATTAGTATTGAGACAAAATAATAAACAAATGAATAAAATATTTAAAAAACACCCCACTACCCACTATAAAGACCACCCCTCACTGTCCCTTCTCCTCACAACTTCCATGCGTTGAGACTTGTAAAATTTATTCCCATTTCTCATCCCAAGTCCCTCACCCATGTCCATGGTCTATTCATTAAAATACTAAAAAATATTCCCTTAGAAGGTTATCATGGGGGAGAATTCAGTAAGTAAAATTCTCTTCTTTTTCCTCTAAATTTCATTCCATGTTATTTTCATTATAATTATATCCTCACCCCCTCATAAAAATAGAATCATAAATATAATACCTTACATAAACTATAATTTTGTTATTTTAATTTAATAATCCTTCTTCAAAACCATTATACTCTTCCTTTTATTCTAAAAATGGAAACATTGTCTCTGAGGTGTAGTTTCACTATCTTAAAGGTTGAAGACTTTTCATTTCTAGTCAATGCCTTCAAGGATTATCCAAAAAATGTTTCAGTGTTTGGAATATATTTTATATGTGATATTATAGCACTTTTTGGTTCTCGATGTAACATATTTACATAATCCAAGATAATAAAATAAAATGAGATCATTATGATTAATAACCACCCAAATAATATAAATGATTATCAAAAAATGTATTATCTAATGATTCATCCTCACAATATATACCCAAATGATATATATATATATATATACATTTTGATTTTTTATGTTAATCAATAACATTTAATTCCAATTCTATAGAATTATATCCATTTTAAAATAACTCCATTACTTATAAATAAGAAAACAGATCATGAATACTAAGGAAATGAATGCTCGTGACTGATAAAATAAAATCATATAACTAATAAAAAATACCATAAATGAAATAAATAAGAAAGATAAAAATAAATTAAATGAATAATATTTTATAAATTAATAAATTAATGGATTTAATTTGAATATCCATGACATTATGGTCATGTTCATAACACATTCATACATATGGTTGGGGTTTCTACCGGAACCACGAATATTTCCTTCTAGTTATTCATTCACTAATTTTACACTAATGTTATAATTATTTAATTTTTTGTTATTATATATTCCTTTTATATGTTTAAATATATATACGGGTATTTCCGTCTTTTTTACAGTAATAAAAGGATTTACAAGGTTTACATCAAAATTCTTCTCGACACACAAGCCTGATTAAAGGGAAAGTGTTGATTTCATATGAATTTTCACGTACTATCAATAATATATTTTATTACATAATTAGTTTTATAAAATCACTTAATTTTTCATGAAAAACTATATTGGTTCATTCAGGTTTTATAGAAACATTTAAGACAAATAAAAATTATTTTTCCAAAATAACTCTTCTTTGAAACATAAAAGGAGTATTTTTATACAGAATTCATTTTTAATTTTATTAGAGTATTTTCATTTTTCGTCAGCTCTAATATATTGTTTTACTTTTTTATATTTGTATCTTATTATTATCATCTAAAATATTGTTTTAAATTTATTATGATCAGTTTTACTATGGATTTTTAGTCTGGATACCACTCACCATTCAACTCAAAAAAATCCATGATTATGTTTCTATATTGGGGGAATGTTTTTTAAATCTCATAGATATGTGTTATTTATGCATAAAACCATTGATATATGGAATTTATTGGACATTGTATGTGATTAGTGGGGCCTTATATATCCCCTATATGCATTGGTAGGTCTCATGAGAACAAACATTTATGGAAATTATTAAGGCCTTTCCCATATTTAGATATGGTTTTTACCGAGTGCTTAGTCATTTTCCTATGTATTTTCAAAAGAATTGATGGTATTTATCAGATTTATAATATTTTTCATCCCATCATGATGATATTAGTAATAGGAAAATCATTTGATTACTGGACTAGTATAATAACCAGAGTTATGCTTCTGGTGACTATTTATGTGGAATTATTTATTCCAATTTTATTCATACCTTATTAATCTCAGGATTATTTTTTAATTCCATGTTTTCTATTAGTTATTAACCGTGAATTATTAAATATACTTCATCTATATTACATACCCTTTAATGGGAATCTAATATCACCCCATCATTATTTTTTATTTTTCCCTCGCATAAAAAAAATAAATATTATTAATGACTGTATGGGATAATCAATGATTTTTTTTCTGTTAAAAATGATGTTCCTATATTTTTTGTCTCTTATGTTTTAATGAAATTTTATAATATTTAATATTGATTACAAAAGAACTATATTATTTTTTCCTTTTGGATTGGGGTTTTTATATATTCTAATTTAATAAAGTAAGGCACCAACACTAGGCTACTAGGGTTAGTGTCTTTATATATATTAAAAAATATTCAACAATTTTCAATCAATTTTTTTTCAATTATAGTAAATAACACTATATTCATGAAACATGGTCATGATAAAAGATAAATTGAACAAAAACTACTTAAATTTTCATAGTATCCCAATTTAATGTATTTAATTTCAATCTTATAACATTCCATCAAATTAAACACATAATCCCTCTACTATGCCTATCTAAAATTATAAATCCATGATAGATAAAATTATACATCGTAACATACTAATCATTAATTAGTTGTGAAATATTCATTTTTATATTCATGTTCTTAAAAATATATAAACAATTTTTAATATAAAATCCTAGTAACACGTTTAATATTATAAAAACATGAATAATATTTTTGTTCAAATGAAAAGTAGTGAAAAATCTTTTGGTGTTTTCATATTTTTAAATGTTTAAATGTTGAATATTTTGATTTTAATTTTTTTTAATTTTATGTTGATCATATATCAAATTTTAAAAAAAAATTTCTAATCCACCAATAATTATCTCAAGACAATGAATATCATGTAAAAAGAAAGTCTACATGATCTTAGTGAGAGTTTAGTGGCATAAAAATATAGTTGGTCCATATTTATTTTTTTCTCTCATAGGTTTTATAAGGATACTTTAGTAAATATGAAAGTCAGTAAATAAGGTTTATTTTATCACTACACTTAGTACATAATTATATAATACCAAATAGTAATATTTTAGCTCAAGGGACATCATTTTATTCTTCAAATCTGACCCTCCTCTCAAAATAGAATCTTGAGAAGGATAGTGGAGAATGATTTTTTCAGAAGAAAACATATGGGTTGCGTCACATGGTCTGAGTTCATGAACTTATCAATAAAGTGGATGAGGTATTGTGTATTCGTATACATTAATATCAAGGATATCATCGAAAATGCGACCATATTCTATCAAATGGAGTGTTTACTATGTCATATAATGAAATCTCATTTACTAGTGTTACATAAATGTGGAAAATGGTACTCATGGTATTGTGTAAGAAATTTAAAACCCATTCCTTGTCATGTATTGTTGATAAATTATATAAAGAAAATTATTTCTAAAAAAATTAATATTGATTTTTTTGGTCACTTAAAAACATTTTGAATCACTCAATAAATTATTGAGAGAAATAAATAATTGTTATGAACATCATTTTAATAATTATGATTCTTCATCATCGTAAATTAATGGAATCTGGTGCCATTAAAACCAAATGTTTTATCATATTCTATATATAAAAATATATATTATTAAATTAACAACTTCATAATGCGATATCATCCCATTCAAAGGGAATATTTGATTCATGGGTTAATATTGAGAGAATAAACATCTAGAAGATTGATAAAAAATCATGCATATTTGGTGGCATGTAACATCTAGGAAATTTCCATGAAGAAAAAACACCCTAAACATTGATTCCCAGTTTTATCCTAAACAAAATATTCACATCCACAATATATTTCATTTTGGAACATGGACCTCCAATAATGAAACTACCATTGTGTATTATTTTTAATTTACTAAAAATACATTTCATAATATTCATTTTATATTATATTAATTGTAGAATGTTTTCTCTCCATATGTTTCCTTATTTTATTTTCTATTTCTATAATTATTCCAATTATTTCATATTTAATTCAATTTTTTGATAGATAATAAACCGAAAGAAATTTATACATAGGGTGTTATTTATGGTTCCATGTTCATAATGAACATCTCTGTAATGTTTTATTTTCTTTTCACTAAGGAATTGGGGATTCCATTGACATGGTATGAATAATTCACCCCACAACATTGAATCCTTTCTTTACCATCTTGTACTCTAAGTTATTTTTTCAATATCTAGTATCATGTTTCATCCAACATATTTCATATAGTGTTATCCAATACATAAATATTTTTAGTGAGATGTGATGAGCATGGGTTCATTTCTAATATTTGTTATAGAATTATATTTTTCTATATAGGATATGAAATTGATGTACTAAAGATGTTTCTACTACATGTTATTGTAAAAATATTAAGGATAATAATTTCATGTTCCAATTTTTCCTAAACATTAATATATAACTTTTATTAATATTTTTTCAAATTTTTATAACTATAAATTTTAATTTTATAGACAACCATTTAAATACATTTTGTTTTTAAATATTTGAAAATTATACAATTTTAATAAATATGAATGGATATTGACTGGTTATATTTTTAATTTCAGATATAGATAATGATAAAAACTACACTGCATTATATAATTCTTGACAAATTCTTTTAATATGGACTTCATGAAAAATTCCATTCATCACATTAAAAAAATCCCTTAGACCAAAGGCGGTAATTTATTACATATTTCACATTATTAAATCTATTTTTTTTTCAAATACATTATTTCAATTTTTATATAATTTTTAATATATAGTTTATCATAAACTTG
This sequence comes from Viscum album, assembly GCA_963277665.1. Taxonomy (NCBI): domain Eukaryota; kingdom Viridiplantae; phylum Streptophyta; class Magnoliopsida; order Santalales; family Viscaceae; genus Viscum; species Viscum album. The sequence continues at coordinate 475,065,256 of OY728126.1, forward strand.
TATATGTGTTATTGAGTATAAATTATTCAATAATGGATAAAAACATATATTCATATTCAATGAATGTGTATGAATTAACTATCATGCTCATAGTGTTACTGTTAACAAAACAACATGATATTGTCCACATTCACTTCTCACTAGTTCTTATATATGAACAACTTCATTTTAAAACACATATAAAAACTCAAGGCTTAATATAATGGATGTGTTTAGGGGATCTACAAATATAATTATCTAATTTATTATTAGATTATAATGAATCTACTTTCTAATGGTGTGTATTATTCAATAGTAGAGTTAGTAAGAAATAAAAAATGAATTACTACATATCCAATAAAATAACCAACAATTTGAGATATATAAGAAAACAATATTAATATCTTATATAGACAATGAACTTCACACAAGTATAATGAAAATATCATAATATATCATATAAAAATAGTATTTAGATCTTTTATTCACTGAACAATAATAGACTAAATACTAGTAATTTGTATAAGAAATCCATCACTCCAATAGAATTTTATAATCCATCATATGTGAAATAATTATAATATAAATTAAAACATTGAAAAAAAATAGAAAAACCTAAAAAATTATTCACTTGACTCGATGGAATATCCCTAATACATTATTTTGTAGTGAGGTTCATTACTTATCATGAAAAATAACAATGGAAGGATTTTCCAGTATTAGTCGAAAAAAATATCCATCATAAGTTGAATAAATATTTTTGACAGGACATGCCCCTATGTCATATATGTAAAAAACTTAACTTATATTACAAATGATGATAAGTTTGTAAAAAATATTAAAATATACAAAACACTTTATATTAATTTACATTAGATAGAACAAAAATAAAAATAAAATATTAAAATAGGTAAGAATTAATGTCTAGAAAAAATGTTCCTAGTAAAAGATTAACATTGGGGAATATATTATATGGAAAATGTAGTATCCATCCATCTATGTCATCTATATTAAAAAGTGTAATCCACTAAAAATTCTATGAAACATATTATTTAATACCCAACAAGTCCGAGCAATTATTCTTATAATTCTATTTACCAAGCAAAGAATAATATAATAATATGTACATTAAGGTGTCCCTGTAGGGTGTAGCCAAAAATACAACATAGGGAACACCCAATGGTGTCTCAACACAATAATTAAAATATGTTTGTATCCATGAATATGTATATATATTTACATATATGAAAAATATTATAGTTATATCAATCAATAACCAAATAAGGGAAAAAAGTTAAAAAATTAATTATGGTCATTACCCCCTATATTAGAAGTATCAATACCAATAATTCCCTCTATATTCCTTGAAATTAAATCTATAATGAATTACCATAATCATCTATTATTTGAGGTAAATTTCATAATATTAAATTATGAATTGATTTATATAAATACTCTTATACACACACAATCACACACACAAAATGCCCAATATATAGCTAGTCATGGCCCTAAAATCTAATCCATGATGATATTTAATCATGTATAACAAGTCAAATAAATCTTGTAGGTCATCCATAAAAATTGATAAATACATATAATTAGCTATAGAATTGTGATCTCATTCCTGACAATCAGCTTTTATACTAAATAAGTGTTAATAAGAGAACCTAAAAGATTATTTTTCTCATCACTAGTTGGTAGACCTGCACTTATACTCAATGAAAACCAAATAAAATATACAATAAATACTAATATTAATTATTAATGTAATATCCATGTCATAAATAATGTAGTTTATATACTAAAATAATTATTATAGGGTATATGAATCATATTATTTCAAATAATAACATTATAATATTTAAAACATAATTAAACTATATAATGTCTCAATGTACCCTAATTTTATATCATACAATCATAGATGTACCCAACATTGATTATAAAAAGACGATAATTATAAAACTATTGAATGAAAATAAAACACAACATGTTATCTATCAAACATGATTATGTTAATCCAAATGGAAAAATTAGGTTAGATATAATTTATCCCTAAGATTTATTATTTGAAATATAAAATAGTAATTGAAAAATAAAATCTCATATTTTTTGAGATTATATGACAATTATAAATAAGAATGTATTTTTTTAAATAAATTGTTAACAAGAAAGGTATAGCTAACCACCATATGTTAATGGTCTGTAAATATAATACAAGTAAACAGAATTATTTCATTGTCTCACTATAAAACCAAGACATGCATATAGGTTTATAGATAATTTATTTAAAATAATAATCTGTTTACATAGAAAAAATTTCATTAATTTTAATGAAAATATAGATATTTTATTATTTAATGAAGAACCGTGAAAAAAAGAATTTTTTAAAACCCACTACATATGTTTTGATTTCAATAATAATGGCTGCCACTTGGAGGTACCCAAAGCTATGTTGGTCACATGGCCTCAAGTGCATATCCCCGAACACCAAAGGATACTGACTAGCATTGAGGGCCAAGGGGTGTTTCCATAGGGATACAATTCATTAATATACATAGTTTAGGATAGTAGATAAATTTAATAATAGATTGTAAATTGATGAAGTAGTATAAACAGACATATAACAATAAATAAGTAGAAAAAATAAAAATACAATAGGTAGTACTGATATAAACATATAAAAGAATATGATGATATATTTTCTGTATCTGGAAATTTTTTAAAAATTGATATAAATAAGAATAAATACATGATATACCATATTAGAAAAAAAAATAAATCCAAAAAATATACCTAGCATTCCGATATCAAATCGGGTCATCTGCACAATTTCAATCCAAACAAATCAAAAATTCTTATGTCTTATGTTATATGATTCCCTTTTTCAACACTTGTAGACATGCAGTCATCCCGAGCCCTAATGGAGGACCAAATAAGACGTGATAAATAATAATTAATACACCACTAAGGTTGGATATAACATCCTGTTAGTGTAATTTAAATTGAATCAGTATGAAACCATGCATATATAAAATTAAAGAAGTAAATTAATACCAATACCCAAGTAATTTATTCCACTGTCAGATTGTGGATGAAAAAGTAACCAATTCATTAAATAATTATTTCTAATTAAAATAATTAATTCATGTGATATATTGCTACTACTACAATTATGGTATAATAATTGAGATGGAACCTAGACATAAAAAAGAAATCATGATGTTGTTTTTAATAATGAAATGGTTTTGAGGTGATATCATAGGAGACATTGACCTCATGGGTGTCCATATTGATATTAATTGTGTCATTTCTAAGGTGTAAGAGTGTAATCTCAGGGTTTTTATCCAAATAATTATACAATAATGAAGATAATCCGGTCCATGGAATAAAAGACATGGTTAAACGGGATTAAAAATGGATATGTCCTAGTTTTTAACAAAGGAACCTCACATCCATTTAATCCATGTTGTATCCAAGCGGTGTATCCATGTGTCCCTTAATATTAAAGGATAGATCCAACATTTTCATATCAGACATCCACATTTAAACAATGATCAGTTCCGAAGGTGGGTCTCACCATTGGAAACTTGAATCTCTGAATCAGAATGGCATACATGAGTGCTGAAGGAATTTGGTACAAAATATGAAATATAATGGGAGTTTCAACACTCATGTACTAATGTGAAGTTACAAATAGATGAGGGATAATTATAGTTGAATCCATTATTTCATTTATACTTTTAATTGTCATACCATTTAATAAGTCCATAAGTGTAACACCTTTCCTTTCTTTAGTGTAACAATTCCAAGGGGCATGCATGTTTATAATTCATTTCACATAATTCATACTCGTTTAATACAGTTCGATGTCATACCTTCCATTGTATATGGAATGGGGTTCTAAGGACATATAACAAATCCATTGATTATATTCATTAAGGATAATTCATATATAAACAATATACTTTCTATTACATATTTATACTGATTTATCAAATTTACACACATACATTATCGAGTCACATAGAATGAAAAAATGTATTATAAATTTAATAGTTCACAATTAAATAGTTTTTTAATAAAGGGATGCATAATATAATCAATGTTAGGACAAGGAACACTAGTAAACAAGAACATGCACATATGTCAAATCCCTGAACAAAAAATAAGGATACACCATATATGGGATGGATGGTTTTGAGGTTTTTAACTCAAACAACAATAACTTAATTTATAAATTGGCTCCAAAAATTATCATAATGAATATATGACTGAAACATCAATTTTCTATCCCAAACCCGTTCAAAATGACATTCTGTCAATTAATACAATATAGAAAACGATGAACCGTGGGTATTTTAGTGTAGACCATCTAAATAATAAAAATATCAGTCTCCTCTTCAAATATCAATCTACATATTTCCATAGATTATATGATATATGAATAATGGACTAACACAACGAAATTAGGCCATATGATCCTACATCTAAATAGAATTATCGATACAGTGAAAATGAATAATTATTAAAAAGGATTTGAGATCTTAACGACATTGATCTAATGAGACAAACAAAAAACAATTCAGACACTACATAAACACTGAAGATAAATTCATAGTTTATTACATAAAATGTTCTCAAATGGGATAAAAATATTTTTTTAGTTCATTGGAAAAAAATTGGAAATAATGGGTGTTAACATTGGATCATTTAGGGAAAAACTATAAAAACATAAAAAAATCATTCACATGGTTTTCCGAAACATGCACCAACAATGCATCAGATTCCATAAAGAAGGGTGCCCACAATATTAGGATTCCAGACTAGGTAAACTGTGTAGCAATAGTGAAAAATACCTCTATAATTTTCTTTTTAGTTATTTCATGTTCTAGTGTCCCTTGGCGCATGTCTAGGAAACATTTTTCACCATATATCACCCCTTTTTAATACATTCACAGTTAAAACTAACTATGTAGCCTACCCTGTAAAAATTACTCTAAATGAATGAAATGCCATTTTCTCGAACAAAATATGAGTTCCATGCACTGAAGATGCCCCAGACACCATCGACACACCAACATAATCCTTTGGCATCAATATTATGCCCATAAATGAAATATTAAAAATATTAAAAGGATCCATGTTTTTGGGAAAAACTAATTTCTTATAGACTTCCCGCTGAAAAGGAACTCTTCCTCGAGTTCTACATCTAGGGGTGGTGAAAAACTTTTTTTACAATTAACCTTTCCACTTTCCATGTAAATCGACCTCTATCTCCCACATATTATATTCCATGTGGTTGTGATTCCATAGAACCCATTATAATACAAATGACCATATTTGGATAAAATCATACTCAGGTCAATGTTGTCTATATGATACTCCTCAATTATATCATAAATATAAAACTCAACTTCCTTTGGACCAAATATATGAGTTAATCTACATGATATCTCCAAATCTAAGAAACACATAAGAAATAATCCATAGAATAGTTTTTTATAAGTATTATCAACTGATATGATACATTCTTGAATCACACTGGATTCTTAAAAAATTCCACATTATAAAGAAACAACTTCCATTGAATCTACAAACATCTATTCCCAAGCAGTGGTCATACCCATGGGAAAAAAGAATCTAAGACCTTTATATACTGATGTCGTTAATAAAAATCATAATATTATTTCTATATAGACTGAGCACTATACATATGCTTTGTGATTAGCTGAAACAAATCCAAAGTATCATTCCTGAGATGAGAGCTTATTATGGATTCCTCTCATGCATATATCCATCATCGGGGTTAACATCATTTCCTACTATATAAGTTCTCAAAAGGATCCATCATAATTTCCAAAATGAAGATATTATTATAGGTGAAATTGATTTGGGGGAGTGTTTCTCCCTTGAACCACTAAAATCATGGACTCAAGATCATATCATTTCCTCTTAAAACTATATAATCTATTTTCATTTCCATCAGTCTGAGGGTGAAAGATTATTCTCATAAAGACCCATGTGACAATAATATTCCTCAATATCTATAATAACTATGTAATAAAATGATATTACAGTTTTGAAATAATATAATAAGGGACCCTATGTAGTTGGATTATCTCACAAAAATAAAACATTCCCATATCAATAACAAATAATGACGCTCGAATAAGAAGGAAGATAGAATCATTCATCATTTTATCAATACAAGCCCATAATATGTGTTTACCTATAAGAGACCTTTATAATCTGACTAAAAATTCCTTGGAATCATCTTCCCATTTTCATTCATGTACCGATAGCAGTTGTAACAAACCTACAGTTCTCTAGTTCTAAACCATCACTTTTTGAATGGTGGAACACATAGTGATAATGCTTTCTATATAAAATTTCATACCATACCACAAGTACTAGCATCACATATCTCAATTATTCTTGTAGATTCATTGATAAACAACCCATTGTGAAGCATGGGACTCTTACATTAGTTCTTCTTGTATGCATGTAGGAACCAAGACACATCCATGTTTATATAGGATATCATCCCTTTGCATTGAACAATTCATCAGTTCATCAGTAGAAATACTCTCACAGAGAAACCATCCTTGAATATCATAAAATTTAATTCTCTTCACCTTCTCATGTGGGTGAAGATGTAACTATCAATTATTATATATAATATTGGGTGTGACTATTGTTAATCTCTATATGATTCAAAGGGAAAAGGATATCAATTACAATTTTTTCCAAGATTCCCGAAGGGTTTGGTCCCCAGTTTTATGACTCATCGTATCAATAAGTACATTTCCCTTTCCTTGTTTTTAGGGAAGATCAAACTACGAGGAATGATAATATTCGACTCAAAATCCTTATCAGCGATTAATATCACATTTTTAAGTGATATATTTTATGCCCTTTTAGACAGTATACGCCAAAAGGCGATCACCTAAAAATTAGTGTCCCCAACAGTGTAAGGTATGGAAAACTCTTGCTAGTTCAAGTTCATGGGTAAGGTTTTTGGTTTCAATAATATGGTTCATGGAATTCAGTAAGGAAATCACTTTTCACCAAGCCTCTTTGTTATTTCCTTGGATGCACTCTCCTGGAACATCTTTAGAGAGCATTAAGTGGGCATTTTGTCACTTTTTATCTCTCGTGGTGGTTTGGATGGTGTTTCCCACCCAATGATTGTTGATGACATCATGGTGTTAATGATTAAGAGGAGGCGATCTTTTCATGTCATTATGTGGATCATGAAAAAATACAAATTCTTGATTGGATATGGTATTACCTACGTGAAGAATCATTTTTTTATTCCTAACAAGTGTTTTGTCCATTGTTGTGGATACATTGGGGAAATTCTGGGATGTCAATGGTGGCAATTCCTAATGATCTACCTCGGTATCCCACTCTACTAGGGTTGTATGAAGAACCATTTTTTAATTGGGTCATCAACATAATTATGGGAAGAATCGTCAACTTGAAGAGTAAGTTATTTTCGATTGGGGGGGAGTCACCTTAATCAATAGTGTGCTTACGTCCATTCCCATGCACATTTTATATATTGTGAAAGCACCGAAGGGTGTCATTTATAGGATGTAGAAAATATGAAATGATTTTATTTGTGATTCCAATAAAGAGGTGTAGTAACATTGGGCATATTAAGGATGTTTGGATAGGCCTGTTGTTGAGGGCGGTGTGGGGATCGACGATATTTATGATACAATGCAAAGGTTGCAGGAGCGGTTGGCATGGGTGGTTATTATGGGGGTTCTTTATAGGATTCATTATTCAGATGAAAATATGGGAGGGATAGTGGGTCCATAGTTCTTCGTAGGCCTGGCCTTCCCTCACTCTCCAAGTGTATTCTCCCTCATTTGGAGGTTCATCAGGGTGCACCTCGATGGATTATCGATCACTGTGATGTTAGTTTTTAGAAGGAGAACTAGGTGTGAGATCCGATCTTCTTCCCTGGTTTCCCCATCCAATTTGTTTCCTTCAAGGAGGATTGGCTTCCCTTTCTTTACCTGAGACGTTCTTATTCAGGGAAAGAGGTGGAACATGGATTGTATTATACAAAACAATGAGGCGGATAGGTTTTGTTTCACAGGGTTGACCTCGGGCCATTTTTCTATCAAATATTACAATAGACCTCATCATGTAGAGAAAACCCTGGATGAGTGGTCCTCAAAGCTATGGTACAAATAGATACCAACAACAATTAACATCCTTAATTAGAGGATAAAGAACTTTTCCATGCCTAGTAATGAGAGAATTAAAATGAATGGATTCACTAGGACTCTTGAGCCCTCTGATGTGTGCACCCATGGATCAAATCAACACTGCACATTTTCATTCATGGCGACTGAGATGGAAACCTTTGGTCCATGATTTCCACTCACTCCAACTGCTGATGGCCCCATGCATCCATTCAATTTTTCATGACCTCATGGTTTTATAGGGTGTGGGGAAACACGATGGATATCAATATTCTAGAATGTGTTATATATTGTATCTGATGGACTCTTTTGGTGGGAAAGAAAAATGCGAGGATGGGAGTTCTCCCATTAGTGTGGAATCTTCTGATGTGGGTGAAGGCACTCACCTTTGAGCTGGGTTCTGTCATCATGGGTGGACATGCAACTCAATATTTCTACAAATTCATCAAAAATCCATGCTCGACCGGTGAAATGGGTGGGATAGATGGCCAATGTGTTCATTCGTATCTACCATGCATGGGTTAAAGATGAACATCGATTTTGCCGACATGAATGGGATCATTCAAGGCAGAGTTCTTATTCATAATTCTTGGGGATCTATGTTGGTAGGATTTAGTGCATTCTTCGGGGCTCACAACTCTATAGGGGAATAAATAAGGTCACTTCTCACAGGGATCATTGTATGTAGGATGTTGGGTTTGTACGTGGATGTTATTGAATGGAATAGAGTGGATTTGGTCAAAATTGTCAAATGGACTTATGTGTTTCCCTAGAACCTAAGCTACTTATCTTGGAGTTTCTCATTGGAGACGAGTCATGATCAATATGTTCCTCACATTTCCAGAGAGGTTAACTTTGCTGCTAATGCGCTCAACTTCTAGGGGAGTCTTGAGGAGTCTCTTGTTGTTTTTGATAGTATCGGGTCACTACCCATGTTCTGTATGACTTTTTTCCAATGGTATTATCTTTTTTTACAAAAATTGTGACCCCTTAAAGGCCCTCTATGAGACTATCATGTCCTGGTACCAAATTTCTCATTTTAATAATAAAACATTAGCATCTACCAGGCTCATAAATTATCATAAAAAATGTCTATACAGGCATCCCATTCATCCCTTTATAGTATTTATCAAACTATTCTTAACACATGATGTTAATAACCTTTTTTAAGATAAGTATAATGTATATAATGGCTTGAGATGTACAATATGAGACACCCGTAATACCCAGGTATCCCCAAGAAACATTATATATCATGAAAATTATGGGGTTACTCCAATGAATCGACATCAGTAACCTTATCTGGGACAATAGAGACTCCAATTTCGGAGATAATATCACCTAATAAGTGAATTTTTATATCCAGAAGTGGTAATTTTCATGCTCGAAATAATGTTCATGATCCCTCAATATACTCAACAACGACCTCAAGGTTACTTGTATGATCTAAATGAGTATGATAATACCCCTAATATTTTTCCATAAATACTTATATAAAGTAATCTAGATTGGGGTGGAACACCATATTCATTAGTGTAAATGAAATGGTTTGTCAATTCGTAAGACCGAATGGAATAACAGGTTACTCGTATAGAGTATACATACAATGGAAAGTTGTACGAGAAATAATTAATGGATTGACTCACACCTGATGATAACATAATATTATTTAGATTAGTGAGAACACTGATTCTAGAGATAAATGGTCAAAGATACCATCTATACAAGAAAATGGATATCAGTTCTTTATCATAATATTGTTCAACTATCTGTATTCCATTAATAGACGAAGGTTCATATCCACCTCAATGTCAAAAACCACAAGTGAATCCAAAGAGGTTGTATTGTTCTATATAAAAACATTAGTCTCTAGTCTATCAAATCTTATTGATCTCATAAAGCTTGGTATTTTCTATCCTATATAGAGGAATAGACATTACAGCTGCTCTTAGTATGCGCTTAATCATAAAATATAACTATGTATTATGAGGTAATACATATAAAATTACTAGGAAAAAGTCCCAAAATTGTCTATTAATATAAGTAATTTATCTATATTAAATGCCCGATCATCTATAATGAGAGTATTAATATGTGTTTTCATTCAACCGAGACCATGATGTTCTAGACTTGCTCTGATATCCCTAAAATCACAATCAACCGTATGTAGATAACTACTACCCTTTGGTGATGTAAATGACACCCTGTAGATATATTAATATAATAATGAATGATTCAAATACATTTAATCCATAATAAGAATAAAATAAAACATAGTCATTTAAAGAACAATTATTTCCCCTATGAAAGGGTAAATTCCCTCCTTGAGGGGAAATTCCATACACTAGAGTATTTCATCTGACCATTCGCCAAATGGTCTGTCAAGGGTCATTAAACCATAGTTATATTATATTTCCAATATGATACATTGCATGATTGATAAGGAGGATAATGTTTGTGAAGAAACTATATAAAATAATAATATACTATAGTGGAGGTTACTATAATAGTAACCCATACTATAGATGGCCGTGAAGCATGATCCTCAGGTACTGCTTGTAGTGAATGTAATTGTCTTGATCCTTGTCCATGGGATGTAGCTGCACTACTCTATGTATAACATTTTTACTGGTTTTTCTAGTGAACCGATGTTTGACTACAACAACCATGAGCTCCTCCCCATCCATTCCTATCGGTGGTACACCAACACTCTTCTTTATGTGGCATAAAATTACTAACCCTAGAAGGTGGATTTGGATAAGATCTTATTCCACAAGAATCTAATGGAATAGTTTGATAGGATATCTAATGATCCTCTAAATGGAATAAATCATGTTTTTTGAGAAGATCTCAATGACCATGAGGCTTCATGTTACCTTATCGTCCACACTAATGACACACCATAGAGAAACGAGTATGGGAACTATAGCTGACCCGACATTGAATAAAACATGAGGGAACACACAACTATGATCCACTAGTAAAATAATCCATCATAGTTGAATGTTATGGGGAATCATGCATGGACTATGTCAAATGAAAGAAAACTATCACTATAATGAGTGTCAGTTCCCAGATTCAGTACAACAGGTGATACCTCAGGTGGAACTCTTGGTAGAATGTATGTTGGCTCAAGGTGCACCATTTCTGGAGCATTGTAATCATCACCCTCATGGTGTATGACATGATGATTTCATGGAGACATTGGTCTTAAACATCAATTAAGATGCCTTAGAACAAGAAATAGGTAGATATATAGCTCACTATCATAGGTGAACAAACCTAAAGGATTCACTACATGCGGTATACTACCGCAATTACTCACATAGAAGGCTAGTTGTGTATAAGTGATCATGCGTAGTTACATGGGAACCAGTAGATGAAGTGACAATAATACCATTTTGCATTATCTACTTGAAAACATTCTATTTAACAAGTCGAGTTTCACCTTTCATGTTTTCATTCATTTATTTCCATATTTCAATATTTATTTAAAATAAATTTTTTGTCCTACTAAATCAGGGCCCATACTCATTGTCAGTGTGATTAATACCCATTTAAATTCCAATTAATAGATTTACTCAGTAAATTACTCATTTTATCTTATGAGGACCCATACACCTCATAAATTGAATCCATAAATCACTCAATTATATCTGCATAACTACACATGCATTGTGAAACACCCACATTATTACCCAAAAATCACCAAAATATCAAGAAATTAATGTAGTTAAATATGCTTATATGGCATGAGATATTCCAGGAATGATAATTTGAGGTTCCTATGATGTTTCTTTGAACAATGATTCTTTATCTTTTATCATCGAAAAAAAGGATGAAATATATCCTCAATCTAAATAATAAGAATAACCAAAACACAACAATAGTGTCACCCAATGGTGAAATGGTAACAACTGTGATATGTATAAATAGAACAACAATTATAATTCATGAAAATATGCATTGTAGTCTTAATATGGGTTAGCTACACCCCAGAATTGTTTATAACTCATTTAATTAACATATTTAATATTCTGACTATTTTCTAAATATAGTAATAAAATAATGGAAACCATTTGATACAAAATTATGAAATCCTAAAATTTGATTCCACATGGACGTGACCTATGCACATTTGGACAATTTTCCTCAAGTTCTTCTCCAGGAATGTTAGAGGATTCAGACTAGATGTTCAATAGAAGAAGTAGTAGAAACAAACAAGTACCATAAGATATATTGAATGAAATAATAATACAATTGCTAAAATTGATATAAATATTAAAAAGATGATGATGATACATGTCATCTATATAGAAAGCTAGAAAACATTTATAAAAATAATTAGGCATAAATTCTATAAAATAAAACATAAAAGAAATAAAAAAACTATCCCCAATAACTTGAACTCCATTTTGGTCATCTAACACTGTATCCATCCTAAAAAATCAATATATTAGGAATCTGATGCCATAAACATCCCTTTATCAACAATTACACACATGTAGTCTTCCTGGATTGCAATGGTGGCCCAGATATGATGTGATAAAAATATTAGTAGGCCCCTACATATGATGTATATAACATCCTTTCTATGTTATATAGTCTAAATTAGTGTGAATGTAAGAATATATAAAAGTAAAGTAATAGAGTAATATATATACCCAAGTACCTAATTCATCCCTTGGTTGGTGTATGAAAATGTAACTAGTTCATTAATAAATTAGTTCATGTTAATATAATTAAGTCACATGAAGTATTACTAGCACTAAAATCATGACATTATAATAGAAAGGGATCCATGAAATAGTTAGGTATGGAGAAGTTATTTATAATAACAAAGAGGTTCCAAAAAGATAATGAAGAAAACGTAGACCCCAATGCTTGTAAACTCATTATTAATTATAGCCCTTAAATGGGGTATGATTTTTATATGAGTAGATTCATCCTTGGAATTCTACAATAATTAATATAACTCATTCCTTGAAATAGATCCCAATAAAATTAGATAAATAATTTCTAGTCATAGGGTTGTAAATAATGAATATTATGTCAATGGTGGCCACGATGGATCTAATAATTCTATCCAAGTAATATTATAATATTAATTGAGGGATCTTATAATGTCTTACATGGAATCCACTGGTTTGAAAGCTCAGGTTCTATGGTGATTTTATCACTTGGAAACCATAATCTCTTAATCATAAACGTGTCCATGAGTGCTCAAGGTTTTTCCTTATGAATCCAAACTATAAGTTGAGTCTCTAAACTCCTATAGTAATTTCATGTTCCACACAAAATTAGGTACCTTATAGTTGAATCATTTATATTATAAATTTAGGTAATGGTTATGCCTCTTAATAAATTCATTAGGATCATTCATTTCCTTTCATTAGTGTGAAAAGGATAAGAGGCATGTAAGCAGTTAATTTATTTCATATAAGAAATAATCATTAAATAAAAATCACTCTAATACATTCCATTAGACATTAAAATGGCTTTAGTGAATGTGAAACCAAGACATTTGATTATATTCAATTAGGAAAATTCATTTATATACATTGCACATTACATTTTTCATTATATTGATTCATAAAATTTAAGAACATACCTTAGACAAGACATGTGGAATAGGACATGGGCTAGCAATTTAGAAACTCAAATTCCATATCCATTTAATTTAGGGAGTATCACCATTTATAGGATCCTAACGAGGCAGACCTGACTAGTGGAACAAACACACATATCAATATTCTAAAGGTAAAAATATGGAAACTCCTATATTGGATTGATGGGTTGAGTGGGAAACATCTGAATACATGAATTACAATAATGAAAAATCCTCCAAACATGATCACAATGTTTAAAAAAATATGACATGTCAATTTAACAGGCTATTCCCAATGAAATTGAAGAACACTCAATTAAGTAAATTTATAAAATGATGAATATTTGGGTGTGATTTATAGACCCACAGCACTATAATTATACGTCTCTCCTCATCCAGTATTAGCCGGTATTTTTTCCTTGATTGGATTAGATATAAATAATGGATGAATTACCTAAAATACGGTCATATGAACATGAATCTAAATAGAATTTTTTATATTAAAAAATCCAAGATTGAGTAAAATATAATGAAGATCGTAGCGGCAGAGATCTAACTAGATAAAAGGTTGTCAAATCATACTCTGGAAAAATTTTCAAGATAAATTCAAAGTATATGCTTTTAAAAGATCTCAAAATAGAGAAATTGAGATGTTCTATTTACTTGATAAAAAATTTGGAAAGGAGGAGTTTTAGAATTAGATAAATTATTGGAAAAACTATAAACCACCCAAAAAATCCATCACATGGTTTGGCCTCAGGGTTTTCTAAATAGTGTTCCACTCATGCACTGTTTGTTATAGAGAGGGGCCACCTTCACATTTAGGCCATACTATTAGGGAAATTATTCCCTAAGAATACGAAATAGTATACATATTTTTTCTGTAGTTTTTTCATGGTTGTGTGCCCCATGTTGAATGGTTACAGAAATCTATGCTCCCTATATCACCCAATTGACCAGCCCTCTAAGTTTAAAACTAACTATGTGGCATTGCCCATAGGATTTATTCTACCATTTTGACTACAGATTTTCTCCCTGAAAGATGGGTTCTATGATACCAAAATCACATATCACCCCAAGAAACCTATAAACAAATTAGGTATCCATATTGGGACCAGAAATGAAAATTATACCAAAATTTGAAGGTTCCATGCCTGATGAAAAAACTAGGTTCTTACATATATCACCCTTTTATTAACATTTTTGGAATAGAAATTTTGTTGTCAAATTTTATAGAAAATGAATTAATAATGGAATACGGTGTGGACCTTCAGTAATTAAATTTTGGTAAGTCTCATGAATGAATAATGAAATGATGAAAAATGTTAATTAATGTAATAATTATTTTATTATATAAATTAAGATCAAAATTAGGTTATATAAAATATTACATCATATTATATTGATATATAACTATGTTGCACCCTGTAATCCTTTTCACTGCATCACTATAGATGTGATATATTAACATAGGGTTAAGTATTGTCATGAAATTATAATTTTTTATTATTATGTAGGATAGAATATTTTATATTTCTAAACGAAAAATATAACTCCAAAAAATGTGATTAATCTATAGTTCTACTAACCTCAATATTTAATTGAAAGATACAATATTTTTTATAAACATACCCCTTGTTTGGTTTCCACCAATGATAATTTAATGGTATCTATTTTAGACCAAAATTGGAAGTAGGATTGTTGTATTCAATTTAATATAGTGTGGTTAGCTAAAATGCCTCTAATGTGGTTTATCCAATAAAAATATCATAAAAAACTATAAATTAAATTAAAAAATATTATAATGTATTGAAACTTAAAAATCAATATATCAAACACCAAAAAATGGTCCTAGGTAAAATGACATTCCTTAATCGTTTCATAAAAACAAATTTTTTTATTTGACAATACTATAGGAAAGTATTCCATTTGTAGTATAACTTTTTACATAAAAATTTTGATTAATTTTATAATGTTAAATGAATATATGTTTTACGTATATTACGAGAATAACTCAAAGAGAGATACCAACTACCATTATCAATATTAATATTACCAAATGAAATAAATCAACAAGGAGCCTAAAAAATAAATTAATCAACACTTCTATAACTAAAGTAATAACATCACATCACTCCAAAATTGGAACACAAATTTTTTTGACTAAAATAAATAAAATAAATATATAATATCCGTATAAAAAAAATAATCAAATTCTTTTAGATTTTATCCTAATAGTTAATAAAATCTGTAGAAATTGATACAATATAGATTAAAATGAAAATGAAAAAAAAATATAATCTGAAAAATATGATTCATCATTTTGGATAAATTTTTTATGTTGTATGATTTTTTAAAAAAAATTCATTACATAATTTTATTTTCGCAATATCTTGTGTTTTATAATAAAGTATGTTTAAAAAATCATTGATATAATATTAATGTATTATTTTGTAAAATAAATCACCTCACCATTTTATCAGTGGGTATTAATATTACGAGCTTAATTAGGAATAATATATGTTATACACATTTAAAAAATTAATTCATTTGTTAAAAAGTTATTTGGATATAAAATATATATTATTTTAAAATAAAAGTGTTTGTTTTTAGAAAAACTATTTTATTTGTTACAATATTTTTTTACAATAATTAATTAAATTGGAAAATTTTTTAATTAATTTTATTGAGATTTAAATATTATATATTAAAATAAATTAATATTAATTTAAAATTTATTTATTCATGTGAAAAGAATAAACTATGTTTTATTTTTTAAAACTGTCCTTTTATAAGAAGCAGTTTTGGTAGTGTCCAGTAAACATATATCAAAAATAATTTCTTCCACTTACAAATCTTTATAGAATTATATTATGTTACATATTTTTAATTATAAGGTTTGAAATAAATAAAAAGGCCACATTTATTATTTTTAATATGAATAACAACCATTGTAAATTTATCACTTCGGTAAAGCGTAAATCAGGTTAATTTATGACAAAATTAAGTGATAAGGAAATAATTATTCATTTTAATAAGAATTGGATAAAATAAATATTTTGTTATAGTAATATTCTTTATTTTTTATTTTTAAATCTAACATTACAATTAAAATGACAACAATAATATTAAAATCAATGAATGTTATAAATGTATCTCTCTTCATTTTTAACAACATTTATGAGTAATGCAATAAAAAAAGTATTTTATGAATGAATATTAATTAAAAAAAGTATAAATAAAAATATATTTTTAAATTATTTTTTTTAATTTTTAATATTATAAATAATTACTTTAAATGCTGACACAATGCTTAAAAAAGTTTAGTCAATTAATAGAAAAATACAAAAAAATGACATAAAAATTATAAGCTAAATAATTGACATAGTTTATGTGTGCCAAAACAATTATAGATTAATGGGACATATTATTATCTTCTAAAGGATTATATTCTATGTAAAACATTTTCTTGATGTCATTTATGTGCAATTAATTGAATTTTGTCAAAGTTGAAATAATTAATTTTTTTAAAAAAAAATATTTTATTAAATTTATTAAATTTAAAGAAAATATATAGAGGATTATATGATATGATATGGTCTAAATTTCCTTCATTTTCCACTAATTAGATAACAAACCCCTTATATGTGCAGTAAATACACATTATGTGTGAAACTTTTGTTGCTACATTAATGGTTTCAATTGGTTAAATGAGTAATAAATGAAAAATTATAAGGTTTAGAATAAGACAAAAACCATTCGAAATATTCTTCAATAAAAGGATTGCAAAATAATAAAATATTATATTAGAATACCATGCTCATTTGATGAGTTTTGGATAGATAATGGCTTAATTATACTATAATATTTTAATAAATTATAAAAGTTCCCATCACCCAATTATAAAAAGAAACCTCCACCATAACTTATTTACATTACATTGATACTTCTATAATATAATGTACCAGCCATAAACATTACATATTGTTTTTATTTATACATGATTTAACTTCTTTTAATTCAAAAAAATCATTTTGGTTTAGAGTATTAGAATCTTAGGATATAACTCATATGTATCGACCCATAGGCATACAAGGTGGGTACCATTTAACCAATATGCATTTCCACCAAACAATAAAATTTTAAACACAAAAATTATGATTTCTTTGACAAATCTTCATAAGATTTAACATGAAATCTTTCATTTTCTTACACATTCATATATAATTTGAAAATAATTTAAATGAATTATATGAGAATAAAAATCTATGTATGGGATATTATAATGAAGGAATTAAACCCTTAGTATATGAATACTTATAAACATATGAAATCTTTTTCAAAAAGACATACTTGTTACCAATACAGAATGACGTACATATTTTAGGAATCATTAGATTTTCAGAAATCATAAAAAATATAATTCGAGCAGAAGGGTTTCTTGGGGAATTAGTTAAAAAAATTTAACCTCTTTTATACATTATTATTTGTAACCCTCAAAGTTAACTTATAATGTAACCCCCCCCCCAGCTACCTTATGGTGTAGCTATCGCAGTTACACCTCGAGTAACCATAGGACAGACCAACAATTTACTCATTCCCAATTCATTATAGAGATATATAATTCACATCCTTCATCATATTCAATGACCACAAACCAAAACATAATCACATAATAATAATTCATGAATAATTTCATAGAAACATTTCTTTTGATTTTTATAAAATACAATTATCTAAAATTATTTTTAATTGAAATCCACTTACAAATATCGTATAATTAAAGTGAGAATTAATAGATAGAATGGATAATGATTTTTATAATGTAAATCCTCATAATATAATATGATATATAAATTAAACAAACATCTTCAGTACCATATAATCAATAGTGTGGAATGATAACCCATAGAATTGAAATTGGGTTAAGAATTTTTTCCAACCTAATTTTTTTAATGAAATCATTATAAATCATCTGTTATAATGGTTAAAAGTGTGGTATTAATATTTTACTAAAAAATATTCATGTTTATAACACCTTTTATGATCATTTTATAACATCAATCGACCCATTTATAAACAACATTTTGTTATTTTCATTGTTCAGCTGCGGGATTCATATGACTTACATTGTTGGTTGGTAAAAAAATGATGAGTGGAAGAAAAAATCCAAAAGTTGAGTGAAATTTTGTTAGTATGTTTCCGGATTATTAAATTATTCCCTAATTAATTTTTGATATATGGAATGAGGACGAGTCATTAGATAAATCATTAATGATATCCATTTAGATCATTTTTCTAGTTTTTTGAAAATTATGAACTAGTTTCATTATATGACATAATATTTTGTGTCTATGTTAATTAAATATCATGAAAAATGATATAAAATAAAAATTCATTCTGTTTCATCTATTAAAATTATTTTATAACAGTATTTTAATTAATTCATGAAAATTTAAAATTTATCGGCCAAGATTTCGGTAACTAGGCACATCATGGATGATGTTTTTATTTTCAGAATAAAAGGAAGAGGATAAATGAAATGATGATAAGTTTATCTATAAACATGATAAAATAATAGAATATATATAACAATAGAGAATTAATTACTCTTGTATATGGTGAGATGAAGATAGTACATGAAAAGAAAGGAATTGAAAATAAAACACGAGAAAATGAAAGAGGATCTTTACCTTTTTATATTATCCCTTCATGATCATTTTATTGCCATTTGTTTTGGACATTTGGTGAGACCATTAGTTCCTAGACATGGGAAAGAGTCATTGGGAAGCTGATTGGGTATAATTTTATACAATTATCAATGTTTGAGAGTGTCTGAAGAATAAATATTGAGGGTGGTATTTATAGTGTATTAGAGGAGGGGTTTTTCATTATTTTAATCCTTATTTTAATATTTTTTCTCAATACTATGAATAGTTTTGATTCATGTGACCCAATATTTTAAATAGATAATAATATTTATTACAAAGGGTGCCTACATCTACTATGATTCTTGGAATAGTTTATTTAACAGATAATTTATATATACAGTATGATATCGTATTTTATAATTTATCAAAAATTCAATAATTTCAAAAAAATACCAAAACATCACCCAAAAGTTTTTTTTGACAGGTATATTTCAAAAATGAATAAAAACATTAAAATAATTTTATAAATATGAATAATTTAATTTTAATTAAAAATCATAATTTTTTTAGAAAATAACAATTTCATTACTATAACTCATTTTATATCACTTTGTAAAATTAATCCAGATCAAATTATCTTATAAACTTATGAAAATAAAATATTAATATGTATTACTATTCATATGAATCATATTATTATTCATATTACAAATCATAAGGGTATGTTACTGTTTACATAAAAAACAAGATGGTTCAATCAGACTCCAAATAACATATTGATCATAACCATAGATGACGGTCATTCAAAATACAAATCATAGAACTGGGAAATTATTTTTAATGGGTATTTTATAACTATATACTAAAAAGGTTCAATTATGTTGAGACCCAATGTTTCATGTTTTTCATTAAATATTTTGTAAAACTATGGGGTGTTACATTCTCCCCACCTTCAATAATTGTGTCCTCATAATTTTTTATTTTCTTATTAAACAAGTGAAGTTACCTTTCCGTAATTGAATATTTAGTTTCTAATGTTTCTTCTTAAACAAATTGTTTTCTCTACAAAACCATTACCTTTTATATTTAATTATTCAAATATTCATGTTCTCTTCGATAGAGATTCTGATTAGGTTTCACTTTATAAGAATGGATCACTTCAAGTTGAACTGCTCCGGGGCACTAAATATTAGATGAATCTGGAACAAACATTCTCAACATTTAAACATGAAAAGAAGTGTGTATGTATGATAAACTATGATGAAAAGCTACTCACATGACAACTAGTATAAATTTCCCTAAGAGTTCATAAGGACAAATGAACTGTGGATATAGCATTCCTTTCATACCACAAAGCATAACTCTATTCCATGGTGAGATTCTAAGAGAAATATGATATCCTAAATCAAAATAAAGTGCATTCCTTATGTTATCTGCATAACTATTCTTCCCCCTCTAAAATTATCGTCATGTCACCGGGTCATCTTTAATTTATTATACACTCTTCTACTAATTTTTTTCCTATCAACTTCATTTCACCGAAATCATCCCAAAATGATGGATTTCAATACTAGTTCACATATGATGACTCAAATGTTTCCATATGTATATATGAATCAACACTATTGTTATAAAAAATTAAACTAAATAAATATGATCATCCTAACATCTCTAGTAACCCATTTAACAATATCGAAGCACATCCACAAATTTTTAAATCATTCATTCTATCGATACATTAGATTGGGTATGAAAAGAAATACTAAAATATAATTTTGTTCCCAATGACTTATAACGACATTTCCTAAAGTTATAATTGAACATGAGATCATGTTTAGATAAAATGGAAAGAGTAACTCCCTGTATCATGACAATCTATGACGTATTGTCAATAAATATGGTCCAAAGACATAGAATCATATATTATAAAAAATGAGATGATTTAGTCAGTTGATCAACAATAACCCATATTTTATTGTTACCAAGCTAAGTCCTTAGTATCCTTACAATGACATCCATGGATATATATTCCCATTACCAATCTGGCACTACTAATGGTTGACGCAACTCCATCGGTAACAACCACTCTAGATTAACCTATTTTCATATATAACATTTTATGGTAAAATCTACAATATCTCTTATTATTCAATCCAACTAGTAATACTCTAAAATGTCTCTCTAAATCATTTTGCATCTATATTGAACTGAAAATAGAGAACTATGTGCTTCTCACAATAATGTTTTCTTCTGAAAAGAATCACAAGTCACGCACTATATCATTCCAAATCCCAAATTAGAATCTTTATCATTGTAAAATTATTGAAACATGCCAATTTTAACAAACTGTACCATTTACTATAGAACAATGTATGCCATCTGTGCTTTCATAATTTTAAGTAACAATAATGACCGCACTAAAACCAAATATTAAATAGGGAAATTTACAGCACCAATAATATCCATGCCAAAATTAATAAAATCATTAATCAAGGGTGGTATGTTATAATAATAACAATGTTAATGATGTGTGACGTTTTTAACTCAAAGAAACTCCCAAATTGGTTTCTTTTCATGGATAGTAATTGATCAGAAAATCATAATACTTTATTTATTGCATCCATCTTTTCTGCCTCAGGTTTGGTTTTCTTGGGTGAATATATACTTCAAACATTAATGGTCGATATATATTTCAAATTTGTCTATGTATAAATGATCCCTCAAAATTTTCAAATTAAAAAACAATAAATTTAAATTCCAAATCAGGTTTTGAATAATTTAACTCATGGTTTTTTTGTTTTCTGGAATCATGATAAATTTTATGATCATTCTGCATCAAAAAACAACTCTGTCTCTTCAAAGAAGCATCGATGTAGATTAAAACCCCATAGTTTCTGGAAGGCTGGTCCAAAATTTTATCATTCACCAATCTCTTCTTCAGTTCTTGAAAAAAATTGCACATCCTTGAAACCAAACACATTTCACCCCTTTTCATGTTAACGAAGACAACGGACTGCATAACCATGAAATGTGTTTAACAAATTGTCGGTAATAACCAGATTATCTAAGAAAATTATAAATCTCTGTATCATTTTTAGGACTTTTCTTTCATCAATGACTTTTTTTTGGTAGGATCATGTTTTATTACATCTATATTTACAATATGATCATGAAAATAAATATGTTGCAACTAGAGTTCAAACAAGATGATTTTTCTGTAAGGGTTATTTTATTTTAATGTTTTCATGTCGACCATTCATTGTTTTTTATACTCTGTCTTACGTTTAGAATATACAAGAATGTCATCAATAAACACAAACAAATTTATATCCAAGAATTGATAACATATTCTATTAATAATATACATTAAAACATTTAGTGAATTAGCTAACTTAAATTTCATGAAAACAAATTCATAATGACCATATCTTGTTAAAAAAACTATTTTTGTTATTTCATTCTCCATCACCATTAGCAGATGGTACCCAGATCTCATGTCAATTTAGGAAAAAAACTGATCTCCCTAGAGTTGATCAAAAAATTCATCGATATGAGGCAAAGGATACCTTTGTTTAATATTAATGTTATTAAAATCTCTAAAATAAATGTAAAGTAATATTAAACATCCCATTTTAGAAAACAAAACTAGAAATCCCCATAGTGAAGTGCATGGATGAATGAAGTGTTTATCAAGAAACTACTTCCATTGATTTTTCAATTCAGGATGATAAATTTGATCTATTTGTTAAGGGGGTCTTGAAATTGTATTCTCATAAAAAACTATATCCATTATTAATTCAAATTCATGTTCTGGTATAACACATTGTAACTCATTAGAAAAAACATCAATATATTCACATTCCATTGTCACATAATTAATCATAACAGTCCCCTTGTTTTCAACCATATGAAAAAGATAACATTAATTTCCATTTTTCAGTAGTTTTTTAGCTTCCTAATATGTTATCAATTGTGTGGGATTAGTTATGTATACAATATAAAACTCTTTATGAAAAAATTTCATTATCTCTACAATCAATCTTATCATGATAAACATAATTCCAATCAATACCCATAATGACATCAAACTCTATTAATGGAAAAAAGGTTTTCAAGTAATATATTTCCACATTCCATAATAGAAAGATTCTTATAATTCATCTTTTATAAAATATTTCCCCTTGTGTTTTAACTACATGTTTGGGTTTCACATGTTTGGTGAAATTTCCAATTTACCAAAAAATTTATCATAAATAAAAGATTTTGTAGACATCGTATACAAAAAAACATTAGAAAAATATGAATAAACAAACATAGTACCTTCAAAACATTCATTAGGTGGCCTAGAATCTACTGATATTGTCGCATGGGATCTCACTACACCTTTATTCTTATAGTACGACTTCTTCTCATAATTCGAATCTCTCTATGGGTTGGTATTTAAATTATCACCCATCTCACCACATTTAAAACACATTATAGTTTTCTTAACAAGATTTTTATAAGGATCATTTTCAGTATAATATCGGGCCATATTTTCAAACATAACACATCGAAAACACATAATGGATTTAGTAAGGCATTCCCCATGGTTCTTTTTACCACACTTTTCCAAACCTTGAAACTGAACTTTCATACCATCATATTTCTTTGATTGATTCGTTTCCTTCATCATAAAATATAAGAATCTTGTTCTATTTCTTTTCAAGGTCCACATGGTCAACAAAAAAATCATTTCTAATCACTGTGCCTCATAAATGTTTATCATAACCTTTAATCTAATTGGACGAAAATTGCTTGTGATATTGTAGCATCAATTATGAGTAAAAATGGTAGATTTTTATATCAAGATATAGAATTATATTTGTATCATACCTTTCCAATCAGGTGAAGCTCACATCATACAGACCCATTGAATCTTTCTCATTTTATAACAATTCAAGTAATTATTTCTCCATCCAATGTCGAACCACCTTTGAAAAATATTTTTGAAGGAACGTCTAGTAAATTCAAACCACCCTAAGGCTTCAATATCCTCTATATCCTAGATATTTGTGATGATTGAACACCAATGATCATCTTTTATGTAAAAATGATAAATGGAATGACTTACCATTTGATAATTTGTTAATATCATAACATAAAATATCTTTTCAAGGGATTTAATCCATCCTTAAGCACTTACAGGGTCCAAAGATCCTCTAATAGAAAAGGGGCGTTTCCTAAAAAAAGGTTCCATTATCATCATGTTCCTTTGTAGAGGCTCTGGTTCTTCACATTCATGCATTACACCTCTATTAATTTCCTATGTCATCTGATTCATTACTATCACAAGCATCTCGATTATAATTCCCACAATTCCCAATTGCAAATTCATAAAGATAGCTGCCTCTCCATTCCTTCCAACTTTGGACTCTCTATTTAATTTGCGAAACACCATTATGAAGATACATATCTTAGAAGAATCAACATTGTAATCTTTAAATGCTATATCATTGTAGTATAAATATAATGTAATGATAATTTATGATGTTCTTCAAACATCATCTTATCCCTTTAATTTTTCAAAACCATTCTCTAAAAACAAATATAAGGCCTTAGGCAGAATCATTATATATTATAGTCATTTAAACTAGGTTCAATTTATTTATATTCCAAAATAACTTTTTTGACTAGTGTTTTATAAATTTAGGACATAACACATTCATATAAACCGACAAGAATACAAATTGGGTTCCATTAAATCGATGTCCATTTGTTCCAAACCATTAAATTTTAATCACAAAACAATAACATGATTTCTTGGAAAAATATTAATAACATTTAACATGACTACCTTATTTCTCATACATGTCCTTATAACTTGTTAAAGGAATTTAAAAACATGGGATGATCTTAAAAGACACATTAGTGGATGTATAAATAATGAATGAAACTATTGTTTAATGAATACTTTTAAATATATGAAATCATTTTAAAAAATACATACATCTCACCCATAATGAATCTTATATTTACATTCTCAAACATGAGAATTCCGTAAAAAATGGAAAAAATAAATAGATCATAAGGTAAAATTGGTGGGATTAATTAATTAATTTTTTTACTCTCATGGCTACCTTATGATTTGTAACCCTCACAAGTACCTTACAATGTATCCCACATGGGTATCTTGTGGTGTAACCATTATAGTTATCCTTGAGTATCTATATGGCCGACCTCCAACATACAAATACATAATGAATCGGAGGGATATATAGGTCCAACATTTCAACATAAACCATTACCTAGATCCAAAAAATTATTATAATACATGAATAATTTCATATAAACACTGCATTAGAATTTTATAAAATAAAAATTTTAACGAGGATTTTTAATGGAATGTCCCTTAAAAATATCATATAATTTAAGTGAGAATTAATAGAATGTAATGATAATGTATATGATATATAAATATAATCAATAAAAATGAATATAATAAATTTATTACAAAAATAATTTTAGTACCACATAATCAATGAAGTGGAAGGATAACCCAGTGAATGGTGAGAGGGTTATAAATTCTCATACCTCAGCTTTGTCATAGATAAAAAATATTTAAAACTCCTATATAATGATTAATTGAGTTTTATTAATATTTAATAAAAATATTCATTTCTATAAAACCTTTTATGATATTATTATAAGATCATTCAACCAATTTATTAAAAATATTTTATTATTTCCATTGTTTTGGGTGCATGATTCACCTGATTTATAGGGTTGGTTCGTAATGAATTTTTAGGTTGAATGGAAGGTAAAATCAAGAAGTATAATGAAATGTTATTAATATGTTTCTTGAATATTATATTATTCCATACATCATTTTTTTATATGGTAATAGGATGAATTGTATCGTAAATCATTAGTAATTTCCGTTTAGATCATTTTGGCAGTTCATTTTTAATCACAAATTAGTTTTGTTATATAACATAATATTATGTATATATGTCAAACACAGAACATGAAATATGATATATGATAAAATTTAATATATATATAAATATTTCAATACATAAAATGTTTTTATAACATGTTTTGATATAATTAATGGAAATAAAAAAATCATCCACGATTTTGGTAAATCGTCACATCATGGGTCGTGTTTTTATTTTTTAGAATAAGAAGAAGATGAGATGAAGAATGATAATAAATTTTTTCATAAACATGATAAAATATAGAATCTATATAATAATGGAGATTTCATTCCTTCTGGATTGGAGGTGATGAAAAGAGATTATGGAAAGAAAAGAATTTTAAAGTAAATACAAGAAAATTAAAGAGGATCTTTACATCTTGATCACTTCTCCTTGATATACTCTTTAATGCCTTTGGATTTGTCCTTTTGGTGAGACATGGAAGTACTAGATGTGGGGAAGATACTTGGGATGTGGATTGGGTAGAATTTATGCAATTATCAAATCTGGAGAGGATTGAGAGGAAGAAGGGGTTACTGTGGTATTTATAGTGGAGGAGAAGAGGGGGTATTCATTACATTAACCATTAGTTTAATATTTTTAATCATGAATCTGAAGAGTCTTGATTCATGTGACCCAAAAAAGTAAACAGAACATGTGACTTAGAACCAATGTTTATTATATTATCCATGACGCTAGTAATAGTTTATTTACCTAATAATGTATATATAATGTATATTACCGTATTTTACTATTAATAAAAAATTCAAAATTACATATAAATCCAAAAAATCACCATATACATTTTTCAACATGTAGAATTAAAAAATGAACTCAATTTTTTTGATAATAATTTCTAAATAGGATTGATTTCATTTTTAAATATCATCATAATATATTCATAAAATAACAATTTTAAAAATATAACTCATTTTTATCACCTTGAAATATTAATCAAGATATCATTATCTTATAACCTTAAGAAAATAAAATAATAATATCATTGACTATTTATAATGGTGAAATTAATATTCATATGACTACTCATAATGGTATGTTACTATTCACCAAATGAACATGTTTTTTCTATTAGACTCTAAATAACTTACTGATCACAACTATAGATGTCTGTTTTTAAAAATTCAAATCATAGAAGCATAAAAATAATATTTAATTTTAATTTTATAAATATATCCTTAAAATAAAGTTACAGTATGTTGAAACTCAATGTTTCATTTATTTCAATAAATATATTTGTAAAAACATCAGGTGTTATATAGAATGACCACACAATTTCAAAATAACTTATAATATTACATATTCAGATTATATAAGTTCTATAGGATCCTAAAATTCAAACCTTAGCTTCTTAAAGAGGAGGCATAACGGATAAATTTCAAAGTAGATATAGTCTCATTAACCTATCACATTCATTTTATTTCTCATTTACCATTATAAAATCTATTTTTTACAACATTAAATAATATCATAAGTATCCCCAATATAATTTAATTTTATTATGATTATGAATTAAAATTTATCCACAATCTTTCTCATCAAATGTTGTTTGAATGAATCGCTCATGTGTATTTATGACTTACCATCTTAAATTAGAAACACAATTCATTATACCCCATCATATTTCATGGATGGATATTAGTATGGATTTAAATATGATATATTATATTTATGACATATTCTTACATTAGTAATCATAATATAACATATATATTAATACAAAGAAAAATATTGAATAATGATAAAGACATTCATTAATATGTCTAGCTACAACCTCCATGAAGCGAAGTGAATTTTTATCATTTACATTATATATAGATGATAAGAATAACTGATTTAGTTGGATTATATGGTACATATTATATATTAATTATCATTTGAATCTTATTTACTATTTTCCATTATTCTGTTTCATCTATCAAAAAAATGAAAATTGTGTTCATGAAAACCAATGACCTACCGTCTCTTTGAACAATGTAATTCATTACTATATTACTAATTTATGGAATCATTTTTATTATGTAAACAATGATTTTAAATTTTGTTGTTAAATCTCAAATAAAATTCTATAACTGATAGAACCAATATTAGTTTATTAGTACTAAGACTAAAAACCCAAAACATGCTTCTAACATAAATCTGTTATTTTTTTGAAGAGTGATTTAAAAGAAATATTAATAACTAGGTGATAAGATTTCATAATAAAATTATAATCATTATGTTATATATTTATATTGTAATTTAATATAGTTATAATTAATCCATTTTAAATTTACATGATGTCTTAATGCGTAAATAGAAATTGGATATTTGATATAAGGTATCTATGTTTCGATCATATGTTAATTAGGATTTTTTATACTTGAATTTATGTTGAGGGAATTATATGATCATTATCTGTTGAATCCCTTTCATTTCCAACTATAATTTTTTTTTCTTCATATATATTTTACCATTTTATATTCCTCATATTAATTATTGAAGATATCAAAAATCGTTTTCAATGAAAATCAATTGTATTCCAGTCTTCAGTCAGGATTTTTTTCTATACCAATATCATCAAAAAATTTCCATAAATTATCTTCAATATAGAATAATTATTTATAAATATTTTTACACTTTTAAATATTTTACAAAATTTTCTCAAATAATATTATTATAATATTTTAATGAGGGAATTTTTTTAATAATGTTTTTTAATGATTTATTTTATCTCATACGAAATAAATTAAATTTTCCACCATCATGAAAAATCAATAATTTAAATCTTTATTTATATGATTCCTTAGGTTTTTAAATAAATATACAGTCCATAATTTTTTTTAAATAATATAATTGTCACGAACCAGATCTGGTCTCCACTATTAACGACACCAAACCCGGCCCGTGGAAAGGCCCGAAGGGAATTCCCTATCCCCACGGGTTGGAACAAGTGCCCGGGTATCAAACAAATCTGGTTTGGGAACGATTTACCTGAGTATGAATGCATAAATCATAAAAAACCAATCAATTATTAAAATCTAAAAGTTTCATGCAAAACAATTATTAACAAAACCAGATCTGAATAAATATGATTAAATACACTAAAAGTGGTCTAAAAACAAATAGTTACAATATAAAGACATCCCCATGGACTCTACATGACAAGGGGCTCATCACCCGCATGCCGTCTCCACAACTCCGCCACAACTATGGGGACTAACATCCCGAACTGCCATCACCCTTAGCCTTCCCTTTACCTGAGTCAAGAATAAGCAGATCTAATTACACCCAAGGGTTGTAAGTAGGGTGTGAGCCTAAGCCCAATAGGATACCACCAGATGATTCCAAATATCATGTAATACAACGTGAACAAAACAAGCAATTTTAATACACAAGGTGAAACAGTGTTAAAATTCAACGAAATGAAACTTTCAAATGAAAACAGTTTTCAATAAGAGAATTTCATAATGTTAGCACATTAAATAGACATGTGAGCTACTTTAAAATACTTCCAAAAACAGCCCACAACAAAGGTAAATACCACAAATCCAATGTGCATCAGAATCGGGAACACCCCTAAGCACTAGGTCGTCTCGGGCCCTATATACCTCGTACCTTAGTGTACAGTAACCATAGAAAAATCCATTCTCGTGCTCAAGACACTAGTAGGTAACATACCCATAACCTAGTGGTTCCCAATAATCATCCAAATAGTTTAGTTAGAGTTGCCACTATCCAGATGCTAAGTGGAACATGGGCAAAACCTATCCGATCCACTATCTGTACTAGTACAAATCCGCCCCACCTAGGTACCCGAGATTCCCCTTTTTTTCTCAAAAAATTTCAGCAAAAAACACACATAATTTTTCATATAAAATATCACTACTGGTCACAAAAAAATGTATAGTAGCTACACAGATTTTATACCATTTAAAACACACAATAAAATAATTTTATTTTCAATAAAACAACCTCTCAAAACATCACATTGTTTTGCACCTAAATCTCATTATGATATTCACTTTTCACACTATGTTGACACTTGTAAGTCATTAAAATAAAATTTAAGTTCAATACCCTATAATGAAACCAATAATTCAGTTATGGGGCAGCCCAAAATGAACCAATAAAAGATTTGAATGAAAAAACCCCAATTTCCCCAAAAATTGGAACTTAAAATTCATTTTCATTATAAATGAAAATAAAGCCATTTTTTATAGAAACATTCATGTTAAATAAACATTAAGTTACCATGAAAACAGAAAGCTAATTCAAAAAAATTTCACACACAATGGAATCACCTACCAATGTAATAAAAACCCTTGAATCTCCATGCGAAAATCAAATCGCACCCCCGCCGCACCAAAAGAGAACTAGATCAAACCTAAAACTACATAAATTGGCCAAGAAAGCCCAAAGATAAACTCTAGGTTATAAAACCTAGTTTATATACATTATTAGACTCAATTATAACCGAATAAACCCTAAGAACAATGAGTTAAACCCAAAGTAATTTGAAAGAGGAATGAAAAGGGCTCATTTACTTGAAGAATCTTGAAGTGATCACTCCAAAACACCGGTATCTGAAATTTAAAAGATCCAAAATTTAGTTTCCATTCGAAGAAGATGTATTAGGTCATTTAGGAACTAGAATGGAGGAAAAATATTGAGAATTGAGAGAGTTATGAAAGAAAGACTTTACCTCTTCAAATCTGGGTGATTTGAGGAACTCAATGAAGATCGACACCAAATAGAACTTAACCATAGCTCCAAAGAGGGGGTAGTGAGTTCGGACGCGCAGCTGGTTTAATTGGTCTTGGGTGAGACTTAGAATCACCGAAAAATCCCAAATATTGAATATGTTATAGCAAAATCAAATTGAAATTATCAAACAAGAATTGGGCTTTCGGGCAGGCCCAACAACTTAGATAAAAACCCAAATAAACCCTAGTTATGGATTTCTAAAAGATCCAAATTACCATGGTGGTGTCAGTAGGTTAGGGGAGGTCATGTAAGAATTTTAATGGATGAAAAATGTTAAAAAATGAAATATTTATAAAAGATACAATATTTATTTTTTTAATCTGGAATTGGGCTCACGGTTTGGCCCAATTCATGAATACTCATCTATTCCTCCCTAAAACCTAGGGAAACCCCAATAACAAAGAAAGGATGTAAATTAAATGAAAAATACCTTTAAAATATGTCTTGTATGTGAAAATTCTCCCCACCATGAAGGACTTTCCACCCCGGAAAGTCAACATGAATCTTGGTTGGAAAATAAGAATGGGTACTCTTCCTCGACCCATGACTTTCACTACCATGTCTCATCTGTATCATTCCCATGGTGCCATAAAACCCGGACTAAAGGAATAGAATTCCCTTGAAGTATCTTCTCTTTGGAGTCCACTATTTTCACTGGCCTCTCAACAATAGACAAGTCAGGCTCTATCTCCAGTTCTTCCCAACTCAACACATGGGATAGATCCAGATTGTATTTCTTCAACTGAGAGATGTGGAAGACATCATGGATATACGTCAACTGAGAAGGTAAAAAAAACCTGTATGCCACCTTTCCAATATGCTCGGTGATTTCAAAGGGCCCGACATACCGTGGCATCAGCTTACCTTGCTTCCCCAATCGACGATGGCCCAGACGAGGGCCACTCTTAAGAATACCCTATCACCCACAGAAAACTCTTGGTCTCGACGCATTCGGTTAGCATAAAAATTATGATGACACTGAGCTGTCAATAAGAACTGCCTAATCAACTTGACCTTCTCAGAAGTCTCATGCACAAGGCTCGGCCACAACAGTGAAGTCTCTCCTACCTCAGCCCAACATAAGGGGGACCGATAAGGCCGGCCATAGAGCTCCTAAAAAGGGGCCATTTGAATCGTGGATTGGTAACTATTATTATAAGAAAACTCAACCAATACCAAATTTATATACCAATAATTTCCAAAGTCCAGGACACATGCACGAAGCATGTCCTCCAAAATCTGATTCGCCCGCTCTGTCTGACCATCCGTCTGAGGGTGGTATATCGTGCTCATCTTAATCTAAGACCCCAGAGCCATCTGAAGGCATTCCCAAAATCAAGAAGTGATGTGGGAGTCTCTATCAGAGACAAAATCTAATGGTACACCATGGAGTCTCACCACTTCCTGAAGATACAAATGGCCCAACTCATCTACTTTAGTTGTATCTTTTATCGGAATGAAGTGGGCTGATTTGGTCAGACGATCAATCACCACCCAAATAGAATTCTTACCCCGTGGTGTACGAGGTAAGCCAACAATGAAGTCCATGGAGACCTCTTCCCACTTCCAGGTAGGAATGGGTAGTGGTTGGAGAAAACCAGATGGCCTTTGGTGCTCTGCTTTCACCTGCTGACATGTGTAGCATCTCAAAACAAAGTCTGCTATGTCCCGTCTCATACCAGGCCATCAAAACTGCCGACAAACTTCATAATACATCTTAGTGGCACCTGGATAGACAACCCACTGATGCTGGTGGCTATCTTGCATCACCACCTTCGGCAGAGATAATGGCACTACTGAACGACCCTTGAAGAACAAGATGCCCTCGGGAGATGACGACCAATCAGAGGATGTCTCCCCACCATGAAGGAACTACTTCGAACACTGAAAAAGATCATCACTGGGTTGTTACTGCTGAATCAACTCCAATAGACAAGGATTCAATTGGATTCTTTCCAAGAATGCCCCTCCACTGTGTTCCCTGGTCTCCACATGCATCTAAGAAAAGAGACCCATCAATGTCCACTCATCACTAGACTTCCTAAAATCCTGCACTGTAACTCTTCTTCTCAAAGCATCGGCCACTACATTTCCCTTTCCCGGCATATATACAATGTCAAATTCAAACCCCTACATGTACTATAACCAGTGACGTTTCCTCAAGTTGAGGTTCTTCTGAGGGATGATATAAACTAATCATTTGTGATCAGAGTATACCAAAAACTTCTCCCCAAAGAGGTAGTGACGCCAAGTCTTCAAAGCATGCATCACCACTGCCAACACCAAGTCATGGGTCAGGTAGATCTTTTCATGTGGTAGAAGTTGGCGAGAGCCATACGTGACCACATGATAATCCTGCATAAGCACGCACCCAAGACCCATACCTGAAGCATCACAATAGACCACATATCCCTTTCCAGCCTCTGGCAAAATCAGCACGGGGGGCTGTAGTCCACCGCCTCTTCAGCTCCTCGAATGATGCCTGAAATTATGGAACCCATACAAACTTCACCCCTTTTCTGGTGTGGGAAGTCATCGGTGAAGCAAGCCGAGAGAAATCTTGAACGAATCACCTATAATAACCAGCCATGCCAAGAAAACTCTTGATCTCGAACACATTCTTCGGTTTCTCCCACGACATGACTGCACTAATTTTTCAAGGTCCACTGAAACTCCATGCTCTAAGATCACATGCCCCATAAATCTCACCACTCTGATCTAGATAGTGCACTTTGACAGCTTTTCAAAGAGGTGGTGATCTTGTAATGTACCCAAAACAATCCTCAAGTGATGTTCATGTTCCTCCTCAGAGCAAGAGTATACCAGAATGTCATCCACGTACATGACAACAAAAGAATTGAGATACTTATGGAACACCCTATTAATAATTGCCATAAATACTGCTGGATCATTGGTCAATCCGTAGGGCATGACCAAATACTCAAAGTGGCCGTACCTGCTTCGGAAGGCTATCTTGGGGATATAGGACTCCTTCACCCTGAGTTGATGATACCCTGAACGCATGTCTATCTTTGAGAACCACTTTTCCCCCATCAACTGATCAAAAAAATCATCTATTCTGGGAAAAGGATATTTGTTTCTAATTTTTACCTTATTCATCTTCCGATAGTCAATGCACAATCGGAGGGATCAATCAGCCTTTTTTGAAAACAACACAGGAGCAGGCCAAGGAGAGATGCTCGGGCAAATGAATCATTTGGATTCTAAGTCTTCCAGCTGTATCCTTAATTCCCTCAACTCGGTGGGGGCCATACTATAAGAGGGAAGAGATAACAACTGTTTTCCCAGTGCCAGATCAATCAAAAACTCCACATCCCGCTCCGGGGGAATACCTGCAAAAATCATTTGGGAATACCTCGGGAAACTCATTCACTGCATGAGGTAGTGCACCATTAGAGGAAAGGACATCCTCTAGCATAAGAGAAGATAACTGGAAGATAACACTTCCCAACTCTGGGAGTGGAGGCCCTGCATGACCTGATCGTGGATCCCATTCTCCATGAAAAACCCGGCGACTCCCCATCAGGTGACGTGAAACTCACACGCCGTCTGTAGCAATAGATGTGTTCCTGGAAGTGTACTATCCAATCCATCCCAAGTATGACAACAAAAAGGACCATATCTAAGACAAAGAGGTCCCACTCCATCTCGACCCCTGACACCAAAAGTGCACACGAGGGGCACCTGAGGCCATGCTCCTTCTTCTTTCCCAATGGTGTCACCAACTCTATCGCAAAAGAGATCAACTTATATGGAAAATTCCCTATGTGTACAAAATTTCTAGAAATGAATGAAATAGAGGCACCAGTATCAAAAAGAGCAGTAGTTATAGAAGATGCGATCAGAACGGAACCTCGAACTATCGACGGTCCCGCCTCTTATCCTGCAGGTGACTGATCCACTACATGGAGATGTCCAGTATCTGCCTGAGGATGACCGCTATTATGTGGTTGTTCCCTGAATTGGATCTGCCCAGAAGATGATCTAGCCCTACCACCACGACCACCAAATCGTGATCCCCCAGTCCATGATGGCTCGTACTATGCTGGCACTCCTCTTATAGCCACTGACCCTGCCCCACTTCGGAGTGGACGTGCCACAACGTAAAAGCGCTGCAAATGCCCTTTACCTCCACACTGGTAATAAGGATTCAGAGGAATAAGACATTCTGTTCGGGTATTCTCAGGCCTCCCACATTGGTGGCACATGAACGATCTCGCATCAGAAGCCGCAGAAGAAAACTGCCTCGAAGAGTGGCCTTAACTGCCCCCTCCTTTCATCTCATGGTCCTCCCGCTTCCTTTTCTTCTCTGAGGAGCTTCCACTGCCCACTACTGATACTGAATCATAGAAACCATCCCTACCTTTCCTATCAATCTCCACCATGCACGCCCGATCTATAACCTCAACATAGGTCCTCAGCTTAAACAAGAACACCTGGGAGTATATCTCTGGCCGCAGGCCTTTCTCAAACCTCTGGGCCTTCGCTTGATCATTAGAGACAATTTTTGGAGCATACAGAACCAACTCAGCGAAACGGTTGGCATACTCCATCACAGATAGATTCCCCTGAACAAGTTCCATGAACTCTCTAGACCTGGAATAACCCAACACCTCAGGGAAGTACTGTTCATTGAAGACAGCATTGAAATCTCCCCAGCGCATCTGCTCATTCTTCACAGCCTCAAGCACTTACTCCCACCATTTACGGCTGGGACCCTCCAACAGAAAGGAAGAACACTTCACACTGATCTCCTCGGGTGTTTCTAGGAACTCAAACATACACTCGATCATCTCGAGCCATTCTTCTACTTCCTGGGGTTCTGAGCTACCTCGAAAGGTCAGAGGCTTATTTTTTAGGAACTCATGGGCCTTGTCCTTTCTAGGACCAGTCTCATCCTCTCTAACAAGAGCTGGAACTGGAGCTGGTTCATATCCCAGAGCTTGGACAGCCCGGACCACGACCTCGACTAGCCTCTAATCAATCGTTGTGGGAGAACTCTCTCCAGCTTCCTCCAGTGGGTGCGTGGTAGCTTTCCGGGGAGGCATGTTGCTACAAAATTCAATAGTCACAAAACAATAGTCAATATGACAAATCTGAAAATTTTAATCAAATACATCAAATATAAATAAACTAATCACATTCCTGTAATAAGAGAAACAACTAATCGACATCTACCTGATGTCCACATGTGGTCTACAGCCCACACGTCTCACCTGGAAGTGAAGTCAATCCGTAAATTCCTACATCCCCTAGTGATTCAAGGTCTGCCATGAGAGATGCGAGCCAGGAACCCTACTCACAACCAATACCCCGAGCCCCGATAGCCCTAGCTCTTGTCTATCTCGACTCATCCCAAAATAACAATATAAACCAAAAACATTAACCTCCTCTGATACCAAATGTGACAACTGGGCCCCAGTGACAGCACAACCACCCTACCTTAACATGGTCGTCGGGTCCTAGCCAACAAGGTACTGCCAGTTGCCCCGCAGGCATGTGGGGCCCACCCATGGGTCCACCCACATGCTTGAACGGGTCATCTAACTAATGGATGTCCCCAAAGGCCAACACATGTCCTTTCCAGTGTGTTTTGTCCTCACACACACACACACCCTGAGAAACTTCCCAGAAGGTCACACATCCTCATCACTACTCTAGGCCAAGCACGCTTAACTGTGGAGTTCTAATCAGACAGGCTCCCAAAAAGAAAGGTGTACCTTAATGGAATGGGTCATATAATTTATCCATTTAACCCTTTATAATTTATGGATGTTACAATCACCCCCCCTTTAGAGAACAACACCCTCGTTGTGGGCCCTACATCTTAACCCAGGCAGTGCACCACACTTAAGTCTGGGTACAACCTCTGATACCATTTTATCACGAACCAGATCTGGTCGCCACCATTAACGTCACCAAAACTAGGACGTGGCAAAACCCAAAGGGAGTTACCTATCCCCACGGGCTGGCACAAGTGCCCCGGTATCAAACAAATCTAGTTTGGGAACAATTTACCCGAGTATGAAAGCATAAATCATAAAAAAACAATCAATTATTAGAATCTGAAATTTTCATGCTAAACAATTCTTAAAAAAACCAGATCGGAATACATATGTTTAAAGACACTACAAGTGGTCTAAAAACAAATAATAACAACATAAATACATCCCCAAGGACTCCACATGAACACGGGATCATCACCCGCAAGCCGTCTCCGCAACTCCGCCCCAACGATGGGGACTAACATCCTGAACTGCCATCACCCTTATCCTTCCCTTTACCTGAGTCAAGCATAATCATATCTACATACACCCAAGGGGTGTAAGTATGGTTTGATCCTAATCCCAATAGGATACCACTAGATGATTCCAAAGAGCATGCAATAAAATGTGAACAAAACAAGCAATTTTAATACACAAGGTAAAATAGTGTTAAAATTCAAAGAAATGTAACTTTCAAATGAAAACAGTTTTCAATCCGAGAATTTCAGAATGTTTGAACATTAAATAGACATGTTACATACTGTAATGTACTTCAAAAAACACCCCACAACATTGGTAAATACCATAAATCCAATGAGCATCAAAATAGGGAACACCCCTAAGCACTAGGTCGTCTCGGGCCCTATGTACCTCGTACCTCGGTGTAGAGTAACTAAAGAAAAATCCATTATCCTGCACGATACACTAGTAGGGAACATACCCAAAACCTAGCAGTCCCCAATCATCATCCAAATAGTTTAGTTAGAGTTGTCATTATCCAGATGCTAAGTGGAATATGGACAAAACCTATCTGATCCACTAGCTGTACTAGTACAAATCCGCCCCACCTAGGTACCCGGGCTTCCCCTTTTTCTTCTCAAACAATTTCAGCAACCAACATGCATCATTTTTCATATAAAATATCACTACTGGTCACAAAAAAGTTGTACAGTAGCTACACAAATTTTTTACCATTTAAAACACACAATAAAATAATTTTATTTTCAATAAAACAACCTCTCAAAACATCACATTGTTTTGCTCCCAAATCTTTTTAAGATATCCACTTTTCACACTATGTTCACACTTGTAAGTCATTAAAACCAAATTTTAGTTCAATACCCTTTAATAAAACCAATAATTTAGTTATGGGGTAGCCCAAAATGAACCAATAAAAGATTTGAATGAAAAACCAACAATTTCACCAAAAATTGGAACTTAAAATTCATCTGCATTATAAATGAAACTAAAACCAATTTTTACAGAAACATTCATGTGAAATAAACATTAAGGTACCATGAAAACAGAAATATAATTCACAAAAATTGCACACACAATGGAATCACCTACCAAAGTAACAAAAACCCTTGAATCTTCGTGCGAAAATCAAATCGCACCTCCGCCGCACCAAGAGAGAACTAGATCCAACCTAAAACCACAAAAATTGGCCAATAAAGCCCAAAGTTAAACCCTAGGTTAAAAAACCTAGTTTTGGTACATTAGTAAACTCAATTATAACCGATGAAACCCTATGAACAATGAGTTAAACCCAAAGTAATTTGAAAGAGGAAATAAAATGGCTCATTTACTTGACGTATCTTGAAGTAATCACTCCAAAACACCAGTAGCTGACATTTAAAAGAGAAAAAATTTAGGTTTCGTTCGAAAAATATGTATTAGGTCATTTAGGAACTGGAATGGAGGACAAATATTGATAATTGAGAGTGTCATGAAAGAAAGACTTTGCCTCTTCAAATCTATGCGATTTGAGGAACCCTCTGACGTTCGGCACCAAATCTCGATTACCCATAGCTCCAAAGAGGGGGGAGAGAGTTCAGACGCACGTCTGGGTTAATTGGTCTTCGTTGAGACTTGTAATTACTGAAAATTACCAAAATATTTAATATGTTCTAACAAAATATAATTTTATTTTTAAAACAGGAATTGGGCTTTCGGGCAGGCCCAACCCCTTAGATAAAAACCCAAATAAACCCTGGTTATGGATTTATAAAAGATCCAAATTACCTTGGTGGTGTTAATAGGTTTGGGGAGGTCAAGTAGGAATTTGAATGGATGAAAAATGTTTATAAATGAAAATGTTATAAAAGATACAAAATTTATTTTTTAATCTGGAATTTGGCTCACGGTTTGGCCCAATTCATGAATACTCATCTATTCCTCCCTAAAACCTAGGGAAACCCCCAAAACAAAGAAAGGATTAAAATTAAATGAAATACATTTAAAATATGTCTTTTATGTGACATTAATTTTCAAATATGTTTTTCAAATGAAATGGGAATCTTCCCCATGTATAGTATTCTGGATATTTTAATAGGTTTTGAACTCATAAAAAAATAAAATCCTTTTGTGTTTCTTATGTTTTACTATTTATGTAGTAAAAAGATACCATATTTTTTCATGTTATGAATGGTTTATGTGTATGATGATGATATTTTTCTAAAACACATGTTTATTGGGTTTTCTATGATTTGGTAAAATATTGGAGATTTTTTCATTGAATGTTAGGATATCATTATATGATGGATGTTTTATGATTATGTTGAAATAATAAGTATGGTTTTAATTATGTGAATATTGGTACCTTTATCTCTCTCAATGGAATTAGATGATGTATTATATCTCATGATATATATATGGGAATCAAGTAAACTTTATTGATCAACTATGGGAAATAAGACGATGTGCTTGATACACCATGGGAAACAATTGTTGATACTTGATATGATGGTATTGGTAGTACACCTTCTAATATGATATAGATCTTTACTTTTTTTTGAAAGTGATATAGTTCATTACTTATGATTGTTCTGAACACAATTTTGACATGAATGAGTGGTTAATGATTTATTTATGAATATTTACGATTATAATAAATCATATATTACTCAATACTAATGTTTAATTCCATATGTTATGTTAATGAAAAATTTTATATTGGGATTTATGTTTTTATGAAATTTCCATGATCATATAACATTATAATTATAGTATTCTTTATAATATCATTTATTAATAACTTTCAAGATTACCCTTACTAAGAATTTTATCCCACCGTTTCATATGATTTGTTTCTCTTGTTTATTAGGAATTTTTTATATAGTGTATTCTTATGAAGAGTAGTATATTGGATGATATTTATGGGATATATCTAATATCAATAGTTAAATAAAAATATTCCAATTATAGAATCCAAAAAATAATATATTTTATGGTTATAGAATATATCAAATTTTTATGAATTAAATATTTATATAAAAAGATTTATTATTAATTGATTGGAGTCTCAGGCCACTATAGTATGAATCAGAATAGGGTTTGGTTAATAATTAGATATCATGGTTATAAATCCTATATGAATACACATAGTATAGGAAATTTATTTGATAAAATAATAAACATATGTGAAATGTATTCAATGACTAGTGATAAAGAAATATAGACTATTGTTTATAGATTTATAAATTCTATAAACAATATTTCATGATTATGTGGTTTTCCACTATGATTATTGTTAATAACATGGTGATTTCTTATTTTATATGATCAATGGATCCTGACATAATCATCTAAATTATTAATTTGATTTTCAATGAAATTATTGTATGTTTGAGAAGACTCATGTTATGGGAACTGGAAAGATGAATAT
Organism: Viscum album; assembly: GCA_963277665.1. NCBI lineage: Eukaryota > Viridiplantae > Streptophyta > Magnoliopsida > Santalales > Viscaceae > Viscum > Viscum album. The sequence continues at coordinate 475,106,114 of OY728126.1, forward strand.
TGCTTCAATTCTCACAGAACTGTCTTTTTCTATGAATATTATTGAAATTCCAAAAAATCAAAGCAGGTACCAATATATGGTTTCATATGTAGTGAGGAAACATACACCTTATTTTAGAGGACCCATTAATTGAATACTATCTAAGTGATGGATTAACACTAATTGAAAGGATATGTTATAGTCCTCAATTATTTAGACCTGTATATATTTTCATATATGTTTATCATATTGATGAAGAAGTGGATAAATGGTGAAATATTAGCAAAGAAATGAGGCCATAGGATGAAATCTAATTTAGGGTACAAATTGAGTATACGGGTTTCTTCTTTACTAATTACATTCATGTTATTTTGTGTAAAAGAACTGAAAAAAGAATTCATTGAGGTAAATCAAAATGATGATAATTTCATTATTACCTATGAGGGAAATTTTAAAATACCTAAAAACTATGCCTCTTGTTTTATGAGAAGACCAGAAAGTGAAATTTGATTATTTATTACAGATTAAAACAACTTACCCAAAAGGAATGATCTATAAGTTGATTTAGTATCAATGTTGAAATCATGTTATTTTAAATCAACATTGAAATGGATAGTAGTGATTAAAAACATCCCCATTTTCAATATGAAATGTGATATTAAATTCAAATGAATAATCCAATTAAATAAATGTTGGAATAACATTCAATAAATCTATATACAATAAATGTAGGATGAAGCATCATGGAATTACAATGAATAGAACTGAGAGGTGATTTAAATGTGGAATAGAATTCCATATCTCATCTATATTTTGAAAAAGGATGAATATAAGGGTTATTTCAATGAAAGAAAACGAGTTTCCATCAAATGAACTATTGATTCTACAATTCCAAAATTTTATGTAATATGGGAATTTTCCCAACAAGTTCTTAAATTTTAATATTTTTATGGTAAAAAATATATCTTAGACCCGATGGAAAATTGAAGTCTCATGAGATCATAATGAATGATGTTTGTTACAACAATTATGTGGTGAAGGGTTTAATTATCTTCCACTATAGAATAGAAAATGCATTATTTAATTATATATTTAACCACTCTTTTACATGTATGAATATTTATATGGTAATCTTAATATCACGTCAACAAATATATGGTTAAAATTAGTGAAAAATCATATTGGTACGAGGATAACTTCTCAAATAAATTGTCCATATACCATTGATGTTTGTGGGATAGTGATTCATACAATACAAATGAACCTCACTTAAATTATAGACTATTTTTTTAAGGAACAGATTTTATATATTGATGAAAGATGGATATTAAATTTGTACATAAATTGTTTGCTTTATTTGGGTATTATGTTTTATTTATGATGTTAATCTATATTATGTGGTTGCAGAAAAATTAAAAAAATTTAATTACCCTATTATATTAAATTAATTTGATGTATTTATTAAAGAACTACCTAGTCTACATAAGAATCATGATGTTTAGTTTCAATAAAACCCATACAAGCTACTCTGAATATTTCAAATACTCCTTACATAATGTCAAAAAATTAATTTTAGAAATTTGAGAAGACTCATCATGAAATGACTTATAAGATATTTATATTACCCTATGTATAACCATGGGGTATCCTGTACTATTTTTTAAAAATAAATATGCTTCAATGCATATTTTCCATGACTATAGAGAACTTTTCCATATAACAATGAAGAATAGGTATCCAATCCACCATATTGATGACATATTTGATCAAATATATAGAGATAAATACATTTAAAATATAAACTATCATTATAGATATTATAAATTGCATATTGATAAAGAGTAAAAACCCAAGACAACCTTTTGGACACGTTATGTACAATAGAAGTTTATAGAGATTACTTTTGGTGTTAATAATACCATGAATATATCCATATACGTAATGAATAGGGAATTTAGATATTACCTTGATTATTTATTTGTAGTTTTTTTAGATGATATTATTGTAAAGTCAATGATCATGTATGATCGTTAACATCACAAGTGTATTTCACTAAAGACCCTGTTTAAGGGAATTTTTATGAAAACTATACCAACAATGAAATTGGGATTTGGATAGTTTCATTCCTGAGTTATATAATCTCATGCGAGGGTATCTCTGTATATCATTCAAATACAAATGTTATTAATAAATTGACTAGTCCATCCATGGTAACCAAAATATATATCTTTCAGGGGTTAGATGAATATTTTCAATGTTTTTTCGAAGATTTTAAATGATTATCTAATCAGGACACCATGTTAACTCGAAAATGGGCATTGTACATATTGATCGAGGATAGTGAAATCAATTTAAAGAATTAAAAATGAATAATGGACCATGAAAATAAATATCCAGTCCCTGTAGTGGTGAATGTTTTGTGATCTATAGTGATCCTTCGAATATGGGACATTGTTATCTTTTCATTAAAAATGATATAGTGTTATAATAATCTACCTATAAATTGAATGGCCCTGTGAGAAATAATAAAATCATGACATGGAGTCAGATATAGTCATTATTACAATAATGATTTTGAGTAATTATATTTACAGATAAATATGAGATATATATTGTGATCACAAATTTTCTCTTTAAAAGTGTTGAGTATGTTACAGGGATGAAGCTCTGAGTTTATTATAGAATGAGAGTTAATACATTACCCCTAGGGATGGTTAATATGGTGGAAGATTCATTGAGTTGAAAGGTCCATGTTATCCTATCAATGATAGGGATTACAAATGATTCAATATTTCTATATATATAATGGAATGATGTGGAAATCATATAGGATAGAAAGAAATATTTACTTTCTCAAATAAATATATGGCCATCTTTCAGATGTTAAAAAGGAACATTATAGAGCTACAAAAGAAGGTGATAAATGATCCAGTGATCAAAATTGGACCTGGTGGAAATTATTGTTTTTAGGATCTGTATATGTTTTGTGTAAAAAATATTTTCACAAGGATTTTTGGGTTGAGGCTCATAATTCAGCGTTCTCCATTCATCCTATAAGTACAAATATCTACAAAGACATGAATGTGCAATTCTCGTTGGAAACATGAAGATAGATATTCCAGAATATGTATCTCGGTGCTCAGTAAATCTGAAAGTGAAGTCTATGGGATATAATTATAATAGTCTGTTACACCGATTACACATATTATAATGGAAGTGGGAAAATAAAATCAGGGATTTTTCCTTGGAATCTACAAAACATATAAAATATAAACTCATATAAGGGTTATAGATGATTTCTTATGATGTCAACAAATTTTATTTATTTTAGTGAAAACTTCTTTCCTACAAATCCTTATATAATATACATTAATGAGGTGGTAATATTAAATAGAGTATCATATTCCACTGAATGTAATTTTTATCTAAGGATAAACCAGAATTTTTGTTGAAATCAATTATAGGATCTGTATACATATTTGAGTATTAGTACATCATGTAACAACCCCCAAAATTTTAATATAATAATAATTTTTTGGTAGTGTCTGTTTCAGTGAATACCAAATTATCTTACATTACATGAAACAACTATTTTCTTCGATATATTGCATTATATAGAAGACCGAGTTTAGTGAGACAACAAAATACTATTCAAATTACAATTTAAAATAGCACAGAGCCATTTTAATCAAGGGTGAAAATTGGAATCACTAAAAAATGAAATTAATATTTTCTACACATTTATTAGTTTTCAATAAGTAAGTAATAAAGTAATAATCATTTAAAATAGAAAGAAATATTTTTTCAAAAAATTGTATTTCTCTAAAAGATGGATTTGTCACAGCTTGCACATGAAATTTAATATTAATTTTTATAACTATTTCAAAATATGTTGGAAAAACTAAATTTAATTTTTGAAATCATAATATCAATATTTTACCTTGGATCATTTTTGGATTTTTGTTTTGAAAAGTTGCATTTGTTGATGAATAATGAAAAATATTGAATTTGAAATGAAAATAGTCCTTAGATTAAAATAATTTATAATGATAAAATATATTTTTAATTTTAATTAATCTAATATTATTTAATTTATATATCAATTAATCCAATATTGGTCATTGGAATCATTTTCATATTGAATTTAGATTGAAAAACATTGAAATTTTTTTACATTTTGACATTAAAAACTCGCTTTCTCATCACATATACATGATTATTTTTAAATTATATTTTTGAAAAATAGGTGAATTTAATTTTAAAAAAATATTATCCATATTTATAATTATCATAATTTATAATGATTATAATTTCAAAATAATTTTTTACCAAAATTAATATTCATCCAGTAAAAATTAATTATCATATTTATGGTAAAAAAATGATTTTCTGGGGGGTGGGGTGGCGTTAACAATATTGATAAGTGTTAAAATAAAGAAAATATAATCATAAATTTATTTAATGATAATATTTGGATCATGGAAATGAATGACTCTAAAATATTAAAATTACTTTCCAATTTATTTTGAATATTTCCAAATTATTATATAATGTTAAGAAAGGGAGAGAAAGGATACTCTCTTAACATTTAATATATATCAATGGATTCTATTAAGACAAATACATAAAATTTTATTTTCTAAGTATTATTTTTAAAAATAAATACTATGAATTTTTAAATTTAATTTATATCAATGTTTTGGATATCAAATTATTAATTTAAATTCTTAAGATATGCCAATGTAGTACTTATTTATTTAATAATTAAATAAAATAAATGGTACTAAAAATATTAAAATTGAAATAAGTTTTATGAATCTTTTGTAACATTAATTTTCTTCAGATTATATTTCGATACATATTCTCTAACATACTATATTAAAATTCTATAACTGTATCGATAATTTTAAATTTATATGGACTAAATAATGTCAAAATTGAGGAATTTTTTTAATAAAATGGTATTTTATTAAATGATTTAGAATGAATAAAATATAAATATTCCAAAAATATATTTTTAAATGTCACAAAATAATATAATATTCCCCATTAATGTATCAGCAATTCATTAATAATGAATATAGTTACCCCAAAATTATTTAAAATGTGATAATGTATTTAACGGTATGTAGTGTTTTTCAATGTTATATGAGTATATGTTATAATTAATTTTCATAAGAGAAAGTATTTATATTTTATAAATTAAATAAAATAGTTATAATCAATTAATATAAATTATATAATATTTGTCATTTTAGTTTAGTTATAAATCATAAATTACCTAGGATAAAAATAAAAGTCCTTATAATGAAAACCCAAAATGTTAAAAAATTGGAAACATAAAAGATAAGGATTAAATTGTTTAAAAAATGTGTTTACTTTTATTTTAAAGATGTGGTAGACCATATCACCCATAAAAACCTTTTATTAACAATTTTGGATCAATTTGTTTTTTGATTGACCTAGAAATAGTGAATTTTTTGGGAAATTACAAAAATGCCAATCCTCCTCCACTGTAAAAGGGTATTCACCCTTTTTTCCCCTATCACAACCTCAAAATACATTTTACCATCCACTAAATTTCAAATAAATTCAAAATTTTTCTCTCCTCATCTTAGACTCAATATTTTTGGAATAAATCCAATATAATAAGGATTTAGTCCAACCCTATAGAGGATACCTAAAATGAGGTAATGTTCTTACACAAGAATCTTTATTTTACTTCTTCCTCCACCTCCAAATTTTTTTACTGCGCCTCGGTGATATAATATAATTAGAATCTCCCATACAGTAGAAAAATTTAATGATAAGGTTACTGCATAAAATAATCTTCCCTTTCGTCTAATGGGTTATGAAATCGTTATTTGTGTGGAAGATGAACAATCATGTCATGAAAGAAGGTCATTCATTCTTCCATTACAACCATTCATATTTGGATATGATGATGGATATATATTATATATAAGATATTTATAAAACAATCATATATATTGTTTCATTATACCATATATACAATATTCTTTTTCGTTCTACAGGATACATGTTAATGTCACTCATATATAGTGGACTACCACCTCACGAAGCAATGTGATTCATCATTCACTGAAACATTCAATGGAAGTGAATAATAGGATTTTTAATTAGTATATGTGAAATAAATTCAATTATAATTATATTGTAGAATTTTTTATCATTCATGAAATATAATATATCATAATTATTTTTACATATAAATATGATAACATTTTTCTTGAATGTGAGGACTACCGCCTTCAAGAAATGATGTGACTCACTTATCATATCCAAAACATTTGGAAGATATATAATTGTAAATTTAATGAAAAATATGTTATATAAAATTAATATTATTATTTAATCATAAAATATTACATTCTTCTATTCTATAATGATCATTGAAAAATGAAAATGATACTCAATCATATATATTACATATTGTCTCCATGATTGCAACATAATTAATCTATCAAACCCATCTAACATTACAGTTATTAAGATTAAAATTTATGTAGAAATATGATTATTGTTTAATTATTATTATTATTTATTTGATATAGCTGTCTAATATTTTATTCAATTGGATTTTTATTGAACAAACACATATGAGAAAACAAGGAAATTAACACAAGAAATATTGAAAATAATAAATGATTATAAATTAATGGGTAATAATAAGTTAAAAAAATATATGATATTATATATATTAATATGGTTATATAATAATTTAATCATGTATTTTAAACCACTATACAATAGGATAAATAATGTTAAATAAAAAGAACTCGTGAGGTAAGCGATATTGTCTCAGTGTACATTTAATTGTGTCTTATTTTTTATTTTAAATAGACTCACTTTTACAGGGTTTATATACTACCCATTTAAGCTTTAATATAATTAATAATTCATTTTTCATGTAGTTTTATGTTTCAGTTTGAATTATTTCATCAAAGTGGATTTTACTACAAAATTATGTAGTGGAAAATGATATTGTTCACTATAACTTTGTTTTTTGATTGTTTGCTATAACTTAAAACAACCAAATTATTGTATTAATTTTTTATTGTGAGTTAAATTTATCCAAATAATAAATAATATTAACTTATGGATGCAATTACTTCCTAAACCACATACCATTTTTTCATATGGTGTTTACTTTGAAATTTATTTTGTTAGCTTGTGAAATATTTATATATTTGTGTCCATTACATTATACATACATTCAATAAGGGTTATTATTTATGAATTAAATCAAAATTTCAATATTTGATGAATGTTTTAGAAATAAAATACATTGGTTTGGGATAATTTTTTTGCAAGACCCTCGATGCATTAGTAGTCTCATGAGACAAAATATTTTTTTCAAACACCATGATGTTGTAACCATTAATCTTAAACCTTCTTCATAAAGGTATTGAAATTATTATGTTTCAAAAATACTTGAGAGTTAACATGATAATAGTATTTCATAAATATTCTTCGTAATGGTCTTGAAGGTAAAGGTTTCATTCTCCTAGGAAAATTGCCTTATGAAAATTATTCTTTTCCATCATTTAGAATTCAATTATTAATGTGGATGAGAGATATTATATGGTATTTTTATGAATACCTTTTACTCTCTACATATTGATTAAATGGAATGTTTTATTAGTTATATATCTATAGAAATTAAATATACATTATCATAACATTATCGTTTTGTTATTTCAATGGAATGAGTTTTTATTTATTTACCTTATCATTTTGACTATGCTTATTGAATCATTATTGTTTCAACTATAAATAACACGCACTAGGAATTTGAGTGCACCATTATTTTACATCCTCTCAAATAAATCCATGATGTTTACTATGTTTTATATGAAAGAATATATGCGAGGTAATATTGTTATTCTGAATAACATTTTTTGCTGTAATTTTTTGATTCAAATGTATCATAGAATTTTTTTATGATGCATATTTACCAAGACTGCTAAAGTAATTGGCCTATTGGGATGTCATTCCTTTTATGTTATTCCAATACAATTATGTCTAACACTAGCTCAGGGATACTATGTTTGGGGTCTCCACAATTTTTCCCAGAGAATGATTAGAATAAAATATTAAAAATTATTACTATAATGAACATAAATTAAAAAAAACCCATACAATAATCATTGATGATAAATATAGAATAGTATGACAATGTTTTGGTAAGATATATACATAGTGTGTTTTACTAAATATATATCACATCTTAGATACTAAAAGTTGATGTCCTCTTATAACAGATGTATCTATAGATAATAACACTGAAAAGGTCTTATTTGGATTCACAAGATCACCATATAGTACGTCGAAATTCATCATACAACACACATGGTATGACAATATATTGGGATATGCTTCATGTAATTAAAATTATATTTATCAATGATTATATAAGATATGAATAGAAAAGGAAAATGAATGATATAGGTTATCTGATATACCATGGAAGTACCTATGTTGAAATAAAACTGTTGAATTAGTAGTGTAGAAGTATTTTCAAAAGTATTTATTTATAAACATTATGTATAATATAAGGATTATATTAGATTTATGAAGAAGACATTTCTTAATTAAAGTAATATTTATGAAAAAGATCATTATTAGGAGTTTATGTTTGATCCTAAGTTCAATGTTGTAAAAATCCTTTTTTAATATTTGTTTGGTAGAAATATAACAAGATTATATATGTTTTGGGAGATATTTATAGTAATAAACACATTTTTTATGGATGTTTTCTTAAAAAAGTTATTTGAGGAAGTATGAATTTTTATTTTTAGACAAAATTTTAAAAGTATTTATAGCCTTTAGGGTTAATAGGATAATTAAATAAATTTCAATGATAGTCAAATAATATTATGAGACTCTATAAAGAATATAAAATGTAACGTCATGGATCCGGGTACCACTCCACGTGTACCCCGAACCTGGTTCACCACATGATATCAAACGTATTTCCCCAACTGCCAGAGGCTGCTGACTAGCAGCGAGGGCCCATGCCAGATAGTGGGAAAACTATGCCCTCATTTGTCAAAGTGTAGCATAGAAGAATATAAATGAACATACAACAACAGCAAAAGCAGTAAACCATACACAACTGAGATAAAAAACTACAGTAGATATAACCAACCAGTTTATAAAATGTTGCAACATGCCTCAAATTCTATGAAAGGAGCCAGAACATGTTACAAAACAATACGGTGTAGTACAAGTACATGAAAAAAATAGAACAAAACAGATGGTATCATCATGAGCCTAAGCCCGGTCCCATGCTCCCCTACTTCTCAGCAACAATCCAGTACCTATAAAGGGACTTTTTCCCCTATCCACACCTACAGAAACGTAATCTATTTGGGCCGAAAAGCATGACCCAAACAGGGTGTGAGAAATAAATTCCCTGTAGGCACCCACCAAAGGCTTGTTCCCAACTATGTGTAAACATAAAACAATATTTTGTAGTAGTAAAATTCAATAAAGGAAGAAGTACTGAAAAGTAACTAACTTAACCAGTTATATTGCCATTTTAATATCCAATTAATCATTTAAAATAAAATATCACCTCAATGAATATTCTATGTAAACAGCCAATGTCCTCAGACATGTAAACTCATACCCTAAGGTAAAGAAAAATGAACACAAGAATCTTCCCATAGGATACGGATATTTCCCCAGACGTAATTAGTGTCACCCACATGCACAGAATCAGCTGCCCACATGCATGGAAGAAGTTTCCCACATGCTAAGTAGTACAATGCCCACAGGCTAATCACAACACCGCCCTCTATCTAAACAGGTAACCGGGCCAAGACCAAAATGTAAACAAGAAGTAAACAAGAAATTCCTCTCAATGGAATTCTTCAATAATTACATTAAAGGAATAATATAAACAAGCATACCATCAAAAATACTGGCTAAATGGATAAACAGAGGAACGCACGCCCTGGGTGGTCCTGAATCCAAGAAATGATCCCAAACAGCATTTTTATATCACATTCAATTACATATAAAATTCTAGGTATTTAAAATAGCCACGGTATCAGCCAAACGACACCCCAAATATGGTTTAATAGCTCTAAACACACAAAAATTCATGACAATTGGAAAATAAACACCAAGCCACCTACCTTAAATGCCAATGAACGATATACGTCTACGTCGATTCCTGAAACCCCCAAAGACGTCATAGATCTGAGGTAAAATAATTCTTTATTAAATGAAAATAACATCCATTAGAGGAAGAGTTGGCAAGAGACACCCCATGAGATGAGAGGGCGTACCCTCGTGGTTCTAACGTGATCGACAGAGGTGGAATCGGATTCTCGACGTGCACTCGGCAGATCCTCGAAGCTCTAGACTTCCTCTCCCGAGATATCTTCCCGTTCTAAGCCTTCCCTATGAACAAGGGAGGATACATCCCATTTTAAGCAACAAAAAACAAAGTACAGGGCGTGTACTTCCATGTACATGATACGAATCAGATGCTCCTCAAAGGATGCATCTACCTCGAGCTCAACATCCTCAGGCTGAAAGACGTGAGATGAGTTTGAATGATAGCGGCGCAACTAAGATACATGGAAGATGTCATGCATGGCTTGGTACCTCTATGGTAACTGCAACTGATTGGCAACCGGCCCGACTATCCCCAAAATATCAAATGGCCCCACATACCTTGGTGAATGTTTACCATGTCTCCGGATCCACCTGTGTCCCAACCTCGGCGAAACACGCAAGAAAACCTGATCCCCGACCACGAACTCCAAGGGTCGTCTACGGCGATCAGAATAAGAATTTTGACGAGACTGCGCGGTAGCCATCCGCTTCAGAATCAACTGAACATGCTCAGAATTCTCCGGCATGAGATGTAGTCCCAGTAAAGCTGTCTCACCTACCTCTAACCATCACAAAGGTGATTGGCATGGCCTACTGTATAGAGCCTCGTAAGCTAACATCTCAATAGTTTCCTGGAAAAAGTTATTATAGGAAAACTCGACTAAGGGTATATTCTTCTCCCAAGAGCCCCCAATGTCTAGGACGCATGCTCGTAGCATTTCCTCAAGTACCTGTATCGTACGATCTTTCTGGCCATTAGTCTGATGGTGGTATGTTGTGCTCAGAAGCACCTGGGTACCTATTTTTCTCTAAAAAAACTGCCAGAAATGAGATGTAAAACAGGTGTACCTATCTAAAATGATAGATCGAGGGACCCCATGATGACGTATGACCTCTATGATATACAAATTCCCATGTTCTTCAACACCTAAGGTCTCCTTGATCAGAAAAAATTGAGCTACCTTCATGAGTCTATCCACAACAACCCACATGGCATCATTGCCTTGAGGTGACCTCGGCAACCCAGTCACGAAGTCCACCATGACATCATCCCATTTCTATGCCGGAATAGGTAATTTTTGTAACAATACGGATGGCCTCTGATTCTCTGCCTTCACCTGCAGACAGGTGGAACACCACGTAACAATACCAGCTACATCCCTTTTCATTCCCGGCAACCAGTACTGACGTCTCAAGTTTCGGTACATCTTGGTGACCCAGGGATGAACTGCCCAAGATGAAGCATGAAACTCTCACATACGCTCCTCGAGTATATCCCCTGGAACCCACACTCGTCCATGGAAACACAATACCTTATCATCTCCTATCATCCATCTAGTAGGAGGGTCCTCACTTGCCACTGACTCCCGTACAAATACGCATTCTGGATCAGATAGTTGTCTCATCCTCACTCTATCCAGGAGGGTATAAGTCACAACAATGGATGAAAGATTGGTCTACCCCTGACTATCGTGCACCTCAAAATGCATCTCAGAGATCAAAGCCATAAGCTGCCCCTCATCACTGGCCTCCTGCACAGCCTGTATCTGAGTCTTCCTGCTCAGTGCATCTGCTACTGCATTACATTTACATGGTGTATAAGAAATCTCGAAGTCGAAGGACTGAAGGTATTCAACCCACCTTCACTGTCTTAGATTCAAGTCACACTATGTAAAGATATACATCAGACTTTTTTGGTCAGTTAAAACCACAAAACGTTCTCCCAATAGATAATGTCTCCAACAGCGCAACGCATGCACAACTGTAGCCAGCATGAGATCATGAGTCGGGTAATTCCTCTCATGTAGCCTCAACTGTTGAGACTTGTATGCAACAACTCGATCACCCTACATCAAAACTGCTCCTAGCCCAATACCTGATGCATCACAATAAACTGTATAGCTCTTCCCTTGCACTGGGAGTATCAGGATCTGTGCTGATGTCAACATTCCATTCAGGTCCCGAAAGGCTGTCTCACTAGCTTTCGACCAAACAGACATCACACCATTCTTAGTCAAACCTGTCAACGGCGCTGCTAAGCGGGATAAGTCTTGTATGAAACACTTGTAGTAACCATCCAGCCCTAATAAACCCTGTATCTCAAACATGTTCATAGGATGCTCCTAGGAAACTACTTTTCTCACCTTCTCTGGTTCTACCGAAACTCCTTCCTCTGAGATGATGTGACCCAAGAAGTGAATCCAGTCCATCCAAAAGTGGAACTTTGAGTACTTAGCATATATCCGATGCTCTCTCAGTGTAATCAATACGATCTCAAGATGGGTGGCAAGGTCGTGTCGAGTTTGAGGGTACACCAAGATATCGTCCACGAATACTACCATGAAAGAGTCCAGATAAGGATGGAACAAATGATTCATCAAATCCATGAAAACTGAGGGCGCTATTGTGAGTGCGAACAACATAACTGTATACTTGTATAGACCATACCTGCTCCTGAAAGTTATGAGAGGTATATCAGATGGTCTAACGCGCAGCTGATGATATCCTGATCTCAATTCAATCTTCGAGAACACTCGTGCTTCACAAAGTTGATCAAAACGATCATCAATCCTCAGCAAGGGATATTGGTTCTTAACCTTCAACCGGTTCAGCTTCCAATAATCATCACAATGTCTGAGGGTACTATCCGCCTTCTTCGCAAAGAGGACCAGAAAACACCATGGAGAAGTACTCGGTCGAATGAAACCCTTTGCCTGTAACTCCTCTAACTGCCTCTTCAGCTCCTCCAACTCAGGTGTGGACATCCTATAAGGAGGAATGGACACTGGTGTTGCTCCTGGCACAAGCTCAATAAATAAATCCACCTCACACTCTGGAGAAAGACCAGAAAATAACTCCGGGAAGACATCGCTGAAACGATCAACCACTGGAAGGAAATCCTCCTAACATGTCCCCTGGTCATCTAGATATAAACTCACAATCTGGGTTGTGACTCCTCCTCGTCCATGATGCTCTGGTCCAACTCAACTCGACTGAACATCCCATTCACCCTTGTAGAGAAACTATCCGCCCTCTGGTGACGTGAAACTCACCATACGACGATAGCAATCTAGAAAGGTTCAAAAGGGAACCAACCAGTCCATCCCGAGAATGGAATCATATCTCGTTATCTCCAAGAGATAGAGGTCCCAATAGAAGTGACACCCACCAACCTCAAGGGGGAACTCCTTGAACTAACTCACACTCACCGTTCTAGTCCCCAACGGAGTGTCTAACGTCATAACAGCAGAAGAAGAAGAAGAAGAAGAAACACGGAGCCCAAGGCTCTCCACAACGGGCATGAATATGAAACTATGTGTAGCACCCATATTGAAAAGTACTCAAGATAAGAAAGAAGCTACTAGATCAATACCTCTGACAGTAGAAGGTTGAGGATCCTAATCATGTTGGATCTATTTCACTGCATATGCATGCCCAGTGTCGCGGCCCTACGACATAGCCTGGCTACCCTGAGTTGTCCCTCCCTATTGCCTCTGAGATCCCTGTGTCTGGCTACCACGGCCACGGCCAACATCCCTGCCTGCATGCCCTGACGTAGTCCAGTTGCCCGACTGGTAAGAAGCTGATGGTCCTTCCCCCGCAAGTGGAGTCTGCGCAGAACCCCTCCCACTAGCCACTGGTGGAAACGCCCTATAAAAACAATGCTAATGACCCATCCTGCCTCAAGCCCGGCATTCCATGGGTCTCGTGGACAATGAGGTCTCTTGTGCCCCTCTCTACCACCCTGGTAGTACATGACCTCGCCACCTGAATCATTCTTCTGGCGGGTAATACCACCTTGAGAGAAGTTCATTTGTCTCTTCCTCTTGCAAGCATAAATTGTCACAGTAACCGGTGCTGAACCGCCCTAGCCCACACCACAAGATTCCCACAGGTTCCTCTATGCGATTAGCACCTGGTTCACAATAGAATGTACTGAAGGAAAACTGAAAACATTCACCAGTGCCCGGATGTCATACCGATGACCATCCTCGAAGCGCCTAGCTCTCAGCGTCTCATCGCCCACCAGAACGGTTCCAAAACACTGAACTTCGGTAAACCAAGAAGAATAATCCATCATTTACATATCCCCCTGTTGTAGATTCATGAACTCTCAAGCTCTATCTTCCCTCAATATATCTTGGAAGTAGAAGTCATAAAAATCTACCTGAAAATCTTCCCACGCCATATATCGGTGATGCTCTGATTGGGTGGTAACATCCCACAACCTCTTGGTAGAATCACGCAGCATGTAAGTCGTGAACTTGAACCTCCGCACTGGTGGTGTCTCATGATGCTCGAAAATAGTCTGCATCGATCCTATCCAAGACTCCGATGCCTGTGGTCTACCATCCCCTGAAAACGTAGGCGGATGTTGTTGTTGGAAGATACATGTCAGCTCAGCCATAGATGTGGCAGCCTGCGGTGCTCCCTGCATGGTCTACATAAACTGCATAAATCTTTCACAGAACTGCACATCTGTGCCTGTGTCCGGTATAACGGTTGGCGCCGTATCTTTCTCTGCTGTAGGATCAACTGTTATCCCATGACCCACCATCTCTGGAGTATAGTAGTCTCCGCTTTCCTGGAAAACAATGTGTGGTCTTCTTGGCGGCATGACACTATAAGGTCAACTGCATGCCTTAGATCAAGATAAAAAATGACCGAAAACAAGGAAACCCGAAAGGAAACAGGAGAAAGAAGGCATTCAAAAGTTGAAAAAAAAGACTACATGGTGTGTATACTAGCTACATGGCGTGTACCTGACTCCTCTTCCCCTTCCTGGGTCCTTCTACACAGCTAAGCCACACAACTTCAATTTGAACAAAACTACACGGTGTGTATATCATCTACACGGCGTGTATGCTGTTATTTTCAACTGCCTATGTTTCTAGTGACTCAGCTGACTACTCGGCTTGACACTACACAATGTGTTACACCCGAACACGGTGTGTACACCACCCTATTTCCCCGTCACACGACTATGTCCACACAGTCTGTCCTCGGACAGGACTACAAGGCGTGTCCCACAGGTACACGGCGTGTACTAGACAACCTCCACCGCCCCGTTTTTTTAGTTACACGGCCTGACACATGGCTCACACTACACAGCGTGTTTAATATATACATGGCGCGTACATGAAGGATTTCACCAACCTGTGTTGTTAGTTACATGGTCGGGTCCCCATGTCGCACCACAAGGCGTGTTCTTCATTAACACAACATGTTCATGAAATGACTACACCGACCCATGTCTGTTAGTTACACGGCCGGGTCTCCAGGTCAAAACTAAACTGCGTGTACATCTGGTACACAACATGTTCACCCCAATCTCTTCTCTTCCCCATGTCACCACCCACATAGTTTGTGACCTGAGTAGAGACTACACAGCGTGTACTCATGGTACACGGCATGTACCCAGGGTACAGGGCGTCTACTCAAAATGTTTATTTTTATTCCCGAACAGAAGAACATACATGGAGTGTTTAAGTACTACATGGAGTGTATACTGGGTTTCCAGACAATATGCCTCAGAACATCCCCAGAACCCAGAATACACTGAAAAAAAACACCTGAGTGCCAAATTATGATATGTGAGGGCCCATACTCCCCACGAATCAAAGTTTGACATCTTATCTGTGTTATAAAAAAATAAACATTCAATGGTCCACCAATTTATGGTTAATGGGGGCCCATACTCCCCAAAAACTGATGTTTGGCATCCATTGTTTCCGCAGTTTTTTATAGAAATACCCTATTCCATAGCAAGTATTTATCAAAGCAGTTATCACAACAACAAGCTTCTATAGCACAATAACTATCAGAACAACATGAAATTTCTAATGCACCTACATGGCATGGAAGTGTGCATGGAATTTTATTTCTATCATGTGCCTAAATGATGCATGAGATGGGATACCCTCATCTCATTGGGTTACAACTAAATAGGACCCAAGGATAAAATATCAACAGCCCAATACAAGGGTGTCACCCTTCTATGAAAATAAATTCAACCGTAAAATTGCAAAATCAGAAAAATTGCAACACGAGGTGAAATGGATTTTCCCTATACACGGGTTATCTACGCCCAAGCACATCTTATTACAAATTACCATTCTCATCCTATCCCTGACTAAGGCTCCAAATAGTAAGTCAAAGAAAAGAACACCTCTGATACCACTTTGTAACGTCCCGGATCCGGGTACCACTCCACGGGTGCCCCGAACCTGATTCTCCACGTGACCTCAACTGCATTTCCCCAAATGCCAGAGGCTGCTGACTAGCAGCGAGGGCCCAGGTCTGATAGTGGGGAAACTATTCCCTCATTTCTCAAAGTGTATCACAGCGGAATATAAATGAACATACAATAATAGAGGAAGCAGTAAACCATACATAACTAAGATAAATAACTATAGTAGATATAACCAACCAATATATAAAATGGTGAAACATGCCTAAAATTCTAAGAAATTAGCCATAACAACTTACACAACAATACAGTGCAGTACAAGTACAGGAAAGCAAAACAAAACAAAATAGCTGGTAGCATCACGTGCCTAAGCCCGGTCCCATGCTCCACTACTTCTCAGCAGCAATCAAGTACCTGTAAAGGGACTCTTTCCCCTATCCAGACTTAGAAACGTAATATGTTTGTGCTGAAAAGCATGACCCAAACAGGGTGTGAGAAATAAATTCCCTGTAGGCACCCACCAAAGGCTCGTTCCCAACTGTGTGCAAACATAAAACAATAGTCTGCAGTAGTAAAATGCAATAAAGTAAGCAGACCTAAAAATTAACTAACTTAACCAGTTATATTGACATTTTAATATCCATTTAATCATTTAAATTAAAATACCACCATAGTGAATATTCTAAGTAAACAACCAATGTTCTCAGAAACGTAAACTCTTTCCCTTAAGTAATGAGAAACCAACACAAGAATCATCCCACATGCATACAGATATTTCCCACAGGTGTAAGTAGTGTCTCCCACAGGCACAGAATCAGCTACCCACAGGCACGGAAGAATTTTCCCATAGGCTAAGTAGTACAATGCCCACAGGCTAATCACAACACCGCCCTTAGGCAAAATAGGTAACCGGGCCAAGCCCAACATGTAAAGAAGCAGTAAACAAGAAATTTCTCTTAATGAAATTATACAATCATTACATTAAATGAATAATATAAACAAGTCATACCCTCAGACATCCTGGACAAATGGATAAACAGATGAAGGCACCCCAGGGGTGGTACATGATCCAAGAAATGATCCCAATCAGCATTTTTATATCACATTAAATTACCTATACAATTCTAGGTATTTAAAATAGCCACGACCTTAGCCACAGAACACCCCAAATATGGGTTCAGAGCTCTAAACACAAAAAAAATGCATGACAGTTGGAAAATAAACACCAATCCACCTACCTTTAACACCGACGAACGACATACGTGAATGTCGATTCCAGAAACACCCAAAGACGTCGTATATCTGAGGTAAAAGAATTCTCTCTTAAACACAAATAACATCCATTAGAGGAAGAATTGGCAAGAGACACACCAGGATATGATAGGGCTTACCCGCGTGGTTCCAACGAGATCGACGGAGGCGGAACCAGATTCCCAAGGTGCACTCGGTAGATCCTTGAAGCTCTGACCTTCCTCACCCGAGCTCTCTTCCTATTCTATGCCTTCCCTATGAACAATAGATGCTACTTCCCATTTTAAATGAAAAAAACAAAGTACGCGACATGCACTTCCATGCACACGGTGTGTACTACCCAATTTTTTATTTGTTCCTCTGGAGGCTTCCCGCCAGGGTGGCACTGTTCATCTGCCGACATGACTACATGGTGTGTCTCCTTGAGTACACGGCGTGTTCGGTCGCACAACTGTCCATCGCCTTACTATTCGTCAGCCTACTAACTACGCGGCGTGTAAGGGACCACTACGTGGCGTATAGTTGGTTCCTACACCCTTAATTTCTGACATTAGTATACGCCCTGTATACTCATCCCACATGGTCAAAAGTACATGACGTGTGGAAAAAGTACATGGCGCGTTCTTTCAAAATTTTTGATTTTCCCCATTTTCCATATTTTCTCAATAAAACTTAAGTGAAAGAGAAAAGAAGAAGCTCGTACCTTAATACTATGAACCGGGTTCTTAAGTGAAATTTATTGAATAATATATAAATAATGATATTTAATGACTACTTTTATTTCAGGGGTTTCATTAACATTTTGGTAACATTATAGAAATTATATTATTAGAGTTTGTAAAAAAGGATAACATGCATGGTGGTTAAATAATTGTAAAGATAGAAAAGTCCATGGGGGGTGTACTCAAGGACCAAGGATGTTAATAGTTTACCACTGACCAGTGGCCTACATGATATCTTATTTAATAATTAATTTTATTTAGTTAAACTGTTTTTAAATTTAAATATTAATTATAAACTACTAGTTTTACTATTATGGATTAGAGATTTATTTTTTATATTGGATATCTCAATTAATCAATTCTAGTTTTGTAATATATATAGTGTTTGGAAAAATGACTATACACACTTTTATAGATACCATGATCCATGAAAATTCGATTTTAGTTCTTTAGGAATAAAAAAAATTAAACATTTGATATTAATTTATTTGAGTAATGGATGGATTTTTAATTGACTGAAGCGTAAAAAATGGACAAAATTGTACGTAGAAATTAAAAATGTATAATGAATTTATATATCCTTATATTAATATGTTGTAAATTTTTTTCTCAAATTTCATAAATTTATCGTCAAAAAATGTTTCATTTTACATTTATACCTGATGAACATATGGTCCTCTAGATTGACATATATTTATGGATTTGAGGTCCATAAAATTATATAAATCCACACTTATAAGTTATTAATAACATCATTCACTCAATATAGTTATATTTTTCCTTAATGTCCACATATTTACACGCCACCAATGTTATCATGCATATAAACCTTTTTATGTGTTATTCTACATTACCTTATTCTTCAACATTATATCTTATTAAGATGATATTTTATTATATCATTATTAATATATTGGTTTTTTAAAATATTAATATTTTTGAAATATAAAACTTTTAACTACAGAGATAAATTCTACATTGAAAGGAAACAATTTATTTATTTTAGGGAGAAGTTAACAGCTAATTATTCTAAATTAATAAAATTTTGTTAGATATTGAATGTTTTTTGGAGTGAGTAACACAATATGGGGTGAATTGAATTCCCAATTAATTTATTTGTTAAAATATTTATTAAAATTTCCATTAATCTATTTAAAACAACTTATTAATTCAAATAGTATAATTATAAACGTTTTATGTAAAATCAATCCCTTGGAAATTGTATTACGAAGGAATAAAAAAGATACATCACTTGAAGTGACATCCCTAAGATGCCAATAGATTGAAATAAATTCTAAGGGATTACTTAATAGTTGGGGGATGATATTATATTAGAAAATAAAATAACCAAAAATAAACTAGAACCAAATAAATTACTACATGTTTCCATATATAAATGACGAAAAATCAAAACATACCATTTATATAAAAATAAAAATGCACAAGTGTACCACATTGGAAGGTGGCCAAAAAAACTCTATTTTAACTATAAAATTCTAATATCCAAAAAATATCAATACTCCAACCTCACAAAACAGCCCTTGTATCACGAAGCACAACTAGAGAAATGTAATACATTAAATTTCCACATGTTCTAGTAAAGAATATTTTCAAAAGCACCAAATATCAAAAGTAGGGGTGTGTAATGATACACAGTACACTTTCTCCAAAGAACATCTCTAGTCGTTTCATAAAGATAGAAGATGTTAGCATAAGAAGGTAAAAATATTATATAAAACAATAAAAATAACCTTATATCAAAATATAAATATGTTTGATTATAATATAGTTTTATCTTTATAATATCATGGACCATAGAAGCAACCAATAAATGTCATAAATTCATTTCAAAAAATCGTTTTTGGCATTACACTTTCCATTCCACAAAACCACTCATCAAACCATGCATGAAACATGGACGTCCCTATACATATGAGTGGCAAGTCAACCTTTCACTAAGAAATCAATTAGTGATCTATTATTATTGGAGAGATACTAAACCCATATCCATCCAACTAATATTGGGGTAGACTACTTACCATTATCCATCCTAAATACAGAGATCATACACAACCATTATTCCAAAAACCATTGCCAAAACCACCTTTTAATCAATTTAATTAAAACTAGTATATTATTGAAACCCATTTTGTCATATTTTTCTATTAATACATTATATTTGAAAAAACATTTTCATTCATAAAAACCAAATAATAATATTAAAATAATCATTTTAACATCAATTTAACAATTTCACTTTCTATGAAAACACTCAATTTCTTTAATTCAATGAATTATCACCAAAAAAGGATTAAAATATTCATTTCACAAAAATACCTTGATAAATTTCAACCAAAAGAATTAATTTTAAAGTAATACCTAATAAAATAAATATATGATTCTCTAGTGAAGCCTACTACCTTGAATGATTTGGAGAAAAAGGCAAACGACAAAAAAAAATTAATTAAAATGGGTCAAATCGTCAAAAACCCCACCTAAATATATTCCCCTAACATAAAAAAATTAAAATAAAATCATATTTGTCATATAATACCTTATATAAATCCACATAAGACATAAGTCACTGAGTCATATAGAAAGATATGTATATCTAAGGAAAACCAATCATACCCCCCATAGATGATGACATACCATAAGATTCCAGCCTCAACTCACCAAGAGACGCCATCGAATCATATCGAGATCGATGGGAAAAGCTGGTATTTCCTTTGGGGGGAGAAAATGTTGAGTTGGGTTTGGTTTATGGAAACCTGAGAGGTAAAATCAAAAATTCATCCTAAATACAGTTTTTGTGGATCTTATTTTTAAATTCTGTACTATTTGTCGCACAATTAGGAAAAAAATTCGCTAACCATGCACCATCATATGTCTCAAGTTGGAACCTTTCACATTCAACATAAATAGTTTTTAAATCATGCACCAACCATACCAAATCCAAATATAGAGATTTTCATAGTTTATATCAGGATACTACATGGTTTGAAAAAATCACATGTAACAGCATGTGTACCTCGCCTTATCCTTTGTATCATTATGCATGATTACATGGTTATGTTAAATGGATTTCACTAACCCCGGTCCTTTAGGAAATCCCTATGAAATTCTAAAATTATTTTAACCCACCCAAACATCAACCTACTCATTTAAATACATAAAAATTAATATACGGGTTACATACATGAAACGAGGGGTTCTATATTCACCCAACCATTTCACTTTACATCCTTAAAAAGCAGAAAACCATCTATGTCCTAAAAGAGTTCGTTCCATTGAAAATTTATTTCCTTCACACATACCCATGCATCTTCTTGAATATAGCCATACTACCAGAAAACCGTCGCAAGATAGATTCTTTTTCCATGAATGAATTTCTCTTTTCTATCCACAACCAGACTAGCATGTGTACTAACAAATAATCTGGCTCTAGGCCAATGTAATCCCATCGAATAACATGGTCAAGATCAAGTTGATACTTCTATAACTGCGATTAATGAAGCACGTTATGCACCACAATGAACCATGGTAGCAATGCCATCCAATATCCCACGTCTCCCTCCCATTCATGTTTCTCTAAATGGAGTATGTCAATTTAAGATAACCTTCCCTGATACCCAAAATATCAATTTCTAATCCATAGATAGATCCCTAACAAAACATGGTCAGTCAATTTGAATAAAAAGGGACATCAACGGTGATCCACATATGATTTAAGATGACTTTGATCTATCTCCATATTTATTATGATCAACTAAATAATTTATGTTGTTTCATAAACAAGTCTCTACCCAACTAGTGAAGTCTCGCCTTTTTCCACCCAATAATGTGGAGAACGACAAGGAAGCCAATACAATTAATCAAAAGGATTGACATATATTGAATCGGGATAACTTTTGTGTTCATAGAATTCCACTAATGGTAAATGCACATCCCATGATGCACTACAATTGAATACACAAGGCCACATCATTTATTCCATTTTTTGTATCATAAATTTATATTTCCCATCCTTATAAGGATGATACACCATACTCACATTCTAGTGAGTCCATAGGGGTTTCTATATGGATTTTTAGAAAAACGAAATATAACACAGAACATTGTCTAACAATATTGAAACATGTATTCCATGCATCCATACCAGTTCTCAGATATAGATTCTTGACAAGTGTGAAATGGAATGTGAATCATTAATTGGAATGAAATGAGATTATTTGGTGAGATAATCCACTATCACCCACATGGAATTTTGTTTTCGATCCATTTTCGGGATACCTATTATAAAATTTATAGCTATCATCTATGATTTTTAAACAAGGATTTGTAATGATACATTATACCTTCTAGACACATATACATTTACATAACTTTCTATCATGTTAAGTGTATTGAAAAAAAACTCCACCATAATCTTTATCATGTTGACCCACAACAACTATTCTATCAATGGATTAAACATATTCCACATCCTAGGCTGAAAATAAAAACTCAAATGCTGGTATTCATGGTGATGTGTTTTTAAAAATTCACAGGTATGAACATTTTATTTTTGAACCACAAAACAAAATTAAATTTCATCATACATAAATTATTAGTATCCCCGTAATTGATTATAGACCTCATAGCCACACATTCTACATCATATTTCTATGAATATTTATTTTTCTTCACCAAATCAAGAAAAAAAATTATAATGATAAGAAAACCAAAAAATCCCCTTTTTCTCCACATTCCAAGTGCACATCAACTGGGACAGACATCTACTTCCACTCATATGAAACAAATTTTTTTAACGTAGAATATGGAATTCTTTTTAATCTATCTACTTCCAGATATTTCTTGGCTGGTGTATATAGTAATTAAAATTCAAACATTTTCAGATACTTCATCCATTGTCTTAGAACCATATTGAAATCCATTTGTCGATAAATATGGTAAATCTATCTTAAAATATAAAAATAATAGATTTCTCACCATATAGGTTATTATTCTATATCATTAATGAATGTAATAAAATAGAAGACTCCAAATACTTTGTTTGGTAGTTTTGTTCATGCTCTTCTAAATTCCATGAAATATAAGAAACAACATGTTCTCCATACATGATACCAAATTCTAACCAGGATCATGAATAATTAAAATACACCACACACAATAGTATTTATTTCAAAAAATACCAATATTGGTAGTAATGTAAGGTGAAAATTTTCTTATTCAAAATACTTCTATAATTTCTCATCCGATCATAATAGAAAAATCTTCCTTATCAATGATGTAATTGTTGAAGCCACTCATGATAAATCATGAATGAAATGTAGGTAACAAATATCTAGAACAATTAATATATGTATCTCAATGACATTATTTGGATGTTTCCATGAAATAACATCGTATATATTTTTTATATCCATAGAAACACCATATTTATAGACAACACTGTCATGGAAGAGTACCTATTTTATCCAAAAATAACACATTGATAATTTATCATACAAATGATAATCCCTTTATATTACCAACATTTTCAACATGTGTCTGTCCTAATCAGCCCTTTTCTGTGAATACATTGATATTTCACCCAAAAAAACCACCAGAACGGAATCCATATATCACTAAAATAACATATTCAAACATTTGATAAGGTTCACTAGTTCATTCTTATGACTTAAATGCATTACCACAAATATGTAATGGCCCTATCTACATTTGAGGGTTTCATTAGAATATATTCCTTCTGCACACCCAATTGGTGATATCCAGATTGCAAGCTAATATTTGCAAAAACCACTAATATCCTTTCATTTGAGTGAAAAAATATTCAATGAGTGGATGAAAATATAGAATATGTATTTTATCATGTTTTATCTTTTGATAATACACATAGAATCAAAAAGTGTCATCCACCATTATTACAAAAAAAATTGGTTCTACCTATACAGATTTCCTCATATGAATGTACCATTTTCATTATAGATCCTCACATTTCACATTCTTCTCACTTAATGATATTTTTTCCATTCTATATGATGGAAGAGAAATATGTCATGTCACCTGAAGGAGATCCATAAAAACATCCACTTCCCATATAGGTGGAAAACTAGATAAACCTTCATTAAACCCATCATCAAATTGATTACCACCACTGGAAAAATTATTCCTAATCACGTAGATCAGTGATATGGTCAAAGAAACGTACTGGTATGAGATCATTCCAACTAATTGTGACAAAAATCCCTTTCCACCTACCTTTACACACTATTCTCCTTGAATGAGTTGTTCAACGCCATCTTCCTTGATAAAACTATCTTTTCGGGTTTAACAATAGTGGTGAGCCATGTACATTGTCAACTAATCCATAATATTTATTTCATTAAATAAATCTATCTCAAATATAGAAAATAATGATGTTATCTCGTCTTCATAAAGAGACATAATGTACGTTCTACACAAAAATTCACAACATTTTCATTGACTAAGAGGGTTTTATTGTTTTAATGGAGAGTGAATAATATCAACATTAAAACACCTAAATTCAATAACATGATATGCAATATAGGAAAGAAACCATATCAAAAAAATATTTAATAACTATAGAATTCGAATCAATTGTTACTCACACCATAGATGGTCCAAATTGTCCATCTAAAATAACTCGATGTGCTCTATATAATTGTTTTCTCACTGTACATTGTTCCTTATTTCCATATTTATATTTCCATTACTAATGAGTCATAGTATTTTTGAAATTACCATGTCTAGCTCTGTTCTACTGATGAGTGGTATTATAATACCCTCACCCCATGGAATCATATGATGCCTACAAACCCAAATATGTGTCCCAAAAACCAAAACAAGGATCATTGTTACAATAATGATGAAGATTCACCATATGATATCTAATATTTCATGCACTAGGTGGATTCATACACTATCTCTTCACATGGTTTAACGAACGACCTTTAAAACATCAAGGATAGAACTTTGTTCTTGGATGAATATTCACTGATCCATTCTTTGGATTCAAATACACGCTCCCACCTTGTAAATAGGATTCCCTCTTCGAATTTATTCCAAAATTACAATTCCATATATTTCCCATAGGTATCTACATACTTTCTCCACCTGTATTTCCTTAAAAGACACTTTCTTCCACTGTCAATCTATTCACCACTTTTGTATAACCTGTTATATAAAGAATATCAGTCATCGATAGAATCTCTACTCTTATCACTGAGTCAAATATTCTTGCCTTTAAGGATTAACTAGAAACATATTCAGATGAAAAGTGGAATAAATTCATAAATTTAGCCACATAATCCATGATAGACTCATTTTCCTACTACGAGAATAACAATTCCTTTGTTCTAGTAATGCTAAATGTATGTGGATATTAATTATTCATTGAGAAATTCATCAAAATTCTCCCATTTAATTCCTTGGTCATATTTATCTATAACATATAAATACAATTTTTATTGTTTAAGGTTCTCTAACATATATATCGATAGCATGAAATTTTTCTCTACTAGTGTGAAAATTAAAAATAATATCTGATTCACTATATTCAACCACAACTCCTAAGTTTCTATCTCTAAATCAAGCAAAATTATTAGTGGATTATAAATTTGGAATTGAATAGAATGATCATCATTCATTGATTCATCACATCATTTCCCTCTTTCTATAGCGTGAAATTCATGGACAATAATCTGAAACCACTTTTGGTTCACCAATGGATCAGGTGCAACCACATTCTTCAAAATTTCTTCTGCATAGTAAATACAATGACTACTAGGTTATATTTTCAATACAGACAAAAAAACAAAACAAAATATCACTATCTATCAACTAAAGGCTTATTAATTTCAAATTTTATCACATCATATTACATGAACATTTATTTTGAAATTTAAAATTTTACCAAGTACAACCATTTTATGAAACTTTCCTCTTGATTTTAAAAATTGATCCATTTTAAAAATACCACACCCTTCTCCTTTTCAAAATATTTCATCTAAAAACAATGTCAACAATTTTTATGAGATGGCATATTGCACCAAATCATAAGTCATTAATCAATAAAAATATATAATCCTATTGATAAGTCATTTATCTAATGTTTGTCATGCTCATTTCATTAGATAAACCCATGGTAATGAAATTACCATTCCATTAGGTTTCAATAAAACCCTAATCTACCCATCTCTCTAGTAACATGAAGTTCAACATAAAATGGTTAGCTACCTCATTTTATGCTCTACATATCATTTCTTAGTGATACTAAACCTTTATAAAAACATAAAAAAGTAATATAACATGATGAATATCAACTCTAAGAATGGGATAACTGAATACCACTTCTTAGGAAATTCCTAAATTAGATGATACAACTTGTAACACCAACACTCCTCATTGACTTGAGAAGGAAAAAAGGCGTTACATAGAAATAAGAATCATACCCAATATTCTAACAGTATGAAATAATTCAAAATCTCTTCATTAAAGGCTATTTTATAATTTCCCCTTTGAAAATATAACCGCCAACCAATCATTTAATGACCAAATAACCCATTACATTATGCATGAAGTAAATCAATGAAAACTCAATGCATAAAATTTATATTAAAATAAAAGTACAAAAGTGTACCATAGTGGAAGTCAACCAATAATACAAAATGAATATTACATTACTCCATGATCCAACAATATTCATGATTGAACCCCACAAAACATCCCATGTATCACTATTCTCTATGAGTGAAATTTGAAACATTAACATTTATTATGTCATAGTAAAAATTATTAGTAAAGGAAACGAAATAAAAAATAAGTGGTGGGTAATGAAACTCCATTGGACTTACCCAAATGACATCCCCACTCACACAACTAGAATACAACATTTTTTCATAATTATATAAACATTTTTATATAAAATACATTATAATACAATATATTATATTACAAACAAGACTCCTAAAAAATTCTCCAAAAAATACCCAGTTCCAAGGATGAAAGCAAAAAATTCTCTAAAACCATTTCACAAGTTTCTTTTTGGAATTATCCATTTCATTACACATAACCACACATCCAATAAATCATTCAACTTGGTCCTCCCTATACTCAAGTGGGGTGATTCATGCTTTTACTAATTCAATACCTAGTAAACCATTTTAATGAGGGATAGCATGTGCCCTCGTCCATCCTTGTAATAATGGGGGATAATTCATATCCTTATCTATATAGATTTCACATAAGCAGATAAAACAATTTTTCCAAAAACCAATGCCAAAAACAAACATGTTCAACATTTTCAATTAAACCATTATTTTATTGCAAACCATTCTTATTAATAAATAATAAAAACAGAAATTTATTAGAACTAGTTATTCCATTTATAAAATCCATTAAACCATTTTAAAATCAAAATTTTAAAATCATGTTAGCAATTTCACATAACATGAAAACTCCATATTTCAATGATTCACTAAAAATTAACTAAAAAAGGATACCAAAAATTATTGCACAAAAATTTCACAATAAATTTTAACCATAATAATAAATTTCAAAATAATATTTCCAACTCAATTTAAGGGATTCTATTTTGAATCCACATATCATGAATGATTTGGTGAATAAAAAATCATCACTGAAACATCAACAAAAATGGATTGAATCATTAAAAACAAACATCTGATCTCTTCTACTAGTAACAAAAAATACAAATATAATAATATTTGGCATAAATTTCATTATATATATCCTCATCAGACATATATATACAAATAAAAGATAGTGGGAAAATTTTATATGAGGAAAACCAATAATAACCATCATAAATAATGACTTTTCAAAATAATCCAACCTCAACACACTAAGAGAATCATTTAGATCACCTCTAAATCAATGGGAAAATTTTATATATTCTTTTGGAGGAAAATTATTGAGTTAGTGTTGGTTTTGAAAAATATGAGGGTTCAAATATAAATCTTGAAAATGATCCACTTTTTTGGATCTAGTTTTTAGATCATTAATGGTTGGTCGCACAGTTTTGAATATTGTGCCCTAACTTTTCTCAAACTTCTATCTCAATCAAGAACCTCACATAGTTATCTCACATGATTTAGAAACCCCGCACTAACCATGCCCAATCCCACTATCTCATGATTCATGGTTTCTCCTATGAAGCCACTATGTTTGGAAAAACATTGTTCATACCCGTATGCCTTCCCATAAGCCACTATCTCATTTTGCAGAGTTTACAAGGGAAGTTGCGAGGATTTAACTAATTGTATACTAACCGTTCACTATTATAAATTCCCCAAAACATTTTAAAAAACTTACAAATCCTCTAAATTATCACCCAAAAATTTTACTAACCTACAATTCATAATATAAGGGTTACATACTTGAATCCTAGTGTCCTAAATTCCATATTTCATAAAATTTTACAATTTTGTATTAGGGATTAGTTAAAAAAACACATGAAATAACATTTACTTTTTAAAGTAAATTAACTAATGAAACCCTCTAAAAAACATGTAATGTCAAACCATTAATGTATAGTGTTTAGACATATTTAAATAATAGATGTAATTTTATTTTTTAAATGAAAAATCCAATAAATAACACAATAGAATAAAATATGGATTTCCCTCTCATGTTGATAGTTAATCCCCTTAAAATTGATATATCCTTCTTATAATATTATTATTATATAAATAATTAGTTCAATAATGTTTAATGGTGTATACAAACCACAAAAAAATCTCTCTAAGCTGAATGAATCTTCCATAGTTATAGGTTGGGGAAAAATATTATATCGGTCCCACATGGTCTTACAAAAATTTTATCAGTATAAAAATGAATAAAATTGAGAGTGTGTGTCACAAATACTCTTGTTTAAGAACATGAGATAATTCATACAAATAAAGAGAGTAATACAACACATTTTTTGGTTTTATAGAAAAAAATTAATGAGGGAAATATTTTATAGATAAGAAACAATTGTGATTATTGATCAATGATGATTCACTATTTCAATGTTCCTTGAATATTTCATGAATGGAGCATAAATGTTTTCATTAAATGATTAATAAAAACATAAAAAAAATTTAGAATAATCATTTTATTTTCTGCTGGTTGATGTTCTAAAAAATCCAAATGCATGTGGACTTGGATTGATCCTCTATTAAGTGTGTAAATGGTCTTGTTATTCTTTATATTCCCCACACCAATAGAAGAACATGTAACAACATGCATATATTCTCTCATATCTATCCAAAAATATGATATAGTTATCCAAAATATATTTCACTTGACATCTAATTATTCATTAGATAATAAAAATAACAAAATCCAATATCCTTTTAATTAGAACTATTTTATGAATTGCCTCACATTGTCTTCAATGAATTTTTGGATTTGTTATTAATAATTATTAATAAATCCCCATTCGTATAAATGCATTTATTTTAAAAAACAAAAAATTAAAAAATTAAATTCAAAATTGTATATGAACTACAATGGAATCTTACAGGAGGATTACCATCAGTAATGGTAGCATTGAATAATTTTATATTAGATAAATTGCAGCATGTTTTAGTGGTAGATCTATAATATAGATTTTATATAAACTAGGTTATATCTAATATGTGTTAGATCTAGTTTGACAATAGGTTAATACTGGTTGTATATTTAGTACAAATGTAGATTATTTAGCAGTTGATTAGGTCTGGTGATAGATATGGTTGGGTTGAAGAATAACCATCGTTTAATCATAACTCTAGAAGACACAAAATGCATGCATCAACACATTTTTTTGGATACATTAATTATGGTGGTAAAAAAAATAGTTGATAGAAAAATTATTCTAGAATCAGAAATATCATGGTAACACAATTATAGTGATTGATCACTCATTGGTAGATCTTCCTCCATGGAAGATCACATTTACCAGTAGGTCATGTTTGAAATAATGGTGTATCTATTGAACTATCATTATATATACTAAATGATAGAGTCTGGAGGTATATTTAATCCACCTATAGATCTGATTGAACTAGTGTTTAGATCATCATAACTATCAGTTGATCTTTACATATAAACATGTCTTCAAAAATTATATACAATCATGAAACAAATCATATTAAAAACATAAAAAATATAATTTTATTCTACTAAAATAAAGATGTTCCCACTATCTCCCCCATTTTTGATCTGTAATTCTATAATATTATAAAAATATATAAAAAACCACACGAAATTTTCTATTTAATGTTTTTATTAACATATGATATTAATAATGTAAGATACTATGTGTATATGATGAAATATAATTATGTACTTAAATTAAATAGAAATAAGATAATACCCTTTTGGGATTATAAATTATATAAAAAAATAAATTCAAAACAATGGAAATTAAAATAAGAACAATTATAACAGGTCCAGGACCATAAAATAAATTAGTGTTGGAGTTATATCTCAAAAATATATATGGTTAAATTCAATCCCTATTAAATACTATTCCAACTCAAAAATTCATTCAACTAGATAAGATGCAGGATCAAATTGATCTTTCCCTTTTCTATAGACCAGATGCACACAAGTAGAAGTTAAAGGTGAGATTTTATTAGATGGATTATCTCTAATAATAACCTGCCTAATAAGCCCAAAATTTTGGTAGTTACATTCTAAATGGATGACACTAAGAGGGATGGGGTATAAAATATGGTTTATTGGTAATTTCTGACACAAGAATCCTTTTTCGGGCTACCAATATTATCTTATAGATATACAAAAATATCATAATCAGATTAAGAAAAATCTGTAATGATACTCACATCTCTCTCCATATCTAGTAAAAATACCTTCTTTTATCTCATAAAATTTTTTATTAGTGGTGTCAATATATTTAAATGGTTCACTTTTTTTCATAAAGGCCTTAGTCACATGAGAGAATCAGAAATTATCGGCATGAAATTTGAAATGCGAATTTATTAAATTCTTATAATATATTTTGGAAATATAATATTTGATTTCATTAGTGATAGTTACTCTATCACATCATTATTCATTCATACACTCAATAAAAAAATTATATATATGCTCACCATGTTTCATAATCCTCTGAAATTCCCCCTGATGAGATTTAGTGTGGACTCCTAATAATGAATGAAAATGTTCCCTCACAATTACCTGGATAGTATAAGTATCAAAAAAAATTATTGGAGTTGGATTAGTGAATGTTGAGGAAAAAATCGAAAAAATGTTTTCAGTCCCCTCCAAAAGAGATGTCACACACACACACAATGGCTCTAATATCCTCCATGTAAGACATTGCTACAATTTCATTATCAAATATTATATTCTCAATCCTAAATTATTGAATCATAGTAATCTTCATTTGATGAACATGGATGTTGACTAACTAGAAGATGTATCTAATACTGGCTTCATTGACCTATGATACTCTTGATGATTAGAATATATGAACTCAATAGAAATAAGAAAGAAACATGTATTTGAATTCTTTTAAATAATCTCTAGTAACATCTTATGGATGTGAATAAGGTAAAACATTTATTGGTGAAGGAATACACATATTTCTAATCTGGAATTATTTTATATGATCTGATCGAGTTGCATGAGCAGTAAAAGTATAATCTTAAAACAATCTAACATCATCTCGTTCCTCCACTAGAGAACCATTGGATATTTTCCATCAATATTAATGAAACATCCATATTTCTCGGGTGGACATCCATCATCATCATCATCACTATAACACTCACCATTCAAATTTGGTTCTTGAATTTTTAAGAATCTTGGAATAAGAATGTTGATTCCACATAAATGGAGCATCATCCTTAGTATAGGATGATGGCTCGTATCTATGGACAAAATTATTTACCATAGAACCTAGTGATTTTTTATTTATAGACAGAACTAAAACTAATAGTAAAAAACATGGATATTATTGTTACCTATAAAATAATAATTAACATTAATTAGGACTTTTGATTTACAAGGACCATCATCATTACCAGCTATAAAACCTTTATAAACATGAACTACATAATTTTAGATCTCAGATGAACTCTCTACGTGTTCTTATCCTATAACATCGACCTCCTTTTATTTTCATTCCCTTGATATGTTCAAATTAGCAGATAGGGAAATATAATGGTGAGATTATCCAAAATAATCATAATGACTATTTTCCACATCTATGAGACTCTATGCCTCAACTAAAACATAATATCTGCCTTTAAGCATCACTACATAACCATCCACTCCCACTAAAAATAAATCACAACCTCATTTAGATGTATTCTAGGGTAAACTATATTATTATGCCTAGTAGGGTGCTCCATATGGTTAAAATTGTAAAGACCCATAAATTACAAGGAATTTTTTTTCTTATTTTTCTTTGGGGTTTTACGAGTACGCATTTTCTGACGGCACCTGATTCTGAGGCCCGGTGTGCCCGGAATCCTTTTTCGAAATTTTTCTCAGGTACGTTCAGTGAACGAACAAGCGGGTTTTTCTAACTTTTGAGCCACTGCTCAGAATTGAAATCTGACGGCACCGATGAAACCGCAACGCCGGTATTTGAATAGAAAGACCTTTTCTGGAGTTGAGTTTGCTCGGGGATTGTTGTTAAACATTGCATTAATTTTAAAGTGAAATAAAAATCATGTTACAATTTTAGTCCACTTTCATAAGTGGTTTTGCCCATGTGAGGGAGTTGGGGTGGGACCCACTAATGTTCTAACTCCCCTTGTGAGGATTTAATATGAGGTGGGGCCCATATGAGCCCCCACCTTTTCATTTATATTTTCCCTAACTCCTTTTAAAACAACTCTTGTCATTATTGTTGCCAACATTCCATTTAATTTTGACAAGTTTAGATTAATTAAATGTAGAGAATTAATTTCGAATGTTGGAATTTTAAAAATGTTGGCAAAGAAAATAAAATAAAGCGAAGGCCTTATTTTATTTTTGGTTGCTTCATTGCGTTGAGAGGGGGGAGCGTTCTTCACATTGGAAGAACATTATCTTTCCGGCGAAGAACTTTTCTACCTTGACAAAGAATGCCATCAAACCATTTTCCGAAGAACGACGATGTGCCATCCTTCATTCTTCTTTTTGTGTAAAAGGAAGGGAGACACCGCTCCTCTTCAGATGTTCTCTGTCAAAATATACGGACCCTCACCGTGATGCCGTATTTCATGACACAAACTTCCTCAAACTTCATCAAGGTAGGGGTTTGATTTTGTTCGTGAATTATTCTATGCCATTCAACGTCATTTTCTTTGGGCAGCTTGTTATCAATTTAATGGGAGGAGGTCGGACAGCACGAACATGGCTGACCCTCCTCCCCCTTTTGTTGTTGTGTTCGTTACAGCTCGAACGAAGGCGGCGCGGTGCAACGGAACCGCGCGGAAACAAGGAGAAATGCGGTGAAGAAGCGAGGCGCCCTCGTGCTGCACCATTGAGGCCGAAAGATGTCGCGGCCGGAGTCGGGCCACGGTGAAGGGGTGCGGTTCCATCGCGCCGCTCTGGAGAACCACGAAGAGGTCGCGGCCGGAACGGGACCACAACGACATTTGAAAGCCTTCGCAGTAAAGAGCAGGTACCTGGAAGACCACTAGCGATGTCGATAGAAAACGGACCACCAGAGAGCGTCTGGTGGTTTGCGGAAACTGGCGGCGGCAGGCCACCCCGATGCGGGGGCGCGGCGCAGGAAAAAGCCGCCGCGGCGGAGCCGGGGCGGATCAGAACGGCCTTTTCATCCCGGGTTTAGGGGAGGCGGCGCGACGTTAAAGCGACACCGTTCGGTCAACCGGGGGGCACAACACCCCCCCCCCCCCCAAATCTGCTCAGCCAGCGGGCGCCCAGACCGGACCGGCCGCTCCGGGTCTCCTGCCTATTCGGGCCGACCCAGGGGGTTTGGGGCCGGGTCGGTCCTGGGCCAAAACCCCATAAAACCAGACATGTTTGTTTAAATGCCCGTAACTTGGGATACATATCTTCTATCGACGCACCGTCAGTTGAGATGCGATCCTTGGATTGATATGTTCGTTCTGATATATTACACACAATGTTTCAGAGAACTTTGGGTACGGCCGAGTGGGTTCGAGCACAGAACCAACTGGGCCCTCAGAGAAGAAACGCTTATAACTTGAGCTCCAGACGTCCGATTGACATGTCGTCGACTTTATTGTGTTTCTATTAGGGATACATACCATTTGGCTTCTCTGATCGAGGTTTGGACGTAGCTGGACTATGGTCAGGTTGGTTTTAGATTAAAAACCAACTGAGCCCTTGGGGAAAAAAGCCAATAACTCTCAAACCGGGCATCCGATTGACGCGCCGCCTGTCACATTGTGTTTCTATCAACGATAAGGAACCTTGGGATAAATCAACTATGGCATGTGTGATAGTTTATGTATCGACATCTTGGATCATGGATCGAACCCTCTCGAAACGAGCGTGCTATGTGCAGAAACCCTAGAGCTGGCTAAGACTTGATGACTTCTGATCGATCGAATTAGAGTGTTTCGGATAGCCCAGTGGAGAGCGCTTGGTTGTAGCGGTAGACCCACGATGGAGAAGCACTTGGTTGTAGCGGCAGACCTGTAGTACTCAACAGAAGAAGTACCTCTATAGGCCATGAGGGGGAGTGCTTGGTTGTAGCGGCAGATCCATGGTGGGAAGCACTTGGTTGTAGCAGCAGGCCCACAGTACTCGACAAGTGGAGTACTCCAGCATTCCAAGGTTAGTGGGAAGAGCTTGGTTGTAGCGGCAAGCCCATTGTACTCGATAGAGGGGGAATTCCCCCACATCTATGGGTTTGACGGTGAAGACATTCATACTGGAATCCTCCGTGGGTTCGATGACGATGACAACCGTACTAGAATCATCTGTGGGTTCGGCGGTGACGACTATAGTACTTGTATCCTACGTGGGCCCCAACTAGATGAATCAGTGGCTACATATGATCATCTCTATCACCTTACGAAGAAGTATGCTAGTGTGAGATAATTCTTGAATTTCAATCGTTATCTTCGATATGATTGACTTACTTCCTATGTGGATTTTGTTTTGATTTCCTGTGTGGATTGGGTTGTACTATCCTGTGTGGACGTGATCGAAATTGGGATAGGATGTTGTAGCCGAACTGGAATTGATGACTTAGTTATATGTATGGGCATATACCTAAGTAGTGTTGGATGTTACTTCGTGATTGTATCTTCCTTCTGTGAATTATCCTTTGTGGATTCTGGGAGACCTTTGGGGGTCTCGGGGTCCCTACTAAGAAGTTTATACTCACCCATGCACGGGCTATACCGCCAATACGTTGTGTTGGATGTAGACGACAGACGGAATTGATCATGGTTGAGGCTTGTGGGGAAATTCGATACCTGGAGGTGGACCACCAGGTGGGACGTACACAGAGTGGACAGCTGGACCCAAGGAGCTAAGGAGGCTATCTGTACCCACCCTTCAGGTGTAATTTCTAGTGGACAGATCGACATTGATGCTTTACATTTAGTTTTTGTACTTTTTTCCAGTTCTACTTTACTTTCAGTTTGGGTTTTTATTCTGTCCCATTTACATTTTTCACTTACTTTTTACTCCATTTACATAGTGTTTACTTCTTCTGGCTTACTATGTGGTGTTTGCTTACTTTTAAAGGAAATTCCTTCCCCTTTTGGTCAGGATTTATACCTTGGTGCTAGTTTCCATCCCTTGGCCTATGAGAGGCGGGCTTGGGGTAGTCACGACACGGTTCCTAAGGACGGTTCGTGACAAAAATAATAATATGAAATATCATAATCTTCCACCCTGTAGACACCATGAAATGTGTTCCATGAACTTTTACTATAAAACGTCCTCAATTAGGCTCGAAATGATCACGATGTGACTCTAAATTTTTTCATGGGGGTCAGTTACAGAAGAGAAGGCACCAGCCCAAAGGGCTGGGATGAAAATCTATTAGCCAATTAGTTGGCTCATCTAACTGAATTCAAAGAAGCCTAACAATCAAATATGCTGGCAATTGGTAAACAAGAACATACACCTACTTACACTCACCAATTCTACCAGCTACCTTGTCTGTTTTCATAATGGATTATGTCAACCATGCTAATGGAAAACATCCAGAATCCATATTGACCTTCCAGAATTCATCAAGAATTCCAATATTCTCATTTGGTAGCACCCAGATATGTCAACTAGAATGCTCTGATGACAAACCTGGGGCAGACTCAACTCTCCCCCCTCATACAAGATTATTCTTATTACCCACAGATAGGAAAGGGAGGATTTGGGAAACCACATAAACCTACTCCAGATATAGAATATACGTATATTCGTGTTCTTTCCATTGATTTCAATACACATATCATAGAAAATAGTGAATGGGAAGACCCAAATTCCTACCCAAA
This sequence comes from Viscum album, assembly GCA_963277665.1. Taxonomy (NCBI): domain Eukaryota; kingdom Viridiplantae; phylum Streptophyta; class Magnoliopsida; order Santalales; family Viscaceae; genus Viscum; species Viscum album. The sequence continues at coordinate 475,143,100 of OY728126.1, forward strand.
TTCTGGAAGCTTTCCAGAATATCATAAAAGATACTTCTACAGTACCATGGGAATATAAACATAACTCAGTCCCCACACCTAGGATGACACATCGGAATTCCATCCCAAAGAAGATACATACATCTGTTCTAGTCAAGGATGGTTATGGGGAATGACCCCCCATATCATACGAATAGCCGGATCGGGAACATACACCCTTACCAATCAGAGATAATTGGCCTATTCTGATTACCACTCCAAAGCATGAACATACCCCTCCCCATAATAACCACTTCTCCCAGCATGTGGCCCCAACTATGTATAAAAAGAGCATCTAAGAAGTAGTCTCACCATTAACAATTTCAAAATCAATATCCAAAAGTAGACTTGGCTCAACATAATACTGGAGTTCATGTAGCCCTACGATATTTATCTTTTTCTACTCAAGATCCTATCCTCCCATTACCAAATTATTGGAGTATTAGTAGTAATTATGTAGTTACCCATCAGAAACTTCATCATAAAATATTTACTCATGAATATTTGGTCAATCTAGAGAGTCTCTCTATGGATGAGATCGATGGAAACCCTCAATGTTTCCAAAAGACCATGAAGCATGTTGATTTATCCCTTTCTATAATCCACCATGGTTGTCCTCCTAGTGATGGAATTTTATGTGAATGTTCTCATTACATTATTGTTTCACATTGTCAAGATATTTCACTAATCAATAATATAGTAACGAGAAACCCCTATTATATTGATGAGCATGCCAACATAAGACCATTCATGTCTTATGCCCTTTCATTAACAGGTGAAATAATTTCTCAATCAGAATATTTCCTAAGGTGACAGTTACTATCTGTACCTCCACTGGGTTATTTTCTTTATGATATGGTAGAGGAAGAAAAAATGATTCTATTGTTTGTAATAAAAAAATAGTGAAGTGCCCACTCTAGATGATCCAAGTAGAGAAACATCTAGAAAAAGATAATGATGATATCTTGAATATGAGGAAAAAATTGGATAAAGGGAAAGTACAAACCATGTTTTGGCCATCGGAAAAAACTCAATACAAAATTATAAAAATTGATGGAGGAAGATTTAAATCATGATATACACCTCAATGTATAAATAAATATTCTTCATTTGAAAACCAATGTATTACCTTATGGTGAATATCAAAGTCATGTAAATGAATTATAAGGGTTGTGATGGAAATTAATCTTGGTCTCTTTCTCTATTTCCCCACATCTAATGGATGATTTCTAGTAGATAACCCTTTAGTGTGGATGCCTTAATGCACTGAAGTGGTTGTAACTATTAATTTCTGATACCATATTTGTTGTTCATATCACAGGATGATGTGCACAGAGAGAATTACATTTCAATGCGCTCCAAAATCAGAAAAGCCCTCCAAAACTGGTCAAAAGCTATGTTATTTCCCAGAGCTGACTTCAATCAACCGATTTTGTGTATAATCAGGGATACAATCAAGAACATGACTCATATTGATCTTATCAGAGTTAGGCTTGATGAGAGAATGATGCTGAGATACTTTTTCATCAAGCATCTAAGAACATTATGCAAGCATCCCACATAGAGGATGTCATCCATTAGTGGGAGAAAATTTTTGAAATAGCACAACAATATTCCAAAACAAGCGATTTGAGTGGTTTTCAGATAATTCACCCACATATAGATTTGAAAAAAATCAAAAAATCAGAATAGTAGTTGTGAAAATCTCAACAATAGAAGTTAAAGAGCCACACCGACCTGTAAGGATAAGGGTATTATTTAATTAAACCATAAAATTTAATAAAAAATGTTCAATGGTTTGAAAAAGAAGAAAAAAAATATCCCCAGCCTCTAGGGCTGTGGGATTTTTCACTTCTACAATCTCCTCTTCAATGGAAGTTAGTTTTCTCCCAACTAGGGTAGAAGAAACCATGTGAATTCATAACTGAACTATCCAAGGATTCCCTTTGGGTTACTATCCATCAAAAATTTCTTAATAATTTATTTTATATGATAACATAGTCTCATGGAAGATATATATGGAGAAAATCATACAAAGATATTGAAAGAATGCCATAAATTCATTATGTGTCAGTAAATGTCATTAATAACATTGCAGAAGATCCTATTGAGAATGAGTCTAGTTTAGGGGAGTCATAAGATGAAGTTCTTTTCCATAACAAGACACAAAATAAATAATATAAGGGACATGTGCATACACAAAATTATAGGATTCCCCAGAATCTTGGTATGCCCTCGAGTAAAAACTCGCATCGCTTCAAAACGAATATAACAAGGGAAAAAGTAAAGGTCATATCACATCTCACTTTTCCAAAGGAGATGGTCAATCCCTTTTTATTGATGAAATATTTTCTCAGAAAGAAGATGAGATGAATGAATTAAATATACTCAATACCGAGTTACATTGGGACAACATTTATGCTAGACATGCTCGCCAGACAGATCCTTAAAATGAAAATATTGTAATAACGACTCAACAAAGAGGATTTTTCACAACTAAATATATAGATAATGAATTCCCTTCATTGGGAACATAACTAGGTCAGGATAAAACACATCCTAATTGGTTTTTCCCAATGGTTTATCACTAAAAAATACCATTATAAATACCACCATTGTTTTTCCCATTTTCCCATTGGTTAAAGCTCCACCTATTGTATGTGTATAGGTCCCAGCTCATTAAGATATTCCTCAAATGATTATGAATACTGTTGAGAAATTAACAACTTGGTTGAAGGCTATAGAATAATGGAGTGCACCAGTACAGCCAGAAAGTAATGCTTACCCTGAATGGGAAGATCTGATTCATCCCCTGCCAAACATTGTGATTAATATATTCCCATCCATTAATTGTTTGGGAGATCATGAGAAGCACTCAATGCATTTTTTTCTCATTGTGATCCCAGGATGGGGACCCCTCAACAAAAATAATTAGTAAATCTCAAATACTTTTTACAATCATTACAGGGGCCAATAGTTGTTTGGTATACAGGTTTACGGTCTTGATTAGTCATGGGATGGGAAGACAATCGTCAAAAATTTCTTCCCAAATTCAGCTCAACTTCGCTAAAGACAATGGTTTTTATCTTAACAATTTTTGAACAATAAAAATTAAAAGACTGTTATATTTCATTTCTCAATGGAAAGGATTTACATTTTTATTTATACCAAGAACTCCATCAATAAGAGTTTCTTCCAATTTGTGTGGAAAATCTAAATGATGAGTTACCAACACCACTGAACCCTGTGAAAAACATAGGAGGTTTTTAAGACCATTCATCCATTTTCCAATATAATGAGGATTCCACTATGGAAAATAATGATAAATATCATGTATTCCATTAGTAATGGGGAGGAAAACATGGAATGAAATGGAAACTATAGTCACCCTCAAATAAGCACCTCTACATAATTATACTTCAAAACCTTCATCATGTCAATGGGCTCTGCTTCCCTAGCATCATCAGCAATGAATACCTCGTCAAGATGATCAAAATGATCAATAGCGGAGACAGTTTGAGGAGTAAAATAAAAACTTTTTTTCTTTTCAGAATATATAGGTTCTCAGTTACATCATTTCATCTTTGAAGAAAAATTCCGTTCGCTTTCCCAGGTCGAAGAAACTGAACAAAGGCTTTAATGAAGATCTTATGAATTATTTTCCCTTTCACCAAATTTCGGGGAATCCCATTCAGGAGGGTTTGGTTTTCTTAGACCACCTACTAAGAATGGCCAACTATAGCCAAGTGAAACTGAAACATTCATCATCCCAAGTATCATGTTTTACTACTATAGATCCATATAAATATAGAGAGTATATGGAATTCAAAACAAAAAAATCACAGAAGTATGATGATTGAATGATCAAGAAAGTGATAAAAAAACTCATTACATTTTAAAAAATCGACTAAAATGACAAATTTTATCTTTTTCCACTTCCACCATAGAAAAACCACCATCATCAAAATATTATTCATGCAATGGTCAGTTCCCAAAGAAGATTCAAGATTATAAGGGAAACTTTAGTCAAAAGAAGATGAGCCAATGTCAAGGCCAAAGTTGACTTTTAATACAGAAGATTGCATCCCATATGTTTCAAAATCATAGGCAGCACCCCACCAAATGTCACAACCGGAACCAACCAATCAACCAAAATTTTAATCAGATGATGAAATGATCATTTGTTTCGTCAATGTTATCCACATAACAGATCCATAAGAAAATGATGATTCTTGTTATTATGATCCAGAATTACATATACCTAACTAGGGAACTATGGGATGAATCCATGGTCAAGGATATAGGTGAATAAATGGGTATTATTGAAAACACTATTTTAAATCTACCCCTACTCAAACTGTATATGCGGCATAAACTCATGGGAGATCCCTTTAGTGGGCACAAAAAGAAGAAGGATGTTCTCCCACACATGATAGAATTAGTCTTGGAATGATTATTTATTGATTACTAATTAGAGTTCATACCATCATTATTTCACCAAGTAGATATAACTAGTCAGTGTAATATTCTAAAAACAGATGTAGTTTCAAATTCTACCACGATGCTAGGTACATCTACGTCAAGAACATCAAATTCGAAGACACCGGCAAAACCACATCTCCATGCTAATAAATACTAACATTTAGACCAAAAGTATGATGTTTGGAAATAACATGCATGAGTACCATCCATTTTGTAAATCTTGGATACCTTGAATATGTCAAAATTTTATTGAGAAGCACTTATTGTGGCTTTGTTAAGTCTTCGAGAGGTTGAAATCAAGGATGTTGCTGCCGAGGATTACAATATAGAGAATGATCCTATAGAACATCATGAAGTTATATCGTTAATGTAAGAAGGTAAAGATGATGTTGAACATGGAAATTTCAGGTCATTGTATCTATCTGGAAATGTTAATGATATAGATATCTAATGAGACTTCATTTAGAATGGCTCAAGAGTCAACCTCCTTCCCATCCTTATACATCATCGATTGGTGCATACTAAATCTGACATATAACCTTATACATTAATGATTAAAGTTTATTAAAATAATGATCAAAAAAATCTATGTGATATTACACTCAGAACTATGTTTTGAAATCTTGTGTCTAATTCAAATTTCATGGTTTTCTGTCAGGACAGAGCCTTCAAATTTTTTCCTGGAAGGCCTTGGCTACTTCAACAGTTGTCCATTCCTTCATCATATCACCAATATATCGAATAATACTTAAATGGTCAAATTAGGACATTTTATGGTGACAAGGCTCCATTAAAACATGTGATTTTTAGTATATTGAGGTGTAATTATATCACAAGAAGGGAACAGGGACCGTGACAAAAGAGTTCAGCAAAATCAATGCTATGAATGGCCTGAACAAGATCCCAGCTAACAAAAACAAACATTTGAGTGTAGATTATGTTTTTATTATCAATAAAATTTAATGGATTTCTCCAAATAAATGAACTGATCTGCTGACTTTCATAATGTCAATTATGAAAATCAAACCAAATATTACATGAGAAATTGTTGATTTATCAAGCAGTAGGATAGAATAAATGGAGATGTCTTCATTTCTCCCACAATGCTTCATCAGGGATCTAAAACACTGATCATTCAAGAAGAATTTTTAGCCATAGTTGGGGAAGACAAGGATGTTTATTCCCAACCCATAACCTCCACTTCAATACTCCTGGAAGGACCCTCATCCACATTAGGGTCAGATATGGTTGCATCTTCTTTGGAATGTTCAAATACTGACACCACTTCTAGCTTTAAATGTTTTACTTCATCACCCACTTTTAATGTAGAAACGAAATAAGTGACACATAAGGAAGAATAATAATAAGATATCTGGGACACTCCTCTAGCATTTGAGAAAGGCATTTCCACCACTGTGGTTGAGCTCAGAGAAATAAATCATGGTACAGAAGAAGATCCACACCCCACATTTATTATTGTGGTCGTTAATTCTGAAAGAATGAGATTTATACTTCATTTATAATTCACCATCATGATATATTTGTTTGAAAATATATATAAATGTCAGGCCTCAATCAAGATGAGCCCACTCAGAATTTGGGGTTTTCAGAAGAACATCGAGGATTCAAGCATGTATCAAGAAGAACACAACCAACTCATGACTCATAAATTGATGCTGAAGTCGATGATATTATTAAACCTAACATGGTATGGGATGTGTGATATTTCCAATGGGTAGCCAACATATTCATTTTTAAAAAGAAGAATGGTGAAATCAAAGTTTTCATTGATTTAAAATATCTTAACCGGTGTTTCCCTAATAATGAATTTACAGTTCCGATCACAGATCATTTAATTGATTCAAAATATATACATGAATCGTTTTAATTCTTGAATGAATACTCTAGGTTCAGTCAATTCCTAATGGCCCTATTGGATGAAGAATCTATGGGCTTAAATCCCCACATGTTTTTTTTCTATCATGGAATTTCCTTTTGCTTAAATAAAGTAGGTGAGAAGTAACAACATGACATAAACCATATCATCAAACCCTTATTAGAAAAATTTATTGAATGTTATGTGGATGATCTGGTAGTTTATTCAATAAAACAATTTGTTCACATGGCTAGTTTACAAACCATATTCAGTAAACTTCAACTTCATAATTTGAGGATGAATACCATAAAATTATCTTTCGGGATTACCTTGGAAAATTTTATTGGATTCAATGTACGCCATCGTGGAAGCTATGTTGATCCCAAGAAGATATAATCTATCCTTGTCATGTCACCACCTTGAAATTCGAATGAATTGGGAAGACATAAAAGACATTTGGCCTATATTCAGTGCTTTAAAACCTATTATGTTGGAATGTGTTTTCCCTTATCTAGATTAATGAAGAAGGGAGTCACATATCAATGGACTGATGACTACTAATAGGCATTTGATACCCTCAATAAATATTTTATGGGTCCATCGGTATTAATGCCACATGTTGAAGTAAATCCACTAATTCACTATGTGAAATATTTAGAGAAATAACTAGGTGCCTTCCATGACCAAAATAATCATATTTATAATGAAAATATCATTTATTATCATAGTCGAACTATTCTTGACACAGAGACTCAATATTCAGGAATTGTGAAGTGTTGAATGGCATTAATCTTTTAATTGTAGAAATAGTGGCACTACTGGTAACATCACGAGGTCCAATTGGGTTATCAAAATAAACTACTCAAATTTATCCACAATCAAGATATTCTTATAAAGAATTTGGCAAGGTGGGAATTTATTTTTCAACAGTTTGATATCCAATTTCTACCTCAGAAGGCAATAAAAGGCCATTCTTTGGTAGGTTTCCTTACTAAACACCCATCTACAGAAGATATATAATTTAATATTAAACATCCTGATAAATTGGTCTTATCTATTCAATATAATACCCAACCATGGGAAATGGAATTTGATGGTTCTTCCAGAAGTCCAATGGGGAAGAGAATGGAAAACACTAAACTCAATATAGTTGGATTAGGAATTGTACTTATCTCCCTAGAAAAGGTAGCGTTCTATATTCCTTTTTGTTATCACAAGTTTGTTCCGACAATGAGGCATAATATCAAGTTCTCATTTCATGTCTATAATTGGAACTTGTGGAACAAGTGAACCACCTAAAAGTGAAATGTGATTCGTATTTTTTAATCAAATAGATCAACAGGGATTATGATATCAGAAAAGAAAAGTTAATCAATTTTTGTGATTTTTTAAGAGGATTAATGGCTAAATTTCCCTCATATCCAAAATTATCTTATGTCTCACAATAAAAAAATGTCCATGTTGATGCACTGGATAAGATAGCCATAACCATGGATGATCCAAACCAGGATGAGTCAATTGTTAGTATTGCCCATCATCATGTTGTTTCAACATTCTTTCAAACAGGAATGGAAGAAATTAATGAAATTAACCATATTTTTTAGTTGTATGGTCATAATATGGAATGGATGACTCCTGTCATAGAATACCTTAAAAAAGGAGTCTTCAACCACATAGATCTAAAATAGAACATATACAATGATGAGTTGAAATTTCACTATTTATGTTTGTCCAGATTACTAGAAGATCCTTCAAAAATGAGTCTTTGATGGAATCCTCTTAAGGTGTGTTAATGGATAAGAAATTATAACTCTCATGAACGAATTACATGAATGAAAATGTGGGGCTCACCAGTATGGCATAAGATTTTAGATCAAATTAAATGGATTGGATACTTCTAGCCATCAATGATTCATGATTGAACAGATTTTACCAAGAAATTTCATCTCTACCAAGTGCATGCCAACATCATTCATCAACCCCTGGTGTTTTTACATACAGCTAAATACTCTTGTCTATTTACCACATGGGGTATGAATATAGTAGGACCTTATCCTCTAGCTACGGATAATCAGTCAACATATATTCTTACTCCTATGGATTTCATCTTCAAATGGGATGAGGAAATAACTCTCAATGAATTTAGAGCCGAAAGTATATTTAGCTATTTCAAAATAGAAAAAATTACTAGATTTGGTGTACCTCAGACTATATTGGTGGATAACTGCACCAATTTTTGTTTTATGGAACTAATGAATTTATTCTATGAAAAAATATCAAATCCATCCATTCATTTCACTATCATGTAGTAGCCGATGGATAGATAGATGATTTCAATAAGACCCTATCAAACATACTCCAGAAGATGGTGAAAAAATATACCAAATGTTGGGATAATAGAAATTTTCATTCTTTTTGGCCTTATCAAAATACTACCTGTACTACCACTCAGCCAACTATATACTCGTTAGTGTGTAGAAAACATACTATTTTTACAATTGAAATTAAATTTCATTTACTCTAAGTTGCAATCTGTGAGCACTTATCTACAGATGAAAGGTCTCTGAAACAATTTGATAAGATGGAATAATTAGATGAAAAGTGATTTCAAAATTTTCATCATTTAGAATTCAATCAGAACATAATTGCACAAGATTTTGACAAGATTTTTTTTCTCCACTCATTTCTTCAAGGAGGATATGTGTTGGTCCTCAAGACTCCAATGATACTGGTAATGAAGCCTCGAAAGCTTGAGCCAAGGTGTGAAGGAACTTATTCCATACATAAGGTCTACTCAAATGGAGATTATTCCCAAATATCAATGTATGGAGAAATAATTCCAACTAAAACCAATGTGATATACTTGAAGAAGTACTTTTTCTAAATGCTTGTCATTTTTACCCGATTTATAACTTTATACAACACATCAGAATGTCCTAGTTTCAAGAAACTAAACTGTATAACAATCATAAGAGTCCATGTGCACGATGATAAAATTCGTAGCATATTATTCCCTGTTACGTGACGTTTAACTACATGAAATCATTTGTCTTCATTATATGACATTAAACTATACAGTTACAATTTTCTATTTTCATTAAAATTTTCCATATTCAAGAATATTTAACCACAAATAAAATCCTAAGTGGAAAATGATTTTCATTTCTCTCTATGTCTAAATCATATCTATATAGGGTTCTCATATCAAGAACTGTGTGTGGCTTGTTTCTCATTTTTCATGAGATACGTAGAGATGCATGGATCTCTAATATTGGGCCCAATCAAAACCACTATAAGTTTATTTCCCATTAAATTTATAGTATATGAATTTGATCTATATAGAGTAATTTATTGGGGAACATGGTTTGTTATTTATACCATATGGTGTCTTAAGTTTAACCATTCATTCAGAATGTTTTAAAATTTCCCTATTTGCCACATCAAACTCAATTAGTGTTGGAAATTATTATTTCTATAACTATGTAGGTATTTATTATCATTTTCAATGGGATATGTAGAGATGCCTAGATCTCCAATCATGGCCCCAGCCACCACCACAAACCCCCTCCCTATTCGTTGTTTGTATGAATCAAAACTACATAGGGAATGTCTCAAGGACTATATGTGTCATGATTCTCATCCATATGAGATATTTAGTGAAACATGGGTTTAATTCCCTGGTCCATCCACAATATTCCTTTTTCGCATCAGAACCACTTCAAGTCCTCACTGCCTAACTCTAAACTGCACAATATAATGTCCTTACTTAATGACATTAAAATGAGAAGCACCCAAAGAACTATGTATGTATTGATTCTAATCCCATCGATTTATTTAGTGAAAACTAAGACTTTTCTTCTAGACCCATCCATGTGATATATTGGGTAATCTCTTTAGAAATCCCACCAATGAATGAAGAAATGTCCCCCTTTTTTATATGAGTTAGATCTGTGTAGGGGACTTTAAAATCATTTCTTATATTTATTAAAATATTTCTCCTATGAATTGAGCATTACCCCCTTTCATATATCACACCCGTAATCTTGAATATTTTTAGTTCTTCATAATATTTTTTATGATTATTTGTGATATATTTTTTGATATCTAATAATTTTTGTCTGACTATGCAGTACGTTCCCCTAGGTGGCATTGAATAAGTTTCCTATATAATGGGTTTTTCATTCAGAAGATTCAATTGTTTGGCTATGTAGTATATGCATTAGATTTCACTAAATTAATTAACCCCATAATGGGTTCATCAAAAAATGGTAACTTCGTTTAGGGTAAATGCATAATTATTTCCACTTCAAACACTGACGACAATATATAATAATTTTTATTTTTGAGCAGTCATCCTTATATATTTGTCCCATTACCTTTCTCTTGATCTGAATGTATTCAATACCATGGTTTACAAATTTACTTCACGATGTTTTCAATGAAATATGAAAAAACCAAGTATCATTTGACCACATATCATCTACTACATCCATTTTGTTACTATTCATATGACCTGTCACTACAAACACCATAATTCTTACATTTGGCTCAGACCATCATTGAAATCCCATTCCTCCAGTTCCTATGAAACATGATTGGAAATAATCTTTCTATATTTAGGTATATTTCCCCATAAACCGAACTCTATGTTGTGAAAATTCTGAATCTCCTTAATAATTCTTCCTCATTTAGTAATAGAATGTAAAAATTTTTAAAACACTTTTTTCCTCACTATGTCATACATTCCCATAGGAATCCTTTTATATGTTTCCTATATAACGGTCCTATCAGTCAAAATATGAGAATATTTTGCTATGAAACATACTCCCTAGCTGTCCCTGCCGAAGAAAACCCCCATAACATATTCCACCAAAAATGGTTACTTCGTTATTATGAAATATTCTCTCTATGGCCTTTTATCCCTTTTCCCATACCATTCATCAGATCCTAAAATTCCCAAATAACAGTTTACAATATTCCCTTAGATATATGAACATGGTAATATGTCTTCAAACGAATTATCATGAAAATAGAGAGTCTCAAACCATTGGTCGAAGCTAAAGACGTCAATTTAAAGCCACCCAACGTCCATAGTGCAGGACTTTGAACAATACAGTACAACATCCTCACTACATGACATAAAATTGAATAGTAAAATGTCCCCACTGCAAGACCAAAAACATCATAGTACAATGTACATAGTGCATGACTTAATACTACATAGTACAATGTCCTCACAACATTCCTTAAAATTGCATAGCATAATATCGAAAAGTCTCTTTCTGAAAAATTTTAACCATTCCTCCACCAAATTTGTGTCTAAGTTGTTTCCCCGTCAATGAAATATCTTTTCATAGATAACCCATTTTTAATAAAACCCCCATATTTTGTATTACCACCCACTGTGGTCTTGAGTCACCTAAATCTTACATTCCCTTGTCAATCTACTATAAAATGTTTAATTACTGAGAACTCTTTTTCTTAACTATACTGTGTGTGTGCACAATGATGTTGCATGACATTCCCCTATATAACAGGCCTATCAGCAAAATGATTCCACAATTTGGCTATGCAACGTATGCCCCATTTGGCCCTGCATAATACAACCCCCTAACAAGATCATAATATATTTTTATGTTAATTTTTGAAAATTAACTTTTTTATGTTTGTACATAATGTTTTAGATTTGGTGACCATAATAAATCATGACTCAAGATTCCCCTTGTATGTATATAATGAATATTATAGAAATTACTAGCCAACGAACCTTATTTTGGATATAATTTTGAAATTTATAGTCAAATATATTTAAACTTAAACACTATAAATTTTATTCCAACATGCATGACTCTAGTTTTCTAATAACCAATAGACAATGTACTCAACATATTTAAATCCTTTAATGGGAACTCTGAAAAAATGAGTCTTTCCTAACTTGGATTAAATTTAGTATCATTTATGTAATATTAAGAAAAAAAAATCCAAAAGATAAAATGTGTGTGGTGTTGTTTATATAAACCTATTAAAAATAAAATTATTATCGATAGGCCCTAAGGCGTATGAAAAAATTATAGTATCCTTCATAACATGATGTATCTCTAAATATATCTAAATGATTTTGGAATGTGTTAAAGTGCAATAATTTTACCTTAACAAAATATTTTATTAATGAATGAAATTGTAGTGTGTGGGGGGGGGGGGTTGTAGACACCATTAAATGTCATCTGTGAACTTTTCCTACAATATATCCTCCATTAGGTTTGAAAAGGTCACAATGTTAGTGTACATTTTTTTCATGTGAGATAGTGACGGTAGTGAAGTCACCAGCCTGAAAGGCTGGGACCACAACTTGCCACTGATCTCAATCAAGGGTGTGGAGGCACCACTACTACAATATGGTGAAATTATTTTTTCTATTTCCCCAAAGAGGCGACTAAGATACCAACCTGAAAACACATGCGTTCAACCATGCTAGAGCTTATTAATGTAATTATTTTTCCTAAGTCCCAAAAGTGTCACCATATTCTATCCAAAACACTGTCAACATGAAAGCCACTTCTGCTCCCAATCTCCTTTTCCCTAGGGTCAAATTTTTTACTATAAATGGACCCTTTGGGAATTTATTTGTATTGATAAAATTCCTTGAATCCTAAAAATTTCTATCGATTCCCTATTTCTTCACCTAAATATTCAAAAACTATAAAGGTAGTTCCTTGACACCTTGAGAAGAGGAATTGAATGTTGATAATTGGAAATAACTAACTTTAGTGTTTTAAAAACGCAACACTAGTGCACCTAAAGCACCCAACATCCCTAAATCATAAATGCTTGCCCACCACCCATTCCTCTCAAAGTAACATTAGTTCCCCACTTCTGGGAATACCTATGAATACTTTTGAAGGCTTGATTCAAGAATCACTCAAGTATTAACATCCTGGTTGTTTATCACTTATGTGAACATCAAGTCTCCCAAGCCTACATGTGTGCCCATAATTGTGCCCCCAGAAACTTACATGGGTTCCCTTCTTTGATTCAAATAATATCTTCTATATAAAATCTATTAAGCCCTTTTCAAATCCATTCATGGAATGGATTCTTCTACATTGGATCCCTTTTCTGAAAGTGGTTATGATGAAACCTACACCAAAACCTTCTAACTTATTAAACCTTTGGTAAAGACATATTAGTGTGTCTCTTATTTTCTATTTTATATCCCCAATTAGATGTTTTGCACATTTGTTATACAATAGGATTATGATTCATGGAGTGTGTGTGTGATTTTATATCTGAAGTCACATGGACCATTCCCCAGGAATAGTATTGGGAATTTCCTAGTTTGAAAAATTAGGGTTCAGGTTCTTTCCCACCTTTTCATCTCTAAACCCTGGAATCTCTAGTCTATGGTAGGGAAGTTATGGTTAATACTTGATTTTATATACAAGAAAATGAGAAATCTCCCTCCCATCCTAAGATCATCTAGGGAATCCATCCTATTGTAAGCCCCTAACTATTTAAGTAGGTGGTTGTTGTCTTGCTACTATATACTTCATTTACCTTCAATCCATCCTTATATTGGACCCTTGTCCAATGTAATGACAATAAAGAGAAGGATCATCACCACACCCTATTACATAGTTTCCATGGACTAATCCGCCCTCTTCGTCGTAGTCCCATCCTCTTCCACCAATAGAGGAGGAAAAGTTTGTGTTCCTTTGTAAAATCCTTGAAATCCTCATATTTCTCACACCATGCATGACTTGCATGAGGTTAGAGATTCTTCATGATCACAACACTTTCAAAAACACATCCCTAAATGAACTACAATAACTACGATTTCCACCATAACAGAGATAAGAAGAAAGACATCCTCGGGCCTGAACTACATCAGATTTCATCCACAAAATGAATCCTTTTTAGGACGTAATCTCGAACACATTTCTCTTATAGGACAATACTCACCTATGAGAATTCATGAACTACTAGAACTTTGATTCCCACCATAATCGGGATACCTAAGAGTCCTTCATTAGGGCCTGAGCTCATTGCATATCCCCTTCAAGAATCAATCCCTACTTAATTTAATCTGTGAATCCTCCAAAATAGTTTTCCCCAAAATTATGCCACCTATAAAAAATGATCTTTATCAATAAGAAAACCAAAAATTAATTCTCTCATAAGACTATAATATCTGATCAGACTTCTTGAACTATGCGAAGTGTGATTCCCCACAAAATTCGGATATGTAGGAAGACATCATTATGGCCCGAGCTCAGTGGATATCCTCTTCATGAATCCAAATTGAATTCCCTTAATCTGGGCATCCTCTTTAATAGTAAGCCCCAAATTATACACCCCTCTACATAAGGAATCATTTTCCAGAAGTAAGCCCAGACTCATTTCACTCAAAGCACCGTAATCTCCTAATATATTAATCAAACTATGTGGGATTTTATTCCCATATAAATGGGATATATAGGAAGATTCATTGAGGTTCTAACCCAATACTACAAATCAACTGTGTTCTTACAGATCCATATTCCCAATAGGGTCTAATATAACTTGGAAACCCATATTATTTCTATGTTCCTTGGTCTATTTAGGCATCATTCCCACACCAAAAATTGCCTAATCACCTTTATATTCGATGTCCTTTCCACATTACATTAAATTGTACTTCTACGTCCTTATCACTTGACTATAAAAGTATGATGTTTCATATTAAAAG
The DNA here is from genome assembly GCA_963277665.1 of Viscum album. Lineage (NCBI taxonomy): Eukaryota > Viridiplantae > Streptophyta > Magnoliopsida > Santalales > Viscaceae > Viscum > Viscum album. The sequence continues at coordinate 475,158,201 of OY728126.1, forward strand.
GCACCAAACTATGAGGGTTTTGATTCCTTTCCAAAGGATACACAAGTATCCCATTTAGGGGTATGATCACAACATCAAAACAAACCTTCATCTCCCTAGATGACAATAAATTCTAGAGTGACCCAATGAGTGGCTTAAAAACTAATATCATCATAACTGTGGTTAAAAGAATCTCTAAATAGTATATGAGAGGATACCATGGATGGAGAATCTAAAATACAAACAGATGTCTCCATTAATGAAGAACCTATAATACAAATGGATGATTCAAAATTTTACACATGCTAATAATTGATTTCAAATTACAAGGGAATCCAATGTTATACTTGGTGAATGAAAAAGGATTCATGAAAATATCTCAAATCTATAAAGAGTCATGTAGTAGAAAATAATTCCTCTCAAACTGGTGTGATGAGTCTGACCTCCCATCCTCTTAGCCAATGCATGTTATTAATTATCATAAGTCCAAACTCAATGAATTCCTGCCCTTGGAAAACATGTCCATTTTGGATATGGAACTATAGTATTTTATCGGTTCCATTAATAATTCCAATGGAAGCTGAATGAAACCAGTGATTCCTAATCAGAACTCAAGTTCGAAGGAACTATGAATCACACCCATTTCTTAATAAATGGATTCTAGTAATCCATCATTTATTTAATAGTAATTTGGATTAAAAACCCACACCATTTTACATCTTCTCTCATATTCTCATCAAGAAAGTCCCTAGCTTCCCAAATGTCTAATATCAACATAACAGATATCAATTATTTTCATCTCAAAAATGACTATCTCATATCAATAATATGTACCATTAGATATATTCATAGATTTATTTTATCCTTAATTTTAAAATGGAATTAAAAAAACACATCATGGTCCCTCATCGTGCTAAAATATAAATTCCCAGAACAAACCATGTTTGTGATAAATTTGAACATAATTTGACACTCACTATCAATATATATTTCATTTCATCTTTTGAATGTACCATTTTTAGTTAGTTCTAGTAGTTCAACCTCATATAAATATTCAAAAAAAAATACATCTCATAGAACTATAATAGCCATCAGATATACCTCTGTGAGTTATATTGATACATCAGCTGCATTTCATTGATGAAAAAGTTATCCATTTAGCATTTATTATATGTTGAAAATTGTCATTTCCCCCAAAAAATCTATAATCTATATACTAGTTAAATTATTTAACATATCTATGAATGAATTGTATATCATTCCTTTGAAAAGATTCCATCTATTACATGTCATAAATCACATTTATCAACAAATAATTACTTGAAATCATCAAATACCTATATTTTTTCCCAACAACAACCACTTGATCTGCCGGATGAGGAATCATCAATTCGACTCTAAAATGACTGGATTGCACATGAGGCTCCTTCGTAGGATAAAATCCTTTAAGTGATAGAATAGATGGAATATTTATTATCATCATTTTACATAATCTAAATGATAAGGTTGATCATGAGGAATGTTGATGTTCATGATTTAAAGTGATTTTTAATTGTAAGAAACATATCTGAGAGGAATAGTGTTCAAAAATACAATTAATGTTCAATTTAATCATTTGGTTATTTCATATTTAATAATATAATCAAATATAAATTAATTTAATTAAATTTGAAACACATAATTTAACACATGTATAATATTAGAAAAATGAAATGATGAATATATTACCATTTGTCCCAATAGTGGATCACTGAACTATGTATCACCCAATAATGGATCAACAAACGATGGATCACAATACAGTGGGTCTCCAATAGTGGATTTCCCAAAAGTGGTTCACCAATAGTGCATCTCTCAAGGGTGGATATTCCAATAGTGGGTCTCCAAAAGGGGATCACTAATGTTGGATCATCCAAATGTGGATCTTCCTTTGGTAAATCTCCAATGGTGGATCCCACTCGATCGATCTCCCAAAGGTTGATCTTCCAACATTGGATATTCTAATGGTGTGTATTTGAAGATAAGGGATTAACCAAATATTATCATTACTAGATAATATTTGATATATCGAAATCTCTTATAAATAATGGGATTTTTTAAAATATAAGGAATATGATGTTATGTTACTAGTAATTCAATAGTAATATCATCTTTTATTTTAAATTATCTATAAAAAATTGATATTTTATATCAATTTGTTATGTATTAGAATGACTTATAGGATTCATAAAAACATTAATTGAACATTTGATGTCATAATTCATAGGAAAATTTCTTAATTTATATCCATATTATATCTAAGTGTGTTTCATCGACAAAAAATTGGTGCACAACAATATCCCTCAGCTATATAATTAACCTTGGTTGTAGAAAATCTATCATTTTTTTGTTTTCTTACTACATTATGATACTATCCAATAATCACATCCTAAATTTATCATTGTGTAACAAAAATATATTATTTCTAACTATATTTCTGGACTCATCAACATTTTTTTTAAACAGTCATTTTGTTTTAATGGTTAGAGTGTCTTTGGGTCTATATAATAGTTCTAAAACTCCATTTCATTCAAATTGATTATTTTCTTTGTGAAATTAAATAACCTAGAATTTGTTTTAAATTTTCATAATTTATTTTTTTCATGTTCAATCAATAAATAGAAAGATTTATGTTCATAAATAATTCATTGATAATCTCTATCTTTGGTTGCTATATCATGTTATCAAACTGCAATATTTAGTGGATGGTATCTATAATTCCTAATGGTTTTAGGAAATAAATGGATATATGTATCCTTAACAAATAAATGTTCATGTTCAATGGGTTCCTCCGAACATGATGATTATTGCTTTGGTTTCACTGAAATTTCAAAGGGTTTGGAATTTCTTTAGATTTGACATATCATCTTTAATGTTTTCTATTGAGATATTTGTCTCATGTGATTTATTTCATCAAATATGATAGGAAAATATTCCTCCATAATATATTTTCATTTTTAACCATTATATATGATTTACTATATGTTGAATATCCAGGGAAAATTCCTTCATCTCCCATGGATGCAATTTTATCAAGATTATTCTCTGTGTAATGAATGAATATTATACTCCTATAAACACTAAAATAATTTACCCATGGTTTTATATCATTTTATAATTCTTAAAAAATTTTCTTTAAGAGAATTATAATTTAATAACTATTAATTTTGTAACAATATTTATTCACAGATTCAACCCAAAACTAAATAAGTAATTTTTACTCAATAACATGGTCATAGAAATGTATTGAGGGGTTCAGTTTCTCATTTCTATTAAACCATTCTATTTTGGAGTCCTAAGTCTAGAAAATTTATAATTATATCCATTTATGAGAAGCATGATTAAAAATCTATATCATTAAACACACTACCATGATCAATTCCTATGGTTTTAATTTTAAGTCCACTTTTTTTAATGAATTCAGAATACCTTGTAAAATATTAAAAGACATCACTTTTGTGAGATATAAATAATACCAAAGAATTTATAGAAAATTCATCTACACTTATATGAACATAGTTCATCCCATTTAAGATAGAAACCAAATAAGGGAAATACAATTCAATGTTAAAAATATCTAATGGTAGATAAGTTGAAACGTATTTATTTGATTTCAAATATATTTTTTATTGATTACCATTTAACATAGGTTAAATAATTTATCAATTTGAAATTCTAGTATATTTGGATCCTTGACTAAACCATTCCTAGTATTATTTCTAAGTGGTGGAATATTAAAATATCTTATATAGTGACCCATGATTGACCAACATGGATATTACACAATTTTAGATGAATATTTATTATATTACAAAAATACAGTTTGAGGAATGTAATAGTATAGTGTCCTTGGAAACATGGAATAAAAATATTCTATCATGGTGAATGATCATCAACGTCTTCCATAAAGATCTCGACATTCATTATATATACCAAAAACCCATTTTTATTCCCTAGGGAAAGGAAACATAAGAATGGGATGAGCTCATATACTCAGTTAGGGTAAATAAAGTAAATGAATAAGCATAACATAAAAAAATTGGTATGGAACATGAGCATAACATTTTAAGATCATTCCTAGAATATTATAGAACATAGTAATTAAATTAAGTTCATAAGATATGAATAATAATAAAATAAATATAATAATCACTTAAAGAATAGCATAGGAATATATAGGGAATTTATGGCATTGACGTTGGTTTATAATGTTGTGAACATGTATAAGTAGAAACAGCTTCACTGATTAAGTTAAAGACATGAAATCAGGCCCCATAATCAACACATGGACATTAAACAAGTTCTATGCATAACATCTCAAACATATAATTAGGTCTATTCAAAACAATATATACGTGAAACAAAATCCATGAATAACATTGTGAATGTGTAATCAGGATCACACATTACCTACTATACATGAAAATAGATCCATGCATGACATCTTGAACATGTATTCAGGTTCGCACATAACACTGTGAACATGTAATCAGGTTCATGTATAAAATTATAGACATGCAACTAGTTCCATGCATAACATTCAGAACATGTAACCATGTTCATGCATAAAATTTATACTCATGAGGAACCCATCATTACCAAATTTAATAGATAGAGATGTTTATCCCACCCATCTCATAATAAAATTATTCATCCATGTTCCTCAAGATAATAAAACATTCATCGTATCATGATATACAAAATGGGAAATGTTTTATAAACATCAAATCAAAAACCATGAAATGAAATGGTTATAATTAATATTTCATCACATAAAAACATATGGAGAAGGAAAAATTTTCATAAACATGTCATCGAAGAATAATCCAGGAAAAGAAGAGGGACTAATAAACTTGGAACCCTTGAAAAAGAAGGGTAATTTTTAACCATATAAACTAGTGAAGGGAAACAAGTTTCTTAAAGAAGATGAATTTAATCATAACCAATGCTTACAAAAGATATGGATGTAGCCTTTAGATCATTTCTTATAAAGGTATGAGTAAAATAAATGGATTTCATCATAGATAGAAACAAAATTTGAAACATATTTCAATAATTTTTCTTAATGAAAATATCATTTCTTCATTGAATATTCTTTTTAATATATAAGACCATTAAAAAATTATTTTCTTATAAAATAACATGAAAACATATAAAAAATAAATAAAATCAATTGAAAGTGACTTTTATTGAAAATTATATTTATAAAATATTATTAATGATTAAGCAATTAAAAATACAAAGTAATATTCAAAATAATGATGATGGTTAACTATATAGCTGTCATAAAAGGTAAAAATAAACAATCATTTTTCATCGTCAAATGGTTTGAAGGAATACCTTGTTCGAAAAGTGACAAGAATATTACCCAAAAAAATTGTAAAAAAAGGGGTTAAAATGAATTTTAAATCCTACAGAATAATGGTATAATATTCTTTGAAACAATTTTTATGAAACAGTTATTTGTGACTGAAGGTACGGTAAGGTCTAGATTTAATAAAAACACTTTCTTAATGATTTTTTGTAACAAATAGTGGAAAAAATAGTAACTATAAATGAGTATATAATGGATAACCATAATAGTATAAAATGTATTAATTTAATTGAGTTATGTTTCATAAAATTTAATCAATGGTTGCATAATTGTAGCCAATCTCAAAGAAAAAAATGGTGATATTGTCTTAGTAAATTCTTATAACATGGAATCATTGGATTATACCCTATATGTAAAAAAATTAATTTAAATGAAGATTAAAATATCATTAAAATACGGTGATTCATTATATAACATATATAATTAATATATATATATTTATACACTCCTCAAAAAATATTTTATGTGTATCATAATACATCAAACTCAAAGAAGGCATATTAATACAAAACTATTTTACCGATTTGGTAACTTTTAGAACTTAAATCCCATTATAAAAGTATCAAACAATTGGTATGTGAATGAAACTAAATTTAAGTGTAAGATACATAGAATAAAATTATGGGAATTACATACTCAACACCAATGGAATGATTTTAAAACATAACATGTATGTCAGTGAAATTAAAAGTGGGATGAAATCCCTTTAATTTGTGTTTTGACTTTCTCTATACTTGTTCAAAGAACCAGTATTATAAAATTAAATTTATTATAAATATTTTATAGAAACAGATTATTATATATAATACCATATGTGTCTTTATTACTACTTATTATTACACATCTTGTAAATGATCCTATATTAAGGTTTCACATCGAGTAATATTTCATGTGTTCTTCAAATTTTTCATAATTTGTTATATTTTTTGTTATTATAATTATATAATGATTCTAGAATGTAAATAATTAATTAAGTATTATTAATATATATTATATTTATATCAAAATAATTTATATAATAAATAATAATTAAATTTAATACACTATTCTTGGAGATGGTAAGTCATACGTACGCATGAACACTCATTCCCTTTTTTTGTCGTACTAAAAAACTACGAAAATGACATATATATATATATGTATATATATATATATTTACATATATATATATTCTAATATAACTAGAATTAATATATAATATATATCATATAGTTTCACTAAATACATATTTCATACATTCTATGTGATGTGTGATGTGTGATGGAATCACATCGCTTTCTGGGGGCGATTGTCCACACTTTCTCAAATGAGATTATTATATTAATTTAAAATTTAAATTGTGAAGGGTGTGATTTATAAAACTGATTAAATAATAATAAGAACATAATATGTATTAATTTTAACACATATTAATAGTTTTTAAATCATAATGTCAACTATTATTGGAGGTAAAGAAGAAATGGACAATCATCGTTTCGTGAGACAGTAGTTCAACATACATAGAAGCAGTATGAATGATATCAATATATGAAGGTGTTTGTATGTTTAGAGTGAAATATATGAATAAATAATATCATATTATATTTAGGATATAGGGTAATTTAAACAATAATGGAATAAATAGAGTGGTGGGAGTGAATATAGAACATAAAGGAATGGTGCTTAAGAGAATACATTACTTCTAAATCGGGTAACTCATTTTCACTTTTGGGAAAATGGTTTTTTGAGAGGATTTATTCCCAACATGATTCTTCAAGGTATAATGAAGGATTTTAGGGATTTGTATTGGGAAGGTCATTAACTAATGTTATAGGTTCGGCATGTGTGACGAATCGATTGAGGTGGTGTCCTTTTATAAGGAATGAAATGGATTCCCTTGGAATGTTTTAAAACATGTTAGGAGTGCACAGGTTCTTAACTAATAATTTTCATCACAAGATAAAAAACAAAATAATGGATTTTTTATTTCCTAAATATGGACATAAAATTGTTCTTTTTAATGTTTATAGGTCCATTGGGACCTTAATATTAAGGTTTAGTCCATACATAAGTTTTTTTTGGCTTTAACTACTATGATTAATTTTAACAACATTTACTAATCTTTTTGGTAAAAAATTATCATATTTTTATTATACAAAAAATATATTACTGAATACAGTGGTAAATGTTGGAATTTAAATATTCAATTCACATAAGAGGAAAAATTATGATTATTCCTAGTCTCAGAGAGGGGAGGAAATAATGGGGTTTTAATATAGGAAAAAGATCAAAAGTTTGTTTTGAATTTATATTATATCTGATGGGGAAATTGATTATAATGAATGAAATTATTGTAATAGATTTACTATTTATATAATTTTAATTTAAAAAAATTATAATATCATTAGACATTAATAATTAATTAGACAAAAAGTCATTTTTTAACTAAAAGCATTATTTTACACTATTCATATGAAAATGATGTTTCATAGAAAAATCACAAAAACTCACCCGAGGATAATTTCATTGTACTCTATTAAAAAATTATTTTTATTTTATAAAATTATATTTCAAAATTGGTATAAATATTATTTTATTAATATAATTTCTTCATTTAAGAAAATAATATTTTTAATATTAAAGGTCTTTACCAATAATATTATCTATCATTATCAGTATGTTTTATTTATATAAATTGATATTAAAAACAATTTAAAAGTAGTTATTACTATTCCAATAATTAATTTTAACGGTTAATTTATAACTATCTCATTGAAATAATTATATATATATATATATATTTGTGTGTGTGTGTGAAGATGATTCATGGAAACTTAGTGTTGCGTGCATTGTACTCCATATCCGTGGTGCGTGTGATGTATTCTAATTCATACAACAATTTGGTTTTGCATGGGACACACAGTAATTTGGTAATTCCTATAGAGCATGCCATGTATGTATTTCATGTGGAATATATGTTCAAATTAGTTTTTTAATATATATATATATAGATAATGAACTATTTCTATTCTCACATGAAATTAAAAATATAAAATAATTAATTATTTAATTTGAAAAAAAAAATTCTCAAAAAATTTTAGGGTGTTACATTCTACGCTCTTAAAATGAATTTCTCCCTCTAAATTATAATGGGTTATAGAAAGTTTTATATTTGGATTTTTCATTCATTGAAACCGGCATCGTAAAAATGGATACTAAAACTTCTGATAAAAAGAGAAATTTTTTAATCATATGTGTTACACAAAGTAATATATAACTAGGTTTCTATATTGGGTAACATATGTGATGATTTGTGAATGTAAAAAAATCATAAATAACCATTTATAATGATGAAGATCATTGATCCAAAAAAAAATTGGGTCATGTAGAGAAATTAAACAATAAAAAAACCATAAACAAAAGAAACAAGAATGAGGTCATTGATATCAAATTAATAATAATTACAAAAGAATATTTTATATAACAATTCATTTACAAATGTTGAATAATTTTCAAGAGAAGATATTACTTTTTTATTTTAGCATAAATTCACCCTTTTTGTTCCATTATTAATTTTCAATTCAACACATATTATAAGAAATTATGTTGAAAATTTCATTTCTAAAGCATTAGCAGATCATAGGAATGATATGTAGAATAATGGGGCATCCAAACTTTCATTATCATAAAAATGGATTACAAAAGTTATCAAATATGAATAAATCTACCTATTTTGTGATAATTAATTAAAATAACAGACTTATCTGTAGTTTAACCTAAATTTCCATTAATGGTTAAACACATAACCCTTTGAAATGTATAAAATTAAATGAATTATAATTAAAATTTTCAATTCATCTTATCATTGATCCCTCAAATTTTACAATTTTGAACTTGGTTTTCACAATCCAAATATGTGAAAAACCTCATTATATATTCTCCTAAAACATGGTAATAACCTTAATTACTATAAATCATGTTGTAAAAAATTCATACATTTTTCTTCCAAAGGTTACAAGAAATATTCCATAAATCCTTGATGTTGTAAACATCATCCTTGATGATATAGTCCACTCTGTAAATAATCAATTCTACGATAATTAGTTCTATCTAATTTAATTTATCAAAATTAAACATCTCTTTATCCAAAAGAAACACAATCTCATCAGCATCTTGATCACATTAAGGGTCATATTCCCTTAATCAAAATATCTATTTTATAAGTCATCATCACCATTACAAATATCCTTTTAAATCCTTAATGATAATTCATAGTAAAAATACATATATATTTTATGATTCATATAACTGAATCATTGATTTCCTAATCGTAAATCATTCATTAATCCAATATTATTCTTAAAACATCACTCATAATTCATCAAATTATTTTTTATTACCTCTTACCTATATTATGAAATATGAATCATGTCATAAGGTTACTCAACTTCAATCTAGCCATTATTATTATGATCAATGTAATCAATAATCTATGAATATCACCCACCTTTAATAGGTAATTAGAGATCCCTTTATCTTCAAAATTATTAACAATAATGATACCACCTTCATAATTTTATTTTTTAGATTTCCACTTAAAAAAATTATTTTCATAGTGCCCATAAATTCTACATATGAAAAATTCAATGTTAACCATGTCCCATATTGTTCTCTAAATTGACATAAACCATAAATCATAGGTTGAGTAACACATATCATAGAATAAAACCACATAATCATGAAAAAAATTCCTATAGGATACCTAAATCATGAGACCTTACTTTTTAATCAACAAATACATATGATTAGTGTTAAGAACCCCTTAATACTACATGAAAAAATGGGGGTTCAAAACCCATTGGGTGTATGTTACTGTAGCAGTAATGTATCAGTAGCGGTACTGTAGATGCAGTTGGGCACTATAGTAGTGGTAGTACTATGTGGGTACTATTGCATGCAGGTTACTATTAATAGAATGGGAATTGGGCCTATAGGCTATCTAAGGATATACAATCCCACTGGGCCTTCAGGATATATAATGGGTCTCCCTTAAACCAGTTAAAAGTGGTATTTTCCTTGCTTTAATAATAAAATGAGGCTTCACCCCCAAACTTTCAGAAAAAAATATTATATTTAAATACTTCATGATGGTTCATGATATGTTTTTCAATTTACAAAGCGTGTCCTTGGGATTTTCAAACAAGGTGTTTAGAAATTTCCATTGTTGTATAAGATATTACCCCAAGTGAATCCTTGAACATCATATCAGTGTTGTTATGCGTAGGTACATCTATTCATTAGCCACATCACCATATAGTATTTAGACAAGGAATTTTTTTTTGGAAACCACTTACACTATCCTTTTTCCCAAATTCCTTGACAATTTCTTGAGCATTTCCTCATCCTTATACCCATCCTTTCAGATATCTCTAGACATATTATTAAAATTACACCCGTGGATCTCAAAAACGTTTTCTCATTCTATACTCCAATGGTTTACTAAACATTTCACTTTATACCTTCTTTACTGACATAGGCATGACATATATAGATAGTACATCATTTTAGATGAATATTTAGTACATTACAAAAATACATGCCTAATGGCCCTAATAGTTTTGTGTCTTTGGAAACATGAAAAAAATCTTCTATATTAGTAAACAAGCATCAAAATCCACTCACTGATCTCAAATTTTACTAATTATACCTAAACCCCTTCTTCATACCCTGGGGAAAGGAAATATAAGAAATGAGTGAGTTTAGAAGCTCAGTAAGGTTAAATAAAAGAAATGTATTAACATAACATAAAAAATGGGTATGGAACTTGAGAATAATATTTTAAGATCATGCCTTATATATTATAGAATATATTATATATTGGTAGCTCATATTACAAGAATCATAATGAAATAATGTGCATAATCCATAAAAATATAACATAGGAAAATACCTGAAATTTGTCGCTACACATTTGTTTATAACGTTGTGAAAATGTATAAGTAGAAACATGTTCAATAATTAAGTTGTGTACATGATATAAATCCCCAAAATCAGCTTCTTGACATGAAACTAGGTCCATGAATAACATTTAAACAATGTAATCAGGTTCATGCATTAACAAATGCATGTCAGACCATGTACATGCCTAATATTGGGAACATATAAAAATGTTTCTGCATTACCAAATTGACATGAAACCGGGTCCATGCATAACATTGTGAACATGTAATCAGGTTTATGCCAAACATTTTTATGGTATAATCAGGTTCACACAAAAAATTATATACCTGAAACTAAGTCCATGCATAACATTATGAATGTGTAGTCCGATTCACACATAACATTTATACTCTTGGTTCATCAATTGATACCCAATCCATTGGGGGTGATATTGGTCCCACCCATCTTATAATAAAATCATTCATAGAAGTTACAAAAGATAATAATACATTAATCATATCATGACCCATAAAAATAAATATGTTTTATAAACATAATTTCATAACCCGTGATGTGAAATGGGTATCATTTATATTTGATCACATCATATCATGAGGAAAAGATATAGGTTTCATAACAATTTAATCAATGAATACCCTATAAAAATAAGAGGGATTCATAAACATGTAACTCATGGAAAATAAATGGATTTCATCAACATATAACCTATGGAAGAGAAACGAGTTTTATGAATACCATGACTATAATAATAACCCATTCGTATAAATGATATGAATGATTCCATTAGACAACTTCCTTGAAAAGTATGAGTTACATTAATGAATGTCTTCATAGATAGAAAATAATTTTGAAACATATTTAAAAAAAATTGGAGGAAAATATAATTTCTTCTTTGAAGATGTATTTTTAATACCTAAATTTATTTAAAATTCATTTTCCTAGAAAATGCAATGAAAAAATATAATCTATACATGATTTTTTTTGAAAACCTTTTTCCTTGAAAATTAATTTTGAAAACAATATATTAAAGATTAACCTTTTAAAACTACTATGTAATCTTTATAATAATGATAAAGAGTAAATCCATATGTGTCATATGAGTTAAAAAGTAGCATTCTTTTTTCAAATTAAAAATGATAGAAGAAATGACTTATTTTGAAGGAAAAAACAGGATTCACAAGAAGATATTGGTACAAAATATAAAATTATCTCTTAAATTATAACTGATAATGGTAAAATATTTTTGGAAACCCTTTTTATAAAACATATAATTCAAACTGAATGGGGGTATGTTAGGGTTTCATAAAAAACACTTTCTTAACAATTTTCTTGACCAAAGTGTTGATAATGGTACTAATAAATGAGAATATCATGGATAACGAGAGGAGAAATAAATTCATAAATGTCCATGAGATATGGATCATAATATTTCGTCATATAAATTATATACATAAACAATCTTGAAAAAAATAATGAGATTGTCTTAATAAACTATTATTACATGGTGACTTGGGATCATACCCTCCGTGTAAAAAATGAAATTAAATTAATTGTAAAATATCATGAAAATAGTTAGATTCTTAGTATAACAATTATAATTCAAATATATATACACCTAAATAATTAGTTAAGGTTAATAACAAAACATGGGACTCAAACATGGAAAATTGACAACATATTGTTTTACCAATTTGGTGAATTTTAGAACATAAATCCCATGATAGAGGGATCATAAAATTGAAATTTTAGTAAAACTAAATTTAAGTATAATATACATATAATAAAATTACTCTCAGTACATAAAACACACAAAAATAAATTGGGGCGAACATAACAAGTATCTCACAGAAATTAAAAGTGAGATGAAATACCCTTATATTGTGTTTTGACTTTCTCCATACTTGATCGAACCATATGTATAATAAATATAAATCTATTATACATATTTTATCAAAACATATTATTATCTAAAATACCAAACATAGATATATTATTACCTTTTATTTCCCTCTACTAAATTATCACATGTCCAATTTTTAGATCGGGAAATATTTTCTTTATTCTTCGCATGTGTCTTAATTTGTTATAAAATTTGTTATTATACTTATATCATGGATAGAAAATGTAAATAATGATATAAATATCTTTTATATACATTATATTTATATCATTATAATTTATATAATAAATATGTATGAATTGTAATACACCTTTCATGGAGACGTATGTCGTTCTTATGAGTGAACAGTGTTTTCATTTTTAATAGTATATTGAATGAATGTATGTAAATGACATATATATATATATATATATGTGTGTGTGTGTGTTTATGTATATATCAATATATTATCAGCCATAAAATATGAAATGTATCATTTAATTTTATTAAACCCATCCTTAATACATTCCATGTGGTGTGTGAACGAATCACATCGCTTTGAGGTGGCGCTAGTCCACACATCCTTTAAAGAGATTATCATATTCACACCAAATGGGAAGTAAATAGGTATGTGTTGTAAAAATTAATAAAAATTCGTAGAGAAATAAAATATATTATATATATAAGTATACTTCCCATCAAAATGGAAACAATGATTGGTGGTAATGGAGAAATGAACAATCAACATTTCATGTGGAAGTAGTTTGCCTTACATATAAATATTTTTTTCGACATCTAATAAAAGTAGGTGCGTGTAAGTGTAGGTAGCGATATTTTCATAAAAAATATTCATTTATGTATTATATTGTTTTTTTAACACAATAATGGGATAATGATAGTGGATGAAGTGAATATATAAAATAAAGTAAAGGAGCTTGAGAGAAGACGTTACCTCCAAATAAGGTAACTCCTTTTGGTTTGTGCCAAATGGTTTCCTTGAGAGAATTGTTTTCCAAAGGGAGTATTAAAGGTATAAGGGTGGATTTTTTTGGGTGGGGGGGGTTAATAGTATAGGATTTCCCTAACATAAGAGGTTTGAGAGGTGCGATGAATGGGTGGAGTTTGTGGCATTTTATAGGGAAGGAAAATGACTCATTTAGACTATTTAGAAACAAGATAGTTGTGCACATGTTCATACCTAATAAAACTAACAAGAAACTAAAAAATACAAAATGGAAGGTTTATATTGGGATTATGTGAGAAAATTGTTGTTTACATTTTTCTAATTCGTTTGGGGTCCTAATTTTATGGTTTAGTCCATATGTAATCTTAATTTGGCCTTAACTACTGTGATTAATTTTAATCAAATTTACTAATCATTTTGGTCAAAAATTAACTCCATCCTATTAGAATCTAAATATTATACTGAAAAAAATTATGTATGTTGTAATTTATAAATTAAATTAAATTATGTGTAAAAATAAATATTAGTGTTAATCAGGTAGATGAGACAAAATGTGGTTGTTTTAAAGTAAGAAATATTCAAAAGTTTGTTAAAATTTTATATTTTTTTTCCAATGTAAAATTGATTATAATGACCGTGATTATATTATTAGATGTAATATTAAATCTAATTTTATGATAATATAAATTTTTAATAAAAATTAAAATTAATAACTATTTCGAAAAATTATTTTCTTAAACTAATAGTAGTATTTTGCACTATCCATCAAAAAATGATGTTGCACAAATAAATCCCAGAAATTTACCCAAGAATAATTTTGAAGGTTATAATTGAAAAACGAGGTTTATTTAGTAATCTTAATTTTTTAAATGTTTCCAATATTAATTTTATTTTTCCAATTTCTTAATCCATTAAAATCTATTTTTTTAAAAAAAGAGTGTTTTCCAAAAATATTATATTACACTCTCAATATAATTTAATTATATATATTCATAATAAAAAAAATATGTTAAATGTAATTATTAATATTCATATAACCATGATTAATAGTTAGGTTATAATTTTCTCATATATATATATATATATATATATATATATATTTGTAATGATGTTCCTTAGAAAAACAATGTTGTACGCAATGTACGCCATTTTGGTGTTGTGTGTACTATACGCCAAGTTTTATGCCATGCCAGAGTTGTGTGTAATGTATTCCAAGTTTTTATGAAATGTAGTGAAAACCAAGATCGCATTGTTTGTTAATGGCATGATTTAATTAGTGATTATACATATATATAAATAACTATTTCTAGTGTCACATGAAATGAAAACTATTGACAATATAAATTTATTTGAAAAAATGTATTCCACAACACCTAGAAGTGTAAAATCCCAACGTCCTATGATAGCCTATATATTTTGTGATATGAACTTAGAAAATAATTATTTTATGAAAACATGGAATTTGAAATAAATTTATTGTTTTTCCTAAATAATAAGAATAGGAAATAGAATTTTCGGAATTGGAACAAGAATTAATTTTTTTAATGATCCCTCACAACCCATGCTGATATCCACTTCCAGTAGTATTTTTTAGTGACATTTGATTTTTAAGAATCTGGATACGAGTATTTCATCAATTTTTTATCAATTTAGGTGATTTAAATATATCCTAAGATAATTTTTACTCTATATTTTCATCTATTAACTGATCATTTATATCCTTATCAATAATAAGATCATTTTTAAAACTAAAATTTAAATAAAAATTCTTCTTTATGTTTTATGTTTATAAATATGTTCATTTAATTATTCTTCCATTATATAATAATATTGAAGAAGAATTCTTTCAAATGTTATCTATAATTTTTTCAAATACAAAATGATTATAAATTTGAAACGGGTATTCATAAAAACATTAGATTCTTCATATGTTTTATTCAATATTGTTTTTAGTAATCATTATTTTCATCATTACATGATTATATTTTCCCATGAAATATCCTATTAATCACTCTTTGTGTCTTTCATGTATTTCTTATTCATATTGTCTTTATCATCAAATTTATCTAAAATCGGCAGATTGGAAAATCATCATTGACAAGACCATTTATGTTGCATGTATTGAAAAATATTTAATTCATAGTATCATTATCTATAATTTATTTTCTATAATTACATCAATTTTCATAATTTCATTTATAACTCTATTTCCAAAATAATATTTTCTTTTATATAATATCATTAATCTTTTCGACTAGTTTTCAATTTCTTCATCATTGTTAGCATGTGAATCTTCATCAAAGGTGTAGCAACCTAGGTATTTATAGAATAACATAGTTTCATATCAATTAATATTTATGAATAATATATTAATTTAATGGTAAATTTGACAATTTATCTGATAGCATTCTCAACATGAAACCAAGAGTTTCTCTGAAATCATACATTGCGCAAAACACTGAGTTATACTAAAAAATAATACAATATTATTATTATTATTTTAAATGGTAGTTAATGCCTCACTATAAAATTAGAGATAAGAAATATTATCAATTGAATTAATAAATATGGTTTACACAATTGTAAGCAATTCTTCATTAATTACCATGTTTTTTAGATATGGAAGTAGAAAGCAATTTAATATAAAGAATGTTTTTCTTAAAACTTATTTAATAAGAAAATAATTGTGTTTATAAAATAAAATCACTCTTTATATATTTTCATATAATGAAAACAATATGTTATATATTCAATTTAATGTTTTATATTCATCTTATATGTCTTATGATTATGATATAAAAAAAATTCATTTTTTTGGATAAAATAATTGTTTTCTAAAAATGAAGTTTTACAAATATTTAATGGAGGACATTTTATAAATATTTTTTTACATATTTAAATGATATATTTGAAAATTTTAATATTTTTTTTGATACTTATATCAAAATTAACTTTGGATAAATTTTTGATCTTTTTCTGGTAGCTATCATGTTTTGATGAATAGTAATAATACATTAACATTTAATTGAGAATAAATTTTTACATAAAGGTAATTTATATGATTAAATAATATTATTTAATTAGATTAAAGTATAAATAGAATATATTTTTATCATTTAATCCAATTTTTTTCATTGGATATAATTTTAATTTGAAATTGGACATAAACACATGTCAATCTTTTTGTATTTTTACCTTCTTAAAAAACATTTTTTTGGTTTTGACAACGATAATTAATATTTAGTTAATTTTAAAAAATTATGTGTTTTATATTTGGACAAATAGATTCAATATTAAAAATTATAATGACCAAATTTTGTGAATATTTACCTTTTATGTTTTAAAATTACGATTAGTAATTTTAATAATTATTTTATTTAACATGGTTAAAGAGTAAATCTGTTAAATAAAAGAAAAACATTATGTTATAAAAATTATAAAATACCCTAAAAATATCTTAATTCTATTTTATCAGATAAGGATGACCATGTTAATCCATGGTTCAATTTGGGGACCCCATGGAGCCACTTTAATGTGAAAATATCATTTTTGAATAATTAATTTATAGTATAGAGAAAAATAACATAAACATGTATCTTTTACTAAAACATTTTTTATATGGGGTAATATAAGATATATATTCAACTATAAATAGTCATTATAAAGCTAAAAATATTTCATACATCATCATATTTGATTATAATTCTTTTATATTAAATTAATATACATAATTATGACACAATGATGATGTTGTGATTGCTTCAATAATGATAGATTCAAATAAATGATATAATAAATATTAAAATAAAAGTAATTTAGATATTTTGATGTCATAAAAGTTTTATTTTTGATGAAATTTACATATAATATTTTATTTAATGCCTTTGGCTCTAAGTATTCACGTTGTTATGAATTTTTAAATAAGTCACGTATGAATAGTCTCCAAAATTGACATAATTCAAAACGTAAAATATTAAATAGTATGTTAAATGATATTGAATTCATAAAAATATATGATTCTAAAAAATGGTTAATATAAGTCCAAATATATCATAAATTATTTTTTGGTTTGTTTTACATGATATTTTAATTAAATTAATCCACAATGTGTAAATAATTTGATATTACTCTAAGATAAAAAATTGTAAAATAAGGGTTAGAACAAAAAAATATGGACAATAAAATATATTCAGAACATGATTAAAAATTATTGGATGATGGGTATTAGAAAAAAACATATTAACTACTAATTAAATGAGTTTTGAACCATTTTCAATCAAAATTTTATTTATAATAAATTAATATTTTGAGACATTCTTATAGTGAACATCTTCTCTTCTATAAATGGGCTCTTGTTCTTCTATTTATCTTGCACTTAAAAATCCATTTAGTTATGAAATTTTATTTACAACCACCTTCATTTAACCCCACCCTTTCTACATGAATCCATTCCTTTGGTATAATGAAATTCAAGAAATCCAATTGACTCAAATCTAAGGATGTTACCCAATTTAGAGGTAACATCTTCTATCAAGTTCATTTCCATTATTTTCCTTATTCACTACATATCTTCTTCTTATTATATGATTACATAAAAACAAAAGTATCCTAATATACTAGGATTTTACTATGTTAATAATTAAAACTACACTTAAATGCTCCTCCATCGAATGGATACGAAGATACGGTTTTTGTGTACGGGGATTAACTGCCTTACAAAATGATGGTTGTTCAATTTTCTCCTACCAACTATAATGGTGGCCATTATGATATAAATGTATTTATATATGATATATATTATATTTATATTGTCTCTATGATCCTATAATTTTTATTTACAACATAACATTATGCTTTCCAAAATGTGTAATATGATAATTTAATTTGATGAACTGTGGACTACCACCCCCTCAATGTGATATGAATCGTTCATGCCATACATTATACATATAAATTATGGATGTAATGAAATTTTGAAAAATATAGAACATATATATTATACTGTATTTAAAATATACCTATTCATCCTTTATTTTTCATTCCTTTAATATGAAAAAGAAATGAAGGTAGCGTTAATGCGCACGTACAACCTACCATCTCCTTGAACAGTGCATTTAATTTATTATCTCTAAATTTTATGTACAATTATAAGTAAATATATATAATCGAAAAATATTATATTTAAATCATGATTACTATTCTAGATATAATAGAATTTTGACAAAATGTAAAATTTTTAATTATAACAAATTCTTTTTTGACTCATGTACCGAATATCACAAAAATGACAGATTCGAACATGAATAGTTATATGATTTTTATAAATATGAAATAATATATATAAATTTAATAATAAACTTGAAAATGATTCTCAAGAAGATTGAAATTAACTTATGTTTATTATTCAAGAACATAACAAATTTATTTGATGAGTTGGATCAAGTTAATGGACTTTGTCTCAATATTCTTTCATTAATGCATATTTTGTTCTATACACAACCTTCATTTATAAAAAGGATAATTATACCATTATTCTATTAATTTAATTCAATGGTTTTCAAATGGAATGTTTTATTTTATGAAGTGTTTTACTCAATGACAAATGGAATGTTTCCATTTAACATACATGGTGAGAACGAGAATTCTGCCGCCACGAGAATTATTTGATATTTGTCTTCCATAAAAAGATGTAAAGTTATTAAAATGAAAATAAATAATATATTTAATTTCTACATATTTTAGTATTTAAAATGGGTTTGATAAATCCTTTATTATTTTAATATCCTGAAATGATATATTTTTTTACAATGTTGAAATGTTATATTTCCTTAATGTTTTTTATGTATTATGATAGGTTTCGTGGGCATAGTATATGTATACAGGTGTTTTTGTGATAAACCGAGTGTGGGTGATCCCGAAATCACTATCCAATGTATTGGGTAATGTGATAGAGGTAAACATTAAGGTTTCCCTAATGATGTTTAAGTAATATACTATGATGGGTATTTAAAATGTAACTCCCTATGTAGCTGTGAACCAAACAATGTTTTAATGTTATGGATTCCACTAGTTACCTTTTTTATTTCTGATTTCTATGATTTATTCATAAATCTTATGATTTCATGAGGTGTGTTAATGATATAATGTTTTATGCATAAAAATTATGATTTAATATTTTTATGTGTTCATTGACTAATTTTTTCTTTTTTATTTTATATTTTTAATTGATATTTTTATGCACATGTCATATTATTGAAATGTATTTTTAAAAGGGTACATGGAATGGTATGAGAAAGTAAGAATTCAAGATGATTTATACCATGAAAATTATTCTTGTTTTATTTAAGGATATTTATTATTATTAATAAAATTGGTCAGAGTATAAGTGTCTAATTTGTAATTTTGGAGAAGTAATGTAATAGTTATGGCCAAATTTTCAGAATCTATAATCCTATAAATATCCCAAATGTAAAGTCTTTACGTATCTCAAAATAATGTAATTTTTATGGTTGGGGACTTATAGATGGTATCAAAGGTTGGGTTAGATAACTTTAGAGGTTAGGGTGTTATTTCAGAATAAGTTACATAACCATAATGGTAATTATAATAGAAAGAGTCGCAGTTATTTTAGATAAATTGATTAAGTTTAAGGTAACATGAAGAAGTATATTTTTCTATTTACCCTCCATATAAGATAGTATATGATGATTTTACTAGTACAATCACACTGAAATTTTTGGTTTTAATAAATGTCTGGATTTCAAAGGAACCAAATTAACAATTGATATGATGGAAACTATGGTGTTTTTCTGAATAAGATACCAAATGAAATGATAGTTGCAATGAGAACTTATAATGTTGTTCTTAGCTAACAATCTGGATTCATTATTAACCATTCTAAACATGAGTAATTTTATAAGGCACCATATATACCCGAAAAATATTCCTATGGATGTTCATGTAATAATAATAAAGGTATGTATATTAAAAAGCCTATGTGTCAAGTATGTTGGAAGAAACACATTGGGAAATGTTTCAACGGGATGATAAAATGTTATAGATGTGGTACTAATGGTTATAAAGCAATAACCTACCAATGGAAAAATTAAGCATTTAATTGAATCTATAAAATGGAAATAATTTATTTCTCTGGGATCAAATGAATGTTTTAAATGTGTTTTGCATTGTTGTTATACAAATTCATGTACATCAACAGAGGTTATTGAATTGGATTAGAAGAACCATAAACAAATATGTTTACTAAAAACTAATTCTATTACAATTGATGATGAGGAAATTAAAAATGACCTATGATAGGTATGGATTATTTATTAGCTCATGTTATGACATTATTTAATCTTAGTACATTATGCATGATTTTTTTTTCTAGTAAAAAAGTATAAAATAATAAAATGTAAAAACAAGTATAAAGGACCTTGAATATTGTTTGAGGATTAAGATGTCTATATTTTAGTAATTAAAGTGTTATTATGGATCTATGGATGATGATATGTTTATATTTATTAATGATGGGATTACTTTGGAAGAATTATACAATTTGTAACCCTTATTTTTATTTATTGAGGAATAATTAACTTTAACTTTATAGATATTATTCTGAAGAACCATTTTTGTTTATATGATCCTGGAATTTGAGGCAATTATGGGTTATTAATTTTTGGGATGAAAAATGTAAGGTATGAGATAAATTTTGAGGATATAGAATGTTATAGTTATTTTTGATGAAATTATCTTATTTTTGAGAATTTTATAAGAATGGTATGGATTTTGAAAAATGTTGACACACAGACTATGTGACAACCTATTGTGTCCATCTAACCTATGGGAACCAAACCCACCACCAATGTTTGACTAGGATTTATCACATACCACTGGCCTACATGAAGTCATCAATTATTATTACTTATTATTTTTAGTAAAATGAGTCTATATATTTATAATAAGTTGATTTTGGGATATTACATTTTATCTAATTCATATCCTTATTATTGAAAAATAATTTCATGATTAATTGATAACTATTATTTTGGAAGACATTCACTCTTTTGGGAACCCTATATACCAAATGAAATTAGAATACTATGGGATTTTAGTTGAGGAGTAATAGTTGAATTTTATTTTGGAATAATCTAGGATTTCATTATGGATATATGGAGAATTTGGTAATTAATGGAAATGATTATCCAATCATTGATAATATACGATTAGGTTAATTACATTTTATTATGAGAATTTAAGAGTACTCAATGTTATTTTGAGATAAATGTTATGATTTATCGTGGAATACTATGTGATGACATCCTTATGAATTTTGGGTTTCAATATTATAATGGATTATTTTTTTGAATTTTACGGACAATTTTTTATTGAGTTGTATTTTTTAAACGTTGGATTTTGATGGATGAATTTTGGAGATTAATATTACTATTAATTCAATAAAAGATTTTTCTTTTTTTTGATTATATGATCTTATACAAAACATTTTGGATTTGGTTAATTTATAATTATAGGGTAAATATATTTTTTATATATTGTGGATTATGATATTCTCTATAATTTGATACTAGCACCTCAATTGTGGCATGGTCATCCGGAATTCTCATCATTCGGAGAAAAGATGAGTTTATGGTAGATATTTATTAAATGATGAAACTCTACTTGACACCTAATTATGTTTCCTTATGTTATTATTAAATATAATAAATAAATTACTCAACATTATTAAAAGGGCTGTAAAAAATATTTTTTGTGTAATTTTATTATTGGGGAATCAATGACCATTAAACCCATCAATTGTTAGTGGTTTTCATATTGTTATCTTTATCCTGATCATGTCTTCAATCACTCTCCATCTGAATTTAATGGTTAGTTTTTCTCCCGTATCAATGTTTTCCTATATGGAATCCTAGTTTGTGCTATATCTGTGTACCTTTTTAATTCTCTTTATTTCATTTAAATTGATAGTTCTATTGATTCTTTTATGGGGGATTTTTATGATGTTTCTGAGGCCAATTTTAAAATTATGAGGACGTAATTCCCTAAATGGGGAATGATGTAATGACCAAGGTATTTATAGAATAATAAATTTTCAAATCACTTAATATTTGTAAATAATATATAAGTTTTATGAGAAAGATGAAGCTTTTTCTAATAGCATACTCAACACACAACAACATGTTTCTTTGAAATCTTATGTTTCACACAACATTGAGTAATAGTAAAAAATAATATAATATTAATATTATTATTTCAAATGGTATTTAACAACTAGACTATGGAATGGTGCGAATGAATAGTATCAATAGAATTCATAAATATGGTTTAAATAAGTTTAAATAATGCATAATTTATTACCAAATTTATTAGAAATGGAAATAAAAACCAGTTTAATATAAAGGATGTGTTTTTTTGAAAACCTATATAAAAATAGAATATTTGTGTTTATAAAACTATATCAATCTTTATAGATTTTAATTTAACGTTAAAAATATGTTATATTTTAAATTTAATGTTCTAAATTCATCTGGTTTGTTTTCTAGTTATAATATAATAAAAATTCAAATTTTCAGATAAAAGTAGTATTTTTCTAAAAATGTAGTTTTTCCACCATTTGATGAAGAACACTTTTCCAATATTTGTTGACACCTTTATTTGTTTTAAATGACAAAATAAATTTATTATTTTTAATAGGGACATAAATATTTACATTGGAATTATTTTTTATATTTTTCAGTTAACTATCAGGTTTTGTTGAATAGTAAAAATACGCTAACTTTTAGTTGAAAACAACTTTTTCAATCGAGATAATTTTTATGGTTAAATAATAAATTTTAATGATTTTAAAGTATAAATTGATTATTTTTTATCATTTAATCCAATTTTTGTCATTGGATTTAATTTTACATTAACATTTGTCAAAAACACTTGTTAATCTTTGGTTACACTACTTCTAAAAAACACAATTTTTGGTTTTGAGAAAGGGAATTGAATGTAAGTTAATTAAAGAAATATCTTTGTTTTGAAATTGAAAAAATATTCCATATTTGGAATCAGAAGTTCCAAATTGTATGAATCATCTCCTTTTAGTTTTGGACAATATGAATAGTAACTTTTGGAATTATTTTATTTACCAGGGTTAATGTGTAAATGTGGTAAATAAGGGTAAAAATAAAGTTAAACTACACTAAAACATTTCATAATCTTATTGGATGATATATTTCATACCATGGGAATCCATTTGTCAATTTGGGGACCCCATAGAGCCACTTGAATGTGAAAATGACATTATATAATAATTAATTTTAACTAAAGAGACAAATAACAAAAACATGTATCTTTTAATAAATCAATTTTTATACGGAGATATATAAGATTTCTGTTCACCTATAAATATTCATTATAAAGATATTAGTATTTTTTACGTCATGATATTTTATTTATAATTTTTATAAATTAAACTAAAAAATTTAATTATGACTCAATATTGATGTAGTGAATGCTTTATTAAAAAGGATTCAACTAATGATATTATAAATATTAATATAAATTTAATTTGGATATTTTTACACCATCAAATACTTTTATAGAATATATAATCATATTATATTTTACTTAAGCCCTTTTTTCAAATGAATCATGCAGTAATAATTTTTTTAAAATGTGAAGTTTGAATATCTTCCAAAATTGACATAATTCATAAATAAAATAAAAAATAGTTTATTAAATTATATTAACTTCCTAAAAATATTAGATTTAGAATAATGTTTAAGATAGGTCTACATATTTTTGAAATGGGTTTTTTGTTGGTTGTTTGACATGATGTGGTAATTACATTAACCCACAATGTGTAAATAACATGATTTAGCATTATGATTAAAAAGGGTAAAATAAGGGTTAAACAAAATAGATAATGAAAAATATAATATATTCATGAAATGTATAAAATATATTAGATTAGGGGTATTCATACCAAAATCATATTATCTTCAAATTAATTGAGTTTTGAACCATTTTTAATAAAATTTGAATTTATAATAAATTAATATTTCAAGGCATTCCTGAAGTGCCCCTCACCTCTTCTATAAAATGGAAATTCTTCTTCACATAATCTAACACAACCAAGGCCATTTAGTTCTGAATATCTCTATCCAATACACTCCCTATAATCCATCACTTTCTCATAGAACCCTTACCTTGGGATGAAAGAAATTCAAGAAAGCCATTTGGCTCAAATGAAAAGAAGTTACCTGATTTAGTGCTTACATCTTCCCTCATGTTCCTTTACTTTATTTTCCATATTAACTCCCTATTCTCTTATTATTCATTGATTAAATAAATAAAACAATATTCAAAATACAATGGGATGTTTCTGTGAGAATTATTTAAACTTCACCTACACGCACCTCTATCTTATGGATACGAACATATTGTTTCTGTGTACAGTGATCTATTGGCTCATGAAATGATGATTGTTCAATATCCTCCTACCAGAATTATGGTGGTCATTATGATAGAACTGTATTTATATATGATATATATTATATTTATATTTTCTCAATTCATCTTTAATTTTTTTTATAACATACCATTCCACTTTCCATAATTTTTAAATACGATAATTTCTTTTGAGAAAGTGAAAACTACGGCCACTTGAAAGTGATATGACCCATTCATACCATGAATGTAATATATAAAAGATGGAGTTAATGTACATATGTAACATATATAACATATATATTAGTCAGGATTTATAATATACTTATGTATCACATAGTTTTAAATTTGATTAATATGATAATTAAATGAAAGTAGAGTTCATATGCACATACAAACTACCATCTCCATGAATGGTGTATTTAATTTCATATCTCCAAATGTTATGTAATATTATAAATACAACTAAAATGTTCTTTATTATAGTCTAAAACTTGATATATTACATAAAAACCACTTTATACAACATTTATGATCGAGAGGTCTTGGGACTTTGGGGCTTAGGATAATTACATTACAAATTAAAACACGAAATACAACATCTTCATGGAAAACATCATTTACATGACCACTACATTCCCTCGTAACCCGGGGACATTCATAAGAAAAGGGTGAGATATAAAGCCCAGAAATGGAATAAACATGTAATAACATGAGGAATAAAAATTAGGTTATAAATTATTCATATAAATAGATCACAAGAGAAATATAAACTTAACGTATTGACAAAGCATGATTATAATCACAGGGATATGTGGCAACAACACTTAACATGGAATTAGCATGATCCATGGCTCATTACACATAGATCATGAGTAAACCTTCATTGCACATGATGCACATGTAAATCCTCATTTAACTTGAAATATAATGATTCAAAACTCATTGCACATGACGTATCATGATACTATACTTTACCCAAGGCATTGGAGCTCTATCAGGGTGCACCATTCTTAAACATTTCATTTCATGCATAAGTGTGCCAAATGGATAATATAACATGAAATCAATCAACATCATAAGTTATTACATGATAACGTTATGTGGAATAAATAAATGAAATTACTATTCAATATGTATATGTTCATAAAGGTGAATACCCTTGATAGAGACATGGGTATCGTATTCACTACACAATGATCTTGGCTTGAAAAAATGCAGCGTAATTTCGGCAGCATAACGGCGTGACACAATGATTCATGAAAATGGTTGATGAGAGAAAAATGGGTGTCTCCTAATATTTAAATGAAATGTACAGTAATGGGGTCATATAGATACAGTCCCCATCAAATGTAATGGAATTTAGATTCATAATACAAAGGAATTACTTGGATGTAAAAGATGGGAGAAAATTCCTCACAGAATTTTGGCATGGTAACAGGTGTACATGAAAGGAATTAATGATTGTGAAAAGGGCATCCAATAATCCAAACATAATGAGGGGAGTATATCGAAGTTTAAAAATCAAACCTATACATTTTTATTTAAAATCAAAATGGAATAACAATAAAAAAATGGACAAATATGAGAAAGGAAGAAATCCTTTACTTGGAAGTGTGATCCCAAAGGCATGGGAGAGGCTTCTTGGGAGCATGTGGAACCATGGGAGGATTCAAGAGAGTGGAGGGGAGAATTTGGATGAACTAAAAAGTCTTTTAGTTAAGAGGAAGTGCGAGCTTGGGTGGGATTATATTGGAAAGGAGAGGATTTCTTAATTATTAAGGACTGCGACGCCACACATTAAACTAATCAAAAATACGAACAAGCCCATGGTTCTTTTTAATTGGGAGTTTAAAACAATATTTTATATGTCCAATTTTCTAAATTTCAAAAATAATAGGATTTCGTATGTAGAGGATTGTCACACTCTCAAGGAAATCAATTTAAAATGATAAAATGTTTTATAAGTATTGAAGGTCCCACTAATGCTTTGTAAAATATATCAAACAAACCTAAAATGAAATTATTTTAATGGAAAAATATATATTTTTTTAACATAATGTTTATAGTATTTTATTACATCACTACTGTGTCTTTATGATGTCATAAAACACATTATATATTTAAACAATATTTAATTTTTACCCAAAAATTTGATTTTCTCCGAAAATCAGGAAAAATTCACAGTTGGATATTTCTGAAGTCCTGATTCCCAAAATAATATTCATTTTATATAAATAATTCTTTAAATATGTGATTTTTTACTTTTAATATAACAACAAATATTTATTGAAAATTCAAGGGTTTGTGACAAAAATAGTTGTCAATCTTTAATAAAAATTACAATTTCATTCATAAGATTTTACAATAAAAATTTTTTAATAATAATTAATTTAATAATAATAATAATTTTAAAACTATTATTTAATTCAAAGATCGATTAATTCATAAAATTATATTTCTTAGTTGAATATTAACTAAAAATTCTATTTGTGCTTTAAAAACTATTTACATTGTAACAATGGTACAATGAATGCACATTATTTTTACAAAAATAATGTACATAGTCATAGTGATAGGGTCTTGTTACATAACCCCTTATAACACATTCATAAGAAAGAAGGGTAAGGTGTGTGATGGTGATAGACTCTTGGGGTGGCTCTGATAACATCTCTTGGGTGGTAATCTCTATTAACTTCCACTTCTCATGTAGTTGATTTTTCTCAAGCTAAACATGTTAAAGCTCTGATTGGGCTTGGTCCAGATTGAAGCCCAATGACACCACCTCCTTTCCTAGCTCTGAAAAATGGACTTCGTATGGTATATGTCTATTGGATGAGGCCATCACTTCCTTTTTCTAAGTTAATTTTATTTATTTAATTCTCTATGCTTATACTAATCAAGAGATCATTATTCAATGTGTATATTACCAACGGTCAAAATTGATAACGATATTTTAAAATATAAAACATAAAACCTAATAAGTTCATACATTTTATATAACCATATAAATTCATATAAATAGACCAAGAGTAATTTTCATTATTTAATTTTTGGGTCGTTACAATCTTCCCCCCTTAAAATATTTTGCCCTCAAAATTTAATTTTCCCCACTCTAAAACAAATGTGGGTATCTGTGATTAATCACTTCCTCTGATTCCTAGAATACATATTCAAAATTGTGGTTTTTTCAAAACACCATGATGAGGGGAATTATATTATTTCAAAGATCTTTTTCTATACAATCTAAGATCTTTAATAGTTTCTTCTCATAATAAATATCATCCTCCAACTATACTACCTATAAAGAGAGTACATATAAAGGGTCTGGTATGTACTTCATTAAGAGGAATACATACAATGAATCATGTAGTTTGTCCATGGTAGGTGGAAGTGTTAGTCAATTGGTCACAACCCCAACATGATCCAGAATCTCGATGGGGCCGATGTACCCAAGACATAACATCCCTTTATTTCAAAACTAATACATGGAGATATGTATAGAAATACCATGTCTCCAACTTTTAACTCAAGGTCTCATTAGCGGTTATCCGGATAACTCTTCTGTCGACCTTGGGCTTCCATGATATTCTGCTGAAATGGTTGTAATAATGGTGGAGAAGGTGGAAAAAATTCAGCAGCATATCATGGAAGCCCAAGGTCGACAGAAGAGTTATCCGGATAACCGCTAATGAGACCTTGAGTTAAGACTATCCACAACAACCCAGATTTCATTTTTACCTTTGGAAGTCTTTGGAAGTCTAGTGACAAAGTCTATTGTGATTTTATCCCATTTCCATGCGGGTATAAGAAATGGTTGAATCATCCCCCATATACTTCTACCTCTTTAACTTCACTTGCTGACACACCAGGAACATGGATGTATACTTAGATATCTGCTTCTTCATGTTATCTTACCAATAATTCTCTCAGAGATCTTGATACATATTTTTGTTTCCTGGGAGAATAGAGAAATTTGATCTATGTGCATCATCAAAAAGTTCCTTTTTCATCTCCAGACATGATGGAAGACGTAGTCTTTTCCCAAATCTCAAAATTCCTTCTTAATTAACATTGAACTCCATGGATTTTCCTTTTCTTATAGCTTCAACTTTCATGTAAATTCTCATATCATCCATTTTAGCATCCTTTAACCTTTCCAAAAGAGAGAGTTGAGCAATCATTTTTTTAAGGATTGATGATGTTCCTTTCTTTTAGATTCCCATTTCCATATTCAACAAATCTAAAAATAATGGATCCTTCTCAATTCACATCAATTATATAATCTTTGGGTCCTTTATATTTAGATAATCCAACACCTTTTTCACTTTCCAAGGGAGGTAATGGATTGAGCAGTCATAGTCTTTGATTAACACTAACCATCTTCATTGGCGCATGTTTAACTCTCTCTTTGTGAATATATAATTGAGGCTTTTGTTGTCCTTATATATTTCACATTTCCCCACAAAGATATAATGCCGCCAAATTTTTAAGGTGACGATCACCACAACCAACTCCAGATCATGTGTTGGATAATTCTGCTAAAAAAAATTCAATTTCCTTGAAGCATAGGAACTGACTTTATCATTTCGCATCAACACACAACCAAATCCAATCTTCTAAGAATCGCTGAATTCCACAAAAAGTTATCCACTTGTTGGTAATGTGAGAACGGGAACAGTGATAAGCCTCCTTTTCAAATCCATGAAGCTTTCTTCACATTCATCACTCTAAGAAAACATTACTTCCTCCTGAGTTAGCTTAGTAAGAGGGTTGTAAAATCATGAGAAATTTTTCACAAATCATCGATAATATCCATCTAACCCCAAGAATCTATGGATATTTGTTACAGATGTTTGCCTCGTCCATCCCTCAATTGCATCTATTTTGAAGAGATCCACAAATATACCATTTCTTATGATGATATGACCTAAGAATGAGAACTCCTTCAACCAGAACTCACATTTGTGTACTTTTCATAGAGATTCTCCTTCTGTAAGGACTCAAGTAAATTTCTTTGATGGTCTTAATGATCCTCCTTGGGTTTAGAGTATATCAAAATATCATCGATAAAGACTACCACAAATTTGTTGAGGTAATCCAAAAAAACTGTATACATCAAGTCCATGAATATTGTTGGAGCACAAGTGAGTCTGAAAGGCATTAATATGTATTTAAAGTGCCTGTATCATGTAAAAATATTAGTCTTGGTAATTTATTCTTTCTTCTCCCCTACTTGATAATATCCTGACCACAAATCTACCTTGTAAAAGTATTGTGCTCCACACAACTAATCAAACAAGTCATCAATTCGTGGGAGAGGATTCTTATACTTTATCTTGATTCTATTATTCCAATGATAATCAATGCAATGGTGCATTAAACCATCCTTTTTCTTGATTAAGAGTGTAGCACCCTTTGATTTCATAGTATTTTATCTCCTCAATGTATTTCAATAACTTATGCTACACACAACAACGAGTTCGAGCTCACCATGACTTACCAAACTGGCCATTCAAAAAAGAGGTTATGAATAATATTAACCACATTTTATTTTTTATATAGCATATATAATTTTAAAATTCATGTTTTGGGTTTCTTATACAAAATATAAGAAAAATTAAATATTTAGGATAAAAGATGTATTTTTTAAAAAATATGCAGTTTTATGCCTTTTAATGGAGAACCCTTTTTAAATCCAATATTTGACACTTTTTTATATTTAATTTAGTGAAATTAAAATTATCTTTAGAAGAGGTACATAAAATATTATTTTGGATAAATTTTTTGTACTTTTCTGAAAACATTATTATTGTGATGAATAGTAAAAAAAATACTAATTTTTAATTCAAAACAACTTTTCCAATTGAAATAATTTATTGTGTTAAATTATACATTTGAAAGGTTTTTATGTATCATTAGATTATATTTTTGTCATTTAATATAATTTATTTTCTTGTATGTAATTTCACATTTAAATAGGACATAAACAAGTGTCAATCTTTTGATTGTTATTATTTCATAAAAACACGCTTTTTGTTTTGACAACAAGAAATAATTTTAAATTAATTTCTACCACTTATGTGTTTTGAATTTAGTAAAATGGATTCCATATTTGGAATGAGGAGATCCAAATTTTTTATATAGGTAACTTTTATTTTTAGACATTATGAATAATTATTTCTGTAAATATTTTATTTACCTTGGATAAAGGGCCAATCCGATAAATATGTGTAATAAAATAATATAAAAATAATATTAAATTACACCAACACATGGACTATCCTTATTTTATGATACAATTCAGACCATAGGAATCCATGGGCCGATTCTAGGACCCCATGGAGCCACATGGGAGTGGTAATGACATTTTATATTAATTAATCTAAGGTAAAGACAAAAATAAAAAAGAATGTATCTTTTAGTAAAACATTTTTATATGGTGTTATATAATTGATATATTAGATTATATATTTTAATTTGAAATCTAAAATAATTTCTTATATGATGAAATATTATTTATAATTTTTGAACATTAAATAAATTTATTTATTTATGACACAATAATGATGTAGTATTTTCCTTATTAATAAAAGAATCAAATAAATTATATTGTAATTATTAAAATAAATATAATTTTAGCGTTTTGATGACATACAGATATTTTTTAGGTGAATATGACATGTAATTATTTATTCTATGTATTTGGTATGATGTAATCAAGTTGTGATGACTTTCACAATAACTTAATACTAAATAGTATCAAAATTGACATAAATTAGTTTTTAGAAGAAATACTATATTTTTGGTTGATATATTATTACAAAAAATATATGGTTCGGTAAAAAGGCATAAATAATATTATATATGTCATTAATTATCCACATGGGGTTCTCCTAGAAAATAAGAGTAATTTTATTAACCATATAGTGTAAGAATACAAAAGTACATTGTAAAAGTTAAACTATTTATCTAAGAGTTAAGTCTAAATGAAAAAAGTTAATATGGTGTCCAAACCAGTATAAAACCTATTTTTGAATGGTTTTATACTGATACCCACCTTATACTAGAAATAAATCATTTTATGCAATTATAAACCTAAAATTATTTTTTTATAAAATAATAATTCAATCTTTTCCTATAGTGACTATCACCTCTCTTATAGAATGGAACTTCCCCATCTCTCTAAATCACTCCTCCAAAGCAATTTGGCTCGACCAACCCCTACACAAATTTCCTCCCAATGTCCCTCAAATCATCCTAGAGTCTTTAATGTGATAATAAATCCATCATATTGATCCCTTTTGATCAACTCAAAAAGAAACACCCAATGTAGAGGTAGTAATTTCACCACCCTCTTTCATGTTATTTTCTTATTCCAGTTCCTCTTTCGTTGTTTTATACATACCAAAAGAATAAATACAGTACCTCCTACATACTATGATGTTACTATGAAAATTTTACAACCATATTCGTTATTCTATCCATCCTATAAATGATAAAGTCACTATACGTGCGAACATACAGCTTACCGTATCCACGTCGTGGTGTAGTTTGTTAATCAAACACTTCATTATTTAGATGGGTATAATAACGACAATAAAAGATGTTAATAAAAAATATAACATGCTAATTATTCTTTATATATGATATAACATCCAATTACATATGATTTTACCATCAATATAATGATATTGTCACTCGTGCGTACGTTCGGATTACCGTCTCCACAGCGCGATAAGATTCATTTTCCTATTCACCATTCAACGATGATTATAAGAATAAATATTATTAATAAGTATGTAATAAATGACATAATAATTCTAATTGATATATATATATATATATAATTATTTACTTACATCTTTCTTATTCACTTACTTATGTTCAATATGATATGAAAATGGAAACAACGTTTATGCATACGTATGGCCTACCATATCCATAAACGGTGTTTTCCATTTAATATATATATCTATTATACATATTTATATTATATATTTATATGATATATAAATCATGTTTCATATTCTTGAAAATTTTAAATCATGATCTTTGTGATACAATCAAGAATAACAAATTAAAACAAGTACGACAAAGAAATCAATTATTACCCGAATTTCAAATTTAACATGGAAGTCATTATTAAATGGATAGTATAAAGTCATAAATGAATCATGTATGATATAACTAATATGAATATGGATCTTATAAAATTTATTAACATTATTTGGCCATTATAAAGGAGGTTAAATATACCCTCTAACAAAGGAAAGTGCAGGGTAAGGGTTAATTTCACAAATATCATTATTATCTGAGGTTGTTTTTACGTGAGTATCTATTGGGATCTCTTTATCATCCACATACGGGTTTCATAAAAATATTTTACAATTTAATATTTTAAGATTTTATGGAATTCACACTTTAACTAGATCATCTTTTGAAATGGTTTAATTATTTATTCTTCAAATTCATTCTCATTAATGTCCACGTTTTCAAAATGGTTTTTAATGATTTATTTATATAAACATGATTTTAAAAAAAAGATAATTCCTTTCAAAATTTTAAAAAAGTTATGGGACACTTTGATTCAAAAATATATCTATGTTTCTTCCTTTCTAAATTATGTGACTTATAAATGTTTTTTTGAAAAAGTGATATGTCTCTCAAATAGTTTTATAAACCATTTTAAACTTGTTTGAAGTTGATTTTTTATGATACAAATCATCCATATTGTAATGAAGTTTTTTGGATATGCTTGACAGTGTATGTGTTATTTTTATACCATTCATTGTTTATGGATAAAGTATTGACATTTCATACGCTAGTTTTAATACGAATGTTTATGTTATGTTTAAACCTTTTCATCTGAGGAATGCCTTGGACATATTAAGTGATAGGTGGAGGCTATTATGGCTCAAAGATGCATCGGTGGGTCTCATGAGACAAACTAGTGTCTTCGCAAAAGGTCTTGACAAAATATTTTTGGTAGTCTTGGCACAAGGCCTAGACTATGTTGTTATGAAGTCAAGTATTATGCATTCCAACATTATGAAGTTGGATAATGATATTACATGTGATTATTCAACTGATTGAATATCCATGTGAATATGTAAATGGAATAATTTGATTTATATTTTCCATATTATGCTATAGTTTAAGATTAAAAATCATTTGTTTTAGTCTTATACATTGCCTTAAATATTTATATTTATTATAATGTTTTCCGCTATATTTTTATCCTTACTGAGTATATGAATGACACTTATTTTTTTATTAAGATAATCACATTTGTGGGAAAAGTGAGAAACCGAAAGGTTCAGCATACAACAAAAAAACACCCAAGCAGAAAACCAGAAACAGACCCGACCAAGAAAAGATAACACTGCCAACCCCAATGCAGGACCACTCGGCAATCCCCTGCTAGCATGGTCCCTCCCGAAGGCAAAACCCTCCCTCAAATTCAACCAAGTCCCAAATGGACTGCAAAGTGGACATAGGTGTGCTCCAGCCCATCAAAACCATGATGGACCTCAGAATTTTCCACACACATCCACAAATATTGCAGAATAATTGACAAACAATTTGATTCTGCTAGAGCCCATATCCCTAAAAAGCTTCCACAATAAGAAGGGTATCTGATAGTGTGGTTCCTCCCTTAACAGATCTTCAAGTACATAAGTCATCTTGTTCCATACCTGGATATACTCTTCTAGTTTGATCACCCCCTTGTTGAAGCCGCCAACAAGAATCATATCTTGTTTGTCAACCCATTTATATTGCTCCTCATTGAGATTCATGTCAAGGGTCTGACCCATAATCCTGGCTGCATCCTCCTCCGAAGCATTGAGAAATAGAACCTACTCTTTCACCTCCTCATCTGAGGACAATATCAAGTCCAAGGATTGGTCAGACTTACCAGATGTAATTAACTGACATCCAACCCTGCTGTCCAGCTCCACAGCTACTACCCTTTTTTCTGACAGAGTCCTCATAGGAGGTGGTAGGGAGGAGTAGTCCTTCTTACCCCTCCTTCTCTTATCACTCCTATTGCTCTTCAGACCTTGTTCTCCTTCAGAGTATACATTACTGACCTCCAAGGCTTCTTCATGGGGCTCGTCTTGGTACTCTACCACAACAAGACTAGAAAATCTATTGCTCAGATTGACCAGAGTTCGAGTAGGAGAAACTGCTCCCCTTGCCTGAATGCCCGAGTCCAATCCCCCTATTTCCCCAACACTGGTTAGGAAAGTTATTTCCAAGACCTCCTCTTGGATAACACCGGATTCGTCCTCCCCTATCCCCTACTGAGAAGCTTGTTCTGCACTGCCAGCATTAAACAGACCTTCATTCAACCGCTTGTCCCCCGCACCAGCCTCCATGGAGCAGCTGGCCACCCATCCTTCTCCGTTATCCACACATTTCATCAAATTGATTGCCGGGTTCTGAACTGGGTTAATCGACTCGCCGGGGTTGTGTGTTGTCTCGAGACCCCTTCCCATAAACTGGAAAGCAGTATCAAGGTTCAACACCTTGGAGTGTCCTGTTTCCCTCCTGCACATCTCAAGAATATCCGAAGGAAAAGCAGAAGTATCCTCAGATAAAGGAGCCTTCTCTTTGGCCTTATCCAATC
Organism: Viscum album; assembly: GCA_963277665.1. Taxonomy (NCBI): domain Eukaryota; kingdom Viridiplantae; phylum Streptophyta; class Magnoliopsida; order Santalales; family Viscaceae; genus Viscum; species Viscum album. The sequence continues at coordinate 475,194,463 of OY728126.1, forward strand.
ATACCTCCTCCTGACACACCCCCGACCCCATTGAGACATTGACCTCACATGACTTAGAAGGGTCCAACTCAGCATGAGGCCGGCCTGCAAGTGTGGCCTGGGCACTACCATGTCCAGAATTAGTGGTGATCACAACACCCCTCAGAGGTACAACAGTGGACACATCTGTGGTCACAGTGGGTCGACCACTCCCAGATCTTCTTCTACAACCATTCTCAACATGACCCTGTCTGCGGCAATAGGAACAAAATTCAGTCCAGGAATCATAAAAAATCGGTTTTGCATACCTGTATTCCTCCTCAACAACAATCCGTACTATCTCCGGTGGGATTCTAGAGAGATCCTTTTGAACACAAATTCTTACCAACATGGGATGCGACAAGGATGTTGTTCTTCGATCACTGCACACAAATCGACCTATAGAATTTCGAATTATCTCAGCAACCCAAGGTTCTGGAATGGGAGAGGAAGGCCGGGAAACTGGATCCAAATCACCATAATGGGGTTATCTCAGTTCATGTTGACATCAAAAGACCAGCGGAGCAAATGGAAAGGGAGGCCAGAGAAAGATTTCCTCTTTCTCGACCAAGCCCTTCCCAAATCATCTTCATCGGTAAACTTAATAAGAAATTGACGCAGACCCATAATACCTACCTACACATGATGTTCCAAACCCCAATCCTCATTTATAGCCTTGGAAAAGTGTTCCACCAGAGCTCACCACCACACAAAGCGCACAATCAGAGCCGAGGAAAGCAACGTCAATGCATCAGTGAATTCCATATCCAAAACCGGAACTATCGGCTGACCTGAAACGCAGCCGGGGACTTTCGAAGCCACCTGAATTTCAGGAACGAAAAAGCCCACATCTGTCGAGGAATGAAAGGTATCAAGATCTCCCGAATGCGTGTCTCCATGAAAAAAAAATCATAAGGCTGGGACCCCTCCCCCCATGGGAGGAGGGGCCTCGTCGGGCAACAACACCGTAGGGTTAGCTGGGATTAATGGTGTTCTGAAAGGATCATTTATGTTGTGTTTTATTTTCTAATGTGTAATGTAATATTCATTTATGTAGTCTATTTTCCAAGATAGCTAAACAGATCGGTCTTTCAGGACTTGATTCCTTGTAATCATGCCAATGTATTAAAATAATGCACCGACTATAGGCTTTTGGGGTTGGGGTGTTATAGTTGGTATGAATGGATGTTTAGAAATAACCATTTTAATATATTTAGATAAAATCTCTATATATAATATTACCCCTATGCAGACTTTGAGGATTATAATAGAATATCTTATTTAAATTTTGGTAATGTAGAGATTTTGTCAATTTACCAAGCATTACATCCCTATCTGGATACGGGCAGGTTGAGGCAGATCTGAAACAGATGTACCTTGGAGTGAAAACTCTGATAAGAAGTATCAGGCCTAACCAGGGGTATCCTGGTACATGATAATGGGCCTTGCTGCACTTTGGTTATGACACCTACGGGAGATATGCTTAGGATAATTAACATTTTCATTATAAGCCATTATAAAGGATTTGGGATTAAATAATTCCTAAAAGAAATAATTTTTTGATTATAGATTATATGAATAGACTTTTCAATTTACATTAGGTGTTTTACATGTTCAGAATTATGCATTGTGATTCATAAACAAACCCAGTGTATGCCTTTGATTAGAAATGGTGCCTATTAGAAGGAATGAGAACTCCAGCAATTCGCATGATCCAAAAATAAAGAAGGATCATATCTTTATCGGAATTAATCCAAAAATGTAGAAGGGAAATAGTTTTCCACATATTCTAATCATATAAATAAATAGTATCATGTGTTAATAAGATATGTACATAATTATCTGTTTCATATGTCTTTGAAGGGAAGCTAGAGAAGAAATGGATGGAAGAGAGAAAGATGGATAAACGGAAGACAGAGAAAGAAGGATTTCCCCATATGGGATTACTATGGAAAGAATCACCATGGTAAATTATTGAAGTGAATGATAATTTTTTATATGTGTAGAGAAAAGGAAACCATATAGGTGAATGCAAGGGTATGAAAATGGTGTCAAAGGTACAATGCTTCAACTGCAAGATTTGGGACACTACACGAATCAATGTCCAAATCACAAGAGTATGCCCCAAATGATGCTATTGGATAACAATAATGATATGATACTACCACATATGAAGAGAAATGACTAGTTTTCTTATGTATTTAATAAAGAATTATTTCATTTGAGTTTTGTATTAACGATGTACTTGTTATATGGATTGTTGAAATAAATAAGGATTGTACTCTAGTAATATTTCATTAAGGATTTGAGATTATATGGTTCTAAAATAAGTTACTCAATACCAGGTTAATTATTTTGGAAAATATATGCTTGAAGGAAAGATAAACCGTAATATGGTTCTCATGTTGAGTTAGTGATTTTGGAATAAGATATGATTGATTTAGATAAATAACATTTGGTATTCTTGACTACCTTGAAACAAATTAATGATTTTTATATTCCATCATTGTTGTAGTTTACAACACTTTTGTATAGAAGGAGTATATATAGTATTCTATAAAGAATAAGGGAGCATGAATGTAATCAATAAAGGTTTTATGGTAATTTAGGGTGTTATAGAGTTTTAAAAGAATACATGAAAATGGTATTCACATGTTATTACGTGGAAAAAGGATCTTTATTGTGTTTACCATCTTTATACATTTTAGACTGTCATTTTAGAAAGAAGTATTTTGAATAAGTCTAAAGGTTAGAATCGATTAATTTTGACATTGGATACTATTGTTAAGGTTAAATCATTTATTGAGATTATTTTTGGATTATGATAAAAAGGACAACCCAGAGGTTGAGTAATAACCCATCGTGTCCGGCAAGGCCATGAGACATGAACATGCAACCGAAGGGTGACAAGGGTGGATCATCTACCACTGGCATACATGATGTCCTAGTCTGTATAATTTAGTTTTTTTAAATATTCTGATAAATTAATTATAAATTAATTATTTTTGGAACCCTATAAAATTATGATAAATAGAATATTTATGAATTCTATTATCTTTTAGAGTGAAAGAAGAGTTTGTGGTAGGAATTAATTGAAGTATGAATATCCACTTGTCAAGTATATATATTATTATTATTCTATGAATAAATTAATTCCTAAAAATCATATAAGGGATCTTACAACCAAGAATTTTTTATCCTGATACCTTTTTTTTGAACCAATGATATTTTAAATCATTATAGATTTATGGCTTTGAGGACCTCAATTTTACACTGGTTTGTGATTGATGAACTCTGTCACTCCCTATGAATTTTTACGTTTTCCCTCCAATTTTTTATCTCTAATTGCCAAAAACGTTCTTCTAATTGAGGTCCTAATTTTTTGGTGACTTTTTCATTTCCATTTCATTCATATTAAGAAAAAAAAATTTCAACTCAATTTATGATGTGGGTTTTCCAGAATGGTATTTTTCTATTTTAGCCTTTTATTTTCAGAAAAAAGTTTCTAATTATGAGGATGCAATTTACTGAAGGAGGGGAGACTGTAACACCCCAATATTTCTTAGTATGTTATCTCTTCAAATTATTTCAATTACTTACACTACATGCAACACCGAGTTCGAGCGCACGACGACTTACAAAGCTATCCTTTCAAAAAAAGAGGTTATGAATAGTATTAACAAAAAATTAAATTTTATATATCCTATATATTTATAAAATCCATCTTTTGTGTTTCTAAGTCATAATATAAAAAAAATTCAATTTTTAGGATAAAAGATGTATTTTTAAAAAAAATGATTTTTTATGCCTTTTAATGGCGAACCCTTTCTAAATAAAATATCTGACACTTTTATATATTCAATTAAGTGAAATTAAATTCTTCATTAGTAGAGAGACAAAAAAAATTGGATAAATTGTTGGTACTTTTCTGATAACATTCATATTTTGATGAATAGTGAAAAAAAAACAAAATTTAAATTCAAAACAACATTTCTAATTAAAATAATTTAAAGTATTAAATTATACTTTTGAATTGTTTTTAAGTATTATTATATTATTTTTTTATCAATTAATATAACTTATTTCATGGGATGTAATTTCACATTTAAATTTGACATAACGATGTGACAATCATTTGATAGTTTTAATTTTTAAAAACACACTCTTTGTTTTGACAACAGAATTAATATTAAATTACTTTCTGCCACTTTTATGTTCTAAATTTGGAAAAATTGATTCTATATTTGTAATATTAAGGTACAAATTGTGTTAATATGTAACTTTTATTTTAAGACAATATGAATAATTACTTCGATAAATATTTTATAAACCATCGTTTATGTGAAAATCTGGTAAATATATGTAAAGAAAAAATATTAAAATAATAATAAATTACCCTAACACGGGTTCTTATCCTATTATATGATACATTTCCGAACATGGGAATACTTGGGTAAATTTTGGGACCCCAGGGAGCCACATAGCACGGATAATTAAATTCTATATTAATAATCTAATGTAAAGACAAAAATATCAAAATCATGTATCTTTTAGTAAAACCATTTTATATGGGGTTATATAATTTATCTCTTCAACTATAAATATTAATTTAAAATATAAAAATATTTTCTACATGATGAAGTTTTATTTATGATTTTTTGACATAAAATAAATATATTTATTTAAGACACAATAATGATGTACTATTTTCCTTATTTATAAATAAATTAAATAAATGATATTGTAAATATTATAGAAATATAATTTGAAATTTTCGATGCCATACAAGAATTTTATAGGTTAATATGACCTACTAATATCGATTCAATGTATTTGGTTCAAAGTAATAATGTTATTTTGACTTTCATAAAAACCAAATTCAAAATAGTGTCAAAATTGACATAAATTACTTTTAAAAATGAATACTATATTATTGGTTGATATATTATTCAAAAAAATATAAGGTTCTCCCAAAGGTCTTAAATAATATTATATATGTTATTAATTAACCACATGAGAGTATTTTTGAGTTTAGAGTAAAATTATTAACCATATAGTGTAATAATACAAGATTACATGGTAAAAGTTAAACTATTTAACTAAGAGTTAAATATAAATGATAAGGTTATTATGGTGACCCAAACCTTCCTAAAAACTATTGGTTGATATGTTTTTGACCCACCCCCACCTTATCCTCTAAATAAGACATTTTTTAGCCATTATAAACCGAAAATGATTTTTTTATAAAGAAATATTTCAATAATTTCCAAAGGTGCCCCTCACATCTCTAATAAATGAGCACTTCTCTTTATCCCAAAATCACACCTCCAAAGCCATTTGGATCAGCCAACCCTAATAAAATATTTTCCAAAATTCCCTAAAATAAACATAGTGTCTATTCATTGATCATAAATCCAACTATGGAGTGCTTTTTATCAACTCAAAAAGAAACACCTGAATAAGAGATAATAATTTCACCACCCTCTTTCATGTTCTTTTCTTCTTGCTGTTCGTCATTCTTTGTTTTATCCATACCAAAAAAAATAATATTAGTACCTCCTACAGATATTGATGTTACTATAAATATCTTACAACCATATTTGTTATTCTAACCATCCTATAAATGGCAATGTCACCATACGTGCATACGTACGGATTTCCGTCTCCACATTGTGGTGTAGTTTGTAATTCAAAAACTTCATCACTTGGATGGGTATAAAAATAAGTATAACTGAGTTAAATAATAAATACAACATGTTAATTATTCTATATATATTATATACCATCCAATTAAAAATTATTTCACCATCAATATAATGATATTTTCACTCATGCATATGTACAGATTACCGTTTCCACGACACGATAAGATTCATTTTCTCATTCACCATTCAATGATGATTATAAAAATACATATTATTAAAAATTATATAACATATGATATAATAATTCTATTGGATATATATATATATATATATATATATTTACTTAAATGTATCTTATTTACATAGTTCTGTTAAATACGATATGAAAACAGAAATAATGTGTATTCGTATGTACAACATACCGTCTCCTTAAACGGTGCTTTCTATTTCATATATATTTCTATTATACATATTTATATTCTATATGTATATATAATATAAATAATTTTTTATATTCTCGAAGTATTTAAATCATGATCTATGTGATATGATTAAGAATAAAAAAGTTAAAACATTGACAACAAAGAGAGCGATTCCTACCTGAAATGTTAATTTAACATATAAATCATTATTAAATGGATATTATAATGTCATAAATGAATCATGTATGATATAATAAATAAGAATATGGTTCTGTTATAATTTAATAACAATTTATGTTCATTATACAAGTGGTTAAACATACCCTCGACCAAAGGAAAGTGTAAGGTATGGGTTATTTTCACAATCACTTTATTATCTGAGGTTTCTATTTGTGAGTATCTACTGGGACCTCTTTATCATCCATATCCGTGTTTCATAAAAATATTTTCAAAAGGAATATTTTATAGCTTCATGGAAGGTAATGTTTAAATATAGCATCATTTTAAATTGTTTAAATATTTATTCTTCTAAATAATTCTCATTAATGTCTTTGTTTCCAAAATGGGTTTTAAGGTTTTATTTATATTGACATCAATGTTTTTAAAATGATAATTCCTTTCATAAGATTTAATGTGGGTTGGGACACATTTATTCTAAAATGTATTTAAATTTATTACTTTTTAAATTGTGTGAATTTTAAATATTTTTATGAAAAAAGGATATTTCTATCAAAGATTTTTACAAATCATTTTCTTCTATGTCAACATCCTTTGATGGATTTGAAACTTGTTTGAACTTAATTTATTACGATACAAATATTTTATATTTCATTGATGGTTTTCTGATATTTTTGACTATGGATGTGTTATTTTTATACCATTCAAGGAATATGAATAAAGTATTGAGTTTTCTTATGGTAGTGTTAATAAGATTGGTTATTTTATGTTTAAAAAATTCAATATGAGGAATGAAATGTACTTAGTATGTGACGGATGGATCACACTATATCTTTTCGATGCATCGATATGTCTCATGAGACAAACTAGTGTCTTAGAACTAGACCTGGAAAAGATCTTATATGTATTCTTTGCACAATGCCATGAATATGTTGTTATGAAGTCTGGCGTTATGCATTCCAACATTATGAAATTGGATATTGGTATTACAGGTGATTATTCGACTAGTAGAATGTCAATGTGAATATGTAATTGGAAATAATTGATTTATATTTTCAATATTATGCTGAAGAATATTTTTAAAATGCTATTTTTCGTCTTATACAATAAATATAATGTTTCTATTTATATATGAACATTTATTCTATATTTTTTACCTTTATGAGCATATGTGCTCACCCATTTCTATGTTTTATTTTTCCCAGGATTCCAAGAAGTGTATTATGATTGAGAAGTAGGGTTATGCTATGGGATTAATGGTGTTCTCAATGGATCAGTTATTTTGTGTTTTATTTTAAAATGTGTAATGTAACGTTCATGTATGTAACCAATTTTCCAAAATGGCTAAACATATCATTATTTCAGGACTCGATTCCATGTAATCCAGCCAATGTATTAAAATAAGGCACCGAATCTAGGCTTCTTGGATTGGGGCATTACAAAGAGGATTTCTGCACCCCATGGTGAAGCACTTGGCTGTATAAACCCTTTATTCGGATTCTCTTGTAGTTTTTTCTTCAGCTCCTCAAGCTCTAAAACTGTCATTATCTATAGAGTCTTGGATATTCTTAATGCCCAAGGTATAAGATAAATTGGGAATTCAACATCTCATCTAGGAGGAAGACCAAGAAATTCCTTGGAACACACTTCAGTGAATTCTCTCACAATAGTCATGTCCTCAAGGATGGTTCATTCCATAATGTCAAACATCTGAGCTAGATATAAATTCACATAGGGTGGTAATATCCACACATTAGATGATGGAGCTAAAGAAGATTCATCTTCCTCCTTGCACTTGAATGGAATTGGGGGTGGATTCTCCCTATAGAGAGTGATTTACCTTTCACGACAATTTATGATGGCTGTATATAAGGAAAGCCAATACATGCTAAGAATTTCATTGAATTCAACCAGAGGGAGTATTACAAGGTTCACCGGGAAATTCAAATCACATATTATGATAGGGGGTGAGTTATATTAATGGGATGCAATGATTTCCCCATTTACCATACTCACTGACATCTTCACATCAATGATTTGTGGTGGTGTTGGTATTGTACTAATAAACATTCGGTAGATAAAGCAATGTGAAGAAACAGAATCAAAAAGTACGTTCTCTATTATTGAATGAATAACTAGTGTACCTATGACCACATCATTTTAGGGGTTCACTTTGATAGTAGTGATGGAAAAAGATCTCCCTTTCTGCCTTGGATATAGTTGGTTGCCTCAAAAAACCCTTGGCTTAGGGAACTGATTTGCAAGATGCCCCGGTTCTTTGTATTGGTAGAAATGAACAATGTTTTGAGGCTTGAACGGATTTTTCCTCTCCTATTTTGTAGCTGTGGGTTTTTTTATGGAATCTAATAGTTAGGTGCCTTTATATTCAACACCTAAAGCATTTCCTCGTCCCATTAATGCAATTTTTGGGGTGCTTCTTTCTATACCTTTGGCAAGTGGGGTGATGGATCTTCTTACCACCGTTGGATTTATCCCTCAGACCTGCAGCATTGAAGTCCACATTCCTCTTCATATTATCATGATACACCTAAGATTATCCGATCTCCTTTTTAACCTTAGGTCACATCAGAAAATTTCATCATAGCTATCGATGTCACGGATCGCCAGTGCTTTCCGTAGGCGGGGTTTCAGCCCACCAAAGAAGCGGTCAACAGTGCATTCGGAGGTAACGAAAAATATAGAGGCATATCGAGCAGGCCTAGTGATGTTTTCCTCATACAGTCCTGTATATTCATCATCTTTTTTACTTGAGGGCAAGGAAATCGCTTTTTCTCTTATGTCGGAGGGTGCATGAAAAATATTTATCGAAAACATCATCCGAATATCCTTTCATTCCAACATCTCGATCTCCTCCTATGTCTTCATATTTCTGATCAATGTCCACCATTTATCATCTTCAATCATTATACGATAATCATCTAGAATTACCTCTTATTTTCCAGAACATTGATGGTTGGTGAAGATATTTTCAATGGAGTTGATTCATTGTTCGTCAATTGAGGGATCATATTATCCGTTAAAAGTTGGAGGCCTTTGCCTCATGATGCTCTCAAAAGAGACTTGTTCTTTCTTGGGGGAGTGGTGAGGGGTTAAACATTCCTCTTGACCCATTTCACTATTAAAATCTTTTGATAACTGGGAGAGAAGCGTGAAAAAGTTCACGATTCCCACTCCCATCGGATTTGGAATCTCATTATCACAATCATCACATTGATCTTCACATTAGTTGTTAGCCTGATTCCTCCTATTATTGTTCATTGGATGGAATAAAATGAATGTTAGGGGTAATACATAAAGGGTAATCCAAGGACAAAATTCATGACATGTAAATAACTTTTATTCCCAAATCATATGAATCCATATGCTTCAATATATGGTATTCATGATCTATTTTCAAACATATATTCTTAATTTAATTTTTTAGCCCCTTAATAATGGTTTATACTAAGCTTGTGAATTTACCAAAGCATATCCTCCGGGAGTGTCATAACCAAGAGTGAGACAAGGCCTGTTGTCATGCACCAGTTCCCATTCGAGTCAATATTAATGCGGTGTTTTTGGGTTTTACCATTAGGATACATATGTGCCAGATCCACCTCTACCTACTTTTATCGAGACATGGATGTTTTTTCTTGATAAACCACTTAATCGACACTCTAAAAAACATAAAAATGTTTTTATTTTACTTAGTCATGTCTCTAAGGTTTCACTAGGGTTTTTAATCCTAATCCCAAAAATATTTAAACCTATCATTGGATACCATCTATAAAAACCGTGATATTTATTACAAACTAAAACACGATTATTTATATAAACTTCACTTGATAAAACATAGAAGATCGAGAGTTCTAGTGTCTTTGGGTCTCAAGATCATTACATAATAACTTAAAACATGAAATACAACATCGTTATTGAAAATTTCATTTACATGACCACTATATTCCCAAGTACATAGTATGGCATTGATAAGCTAGGGACATGCATAAGAAAAGGGTGAGCTATAAATACCAGTAAAGGAATAAACATGGAATAACACGAGAAATACAATACATGTTATATAATAGGCATATAAAATGATCATAAAAGAGACATGGACATTAAGGATTGATAAATCATGATAATCATAACCTAGAAATGTGGCAACAACACTTAACATGGAATTTGCATGAGCCAAGGCTCATTGCACATGGAGCATGAGTAAACACTCATTACACATGAAGCACGAGTAAACCATAATTATAGTTGAATTATCATGAGTCAGAAATCATTTCACATGATGTATCATGATATTATACATTACCCAATGCATTAGAGTGCTATCAGGGCGCACCCTTCTTAAACATTTCATTTCAAGCATAAGTGTGTCACATAGATCATATAACATGGAATCTATCAACATCATATGATATTCCATGATTGTGTAATGTGGAATAAATACATGAATGTACCAGTAAATATGTAAATGTGCATAATGGTGAATACCCTTGATGGAGACATGGGTATGGTATTCACTACACAATGATCTTGGCTTGAAAAAATGCGGTGCAATTTCTACAGCATAACGGTGGGACATAAGGATTTATGAAAATGGTTGATGGGAGAGAAATGGGTGTATCTTCATATGTACATTAAATGTACATTAAGGGGTCATATAGATACATTTCCCAACAAACATAATGAAATTTATAAGCATAATACAAAAGAATTACATGGATGAAAAAGAGGAGAGAGAAATCCCTCATGGAATTTCGGCATGGTAACTAGTGTTCATGGGAGGCATTAATGTGAGGTAAAGGGGTCTCCCATCATTCAAACATAAATAGGGTAGTATGCAGGAGGTTCAAAATCATACCCCAAAATTTTTTATTTAAAGAAAAGGCATAATATCTTAACGAAAATTGGACAAAATGGGAAAGGATGAAATCCCTTACTTGGAAGTGTGATCCCAATGGCTTGGGAGAGGCTTGAGAGAGACTTCTTGGGATCATGTGGAACCTTGGGAGGATTCTAGTGTGATTTTGGAAGATGTTGGAGGAAATAAAAAGGATTTGAGTGAAGAGGATTTGGGAGCTTTGGTGGGTTTATGTAGGAAAGGAGGAGGAATTCTATATTATTTAGGTTCGCGAAACCACATGTTAAAGTAATCAAAAACACAAGGAATCCCACGGTTTTTCCCCATGGTTTTTTCCAAAGGGGAGTGGAAAAAAAATTTAGAATCCCAATGACCGAAATTCTAAAAATAATCGGGTTGATTATGTAGAGGTGAGTCATACTCTCAAGGAAATCAATTTAAAAATCTAAAAAGTTTAATATGTATTGGAGGGCCCACTAAAGCTTTGTAAAATAAAACAGACAAACCTAAAATAGCATTATTTTAATGGTAAAACATATATTGGATGAACATAATGTTTATACTATTTTATTACATCACTATTAAGTAATTATGATGTCATATAACACATTATATATTTAAACAATATTTAATTTTAATGAAAAAATTTGATTGTCTCAGAAAATTATGAAAAATTCACTATTGGATAATTTCAAAATCATGATTCCAAAAATAATATTCATTTTACCTGAATAATTATTGAAAATTCAAATTTTTACTTTAAAATAAAAACCAAAATTTATCTAAAATTCAAGGGTATTGATAAAAAATATTCAAACCTAAATAACAATTATAATTGCAATCATAAAATTAAATGTAAATTCATATTAAATAAAAATTAGTTTAATAATAAAATAATATTTTTAAATTATTATTTAATTCAATAATCCATTAATTCATCAAAATTGAATTCATAGTTGAATATTAACTAATAATATTATTTATTTTTTAAAAACAATTTACATAGTAACAATAATAAAATGAATGCACATTATTTATTCAAAAATAATGTACATAGTCATAGTGCTAGGGTCTTGTTACATAACCCCTTATAACACCCGCATAAGATCTAAGGGTAAGGTGTGCGATGGTGCCAGACTTTTAAGGTGGCTCGGATAACATCGCATGGTTGGTAATCTCTATTAACATCACCATCTCCCATAGTCGGTTCCACTTAAGCTTAACGTGTTCAAGCTAGGCTTCGTATTGGTCAAGAGCGAAGCCTAATTATGCCACCACCTTTCTGAGATCCAAAAAATGTGATTCATATAGGGAAAGTATACTGGATGAGGCCATCGTTTCCTTTGTCTGAGTAAATTGGATTTGATAAAGCCTTATATTTATACTAATCACGTGATCACTATTAGACAACTATACTAGAAACAGTCATAATTCATAACTGTATTTCAAAATCAAATACATATAAAAAAATAAGTGCATATGTTTTACATAACCATAAGATGACATTTAAATAGACCAAGTTGAATTTTCATTAATGAATTTTTGGGTCAATACAATCTTACCCCCTTAAAACATTTCTCCCAAAAAAATTCTTTTTCCCAGTCTAAAAAAATGTGGGTAACTTTTCGTCATCACTACATCTGATTCCCATGTCACTTCTGAAAAATTTTTGTTTTTCCAAAACACCTTGATGAGAGGAATTTTCTAATTTCATAGAACAATTTCTCTGTGATCTAAGATATTCAGTAGTTTCTCCTCATAATAAAGATCAACCTCTAGTTGTACTACCTCTGATTAGAGTACATGTGAAGGGTCTGGTATACACATCTGATGCATGCCTATCATAGGGCATTGAAAAACAATTTTTAAATTTTCTAAGTGTTGTCTAGTCATTAAGCCTAGGAAGTCTCCCGAAGATGAGTGCACACAAAATCAGTTTGTCACTTTTAAATGAGGGTAAAAATGTTTTGTTTTTTAAAGGAAATTTGAAATTCAAATGATTGAAAAACTATGATATTAAAAAGGGTGATTAGGTCGGGATCACTATCTTAATTTTAATGCTATCCTTGTTCAATTTAACTCAAACCTCTTCTTCTTAGTTTATTAATGTTAGTTTCCACAATTGTTTCCTCTCACTCCCATGGTGAAATTATGATGGTGAGAGAAAACCTTAACAAGATCTCAGTTTGGTCAATTCTCCTTCCATGTGTAAAATATATTTATTGAATATACTTAATTAAAATTAGCAATACCCGATTGGGTCTTGATTATCCAATACAATAAATAACATTCACGACCCCTTTTACACATACTAATGATCATCGAGTACTTCACCACTAATCCCTGGCCTATTCCATCGTATATAAACCTGAAATTAGTGAAGGGAGATAATGATTATTTTACCAAGGAAAAAAAATCAAAAAATGAATTAAAATAAAAGAACAATCACCCTTGATAATAAAATCCTCTATATGAAATTGAAAAAAACTTTGAAGAAGAAACAAATTTCATTTAATTACGTTCCAGAACTCAAGCATTACAACATATAAAACCAACCCTTCAACAATCACTCTAAAGGTTTACCCCACAATGGTAAGGGTAATCGAGATGAATGGAGAAGAAGAAGGCATTGCAAAACTATGAATAAGAAAATCAATAAAAGAGAAGGCCGAAAAATTCTCCTCCTTGGTGTCCCAAAAGGAATGGGATGGAATGAGAGGTGGTTTGAGAGGGTGGAGCTCTCCTCCTTTTATAGACAAACATTTTCAACCAAATGATGACGTCTTTTAGCCCCAATAATGACCTTTTCACGCGTTGATCCCTTCTTGAATGTTGTTCATAATTTTATTGGTCGTTTTCCCTCAAAATATCATCATATTTGGACATGTATTCTGAGATTAATTGTCATTTTACTCTGAGAATTTATTCTATCCAGTCAGACTCGCCAAATCTCAAACCGCCGGATTAGGATGATTTAATGACCCTTAAAACAGCCTATACCCATGGCCTTCCCTTCATTAAAGATGTTCTAAAACTGCAGTCGCATCTACCCACCGAATATCAAAACAATTAGGCCCACCAAGAATTATTTATGGAACCCACACCAAAAATTGGCAGAATTGTAAACAATTTTCATGAGGCAACTTGTGAGCTTCTTTTGAGCTTCTATATGGTAGATTTAGCTTTTAGTCCAAAAATAGTAAATGAATCCATGGATGCGTAGAATCATAAGAGGAAAGAATTTTTAAATTTAGATAAGTGTATATAATCTAGTGTCCAAACTACAGAAATAATTTAAAAATGTTAAAAATCTAAAATGGCCCATTTTTACTGTTCGGCACAAAATAACACCAATGTCATAAAAATGAAGCAATTAATCTTATAGTAAAAATTCTTTGGGTTTAAAATAATTAAATTCAATGTAAATTTAATTGAAAATATTTTCTCTTTCATCATATTTAATAGAGTTACGTAAAATACATCATGTACTTTGGCTAGGGTAGGTGGAAGTGATAGTCGATAGGCCACAACAATAATACGATCAAGAATCTTGAAGGAGCTGATGTACCTAGGAATTAACTTCCATTTCATTATAAACTTCATGACCTTATTCCTATGAGATATGCATATAAATACCATGTATCCAATTTTGATCTCATGGTCTCATCGACGGTTATCCTCATAACACTTTTGTCGACATTGGTCTGCCTAGATATGCTGCTGAATGGTTTTCACCTTCTCCACCAATTCTTTGACCATTTCATGTCCATCCAGCTTAAGCTCACCAACTTCATCAGAACATGTTGGTGTTCTACAACTCTTCCCATAAAATGATTTTTAAGGTTTCATTCGGATGCTCGAGTGTAAATTGTTATTATATGAGAATTCAACTAGAAGAAGATGTTGATCCCAATGTCATTTAAAGTATATTGAACATGATCTTAACATATATTCCAGTGTCTGAATAGTTCGCTCAGATTGTCCATCAGTTTGAGGATGATATGTCATACTGAAGATCAGTTTAGTATCCATAGCATGTTGAAGACTCTTCCAAAACATAGAGGCGAATCTTGGATCTCGATCATATAGAGTATATATTGGTACTATGTGGAACATTACCACATCCTTGATATATATATGTGTAATTTGATCATATGTGAAATCATCTAGATTTGAAATGAAGTGTGCAGACTTTGTAAGATGATCCAAAAAACCCAAATTTCATTGTTTCCTTTGTATGTCTTCCGGTGTCTGGTGACAAAGTCCATATTGATGTTCTCCCATTTCTATGTCAGTATGGGAAATGGTTGCAATATCCCCTTAGACATCTGACTCTCTTCCTTTACCTGTTGAAACACTAGTCACAATATTGTATACTCAAAAATCCCCTTCTTCATATTATCTCACCTATAATTCTTTTAAAGATCTCGATACATCTTTTTCGTTTCATGGATGAATACAGAAATTTGAACAATGTGCATCATCCAAAAGTCCCTTCTTCATCTCTGGACATGATTGAACATATAGTCATTTCCAAAATCTCACAATTCATTCTTCATTAAAATTTTTATCTATAGATTTTCCTTTTCTGCTATCTTCCACATTCTTCTAAATTTCCACATCATCCTTTTGAGAAACCCTTAGAATTTCCAAATGTGACTGTTGAGTAGTCATTTTTTAATAGATTAATGGTGTTCCATTATTTATGATTCCCATGTCCATCTTAATGAAATCAAAAAAGATTGTATCCTTCTCAATTCTCATCAGTGATAGAATCGCTGGGTTATTTCTACTTAGAGAATTTTTCACCTTGTTCCTTTTCTAGTGGGGTAATGTATTGAGCAGTCATAGTCTTTGATCAGCTCTAACCATCATCATTGGTGCATGTTAAACTTTTTTTGTGTGAATATATACTTAAGGATTTTTTGGTTCGTATATATTTTAAATTTCACTCCAAAGAGAAAATTCCTCCAAATTTTTAAAGTGAATATCACTATAGCCAACTCCAGATCATGTGTTGGATAATTCTTCTCATGAACATTCAATTGCTTCGAAGCATAGGAAATGACTTTTTCATTGTGCATCATCACACAACCCAGGACCGTTTTCGAAGCATCATTAAATACCACAAAAAGATATCCACTTGTGGGTAAAATGAGCCCAGGCACAGTGATAAACCTCATTTTCAAATCCTTGAAGCTTTCATTACATTAATCACTCTAAGAAAACATTACTCCCATTTGAGTTATCTTGGTAATATGGTTGGACAATCATGATAAATTTCGCACAAATCATCGATAATATCTAGCTAACCCCAAGAAACTATGAATATCCATTACCGATGTTGGTCTCAGCCATCACTAAATTGCATATGTTATTTAGGGATTCACATATATCAAATTTTTTGTGATGATATGGCCCAAAAATTATACCTCCTTTAACCATAACTCACACTTGATGTACCTTTCATAGGGCTTCTAATTCTGCAATGTCTCTATTATAGTTCATAGATTCTCTCCATGATCCTCCTTGGTTTTGGAGTATATCAGAATATCATCTATAAAGACTTCTAAAAAATTGTCCAGGTAATCCCTAAAGACACTATTTATCATGTCCAAGAAGATTTATATAGAATTAGAGTGTCTGAAAGGCATTACTATGAATTCATAGTTCCCATATATTGTATTAAAAGTAGTCTTGAGGATATGTTCCTTTTTCACCCCTACTTGATAATATCCCAACTGCAAATCTACCATGGAAAAGCATTATTCTCCATATAACTGATCAAACAAGTCATCATTTTATTGGAGAGGATACATGTTCCTTATCATGATTTTGATATGCTAATGACAATTAATTCAATGGTTCATTGAACCGTCATGCTTCATCACAAAGAGGACTGTTGAACCCCATGGTGAAGCACATGGGTGTTTAGAACCTTTATCCCGATTATCCTATAATTGTTTTCATCAACTCCTCATGCTCCATAATAGCCATTCATTACGGAGTCCAGGGTGTTGTAAATTCCCCAAGTATAAGATCAATTGGTAATTCAACATCTCTTCTAGGAGGAAGACCAGGAAATTCTCCAGGAAACACTTTAGTGTTTTCCCTCACAATAGGTACGTCTTCAGGGATGGTTGCCTCCTTAGACTCAATCATCTGAGCCTAATATTCATGCTCATAGGGCAATACTATCCACTCTTGAGATGATGGATCAAATGAAGATTCATCTTATTCCTTGCACTTGTATAGAATCGGTGGTCGATTCTCCCCATGGAGAATGATTTCGCCCTCAAGACAATTTTTGAAGGCTGTATATAAGGAAAGCCAATCCATGCTAAGAATTGCATCAAATTCTACCAGAGGGAGTATTACGTGGTTCAGTGGGAAATTCAATCCATATATGATGACCAAAGGAGTATGTATATTCATTGGATGAAATGATTTTCCCTATTTTATGTGCTCACTGATATCTTCACTTCCATGATTTTTGGTGGTGCTGGAATTTTTATACTAAACTTTATGGATATAAAAGAATGTGTATAACCAGAATAAAAAATTATGTTCTCTATTATTGAAATAATAACTAGTTTACCTATCACCACTTCATTTATAGGGTTCACATTGGTAGTAATGATGGAAAAATCTCCCCCTTGCTGCCTTGAAAGTTGTTGGTTGCCTTCTAAAACCCGTGGCTTAGGGCACTGATTTGCAATTTGCCATGGTTCTTGGTAGTTGTTGCAATGAACAACACACTGAAGTTTGAACTAATTATTCTTCTCCTATATTGTTGCCATGGGTTTTTATTGTCGATAGTTAACATATAGTTTCCCTTATCTTCCACATATAATGAATTTCCATGTCCCATTCAGGAAATTTTTGGGGTGCTTCATTCCTCACCTTCAGAAAGTGGGGTGTTGTACCATCATACCACCATTGTATTTATCCATAGGATGGCCAGAATTGAATTCCACCTTACTCTTCTTATCCCCATGATAACCTTGAGATTATCTAATCATCATTTAGACCTTGAGGGCACATTAGAAAATTTCCTCATAGCTGTCAAAGTCATAGATCTCTATCACTTTCCGTAATCTTGGTTTCATCCCCCCAAAGAAGCGGTCAACATTTCATTTGGGGTTAACGAAAAATTTGAATGCATATCGTGAAATCCTTGTGTTGTTTGCCTCCTACGCTCTAACAGAATCATCTCCTTTTTTGGTGAGGGCATGGAAGTCCATTTCCATATTATTTCGGAGGGTGCATGAAAAATATTTATCGAAAAACATATTCCCAAAATCCTTAATTCAAATGCCTCGATCTCCTCCTCAGGCTTTGTATTTTTTATCAATATCCTCCATTGATCATCTTCACCCTCTATATGATCAACAGCCATTAGAACCATCTCTTGTTTAGAACATTAAATGATGGAGATGATCTTTTCAATGGAGTTGATCCATTTTTTGACAATTGAGGGATTAGATAATCTATTAAAATTAGGAGGTCTTTGTCATATGAAGCTCTTGATAGCGACTTTTTGTTTCTTAGTGGGGTTGAACATTTCTCTTGACCCATTTTTCAATTCAATGCATGTGTTAACTGAGATAGATGCTTGAAAAATTTCGTGATTCCTCCTCTTACTGGATTGGGCATCTCATTAGCACAGTCATCACATTAATCTTCACATCGGTAGTTAGCCGAGTCCTCATATTATCGGCCATTGGCTGGAATAAAATAAATGTTAAGGGTGGCACATAAATGTAAATCCAAGGACAAAACTAATGACTTATAAATAACTTTTATTTCATTAACTTATGAATCCATAGGCTTCAATCTATTCATGATCTATTTTCTAACATATATTTTTAGGGGAATTTTTTTAATCCCATAATAATGGTTTGTACTAAAAAAGGGAATTTTCCAATTCTTATCCCCTGGGAGTGTCCTAACCAAGAGTGTAGAAAGACTCATTATCATGAACCATTTCACATTCGAGTTTATCTCAAAGAGGTGTTTTTGGTTTTTACCCATAGGATACATATGTGCTAGAGTTTCCTCTACCTGCTCGTATCCAGATAGGGATGTATTTGATTTTTAAACAATTTAATCAATACTCATAAAAAATAGATATGTTTTAATTATAATTAGTCTTGTATCTATGGATTAACTAGGGTTATCTAATCATAATCCCAAATATAACTTAACCTATCCTCGGATACCAACTATAAAAAACTTGTTCTTTATTACACACTAAAACATGATTTATTACATAAATTTCACGTAGTACAACATAGAAGATCGAGAGGTGGAGTTTATTTTGGGATTAGGATCATTATATAACAACTTAAAACATGAAATACAACATCTTTATTAAAAACATCCTTTACATAACCATTACATTCCCTCGTACATAGCATTGCATGGGATAACCTGGGGACATGCATAAAAAAGGGTGAGATATAAATCCTAATAAGGGAATAAACATGGAATAACATGATGAATAAACTACATGTTAGACAATAGTAATATCAATGGATCACAAGGGAAACATTAACATAAAGGCTTGATAAATCATGATAATCATAACATGGAAATGTGGCAACAACACTTAACATTGAATTAACATGAGCCAAGGGTCATTGCACAAGAAGAATGAGTAAAACATCATTGAACATGAATCATAAGTAAACCCTAATTGAACATGAAATTGAATTAGTCAAAACTCATTGCACAAGAGATATCATGATACTATATTTTACCCAATGCATTGGAGCGCTATCAAGGAACTCCTTTCTTAAACATTTCATTTCATGAATAAGTGTTCCACATTGATCATATAACCTGGAATCAATCTACATCATAAGTTATTCCATGATTAAGTAATGTGTAATAAATGCATGAATTTTACATTAAATATGTATATGTGCATAAAGGTGAATAACCATGATAGATACATGGGTATGGTATTCAGTACACAATGATCTTGTCTTGGAAAAATGCGGTGCAATTTCAGCAACATAACGACATTACATAACGATACGTGATAATGGTTAATTAGAGATAAATGGTTTTATCTTCATATTTACATAAAATGGATAGTATGGGGGTCAAATTGATACATGTCCCAACAAATGTATTGGAATTTAGATGCATAATGAAAAATAATTATATGGATGTAAAAGAGGAGAGAAAAATCCCTCACGGAATTTCGGCATGGTAACAGGTGTACATGGGAGGAATTAATGAGGTAGAACGGTGTCTCCCATCATCCAAACATAAATGTGGTATTATGGGAGTGGTTCTAAATTGTACCCCGAAATTTGTAATTGAAAACAAAAGGGAATAACAACATAATGAATATTGGAAAAAAATGGTACAGGAATAAAGCATTAACATGGTTGTGTGATGCAAAAGGCCTGGGAGATTATTGAGAGAGGATTCATGGGATATTGGGGTTCCATGGGAAGATTTTGAGAGAGTAGGGAAGAAGTTGGATGAACTCCAAAGTCTTTCAGTTAAGAGGATGTTGGAGCATGGGTGGGTTTATATAGGAAAGGAGAGAAAATTCATTATTATTTAGGCTTGG
Organism: Viscum album; assembly: GCA_963277665.1. Lineage (NCBI taxonomy): Eukaryota > Viridiplantae > Streptophyta > Magnoliopsida > Santalales > Viscaceae > Viscum > Viscum album. The sequence continues at coordinate 475,215,187 of OY728126.1, forward strand.
GAAACAAATATTAAACTAATCAAAATCACAGACCACCCATTGGTATTTTCCCATGGTTTTTTCCAAATGGTAGTGGAAGACAATATTTTATAAGTCCAATTGCCAAAAATTGAAAAATAATAGGGTTGCTTTGGTAGTGTTGAGTCACACTCTCAAAGAAATCAATTTAAAAAGCTAAAATGATTTATATGTCTTGGAAGACCCACTAAATCATTGAAAAATAAATCAAACAAACATAAAATCACATTATTATAATTGTAAAACATACATTGTCTAAAAATATTGTTTATAGTTTTTTATTACATCACTATTGATTCTTTATATTGTCATAAAACAGATTATTTTTTTAAACAATATTTAATTTTTACCCAAAAATTTGATTATCTCGGAAAATTATAAACAATTCACCATTGGATAATTTTGAAGTCCTAATTCCAAAAATAATATTCATTTGATCAAAATAATTTAATTAATATGGGAATTTTTACTTTTAAGAAATACCGACATTTATCGAAAATTCAAGGGTTTTGACAAAAAACATTCAAACCTTAATAAAAATTACAATTGCATTCATAAAATTATACAATAGTTTATATTTAATAAAAATTAATTTAATAATAATAATATTTTATTAAAATGTTATTTAATTCCACAATCAATTAATTCATCAAAATGGATTTTTTAGTAAAATATTTACCTAAAATACATATGTCTTCTAAAAACAATTCACAAAGTAACAAAAATAAAATGAATGAACATTCTCTATAGAAATATAATGTACAAAGTCATCATGCTAGGGTCCTGTTACATAACCCCTTATAACACCTGAATATGACTAAAGGGTTAGGTGTGCGATGTTGACAGACTCTTGGGGCGGCTTGGATAACATCGCTCGTTGTGGTAATCTCTATAAACATCCACTTCTCCCATAGTCAATTCCGCTCAAGCATAACATATTCAAGCTCATATTAGGCTTAATTAAGAGAGAATCCCAATGATTCCACCACCTTTCCTAGGTCTATGAAATGGGCGTCGTATGGGGAAATTCCATTGGATGATGCAATCCCTTCCTTTTTCGGAGTAAATTGGATTTGTTAAAGTGATATATTTATACAAATAGGTTATTACAAATGAATTTCTATATTATCAGTGATCACAATTCTTAACGGTATTTTATAATCCAAAACATAAAACCAAATAAGTGAATTCATTTTACATAACCATAAGAAGACATTTTAATAGACCAAGAGGAATTTTCATTACAGAATTATTGGGTCGTTATAATCTTCCCCCCTTAAAAAAATTTTCCATCAAAATTTCCGTTTCCCACTATACAACAAATTTCGGGGACTTTGGTTCATCACTTCTTCTGATTTCCACATCGCTCCTTCAAAAATTTGTTTTTTCCACAACACCTTGACGAGGGGTATTGTCTTATTTCATAGAATTTTTTCACAATGATCAAGGTTTTTAACTAGTTTCTCCTCATAAGAAAGATCATCCTCTATCTGTGATACATATAAAGAGAGTACATGTTAAGGGTTTTTCATGTTCATCCATAAGATAGATACATGAAATAAATCATATACTTTGTCCATGGTATGTGGAAGTTCTTGTTGATAGGCCATAACCCCAACACGAACAAGAATCTTGAAGGGGCCGATGTACCTAGGAATTAAATTCACTTTCATTCCAAACCGTGTGACCTTCATCCATGGAGATATGTATAGAAATAACATGTCTCCAACATTGAACTCAAGGTCCCATCGATGGTTATCTAGATAACTCTTTGGTCGACTTTGGGCTTCCTTGATACATTGTTGAATGGTTTTTACCTTCTCCACTATTTCTTCGACCATTTCAGATACTAGCATCTTTCTCTCACTGACTTCATGCCAACATGATGGTGTTCTACACCTCTTCACATACAGGGCTTTATAATGTGTCATTCTGATGCTCGAGTGGAAACTATTATTATAGGAGAATTCAACCAAAGGAAGATGTTGATACCAACCTCCTTTAAAGTCCATTGAACATTATATTAACATATCATTCATTGTGTGAATAGTTTTCTCAGATTGTCCATCAGTTTGAGAATGATAGGTCGTACTGATGTTCAGTTCAGTGTCCATAGAATGTTGAAGAGTCATTCAAAACATAGTGGTAAATCATGTATCTTGATGAGATACTATATAAAGTGCTACTCCATGAAGCTTTAAAACATCCCTGATATATATCTATGCCAGTTGATCTAATGTAAAATCCTCCTGAATATCATTGAAGTGTGCATATTTTGTAAGATGATCCACAACAACCCAGATTTCATTTTTTCCTTTGGATGTCTTCGGAAGTTCGATGAAAAATTTCATGGTAATGTTATCCCATTTCCATGCTACTATAGGAAATGGTTGCATCATCCCCATAGACTTCTGCCTCTTTTACTTCATTTTCTGACACACCAGGCACTTTAATATATAATCCGCAATCTCCTTCTTCATATTATCCCACAAATAATGCTCTCGGAGATCTAAATACATCTTTGTGTTTCCTTGGTGAGTAGTGAATTTTTATCTTTGTGCATCATAAAAAAGTTCCTAATTCATCTCAGGACATTATGTAACATATACTCATTTCTTAAATCATACAATTCTTTCTTCAATAACAATTATCTCTGAGGATTTTATTTTTCTGAAAGCTTCAACTTAATTCTTAATTCCCACATCATCCTTTTCATCATCCATTAACCTTTACAAAAGAGACAGTTGAGCAATAATTTGTGAAAGGATTGATGATGTTCTCTTCCTTATGATTCCAATGTCTGTCATCATCAAATCTATGAATATTATAACCTTTTCAATTCCCTTTAGATATAGAATAACTGGGTCCTTTCTACTTAGAGCACCCGCCACTTTGTACACATTCCCAGGGTGGTAATGGATTGAGTAGTCCTCATATTTTATTAGCTCTAACAATCTTCATTAGAGCATGATCAAATCTTTATGTGTAAATATATAAATGAGGGTTTTTTAGTCTGTATATATTTCACATTTCTCCCCAAAGATATAATGCCAAAAAAAATTTAAAGATATGATCAACGCAGCCAAATAGAGATCATGTGTTAGATAATTCTGCTCATGAACATTCATTTTCCTTGAAGCATAGGCAATGAATTTGTCATTTTTTGAATGAACACACAGTCCACTCCCTTCTTCGAATAATCACTGAATACCACAAAAAAATTCTCCACGTATGAGTAATGTGAGCCCCAGCACAGCGATGAGCTTCCTTTTCAACTGCTTGAATCATTGTTCACATTCATTATTCCATGAAAACATTACACCCTTCGAAGTTAGTTTGGTAAGAGGGTTGGGAAATCATGATAATTTTCTCACAAATCGTCCATAATATTTAGCTAACCCCAAGAAGCAACGGATATCCATTACCAATGTTGGCCTCGTCCATCCCTCAATTTCATCTATTTTGGAGGGATCTACAGATATCCTATTGCTTGTGATGATATGGCCCAATAATGAGACCTCCTTCAACCAGAACTCAAACTTGTCGTACATTTCATAGAGCATATCCTTTTGCAAGGTCTCTAATACACTTCTTAAATAATCCTAATGTTCCTCCTCTATTTTGATGTATTTTAGAATATCATCTATATAGACTACCATAAACCTTTCGAGGTATTCCCTAAAGACTCTATTCATCAAGTCCATGATGATTTCAGGAGCATTAGTGAGTCCAAAAGGCATTACTATGAATTAATAGTGCATATATCTTGTTCAAAAATTGGTTTTGGGGATATATACCTTCTTCACCCCAACTTGATAATATCTCGACTGAAAATATACCTGTGAAAAGTATTATGCACCATGAAACTGATTGAACAAGTCTTCAATTTATTAGAGAAGATAATTTTTCTTTATCATGATTCTGTTAAGCTCACAATAATTAATGCAAAGGTGCATTTACCCATCCTACTTTTTGAAAAAGAGGACCCATGCACCCCATGGTGAAGCACATGGGCATATAAACTCATTAATCAGATTCTCCTATAGTTTTTTCTTCATCTCCTCTTGCTCCAAAACAGCCATTCTATAATGATTCTTGTATATTGACAATGCCCTAGGTATAAGATCAATTGGGAATTCAACATCTCTTCTAGGAGGAAGACTATGAAATTCCTTGAGAAACACATTGGCGAATTCCCTCACAATAGGCATGTTGTCAAGGATTGTTTCTTCCTTACACTCAATCATATGATCCAGATATGCGTTCTCATATGGTTGTAATATCCACACTTGAAATGATGGAGATAAAAAAGATTCATCTTCTTCCATGAACTTGTATAGAATTGGGGACGATTCTCCACCTAGTGAGTGATTTCCCCCTCAAGGAAATTTATGTTGGCTCTATATAAGGAAATCCAATCCATGCCAAGAATTTCATTGAATTACACTAGAGGGAATATGATGAGGTTCTCCAAGAAATTAAATTAACATATTATGACATGAGAGGAGTAATATTCATGGGATGAAACGATTGCCCCATTTTTCATACTCACTGACATCTTTACTTCCATGATTTGTGGGTGTGCTGTGATTGTTATACTAATATTTTAGGATAGAGAAGAATGAATAGAACCAGAATCAAAAAGTACATTCTCTATTTTTTAATAAATAACTAGCATACATGTCACAAATTTATTGGATAGGTTTACATTGACTGAAGTGATGGAAAAATATCTCCCTTACTACCATGGAGGTTATTGGTTTCCTTCGAAAACCCTTGGCTTATAGAACTGATTTTCAAGATTCCCTAGTTCTTTGAAGTTGTAGCAATGATCAATGCATTGATGTTCAAATGAAGTGTTATTCCCCTCTATTGCAGCCGTGGGTTTTTCATGACAAATGTTAAAAGCTAGGATCCCTTCTCTTCCACACTTATAGCATTTCCTCGTCCGCTTTAGGTAATTTTTGGGGTGCTTCTTTCTACACCATTGGCAGGTGGGGTGCTGGATATTCTTAACATTGTTGGATTTATCCATCGGACTACCAACAATTAAATCCACCTTACACTTATTATCCCAATGATATTCCTGAGATTATTATATCTCTATTTTGACCATGAGGGCACATCAGACAATTTCCTCACATCTGTCAATGTCACGGATCGACATCACATTCTGTAGGCTATGTTTCAGCCCACTAAAGTAGTGGTAAACCTTGCATTCAGGGGTAATGACATAGTCGGAGGTGTATCATGCATGACTTGGGAAAATTTCCTCATACACTCCAACAGATTCGTCATCCTTTTTCCTTAGGGAAAGGAAGTCACTTTCCATATTAAGTCGGAGGGTCCACAGAAAATATTTATCAAAAATCATCTTCTGGAAAGCCTTCCATTCCAATGCCTCGATCTCCTCCTCAGGCTTTGTATTTTTTATCAACTTCCACCATTGATCAACTTCACCCTCCACACAAGAAGCATTCAGTAGATCCTTCTCTTTTTCAAAACAATTAATAATAGAGAAGATCTTTTCAATTGAGTTGATCCATTGTTTGGCTATTGAGGGATCAAATGATTCATTAAAAGTATGAGGCCTTTGTCTCATGAAGCTCTCGATAGCGACTTGTTATTCTTTGTGGGGGGGGGGGGGTTGAACATTCCTCTTGAACCATGTTTCTATTAAAATATTAAGCTAAATAAGAGAGAATCGTGACAAAGTTCACAATTCCTTCTTCCATTGCATTAGGCATCTCATTAGCACAGTCACCACATTGATCTTCACATCAGTTGTTAGCCTGAGTCCTCATATTATCGGCCATTGGCTGGAATAAAAGGAAATTTAGAGGTAACACATATAGGGTAATCCAAGGAAAAAATTGATGACTTATAAATTACTTTTATTTCCATAACTTATAAATCCATATGCTTTAATATATGCTATTACTGATCTATTTTCTAACATATATTCATAGGGTCATTTATTCAGTCCCTAAATAATGGTTTATATGGAACTTGTGAATTTACCAAAGCATATCCCCTGGGATTTTTGTATCCAATAGTGCAGCAAGGCATGTTGTGCTGCACCAGTTCCCATTCACGTCTAGCTTAAAGCAATGTTTTAAGGTTTTACCCCTAGGATAAATTTGTGCCCGAGCCGCCTCTAGCTGCCCGTATCTAGACAAGGATGTATTTTCTTGATAAACTATTTACTAAATACTCACCAACACATAAGTAAGTTTTTATTATACATAGTCTTGTATTTAAGGATTTACTAGGGTTTTCTAATTTTAATCCCAAAAAATAACTGAACTTATCCTCTGATACCAAATATAACAACCCAATTATTTATTACACACTAAAACATTATTTATTACATAAAATTCACTTGATACAACATATAATATAGAGAGTTCTAGTATCTTTGGGGATTGGGATCATTAAAAAACAACTTAAAACATGAAATAAAACATATTTATTTAAAAATTACTTCACATGACCACTACATTCTCTCGTACATAGCATTTCATGGGATAACCTGAGGACATGCATAAGAAACGGGTGAGCTATAAATTATACTAAAGGAATAACCATGGAATAACACGAGGAATAAAATACATGTTAGACAATAGGCATAACAGTGGATCACAAGAGAAACATAAACATAAAGGCTTGATAAATCACGATAATCGTAACTTGGAAATGTGGCAACAACACTTAACATGGAATAAGCATAAGCCAAGGCTCATTGCACATAGAGCATGAGTCAACCCTCATTACACACGAAGCATGAATAAACACTAGTTGAACTAGAATTAGAATCAGTCAACACTCATTTCCCATGTTGTATTATGATAATATAATTTCCCCAATGCATTGGAGTGCTATCAAGGTGCACCCTTGATAGACATTTCCTTTCATGCATAAGTGTTCAACATTGATCATTTAACATGGAGTCAATCAAAATCATAATTTATTCCCCGATTAATTAAAGAGGAATAAATATTTGAATGTTCCATTAAATATGTAATTTAGATAATAGTGAATACCCTTGATAGAGACATTGGTATGGTATTCACTACACAATGATCTTGGCTTGGAAAAATGACAAGTAATTTCAGCACCAAAATGGTGTGACAAAAGGATTCATGAAAATGGTTGACAAGAGAGAATGGGTGTCTCATAATATGTACACGAAATTGAGAGTAAGGGGGTCATATAGATACATGTACCAACATACATAATGGAATTTAGATGCATAATACAAAATAATTATTTTCATGTAAAAGAGGATAGAGAAATCCCTCAAAGAATTTCAGCATGGTAATAGGTGTACAAGGGAGGAATTAATGAGAGATAAAGGGGTCTCCCATCATCCAAACATAATGAGGGAAGAATGGGGGAGGTTAAAAATAATACCTCAACATTTGTAATGGAAAAAGGGCATAACAACATAAATAAAATTGGACAAAAATGAGAAAGGAAGACATCCCCTACTTGGAAGTGTGATCCTAAAGGCTTGGGAGAGGCTTAAAAAGGGCTTCTTGAGAGCTTCGGGAACCTTGTGATGATTACAGAGAGAGTAAGGAAGAAGTTTTATAAACTCAAAAGGCATTGAGGGAAGTGTAAGTTGGATCATGGGTGGGTTTATATATGAAATGAGGGGAAATTATTTATTATTTAGTTTTGGGACACCACAATTTAACTAATCCAAACCACAAACCAGCCCATGGTTTTTCCCATGGTTTTTTCCAAAGTGGAAAGGAAAACAATATTTTATAAGTCAGTGATCGAACATCTAAAAATAATAGGGTTTGTTATTTAGAGGTTAGTTACACTCTTAAGGGAATCAATTTAAAAAGATAAAATGTTTTATAAATATTGGAGGGCCCCCTATTCCTTTATAAAATATATCAATCAAAACTAAAATCACATTATTTTAAAGGTAAAACATATATTTTCCAAAAATTGTATTTATTAAATTTTATTAAATCACAATTGAGGCTTTTTGATGTCATAATGCACATATATACTTAAACAATACTTAATTTCGACCCAAAAATGTGAAAGTCTTGAAAAATTATGCAAAATTCACAGTTGGATAATTTCGAAGTTCTGAATCCAAAAGTAATATTAATTTTATCTAAATAAGTTTCAAAAATGAAAATTTTTACTTTTAAAATTAAAACTAACATTTATAAAAAATTCATGGTTTTTGACAAAAAAACATTAAAACCTTAATAAAAATTACAATTGAATTCATAAATTTTTATAATTTTTAATATTTAATAAAAATTAATTTATTAATAATTATATTTTATTAAAATGTTATTTAATTTAAAAATCCATTAATTCATAAAAATAGATTTTTAGTTGAATATTAACTAAAAATACTATTACTTTTTAAAAAACTATTTACAAAGTAACATTAATAAATGATTTCACATTATTTATACAAAAAAATTAACATTGTCATAGTGCTAGGGTCTTGTTACATAACCACATATTACACCCGTATAAGTACAAAGGGTAAGGTGTGTGATGGTGACAGTCTCTTGGGGTGGCTCTGATAACATTTCTCAGGTGGTAATCACTATTATATTACACTTCTCCCATAATCGGTTCATCTCAATCTTAACATGTTCAATCTTGGCTTGGGATTGGTAAAGGGCGATGGCCACTGACACCACCTTCTTTCCTAGCTATGATAAATTGGATTTGTGTGGCGAAAGTCTATTGGATGAGGCTATCACATCCTTTGTCTGAGTAAATTGGATTTGTTAAATCACTATATTTTTACTAATTATGTGATCACTATTGAATGTCTATATTGGAAACACTCACAATTCTTATCATTATTTTAAAATCCAAAACATAAAACCAAATATGTTCATATGTTTTACATAACCATAAGAATTAATTTAAATAGAACAAGAGTAATTTTCATTAATTAATTTTTGGGTTGTTAAAATAAATACATACATATACTTGATATATATGATATTTAAATCATGAATACTATTTTAGAGATTATGTATTTTTTACCACATGTACAATTTGAAATTATAACACGTTCATTTTTGACTCAATTACCCAATATCAACAAAACGACTGATATGAACTTGAATAATTTTATGATTCTTATAATAATGTAATAAGTGAAATAAATGTAATTATTTATTTGAAAAAGATTCTCAATCAAGTATAAATTATATTATGTTTATTATACCAGAACACAACGATTGTATGTGAAAAAACAGATCAAGGTAAAGGACTTTGTCTCAAAATTCATTCACTGAGACATATTATCGTTTATAAACGACCTTATTTTGTATTGTGTATAATTATACCATTTTTCATTTCATTTCATTCATCTTTTTTCAAATGGAATCTTTTTTTTATGAAGCGTTTTACTAAATGACTGAGGGGATGTCTCTTTCTAACAGACATGATGAGAACTACTTTTCCATGGCTACGTTTATTATTTGATATTTGGCTTCCTTAATAATCTGTATTGTTTTTAAAAGTAAAATAAATAAAATATTCCCTTTTTATTTATTTTGGTATTTACAATGTCTTTTAGAGTAAATTTATTATGTAAATATCTTTAAATGATATATTGCGATTGAAATGTGGAAATGTTATCTTTATTTTAATTTTTTAATTTATTCTGTTATGGTTCATGGGCATAATTTACTATACAGGTGCTTTTGCAAAAATCTAGGGGTGGGTGAGCTAGAGATAGATCTGCAGTGCATTGGGTAACATGATGGTGGTAAAAGTAAATGTATCTCTTTTGAGATTTAGGGAATGTACTATGACGGGTATTTCAAATGTAACTCCCTATGTAGTTGTTAAAGCTACAATGTAAGTATGTTATGGATGCTACATGTTACCAATATTATTTATTATTTCAATGAGTTATTGAAAAAATCTTATGATTTCATAGGGAATGTTAAAGAGATTATGTTTTTTGAGTAGAAAGTATAATTTCATTTATTTGTGTGTGTTCATGGACTAATGTTTTCTTTCCTTATTTTATATCCCATAGTGAGATATTTATCCTCATCCAATGTTTTGGAAATATATTTTCATAGGGTATAATTATGGTTAAAATAAAGGAATTATTCAAGAATATTTACATCATGGAGAAAATTATTGTTTTATTTAAGGAGTATTAATATTGTGAAAAAAATAGGATAGAGTAGAAGTGTATACTTTTTAATTTTTGATATGTAATATAATAATTATGGCCTAATTAAATAAAAATATAAAACTAAAAATATCCTTATAAATTTTTAACTAAACTCAAGATTAAGTAATTTTTATGGTTAGGGCCTTATAAATGGAGATGTCATCTTTGATCATTTCCATTTTATTTTGGGGAATCTATTTTGAAAGCTACAAATTTCATATTTGTTTCATATTCTTATTCACTATTTACCATTACTTAATCATCGTAAATCATGTGATTTACTATCAGCACATTAACTAGAATCCTGATAATATAACAATATTCTCTAAGTGACACTGAATTTCCTCAACATCTATCAAGTAAATATTTCAGCCTGATAATCACTTAATATTTTTCATAAAATTATTTCCATATTGAATGAAATGTGTACAAATCCTCATTAAACATATGAAACATATCAGAAATAGGATAATAAATTTTCATATTGAATGTATCAAATTTTATTTTATATGTCTTTAAGTGAATTTCATTGGAATTAGATGTCCCATCTTGAGAAATAACTACTCTCTCCAAAATATCAAAATCAGTATAATAGAATGATATTATATTAATTTCTTCATATCCCAAAAAATATTACAAAAAATTCATGGATTTACATTTATTGATATAGGCTACATTAGAAGGATCAGCATATATAGCTCATGCACATTTAGTAAATTAGTATTTGTCTCTAATGATGGTCAATATTTAAATACATATGCATTCAATTTGTATCTTCCTTTTAATGTAATACAAATCATTGTTTTTTCTTTTAAAATAAGGTTTATTATCTATTGTATACCCATATAGTCTATTATTATACATAAAGAGTTAAATTTTAAAATAAGGGAAGGAAATTTTCTTTAAGATAAATATAAATCACATTTGAAAAGATATTTGAAAAACACTATTGATTAAAAATGTTGTACAGAGTTAGTAATTCAAGAGTGTTGGGGGAGGGTTATTTGTGTTCAAAAATAAAATTATATTAAAAAAACAAAATCCCCCATGTTAATTATAAACACCTGAATAATCTAATCAAAAAATTATATATGTTTGATCATTCAAAAAACTTTTCAAATCCGGATTACAGATCAATTAATACAATATTTTCAATAAAATTAAAATTATAAACCAAAATACATAATCTTACCTTATATACTAGAAATGTTTATTCTTAAAAATAATTTTATGGATTTGTAAATCTATTTAAAAATTGATGTAGTTATATATTGGATATGAGAAAAATCAATTAATCAAACAAAAGAATAAAACTTAGTGTTCATTATCAACCTACAACTTAATACCCTTCACATGGATATAAATTATTTTCATGTTAATTCTAATATAAATAAAAGTAATCCTTTACTTATATTAATTTTTTAAAAAATTTCTCATAACATGTCCATCCTCATTGAATCCTCCATCATTTTACATGTGAAGAAAAATAATAAAAATATCACACACAAACTCTTCCATTGTTTTAGTGCGTATAAAAATAATGAAATTTTATAGAGTTAGTCAGGCATAGTAAAATTTATTTATAGAGGATAATGTGTTCAAATAAATAGAGTAATACAAATAACATAACAGATTAATGCATAAATATTGATGGGAATGTTTAGATATGAGATAAGATGAGGTTTCTCAATCTGTAATGCTTAAGTTGGTCATAGGTTCCTGAATATATCATTAAATGACTCTCAATGGATTTCTCAGAATGTATAAGAAAAAACTATGTCATAGAATCTATAATAATCCTTTTTATCAATCTACTTACACACTAAAAACCCTACAAACAAAGGTTGGTTAGGATTGATCCTATATATTTTTATGAAGGTTAATTTGTTTTGGTATATTCCATACTTAAACACCATAACATGTATCAAGATGTAAAACTTCTATAATCTCAATCCATGCAAATGATTGAGTTATCCATAATATATAGCATTCCAATCCAATTATCCATTAAAGAATAATAGTAACGAAACCTTGGATCCTCATGTTGATAAATAATACAGAAAATGTATGACTTTTTATTCAATGTATACATGTATTAGGTATAGAATAATTATTTATAATTTTATGTGATAGAGCCTCAATATAATTCATTAAACTAGATGCTAGAAAAATAAAACACAAAATACTAAAAGACCTGTAATGGTACTATTCTTCCATGTAGATCATCTCAATCAATAGCATACACTAAAGATAGATTAGACTAATTCTTGCACAATAAAATGGTATATCTATAAAGGTTGTGTCCTATTAACAAGATTTATATCTAATAAATGGTAGATGTAGTCTTATGCTATATCTGGTTTGGTGGTAGATCTAGTCTCGTAGTAGATCATTCAGTGGAACATCAGGTTTGGCAGGAGATTTTTCTAGGATATATCACAAATATGGTGGTAGAGAATCTCTATTAGTAGAACAATATTGTAAGTAGCACAATTCTAGAAATAACATAATTATTGAGTTAGTATAATTATAACAGTACTAGAATTAGATTTTTTTCAACAACTTTGGAGGTAGCATAATGATGGTGGTGGATCTATTATCGATAGATCATTTTCATGAGTAGTCATGTTAATCAATAGATCATTCATGGACTAATTTTTTATTTGTTGAACTAATGGAATATTTACTAGATGGTAGAGTATTTTGGAAGATTTAATCCACCTATTGAACTGATTTTATTAATGGAATATTTTCATAACTAAAATTAGATATGTAAATAGCCAAATTTATTGACAAACTGATGTAAAATCAGAAGACATTAATCATGTTAGAAACATATCATACATTTTTCGATAATTAAATTAAGGAGTTTCAAATAGTATTTAAAACTAATATCAAAGTTATCTTCAGTTAAATGGAACAACTTGATTTTTTTATAAATTGTATTACATGCATGGTGGAGTTTAACCAAACAAAAAATTTCTATTACTAATATTTGTTAATTTATCCCATACCATTTATAATTTTTGGTATGAATAATATTAACTAAAATATGAGAACATATATATTAGGAATAATAAATAGTTATATGTTTTTTAGTAATAAAATAATAATAAATTAAAATAGATATATTTATATATATTTTGAAGAAATTTGTTTCTCAGATAGATATATTAGTATTGTTTTGTGTGCATAAAAATGTTATTTTTAAAAAATTAATAAAAAATTACTTTAAGAGATATAATTTTTGAAATCGTAATATGGAAACTAGAATAAGATTATGTTTTTGGATTTTTCTTAAAATTAGACATTTTTTATGAATAATGACCAATATAATATTTTAGTTGAAAACATAATTTTCATTTAAATAATTTTTGAAGATAAATTATATTTTTAATTTGTTTAATTTATAATAAGTTCACAAATATATCAATTAATATTTTTTTTCATTCGAGTCATTTTTATATTGAACATTGATATAAAAACAGTGTAAATAATTGAACATTTCACGTTAAAAACCTTCTTTCTTGTCTTTTCTACAAGATTCATTTCAAATTGAAATTCTAAAATTATATGAATTTAATTTTTAATAATGGATTCAATATTTGGAATATTAATAAAAAATAATTTATATTAAGTTGAACTTAATTTTTAACCTAAATAAGTAGTGAAAACAGTAAAAAAAATTACCACAATTAAGGTAAAAATGGATTTACTGGAGGTTGAATGAATATAATAAGAGTGGATATTAGATAACATATTATATAATATTTTATTAATGAGTTTATTTCATCCTTGGAAATATTACTCTGTAAAATTGGGAAATTCCTTTCCTATTTTCATTGAATATGACCAATATAATATGTAAAGTGAAGAAAAATACAAAAAATAACCCTTTCTCACTTTTATATTCTATAAAGAATTGGGATATGAAAAAAAATTCATCATTTATAAGTATTATATTGAAATATAAATGTATTTTTGTGTCATAATTATTTATTATCATTTTTTGACATTATGAACTTATAATTAATGTTTATGAAATGCATACGAGGTAATTATTTAGTTAATAATGAACTAAAATAAATAGTAATAATAATATTAAAAGTAAATTGAGTGAATTAATTTAATTCATTAAATATTTAGTTTATAATATCTTTTTACATAGGTGGTAACATAACATATTCTAAATCCATCAATTTCATGATATTTATAAAATCATATTAAAAGAATAGTGATAAAAATTTATTCTTTGTGGCTACTATAGAATTACTGCATCTCATATCGGGGGTGGAAATTCCATCTTACAAAAGAGGAAACCCTTCTTCATGAAATAATATATTTTTCATATCATTATTTTTGTATAATGAGTCAAGTCCATTCAATCATACCACTATCATAATGTTGTAAATGCTTTCTTGGCCATCTGAAAACAAGGTGTGGTTGGTGAAAAAAAATAGTAATAATGTTTTTTGAGGTGTTCAGGAAATCTCCTCTTTATGGTTTGATAAAAAAATTTATGGGGCCTCAAAGGGTAATATTGGTCCAATTATATGTTGTAAATTATTACCAAAAATTAGTGTAAAACTCTTATATTTTATTGGAACACGAGGAATTTCCTATTCACAGTAGGTTGAAATTCTTTGTGTTATTAACGCCGTAATATTTTCTAAACAAAAAGGATGGAACATTCATTTTTTCAAAAGTTAATCTTACATTATTTATCACTAAATATAAAATGATGTGATCTATTTATCTTGGAATCACACTAATATATGGATGGAATGTTTCTCATTCCTAATAGAGTGCAGCTTCATCATCACTAATGTTTAACTAGAAGCTAAAATTGTTGCAGATGGTCTTGCCAACAATGGAATAAAAAATGTTACCGCATATTTAGAAGGTGTTCTAATTTATATAAATTTGTCTCGTGGAAAATAATTTAACTAAAATCCTTCTTTTAGACTCATTTAATATTTTCTATCTTTTAATAATTTTTTCCGAGCATTTTTCCAAAGTCACCCCATTCAAAAAATAGTGATACCCCTAATAATAATGTTATTTTATAATATTAGATATTTTGTTAATTGCTTTCAAATGACTATAACATCCTATATTCTTAGAAGTTATTTTAAATTTTAATAAATATAAATAATGTCGCATTAATGTACCGAATGTTTTTATGATGAAAAAATTTAACCGCAAATAGTAAAGATAATTTTACTATGGTTATGTTTAAAACATTGTTTTTCATGTCACATGCTATCATGTTAAAATTAATTTCCTACACAAAAAAGAATTATATTTTATAAATTAAATATAATATTAATAAAAAATGGGTTTAAATTAAATAATAATTTTATTTTTAATTTTTTTTAATTTATTAATTACCTATGTTAAAAATACTAGTCACCGTAGTGAGAAACCAAAATGGTAAAAATTAATATACAAATAAGTTAAATATGTAAATACTTAAAACACGTTTTCCATTTTGTTTTATATATGTTTCGAAAAATTATATTCCCTTTCCATAATTAGTAACCAATAATTTAGACATGATTATAAATATTGACCTCCCAATAGTGAAAAATGTTTTGTATTTACAAAAATGTAACTCCTCTGTAGTTATAAAATTAAAGTTGCTCTCATATATTCTTCACTCCATCAAAAGAAATTATTATCAATAAAATACAAAAAAAATAACCAACCACTTTCTAATAATCATTTAATACTTAGTTAGGGATGATTTCCAACCTAGTATGTCTTTAGAGAAAACCTATATAGGATACTCGAAGAATAGGTAATGTTCTTCAATGAGTTCCTTTATTTTAATTATTTTCCACCACTAAATGTTTTTTTATCAATGAATATATAATAACATAAAATATCCCATGTACTAGAACATCTTTATAATAAGATTATGACCTAAATATATCTCTACACCAATAAAATGTGATATGAAATCATCATTCTTGTATATGGAGAACCACCGCCTTGTGAACTGATGTCATTCATTCTTCCATTTCCACCATTAATGGTTGGGTGTGGTGATGGATATTAATTATATAAATTTTATTTATTAAAAAATCATAAAAATCTAATGATTATATGTTATATACATTATTACACTCCATTATATTGGTGGAGCAAGAACGTTGCTCGTGTGTTTGGAAGACTGTCTCCTCACAAAGAGATATTATTTTTCTATCACTAATGCTTTAAATGGAAGGATATAAGGATAATATTAAAATTCTTATTTGATATATATTAAATTAATATGATATGAATGAAATTTACATCATTCTAGAAGTATAATATATTATTATTTAAACTTAATGATAATAACGTCATTCAGGTATGTGTGGATTACCACCTTTAAAAAGGCCTATGAGTCTTTTTTCCGCACCATGAAACATAGATGATATCTATACATACATTTCAATAGATAACATTGTTTTTATGATATTATGGTTTTTATATGTGGGTAATATATTACATACCTTTTTTCCATAATGATATTTGAAAGATGAAAACGTTACTATTGCAAAAGAATGACATACTATCACTATGTTCATAAAGTAATTAATATCACAAATTTATCTATCATTATTGGTATTGAACTTATAATTAATATATAAATATGTTAATTTTTTCATTACAATTATTTTTTATATGATATAACTATATAATAATAAAATTAACCCCACCTATCATGAGGACACACACATGAGAAAACAAGGCAATTAACTCCCTAAATAATGAAAACAATGAATGATTATCATTGAATTGGTAATAAAAGGTTATAAAATGATCACATATGATATTATAAATATTATTATAGGGATTAAATAAGTTCATAACATGAATAAGAGAACTATAAATTATTTTATTAAATTATCAACCAAATGAACCGTGAGGTATTTTATTTTGTCTCAAATTACATGCCATTGATGATTAACTGTTATCATGAACCAATTTATATTAATTTAGTGTATATAATTCCACATTCACTTGTAATATCAAGAGTAATTAATTCTTAATATTGTTTAATGTTTCAATTTTAATTATTTCATCAATGATTATTTTAGTATAATATTACCAAATGAGAGACATTATTGTGCATAGTCACATGCTTTTTTGTGATTCTTATCATTTTCATGAAATAGTCACACTCATGTAATAATATTTCATTTTAAATTAAATTTAATGTAAATATCTATATTGTGTTTTGATATGTAATATTATTATCTAAATAATATACCATTTTTTAATTAGGTTGTTTTTTTAATATTATTTGATTCCTAGTGGAAATATTAATAAATATGTATTGTTTACTCAATTATGATAATTGATAAGACACATTATCTATAATTTAAATAGATTATTTGATATATGAGGAATGATATGGAAATTAAATTCATGGGATGGATCATGGTTAATTAATTCCTTTCATTTCATCGGTAGTCTCATGAGTCAATAATAGTTCCCCAAACATTATGAGTTTATAACCATTAGTTTTAAACTGTCATATAAAAGGTCTTAATAGTAATCTGTTTTAAACTATCATGTGAATGGTCCTGACTGTAAAATGCTATAAACCATATTCTGAATGGTATTTATGTTACATTTATCATTTTATTGGGAAAAATTATATCAGTTAAATTAAAATTTTCATTCATTTAGAAACCAGTTGTTATTGTCCTTGAATTTTTTCTATGATATTATCAATGGATGGACATCAATTTGAGGATATTGATTAAAGGGAATGTGTTCACAGTAATTTACATTTACATATTGATTTTTCCTAATATTATAATTAAAATAATGTTATTTAAATATCATTTCTTTTTATGTATTTATATTTCTGTGTTCTTTATATTAATGTGTCAATATTAATCTCGTTGTCCATGACTACTAATGAGAATTTTTCTCAACCTTGTTTTTTTATTATAAAGAATCCATAATGTTTAATATTTTTAATATTAAAGGATATACTAGATTGAATAATTTTATTTTAAAAAATATATTTTTATAATTTAATTATTGATACGTCATATGGGAATCATGTTTGTGTCATTTTTACCAATACTACTATAATATCTAATATTTTGAAATGTAATTAAATTTTATTATTCAAATGTAATAATATATGAAACTCGGTTTGGGAAATTGGGGTCAGATTCCGTACACTACATATCATCCATAGTCAAATGTTCAGTCTAAGAGGTTAATTTATTCTATAGTGGATATGATGATTACTTTTTCTATAGTTCTGAAAGGTGGTTGGTTTTAACCCCATCATCTATTTGATTTTTCATGCAACAGTATCTATGACTCAAGATTTTATATAAATACTAATGAATCCCTATAAGTAAATAAGTATAGAACTCCAATTTCATAGGATCTATAAAGAGAATGAAATTAGTTCAAACCTGATATAGATAAAAAAAAATTAGAAGAGAAAGAAATAAATATATAGTAGAACCTCAGGCAAGATGAGATTCGATAGAATGGTTATGTGGAAAATCCTAGATGTGATTTGGAATTGGAAGTTGGTGATATGTTGTATCTATTTATTTATTAACATTATATGGTTGTGAGTTTCAGTTTGAATGGACACCTCAGCCCTAGGTATATTTTCCACATCAAAATTCTTGATTGAGTAGGGATAATAGTTGATTTCTAACACTTATATCGAACCTCTGTTAAGTTCATGATGCGATCCAAGTACTTCTCCTGAGGAAATATGTACACAATAACAAACATGTACACATCACATTGGTCCTAAAAATGTATGATGATAATTCTTATATAGAAATCACAATATGAATATTTTATAAATTTGATAATGCTTAATGGAGCAACACCACTCGACTAGTTAATGTTCTCTCAATAACCACAAATTTTATGATTCTTCATGGGAACATAATGAATTAATGAAACTCATATATCTATATATTTTAAAATAAAATCATCTTATTTTGAGGGATAATTTCATTATATGTAGGGTAGAGTGTAATAGACAAATATTTTTGAAAAATTTCCATTTAATTAATTTTATTTCTTCAACAGTATCCATTAGAAACAACTCCAAATTTTATCGAAGGAAGATATACTATTAAAATATTATTATGTGATAGTTATATCCTAACTGATTTGTTTGAAGGAATGAATAGTAATATATATATATATATATTAGGAAAATAAATGGTATAAAATTTTATAAAACAAATTCATTTGTTATCAAATTAATTGAATTGGAAAAAGTTAAATTTAAACTAATGTTTTTCACAAAATTCATTTTTATTTCACCCATTTTGTTTTTATTTTAAAAAATTAAATTACTAAATATTGATGATTTAATTTAATATAATATACATGACATGTTTTAAATGAATACTTTTAACAATAATTTAATAACTTTCAATTAAATGTAGAAAAATAAAATAAAAATTTATAAACAACATTTTACTAAATGAAGATTTCATCGCATTCGGTGTGCTTATCTAAAAACTAATTTTTAGAAAATATATCTATTTAAGATGCTGAAATAAATTCCATTTTGGGATGAAGGTGTAAAAAAATTGGTTAATATGATGCTTCTATTTTTTTGTTAATATTAATAGCAACATTGGTAAAATATATTATTTTAGTAAATAATAAATATGGTTATTCAGGGAAAATGTTTTTGATAATAAGTTAATTATTAATCATAATTATTATTTTAAAAATCAAACTCTTCCATTGTAATATTACACTCTATTTTTACTTGATTAATAGAAAAATGACCATGAATATGACCATTTTATTATTTGAAGCCAATAGAATTACAAAATTCCACTCTCTTCTTTTTAAACATCTTTTATTTGTCCACATAGGGAGAAAAGTAAGATATAGAAGTGTAAAAACATCTAGTTTGAGAATAATAAACTTGATTTTATTATATAATTTTATTTTTAATTTTTTGGGAAAATATAATTATTATAAATTGCTACAAAATTCAGAAACAGAATTAAGTCAATATGTAAAAAGTAAAATAAATGAATAAAAAATAAAAACATTTATATAATATTACCACATTGATGTTTTCCACTATTTTTATATATGAATATGTCATAATATTATTTTATTAAATAT
Organism: Viscum album; assembly: GCA_963277665.1. NCBI lineage: Eukaryota > Viridiplantae > Streptophyta > Magnoliopsida > Santalales > Viscaceae > Viscum > Viscum album. Next base: position 475,235,531 of record OY728126.1, read on the forward strand.
TTTATTCAAATTATTAATTTTTTAATAATGTATTTCAAATAAAATTATGTGAATAATGCCAAAATGGACACTAATGATATATTTTCAAAATTATAATTTATTAAATTAATTAAAATCATAAATATATTGAAAGTGTTAAATGCGGATAATAAATGGTTGAATAATTAATTCCACGAATATTCAATTGTAAATTTTAAATTTATTTGTAATATTATAACACTTCAAGGATGAAAAAGTTGTTACCATTGTTATGGATAAAATTGGTCAACCAAGTAGTTAATAAAAATGATAATATTTAAAATGACACCAAAAATTATCCAAATATTATTTTATAAAGGGATTTAAAATCAATACTATGTTTTATTTTAACCACCTTCTTTTAATAAATTATTTCTCTAGATAATTACTTTATTATAATTTAATCTTTTATGAAAATCAGAAACTGTAAGACACCCAAATTAAAAATGGGAACCTCACCCCTAGCATATTTTAACATAATTGGGACATATATAGTGACCATACTCATCCAAAATACAATGTAAATTTTTTTATCAACATTATTTAGGTACTTTTCCTCCCAATGTATAAACCCATGATCCTTATGTGGGGATCAAAAGTAAATCTATTAAAGTCGAGTTAGTCCCAATAATTTATCAGTTACTTATTTAACTTCTTCGTTACCTCCTCTAAAACATGTGTATATATATGAAATTAATATTATATATATATATATATATAACACATATAAATTTTTTTATGATTATTAAATAACCATTTTCACCCCTCTTTCACATCAAATGGGATATGAAAGTATCTCTCAGGTATACGATTTTCTCACTATCTCCACATACCTATAAAATTCATATCCCATCACCCAATTTCATGTATGGTTATAATAATGGGTTTATATATTATATATGATAATTATCAAAAAATTATGCTTTTAGAATCATAATATCATGTATGTATTAATTCCATAAAAACAATTGGAAACTGATACCATTTCTAATGAGTACATGTGGATTTCTGCATTCATGAAGTGATATTATTTTTATTAAATTACATTATTGATGGATGTTAATAAGGATATATTTAATGAATTTATATTATATATTTTATATAAAAATGATCCTATAAATATTAATTTTTAAATACCATAATTTTTTTACATCCATTGAAATATGGAAATATTTGTCATATGTTCATACAGACTACATTCTCAATGAATGGTGTAGTTCATTTTTATATCAATAATTCTGTTGAATAATTAAAAATTTATATTTAATGATTATATAATATATTTATACCATGATTAAAATACTATAAATTTCTGAATAAAAATAAATGTAGAAGGATCATCACTGCCAAATGAAAACATTCTTGAAAAAAAAGCAATTACCACCCAGAATATTATATTTAATAAAAAATAATTAAGGAATTATTGATAATATTTCATAAATTTTATGATCCCTATACTTTTACTAGGTTTTTTACCATGTAATATTTAAATATTTTCTAGGTTATTTGAGTTTTTAATTTTGGATGGGATGGTTTTTTAGGTGACTAGATCAATTAAGTATTCTATTTTGGATGAAATAATTTTTATAGAAAATTTACATGATGGGTTATACTATTAGATGACGTATGATTTTTAAATCATGAAAAATAACTTGAGGTGACTAGTTTCTCATCATAAAATATTAATATTATTTACATGACATTTAATAGAATTACATGTCATTTAAATCCACAATAAGAAATTTAAAATACTTCATGCAGTGTATTCTAGTTTCATCCCTTTATATAACCTTCATTTTATAAACCCTAGCTTGGATATATGTTGAATTGAATATATTTATTAAAATATGGTAATCATGGATTGGTTTTTTATACCTATCGAACCCTTTTTCTTTGGATTCCTTCTTTTTTACCGTCATTTGAGGAAGGAGTGGAACCTTTTGATCGATATTAGTTTTGGTGTTTCATCCTGATCTGAGGTTTTGATTCCTGTTATTCTTAGCTATTTCATTCATTCATCATAAAACAATGGTTATTTTGGGGAAAGTATTTTTAAAATATTTTGCGGTATGTGTTTTATGATTCTATAGCCAATGTATTGATTATTAATGTTTCTTTGTATTTATAAAATTTCAATTTCCATGAATGTAAATAACTTCATCAATTGATTTAATTAATTAATTCATTAACTATTGGAATCACATAATTGATTGATTAATTGTGTAGTGAAATTTTTTGGTTAGGTGATATAGAAATTGATTAATAATTTGAATTATTTATTTCATGATTAATAGAATTGTAAACTTCTATCCATCCTTGAGGTGTGTTGATCTGATGAATAGGCTGAGGTTTAATTTTTGTATTCCGGATAAATGAAATTCTGAAATCGGTAAACAATTATTATTGATAGTTTATTATAAATTGATGGAAATATGAAACAATTTTATGAGATATCTATGACTATGTTTTGGGATATAGATTACATATCCAAATTACCATGGTGTTCCAGACTGTCGCTCGTAGTCACAATATATTTATGCATCGCATTGATCATTTAGTCTTGTGATAGGTACTCATACTAGAAATAACCACGATGATCAATACAATTTCTCTAGAAACTCGTTGTTTAAATGTGAAATAGAAATTATTTTATTAATGAAAACCCATGATGTAATAATGTGAGAAATCCCATTGGGAACGATTAAGACTTTGGCATGGGATGAAGAAAGTATTGATGGTTTGGGTGTTCTTATGCACTAGGTAAAATTATGTGGTTAATTAAAAAGTACTGAAATATGAAAACAATTAAAAATATTGTAATTTACTCTTAAAAAAATTTCATACACTGTTATATACTGGATATTATTTTATATTCCATTGTTGTTTTCCAATTGATTCATACTCACACCCTTCTTGGGATGCTTAATTAGTACCTAATTATAATACAGGTTTGTAAGAAATGATATGAGTAATAGATTTATGTTATATAGAGGAGTTGGGATAGAGTCCGATTGAGGGAACCAAACATGATGTTCTAACCTACCTGGTGACTTTTAAGTGTGTATTTATCTTTATTTATTTGTGTTATTTTATACCCTTAACACATATATAGACTTTCTTATTTAATATTTTAGTTTAAATATTATTTTGCAATTTTAGTTCATCACGTGACACAATTATGTGTTGATTATGATATTATTATTTTTATAGTTTATATAATTTTTTTCCTATTTTGATAAAGAGGGTATAATATCTATTTTTAATATTTTTTAAAACATTGCTTCTAGACATCGACCTCTATTGTATGGTTTGTCACACTTAAGATAATAATTTTGACAATAATCATTTTATTTTAATAATTATGCCAAAGGAAAATAATAGAGGGAAAACAAAAAATAAAGGGATATGACCAGAAACATGTAGGGGGTCAAGGGGTCAAAATATTTATAAATAGAGGGTATCATATCTAAGAATATTCATATACTCTGGTGGAAGGGATTAGTGTAATGACATGGGAGATTCAGTTTCAGTAACTTCAAACATTAACTAGAGATGGTGGAGATGAAGAAACTAAGTTCTAGATTGGGTCTATCCTAATGATTAATTACCACATAGAGACTACTATTGATAATGTATTCAATCATGTTTCATATATGATACACAGTCAGGTGAAGCATTGGTTGGAAAACTAGACTGATGATAAATAGCTAGAATTCATGGTATTGAATGAAATTTAGGTGTAGTTTATTGAGAACATTTAACATGAGATGCTCAGGAATGAGAGGGAATTAATGTTTATCATTTTGACCGAGGGGAGTATGTTTGTGATAGAATATGATGGTCTAATAAAAAATTCAAAGTGCTTTGTTCCAGTGTTTTCACGGGATGAGGGTACTTCCCCAATGTAGTTTCAAGTTTGGATTAAGTGTGAGATTAAGTCTTGCGTTATTATAATTCTTTTGAATTTTTTTGATGAGGTGAATCATGCTCTCATATCTAAGGGAAACCTATATGATTCCTCCGATGGAATAAAATTTATTTCCACTGGATGAATAGAAGGTATGTATTCCATTTGTATGAACTGTATATTTGAGAGTTCCATCCATGGAGTTTTATAATGTCTAGGGAGATGGGTCAGTTATATAGAGTAGTAATTGAATATAAAGAAACCAATGTGGTTGGTCATAAAATATTCATATCTAGGGTCCACAACCACCAGTGGAATGCTAAGATTATAGAGGGATGGAAACCGTGAACAGGTTTTGAAGAAACCCTCAACCTAAGGGTAGTTAAATATGATATGGGAATAGTTTGGACACAATGAATGGCCATCTTCCCCATATTATAATGTAAATTAGATTTCTACTAGACTTGGTAGGAGATGTAGTTTTTATTCTACTTCTGGGAAATAGAACCCATATCAGTAGAGTTATGCAACTCAAGGGACTCAGAATGCATTACATAGAAGAGGGGGGAGACAGTTCGACAAAGTTCATCCTAGACCTATGGGTATTATTAAGTCTAAAAGTGTACTAGATAACCGGAGAGGTGGATGAATCATGGTATGAATATTATTATATAAATTATTCATGGACATATAAATCTAATCCTATATATGATAAGGGTATCTTTGTGTGTACTTATGTGTTTAAGATGATATATACATTTCTTATTTATCTTATGATGATAATTTCGAAGTAATACAGGTCTGAAGGAACATAAAAACATATATTTTTACATGATTAACCCTCCTTGGGCTATTTCCAAGGAGAATATAATGTTCACGTGCAGATATACCAAATCAACTAAAGGCACACTATTGTTTACAATGGTTTGATTTGACACACTATACCTCTTGGTTTACAACCAATCATAATTCGAATGCTCACTTCTCATTCAACTGAAGAGTGCTCACTACTTCTAGAGATGACCCAATCACAGTTTCTAGACCTGTAGGCCTCTTAACTATTTGTAATTAATGCAGCCTCGACTTTATGTGGATGCTCTATTGATGTCCAACCTTCATCCATGGATTAATATCACATTACCATAGATGTACTGGGAAACTCCAAATATTTCAGACAACCCTTAATACAACATGCACGCAACGTTAATGCCATGTGCACAATAGTTAATTTTTTCTTGAAACACCTTTTGCACACAACTTTAATCTTATGCAAAACTCAATTCTTACATACAACATCTTTAGCTTGTGTGAAACACCTATTCTTTTGCACAACTCCCTTTACATGAAGCTATTACGTGATCTAGGGCTCAAATTATCTCTATGTTTTGAGATTCTTTGAATGAGGAGTCACCCATTATTTTTAGGCTTCTCTATGGTTATTTTTATATATATATATTTTCAATGATACCATAGGAACTCCACAACTGAAACAGGAAACCCTCTTTTTCAACAAACACAATCTACCAAAAAACGATTCAACTTTACCAAGAATGATTTTTTCCCAAAAAATTTCATGTCCATACCATCGATAATTTGAGGTACCATTCATGTATATTTTAATATTTATTCCCTTATTTGAAAATAAAACCTATAATTAGTAAATATATGCTAGAAATGTGAATGGTTTAAGTCTACCTATGGACATCTGGATTGAGGTTATGACGATTAAACACTCTTTTTAGATTATTATTGATAGACATCTTCTCATTCAAGTGGTTTTCTCATATGTTTGAATAGTATTTAATTATTTGGTATCTTCTCAAAATAAATACGGTGGGATTTGACATTATTATGGGTATAGAATGTATAATATAATTTCATTCCCACATATATTTTTAACACAAGAGAGTGAATTTTACTTCTCTTGTGGGTGAAAATTATATTCACCATGGAGAGTGAAATAATCATGTGCAAAAATGTAGGTCAACTTCATTATCAACTGGGGTATTTCACCACACATATTTCAATTCATTTTTTGGATGATGGCGGAGTGAATCAGGATGTGACCCCACATGTTTTCTACTAGTTCCTAGAAATTTTTCATGACGAATTCTCATGGCTACCGTTATAGATAAATATGTTGTTTAGGATTTAACACATGATTGTAGATGAGTTAGCTTCCATTCAACTATATAGAATGATATCAATAGAGCTTCAAGATATTAATAACCAACTAGAAGAGTTGGTGGATAATGTATTTACCCCTCTTAGAAAGTTTCCTTGGCATATATAGTCTTGTATGCAAATAAAAATGATTGGAATTTGAGATTTTGTGTTGAATATTAAATGTTGATCCATATGAAATCAAATAAATGATATCCTCTTCTTTATATCAGGGATTACATTGTCTTGTTTATTGGGGATAGTGTACTCATCGATATTGTCTTGAGATTAGGGAATCATTTTTTGAGATTTTGACCATCTGATATATCATGGATAGCTTTTCGAAAAATGTATTTCTATTACGTGTTTTACATGATTCCAATCAGGCTGAAAAATTCTCTGTCCGTGTTTGTATACTTGATAAAATCAATCATCCACCCATACATGGATCATTTTGTTACTACCTTCGTGGAAGACATCGTGGTTTAATCTGTAACTCATTATGGTCAGGAAAAAACTTTTGACATAATTATGAGTTCAATTTTATAGCATCAGTTATACCTCAGTCTATTTATGTTCCAATTTTGGATCAATCATGTACACTTATTAGGTCACAACATCTCATAGTATGGTCTATCAGTGGATCATTAGATGCATCATGAAGTTGTTTCATTGGAGAATCTGATGTTTTTTTATATTCCTATATTTATGGGTTTTGTGGGAAATCATTTCATGTACAACCATGACTTTTACCACTTGGATGCAAAAAAATTGGATTGACCAAAAAGGGAGTTATGTTTTAATGGAATTGATCATGTGAGAATTCATTCTAGGATTCAGTGAATCACATGACAATAACTCCAATTTTGAGCCGAACCATGCTTGGTGAGGAGTATACAGTGTTTTGTGACACATATGCGATATAACATAGAGAAGTTATGATTCATGGAGATCAATTTGTGGTGTATTGGGCATAGTAGTTCAGGACACATAAATGGAATTACCATATGAAAAAACTCGAGTTAGATGAAGTGGTTATTCATTGAAGTGTTGGTGACATTATTTATTGAGAGAAAAAATTAGAATATATAGTGATCATAAAAGTATAAAGTATATCTTTTCAATGTTCAATTTTAATATTTGGAAGTGATTTTGGGTTGAATATATTAAATCATTCTATTTTATAATATAATATTGAAAAAAAAGTGAGTATGTAATTTTTATTCTTTGATATTGAAGCACGAACATTGGTTGTTCAAGTGTCTAGTTCTTAGTTGATCATAATGACCAGTCTGGTTGATATTCATGTTGTGATTTGGGAGGGAATGGATGAGATGATCCTTTTATCAGTTCATTAGAGTCTAAATTTTTTATTCCAATTAAAGAGAGGTACTATGAGGATTCATTATTTCTTATCTTGATGTAAATACATGATGTTTTGCTGTAACCTTCCTATTAGACAATTGATCAAGGTGATATCATATATGTCAGGAACTCTGTTTTTTCCCGAGATGTATGTGAGAGGAGTTGATACATGAGTTTCATTCATCCAAGTGGGAGTTGTATCATGGATTGACCGAAATTTATCATGTCCAACATTGATAGTATATGTTTTTAGGAATAAAAAATAATATTTCATGGTTTTGGACATGATGTTACACCTTTCAATATTTGAAGGCTGAGAATTAATAACCTAGTGGTTTACTACAACTATTTCCTATTCAAGAATAGATGTTGTAATATGAAACCATGGAATTTGTGGGGGGTCTCCCAATGAAACCATGTAATATTGATCTTATTTTGATGATAGTATATCAACTGAATAAAGTGTCACATTATTACCTATCCAATAAAAAATCTTATTGGATCAATTGGGGAACATTATGTTTGGAATAGAGTTCATCTACATAGTGTGGCTTTTGGTATATTTTTAGACAACACATCATGTTTCAATTGACACTTATTGATAGGATTGTATAAGGAACATAAAATGATGGTATTAATAAGTCTGAATTTCAACCCACAAATATATGGGTAGTCAGAACATGGAATACATATTTGGAAAGATATTCTATGAGCATGGGTTCTCTACATAGGTGGGCCTTTGGAGGAGCACTTGGCGCTCATTGAGTTCACCAATAATAATAGTTATCAAGAAACAATTATGATGGTACCATATGATTCACTTTATATAAGGCTACTCATATCACCTCTACAGTGAATGGAAGTAGTTGGGTGAGGGTTTTTGGGATAATGCCTTATAGATTATATGTCAGAGTGGGTTCAGTTGATTCAGAAATGTCTGGCTATAGATACAAGTAAGTACAAGTCATATGCAGATAGACATCGATGATTCCATGAGTTTGTAGTATATGATCATGTGTCCTTCAGGTGTTGACTCGTTTAGGTCACCATAGGAATCTATGTTGCAGAACATTGGTTACCATGATTGTTGAACCTTTGTAAATCATGAATAGATTCTTGATGGTTGTGTACTGATTGGATCTTCCACAAAGGTAAAGTGTTATTAATGTTTTTTTCATTTGTTAAAACTTCAACGATATCACCCCAATCCCTCCCATGTGATTGATGTATTTGATGTTGTGAATGAGACTGATGTGTCTTTTGATAATAATTTGATAACTAGTGTGGATTTCATGACTCGTACCCTGGTGCTTATGTTGTGACTACCCCAAGCCCGCCTTTCATAGGCTTGGGGCTAGCGACTATCACCAAAGGTGTAATTCCTTAAATCTGGGAAGGCATTTTCTTTATAAATGTATACACACACAACTGAGAACACAGCTGGATACAAAACAGTTTGCTAAATTGTATAACCAGAGAGTGACTAAAAGTAGAGGGACCGAAAATACATGCCCATATGTAAAGTACAAGAAACAGAATGTAAAAGTAAATGAAAAGGGGAAAGCAACTCCTAGACCGTCCACTTGGATGACCTACCTGAAGGGTAGGTACAGATTGCCACCACAGCACTCCACGTCTATATGTATCCTCCGTGTACCGTCACGTTGTGTGGTCTAACTTGGGTTACCGTCCGGTCCTAGTACACTCAACCTCGTTCATCGTTGTCCGTCATCTACATCCAACACAACGAGGTGTGGGCATAACCCAGGCAGGGGTGTGTATAACAGAAATCATTAGGGACCTCGAGACCCTCAAGGTCTCACCAAAACCTACAAGGATAAACACCATGTGTGAAATCAAAAAATAACACCACTAAGGTATATTACCATAAATATACCTAAGTTATCAAGTAATCCATCTTAATCATTAGGAAAACACAAAAGCTACTGACTCAGCTCACACAGGTATACAACTCACATAGAGTATAAGAGATGATTTGATTTAGCCACTAAATCATCTATTCTGTCGAACCCATACAGGATCTAGGAATAGAAATTAGAACTGTCGAACCCACACAGGATCCAAGAATTGTTGTCAGTGCTGTCAAACCCACACAGGATCTTGGAATAGTAGTTGGAGCTGTCAGACCCACATAGGATCCAGGAACAGTCATCAGTACTATCAAACCCATATAGGATCCGAGAATAGTATTCAGAGCTATAAAACCCACATAGGATCTAGGAATAGTCTCTAGTGCTGTTGAACCCACACTGGATCCAGGAATAATCTTCAAAGCGTAGCCAGCCTCAGGGTTTTTTTACAAATCCCTCTTGATTTCTGGATGGTCCTATCCTCAACCCAAGTGTTGATACGTCAACTTCCATGAATTACCATCAAGAAATAACCCAAAGGTCCACCATGACATAGGGGTCTAAATGCAACAGATGGCATGTCAATCAGATGCCCGGTCTGTGAGTAATTTTCCTTTTAGACTCAGGGGCCCGGTTGGATTCGTGCACGATCCAACCTTACCGTAACTCAACTATACCCCGAACTCTAGTGGGGTATACTCAAAAGTATCTTAACACTCCATGATTACCAGCACTGCTGAAAGTTCGTCAAACGGATGTCTGGTGGCAAAGATATGGACAAAAGAAAGTAAAGGGGGGTCGCAGCGTGCCTGGCTCCTGTCCGACCTGGTCAGACCGACCCATAGGGTGCGGCCCCATCCGCTGGGCCCGGCCCAGCCGGCTGCAAAGGCCATGAGTAGCATGGGGGGTGCGGACCGGTCAAGAGGTTGCAGACCAGCCGCGTATCGGTGTAAGCTTGGTTCATCCCAGCGGCACCACGAGGGGCGCTGAAGGCCGGATCACCTAGGTGTGGGTGGGGTGCGGCTCGGCATCTAGTCCCGAATGGTTGAGACCGGTTCGACGAGCACAGAGAGGGGCGCAGCTCGAGTGGCTTTGATGGAACGAGGTATGCATGTAACACCCCGATATTTTATGAGATATATTATTTTTAATTTCATTGATTTCTTCTATTATAAACTACACCAATATTAGCTTGTACTATATGAAACACCTTATTTGCTTGTTGTATACGCAACACTATTTTTGGCTCGTGTTATACACAATTTCAAGTTTATTTTGTTGAAATTATTATACGCAACATTATGTATAGATTTTGTTTAATGTATAAATGAAATAAGTTTTCATTATGTTATACGCAACATCAAATTGAGCTTGCACTACATGTATCCCTGACTTGGTTTGTATTACACGAAATCGAGACCTTCCTCGATAGCGTGTGTAGTACGCAATACCGGGTTTCACTAAACAAATATATATTGTTATAATATTATTATGAACTTTCCGTTATGAATAGTATTAACTACATTTTTAATTTTATAACATTATTATTCATCTTACACATTTTCTAGAACATGGTATGAGAACAAAATAATTTTTTTTGGGTAAAATAAGTATTTTTTAAAAAATGCAGTTTTGCCACCTTTTGATGGCGCACCCACTTTAAATCAAGTTTTTGAAATTTTTATATTTTCAATTTGACAAAATATTATTCATCTTTGGAATCAGGATCTAAAAATTTACTTTGGATAAATTTTTCATATTATTCTGATAACTTTCATATTTTAATGAATAGTAAAAACAAGCTATATTTTAATTAAAAACAACTTTTTTCATCGTTATAATTTATATGGTTAAATTATAATATTGAATGGTTTTAAAGTATAAATAGAATATATTTTTAACATTTAATATAATTTATGTTATTAGCATTAATTTTACATTGAATTCATAGGTAAAATCATTTCAATCATTTGCAATGTTTTAACTTTAAAAACACATTTTCTTAACATCATGATTAACGTTAAATTAATTTATGAATATTATATGATTTGAATTTGGAAAAATGGATTCCATATTTGGAATCAGTAGGTCCAAGTTATGTTAGTGACTATTTTTTATTTTTGGGCACTATGAATAATAACTACGATAAATTTTATTTACTATAGTTAAAGATAAATCAGGTAATTAAGGGTAAATATAAAATTATAAAATTACTCTATCACTTGTATTAATATAATTGAATGATTATATTTTTCTGTAAGGAATATTTGGGTCGAAATGGAATCCATTGGAACCCACTTGGATGTGATTAAGACCTTTAATTCATTTTATTTTAAAGAAAGTGAAATATGTCTCACTCAAACTCTAATAATTTATGTATTTTTAATATAAGGGTATACATAATATAAATTAGATTATAAATACTAATTTAAAAGCTATTTATTTTATTTTTTATTGTAATTTATTTTTGATTTTTAAGTGATATTTAATTACCTTAATAGCTTATACATTAATGGTGAAGAAATTATATACTTAGTGAAAAATCAATAATATAGTTTTTATTAAAGTAATAATACTAATAAAAAGGCCCAGACACTTTACCAAAACCTATTGGTCAATTATATCTATTCTATAAGCATCCAAGGGTTGACTTGAGGCCCATTTGGAGCCGTATAAAAGAAATTAGGACATTTGTATTATTTTATTTTAAATGTTGTCAAAGTTATCACCTTCATAATTTAATAAATATAACAATTAATATGTTATGATTTTAAGATGGTAAATTCTGGTCAAAGTATTATTTTGAAATATATTAGATTTATAATCATCATAGTATTTTATTTTTAATTTTTATGCAACTAATAAGTATATTAAATTATTATACAAAAAGAATGTAGTAATTGTTTTATTAAGATAAATATCAAATAAATGGGTTTATAAATATTAAAATAAATATTATATGAACTAATTAATGTTCTCCACAAATTATCTAGATTAATATGACATTATTTGAATCTATTAAACATTTTTGTTTGAATATATCCTCTGTGTGTATTTTATTTTATTTCAAATAAATGAACAGATTCAAAATTAACACTATTGTTATTTTATAAAAATAACATATTATTAAATTGTTTAAAAATTAAAATTAAAATTTAAAAATTATTAATTAGAATTTATATAGTCTTAAATTTCATAAAGTATCCAATTCTAGAAAATTCAAAACACATATATAATTGTTTATAAAAATTTAAAATTTAGAATATTATTACCACAAATAAAAATAAATAGATTAAATAAGGATAAATGAAGTTGATATGGTTTAAGATAAACATAAAACATGTCTAAATTTTATTTTATTTTTTTTATATTTTAACCCTATCTCATCTAATCTTTTAATTGAGTCAGTTTTGGTGGTTTTTAAGTGGGATTTTATTTTATTATAAATTAATATTTTTGAGGTTTCCAAAGGTGCCCTTCTCCTCCCTTATAAAAGGTCACCTCCTCCCCCTCCTCTTTAAAAAATCTTGAGCCTTCAAGTTTGGATAACCCAGGAAAATTTATCTTACCATCCTCTCTAGTTATATCAAAGTGGTTCTGGACTTCTCAAAATACCAACTCTAGTTCCCAAAGAGGAAGTTTAAAAGAGGCACGTCGAAGAAGAGGTAATCTCTTCTACCGATTCTGTCATGTTTCTTTTTTCTTATACTTCTTCTTCCTTGGTTGTTTCATTATAAATTAATAACATCAGTATTACATATATACTTATATGTTATTATAAATATAAAACAACCCTATTTCATCTTCTATAAATCCTACGAAAAACAAAATCACCGCGCGTGCGTACGTACGAAATACCGTCTCCACGTCGTGGTGTAATATGTTTTTCTAACACCACCTTTCTTGGATGGGTATAATGGTGTAAATAATAACAATATATGATTATTATAACATGATACTAATTTTGAGATATTATATCATCTACTCCACTTCCATTCAATAATTATGGGAATGATATCATTGCTCGTGCGTACGTACGGATTACCGTCTCCATGACGCGATGAGATTCGTTCTCCATGTTAACCTTTCAAAAATGATTATAAAGTATATATAATGTATAATAAGGAAATATATGACATAAAAAACCTAATGGATTTATGTAGATACATATATATTTCATATACTTACTTCCATTCAAGTCAATACGGAAATGAAAACAGTGTTCAAGCGTACTTACGGCCTACCGTCTCCATGAACAGTGTATTTCATTTAATTTATCTATCTATTATATATATACTGAATATATATGATATAAAAATGATGATTTACATTATGAAAGTATGTAAATCATGATATAAGTAATAATTATATCAATAACAACAAGTCCAAACACGTATGATAAATGAAAGGATTTTACCCAAAACACTACTTTTACATGGAATTGAAAAATGAAAGGTTAATATAAAGTAATGAGTGAATCATATATGATATCTTAAATATTATTATGATTCTGTTACAAGATAATAATACGTTTAAACCTACTATATATGATTCTTGGACACATATGGAAAAAATATGCATAAGGTAAGGGATAATTATTCCAATATTATTCTTATCCATGATTGTTTATTCTTAAGTATTTACTAGGGTTATTGTTATAATCCATATCCATGTTTTCAAAAAATGTTTTCATGTATGTTTAAATTAATTTTTACCAAATTTTTTATTTTACCACATGTTATGGAAGGAATCATTCTTTCGTTTACCATACGAGGAACTTTTTGACTTTTCCGACAAAAGTACATGGAGAATGTTTTGTTTAACATATACAACATGAACGGATTTTTACAGATTCATAACACCTTATTTTAACGAATCTTTTTCTACAATATTTCATGATTGTTTTCAAAAAAATCCTTTTCTTTTAAAATATAATGGCATTTTGTGAAAAGAAATAGTTTTTTTAGAAAAAAGTATATTTTCCTCAAGAATTCTTTTGAAGTGTTTTGTCAAAACTATTTTCCATCTAATATGAAATTATTAATTATGATTATGTTTCATGTATAATGTCTATATAATTTACATGGTTTGATTCTTCTTATGATGAAATCATATCCATTTGTATTATATGGATTATGTTATGATGGGATGATGTTTATGAAACCCATTTTATTCATTGGGTTATGATGAATGATTTATGTTTATTTCGTCTCACAAGAAGAATTATTTCATTATGAGATGGGTGGGACGTATATCTCCCTCAATATATTGGGTAAAGATTTATATCTCATGGGATATACATGGATGTAATGGGAAGTTAATCTGGTTCAGTGATATAGGACTGGAACGAGGGGTGAACTCGATTTAGTAAGGGACTTTGTCCACTATGATGGTCTTGGCAGCAATGACTTGGCTACTATGGAAATCATATCATGTGCTTAATGTTTTTCCACAATTAAAAGTTTTATTTTCCATTCTATTTTAGCATGATCGATGTTCCCTTATGATCTATTCCTTATGTAATTCCTTGGTTTATGTCATTGCTGAATATTTTGATGTTTAAACATTATATTCATGTTTTAAATTGAAATGTATATGGTTTATTTTATTTTCCCCTTGCATACCCTTATTGAGAAATGGAGATCACCCTTTTTATGTTTTCTTTTCCCCATGATATAATGAATGGTTTAAGGTAAGAAAACAAAATGGAAAGATCTTCTTGGGAGATTTTGAAGATATTTCACCATGATTAGAATATTGTGTTCCAAGGTTCCAAAGACACTACACTATTACAGTTCTTGGATGTCTATTGCTGTTATGTATTATGTATTCTGCAAAAGTAATTTAATGTCTATGTACATTAATTTTTGGGTCTCTACAGTTGGTATGAGAGGAAAGGATTAGTTAACCATTGGAAACTAGGATGCAAAAACTTTCGTGAGATCCCTAGAGATATTTATAAGGTATGTCTAGGGATGTCCCTAAGGTTAAGTATAAGTATTGTAATAGTCCTAGAATTATGCTAATGATATTAGAATTATACATCAGATGTTATATATTGAAGGTACTCCCCCATTATTATATTGTTTTCCCTATCATGATTTTTTCCTCACACTATTCTTCTTGGGTTTTAGACGATAGTTGGAACCCGAATGAACCGTTTTGATCAATGTAATGAAAAATGAAATGATTGTACTCCTGAATAAACCAATGTTTTGGGATATGGAGTGAAAAATCTTATGCTATACTTACACAAGATATGAATCATTCTGGACTTCTAAATGAGCAGATAAGGGAACAATATTCTATTGATTCTTTCATGGGGAAATTTCCACCTTCTTTCAATGGGACTTTTGATCCACATATTGCTAGACAATGGATCAGTACCATTGAAAAGATATTTTCCATACTTCGCTATTCAGAACATAAAAAATTTATTTTATATGTTTACCATTTAGAAGGTGAAGCAGAACTGTGGTGGACCCTAATTAAGAATACAAGTCCCCAAGATGAAATTAAATCCTTGGAATGGGATGAGTTCAAGAATTGTTTTTTCAATAAGTACTTCCATCGTATTCTTTGAAAAAATATGGAAAAAGAGTTCCTTGAATTTAAGGAAAAGGATGATGAATCTGTTGGTATATACGAGGAAACTTTTAAAAGGCTTTCAAGGTATGCGTCTGTCATTATCATCCATCCTGAAAGTAAATTTGATCGATTATTTAGTGCCTTAAAACCAAGTCTTCCAAGGGAATTAGTGATAATAGACTTCAGTATCTATGAAGAAATTGTACGTTGTTCTGTCAAGGTAGAAATGGAAGTTTGTGTTACATATCTATCTCATGGTTTTGACAAGAAACGAAAGATTGAGTTTAAGGAAAAATCTCAGAACAATGGTGAAAATAAAGTGAATTTTTCTTTATTCTCAATGTGTGGAAAAAAGCATGGTGGATATTGTATAAAGGGTACTAGAATATTTTTTAAGTCTGGAAAATAATTTCATGAAGCAGTTGAGTGCATAAGTAATTCGAAAAAGGTTTTTAATGATGTGAATATAGACAAGAATACAGAGAACTATCCACCAACACTTTTGTGCTACAAGTGCATGGAAATGGGGCATTATGCTAACCAATGACCTAATCCGAGAGAAAATGACGATCGACATCAACAACCTCTTAAGTAAAAGGACAAAGGGAAGTCACATGAGATCACTATTGGTGATGTTGAGAATGATAATGATGTGGTGGAATGATTATGTGTTTATGTAACGGGATTCTAAAATAATGTGGTGGAATCTCATTTATAGTATTGTGGAATATTAGAATATCTATGTAATGGGTTTTGTGGATTTAGATAATTATATGGTACAGGTAAACAAGAAATGTGATTGAAATATTTTTGGAATGCAGATGATATGCGCATAATGAAGGGATAAGGATAAAATTATTTGTTTGATAGTATTCATGAGCTCATGATTGGAATAAGGAAAAAGTGATAACATGGTTTGAGTATATAGAATTTTTGGGATTTCGGGTAGAAATGGAATCTATTGGATCCCACTTGGATGTGATTAAGACCTTTAATTTATTTTATTTTAAAGAATGTAAAATATTTCTCACTCAAACTCTTATAATTAAAGTATTTTTAAAATTAGGTCATACAAAATATAAATTAGATTATAAATACTCATTTAAAAGCTAAAATTATTTTCTTTGTTATGGTAAATTATTTGTAATTTTTATGTGGTATTCAATTACCCTAATAGCTTATACATTAATGATGTAGAAATTATTTACTTACTAAAAAATCAATAATATAGTTTTTATTAAAGTAATTATACCCATAAAAGGCACAAACACTGGACCAAAACCTATTGTTCGAGTATATCTATTCAATAATAATCCAAGGGTATACTTGGGAACCATTTGGAGCCTTATAAAAGAGATTAGGACATTTATATTATTTTATTTTAAATGACATCAAAGTTGTCACCTTCATAATTTAATAAATATAACAATTCATATGTTGTGATTTTAAGATTATATATTAGAGTAAAATTATTATTTTGAATTTTATTAGATTTATAATCATCATAGTATTTTATTTTTAATTTTTATGAAACTAATAATTATATTAAATGTTTATAAAAAATGATGTAGTAATTTTTTTATTAATAGAAATATCAAATAAATGGTTTTATAAATATTAAAATAAATTGTATATGAACTAATTAATGTTCTCCACAAATTTTCTAGATTAATATGACATGTTAGTAATATATTAAACATTTTTTTGAATATATCCTCTTTTTTTATTTTATTTAAATTCAAATAAATGAATAGTTTTAAAATTAACACTATTGTTATTTTATAAACATAACATATTATTAAATTGTTTAAAAAAAACAAAAATATTTAAAAATTATAAATTGAAATTTATATGGTCTAAAATTTCATAATGTATCCAATTATGGATAATTCACAACACATAAGTAATTATTTATAACAATTTAAAATTTAGAATATTGTTACCACAAATAAAATTAAAAAGATTAAATAAGGACAAATCGAGTTGATAAGGTTTAAAATAAAATTAAAACATGTATAAATTTTATTGGTTGATGGGATTTCAACCCTATCCCATATCATATTCGAATTGATTCATTTTTGGAGGTTTTTATGTGGGGTTTAAATTTATTATAAATTAATATTTTTGAGGTTTCCAAAGGTGCCCCTCTCCTCCCTTATAAAAAGGAACCTCCTCCCTCTCCTATTTACAGAATTTTGAGCCTTCAATCTCGAAAAAACCCTAGTTATTTCTCTCCCCAAACTCTCTAGTTATATCATAGAGGTTCTGGTCTTCTCAAAATACCAACTCTAGTTCCCTAAGAGAAAGTCTAAAAGAGGCACGTCGAAGAAGAGGTAATCTCTTCTACCTATTCATTCAAGTTTCATTGTTATTTTAATTACTCTTTTTTAGTTGTTTCATTATAAAGTAATAACATGAGTATTAATTATATACTGATATGTTATTATAAATATTAAACAACCCTATTTCACCTTTTATCCATCCTATGAAAAATGAAAACCCCGCGCGTGCGTACGTACGGAATACTGTCTCCATGTCGTGGTGTAATATGTTTTTCTACCACCACCTTACGTGGATTGGTATAACGGTGTAAGGAATAACTATATATGATTATTATAACATGATACTAATTTTGAGATATTATATCATCCACTCCAATTCCATTTAATAATTATGGGAATGATATCATCGCCTGTGCGTACGTACGGATTACTGTCTCCATGATGTGATGAGATTCATTCTCCATGTTGACCATTCCAGAATGATTATAAAGTATATATAATAAATAATAAGGAAATATATGACATAATAGAGCTACTGGATTTATGTAGATACATATATATTTCGTCTACTTACTTATATTCAAGACAATAAGGAAAGAAAAATACTGTTCATGCGTACGTACGGCCTACCGTCTCCATTAACGGTGTATTTCATTTCATTTATCTCACCATTATATATATATATATACTGAATATATATTATATATAAATGATGATTTAAATTCTAGATTTAATTTAATCATGATATATGTAATAATAATATTAAGATCAACAAGTCCAAACATGTACGATAAATGAAATGATTTTACCCAAACACCGATTTTAACAGGGAATTGAAAATGAATGGTTAATATAAAGGCATAAGTGAATCATATATGGTATAATAAATATTATTATGTTTCTGTTACAAGATAATGATATGTTTAAACCCACTATACATGTGTCCGGGACATATACGGAAGAAATTTGACAAAAGGTAAGGGATAATTATTCCAATCTCGTTCTTATCGGGGGTTGTTTATTCGTAAGTATGTACTGGGGTTATTGTTATCTTCCATTACCATGTTTTCTAAAAAAATCGTGTATGTTTATTGTCATTTTTTACCCATTTTTTTCTTTTACCACATGTTATGGAAGGAATCATTCTTTTTTGACCATACGAGGAGCGTTTTTAATTTTCCGACAAAAGTACTTGGAGAATGTTTTTTTAACTTATATGGAATGAACAGATTTTTATGGAATCATAATGACTTATTTTCATGAAGCTTACTCTACAAGCTTTCATGATTGTTTTCAAAAAATATCATTTTCTTTTTAAATTGAATGGAATTTTGTGAAAAGAAAATGATTTTGAAGAAAAAAGGATATTTTTCTCAAGAATTCATATCAAGTGTTTTGTCAAAACCATTTTTCATCTAAGATGACATTATTAAGTATGATTATGTTTCATGTATAATGTCTCTATAATTTACATGGTTTTATTCTTCTTATGATGAAATTATATCCATTTTTTTATAAGGATTATGTTATGATGGGATGATGTTTATGAAACCCATTGTCTTCTTTGGGTTATGATGAATGATTTATGTTTATTTTGTGGCACACGAAGAATGATTTCATTATGAGATGGGTGGGACCTATATCTCCCGCCAATGAATTGTGTAAATATTTATATCTCATGAGATAGTCATGGCTGGAATGGAAAGTTAATCTGGTTCAGTGATATAGGACTGGAATGTGGAGTGACATCGATTCAGTAAGGGAAGAATGATTTCATATTATTAATGTCTTTTCGAATGTGAATGTTTTATTTTACTACTCATGTTTTATATAATTATTATATAGTGTATGAACATTTTATGTTATGTTCATAATATTATACCACTATAATCTTCTTATTTATTCATATTGTCAATTATTCACATCTCTTATGTGTAACCCTGCTGGGTATATATGATCTTGTCATGACCCCCTCCATTCAAAGATACAACAATGATGGGAAAGAGATAATGATGCCTGATTCCCACATATAGTTGGCCCCAGGTTTGCGACTATAACCAAGGTTGTAAAAATATAAAAATATTGGAGGAATTACCATTTATATGAAATAATATACTTAGAGATATAATTAATCATACAAAACTTATCTGATTCATAATATAAAATAGAAACCCAAACTATCCCACATGTATGTATAAATAGAATTAATACATATAAATGTATAAAAATTAAATACCAAAAGTAATCATAATGTAGAAACACATCAACTATAAATGATCATATCTAGTAAGGTCCAGAATGATCCCTAAAATTCTCCTAGGAACCTCAAAATAGATGTGTGTGTGTAGGATAAGCATAAAAATATATTGAGTTGAAAAAACAATGTTTCTTGTGAACATAAGAAAGAATAATAATAATGAACCTATGTGGAAATAGTTGAACCAAATTGATCCTAAATATCCAAACTAACCACCCCGACCACACAAAGTCATGATCATAAAATTACTCACATCATGTAATATAATATAAAAAAAATCCCATTGATGATAGGGTACCCTACACAACTTTTCCACTGATTAGCTTCTATCACACCCCAATATAAAATTTCCTGCCTCTCCAACATCTTCCAAATATACCACAACTCATACCACCAGAACACACTTCATAATAAAGACACATCTCATCCCCATAAACATATGACTCAAATCAAATCTCATCATTAAGACACCTAGGCACATATCTCATCTCAACCCAAAGACACCATGGTCCACATATCACACCTCATCATAAAGACTCCCTGGATGCCACATAAAAAATCATCCCTAATACACTTGGGATACCACATGTCATCATATCCTGCTTGGAGATGCTTGGTTTTTCATCTTCTAGATGATGGAGTATGGAAGAATGGGTGTCTATCCATCTATCCTCCCTCTAGGATGTTGAAAACAAAACCCTTTGTGTGACAATACAGGTGTTCGAAAAAAAATTCCCTAAATTAGTGGGATTCATATAGAAATCAAGAGGAATATATATATATATATATATATATATAGAATTAATCACTAGATCCAAACCTATGGGTTCTAAGACAAATTAACCAACTCACAACACTATCCACATTACATCAACCTCTAAATTCATAGCACCCTACATTAATGCACAATCCATACATCACATTTCCAAGAACATTTATTTAATAAAACGATGCATTTTTTTATTTAGTATCAAGCACATTTAGCCACAGAACCGATTATTTTTTTAATTAAAAAATTTCCATTCCATTAATCAAACCAACCAATAAAATTTCAAGCAATATAAAACATCATTTATCCCATTACAACTCTGGTAATATAGAAAAATGTACCCACATATCGGATGAAACATGTCTTCCCCAACAATATCACATTGACTCCACAAAATAACAGTCCACAAAATGTCACCTCACCAACCAAAAATCATGGTTCACAAACTATCTCCTTGTAACACAAAAATCATTTCCCCAAAAGTATTACCTCCACATTCAATAATCACACATAAAAACACATCAGTATACATTTACATATTTATAAGGATACTATTATCACATTCCACATTAGTTTGTGGACGTTATCATAGCAACCAAAATTTGTGGAAAACCGTTTCATTAGGAAATTAAATGAAATTAACCAATTTTATTATGTTAAAATCATAACAATCCCAAAAATGATACAATCACATCACATAAATCCATCACAAAAAAAATCCCCAAAAGGAAATAATTTTATGAGGGGAATCAAGTCTATACAATCCAAAATATCACATTAATATTAATGCTATAAAAGCATAAGTAACAAACCTTTTTTACCCCATTAAATTTCATTTATCCAATTCATTATCATTATTATGTATCCACAACTAGAATATATTGATAAAAAAATTAAACCCCTCCTACATGATACACAACAAAGGGAAATGAGGAAATATATACGTCAAAGAATCTTTTTCAACTCACTACCCATCATAATGTGATGTGGAATGCCTGAATACCACAACCACACCACTTAGAACCAATGATCAACCTATACATAATCAAAAGACCACAAAGACATAGCCTAAAAACACAATTCAATACAACTAATGCAATCGTGTATAATCCCTGGAAAATAATTAATGGAAACAGATGAGAATGAGATGAGAACTCACTAATGATTAATGTGGGGAGCCCAGGGATCGATACCCATCTAATATAATCATACAACATTGAAGGAGAAAGACTTTAAACTCCTAGGATGAGAGAAGAGACCCTAGACATAGGGTATTGTGAATACTTGAGAAATTGAAAACATTAAATCTATAAAACATTAGGGAATTACATGATGTGGAATACACATTCATGTAATGTAATCCTAGGATTCTAGGTTCCACTAAAAAACTGGTCACCATATTATTATGTAACCTTGAAGATATAAACATTGAGTCTATCCTCATACATACCAGGAAACCATCTTCCATATAGTCTCATACATATACACGATGTGTATTTCCAATAGTAGATCTATTACACATCCTACTTCTACCAAAAACATCCAGAACTATACCTAAACACCGCCAACTAGAAAATATGTAAAACTAATTGACACGGAGGACATGTACCTATAAATTGGATACCTATAAAATGTTTATCACACTCATGATTCCAAAACCAAACAAAAAAAGTGGTCTCTGAAAAACCACTCTTTGAGATACCTCTCAAGAGTCTCACCACACCTCAAACGCTACCATAGGCTAAACACACCAAATCCAACAGACCCAAAGCACACTATAGAAAAACAAGCTACCTACTCATAAAAAACATTACTACGAAAAAAACTATAGCACAACAACTAAAACCTCCTGTCCACCCAACCAATAACAACTAAAACCAAAGAAATGCACCTTCCAAAACACAAAAATCATAGAATTTCATCTTCCATGTCAAAATACTATCTTCACTAGGATGAACTGACTCACCCACACATGTTCAATCTCAACATAGCTATTATGGATATATTAGTAACCCAGTTATACCCTTTTCATATTCAATGAATTTATCCCACATCACGAACCCATGTAAAATAGGCCTTCCTTAAATTTATGCTCAAACATTACATCCCAATGAATAAGGGAGAGAAAAACTCAAAAAAACTCCATGTACGAGGCATTATTCTATAATTATCACTCATAAATACTATCCTATGGGCCATCATTCCTACACAACACATGAACAAATGAAATGGTATAACCATGCATTGACTTTACCTAATAACATTGGATCTCTACTGAACACTCCACAAACGTTGGGTCATCATCGATATTTGACTCTCTCGGTTCAAGGAAATGAGTGTTACCATGAAGACATTGATGAAGAAGAGATACACGAAAGATTTCATTTATCCTATCCAACCATAGTGGAAATGTCAACTGGTATTCCATATGGCCAGCTTTACCTGATACCTAAAAAGGCACAAGGAATCTTGGAGAAATCATACTCCCTCTTCCCAATGTCTACATCCCACATCAAGGGGATTACTTAATTTTTAGGTTGACTTCATCCTCAAACATAAGGGGATCCTCATGTGATTGGCATAAGACTTATGCCAGTCTTCCACCACCTTCATCCTCTCACAAACGTGCTTAATATCATTTTTCATGATCTATACCACATCATGACTAAGAATGAATGTCCCATCATCCTCCATCTAGCACAATGGGGAAAGAAACAATCTTCTATAAAAAGAATCAAATTGAGTCGTGCTAGTGGATGAGTGATACCTATTATTATATAAAAACTCAACCAATGGAAGTATTTGCACCCAATATCCACTAACATACATGATATGTGCTCGCAGCAAGTCATCTAGCATCTATATAGTCTATTCTATCTTCCCATATTTCTGTGGGTGTAAAGAACTTCTATGGTGTAATGGAGTTTCAAAATCCTGATAAAATCCACTCCAGACTAGTGAGGTAATTCTTGGATCCCTATTCCGATAAAATTATATTTAGAACTATAGGAAACATCACCATTTAATCACAATATATATATTATCCAAATAATCCACCACACTAGACTCCATTATCTATAATATGTTGGATGATTTCATCATATGATCCGCTATAACCTAGATATCATCACAACCTCCATGAGCACTGGGTAACCCTTTGATGAAATACATCTAGTTGTATTCCCATTTGAAATTGGGAAATCAATGGGTTGCATAAAACCACCAAATACACGATGCTCTTCTAGTAACTACTAGAAAACCAAGCCCCATACCACAAACATGGCCACTTCATGCTTCATCCCGGGACACCAAAATGAAAGCCTCAAGCCACATTACCTTTGTAAACTATTGGTTATAAGACTAGCTGTGAGATATATAACTCAAGATGAACACCCGTGCATTTTTTCACCAGAAATAAATCATTTTTTATTTCAAAATAATGTACTTACTATCCTATTACCATCCCTCCATATCATCACCATGTCCATCATGATCAGGAATCACCTCTTCCTTTGAGTCTACCAAATGTGACTCCTCCACTAGCTATATAAATGAAATTTACCCATAATATAAAAAATAGCCTCTAACACCATCCACCCAAGAATCTACCTACTAGGATGAACACTCCTCTATTTCTCTCCAAGAATCCCTAGACTCCAAAACAAAAACCATCCATGACTTCCTACTCAATGTGCTAGTGACAAAATTTTCTTTTCATGAGGTATAGGAGATGTCCAAATCAAAATCCTAAAGAATCACCATCCACATCCACTACCAAAATTTTAAATCATAATGATATAATATATACCTCATTCACCTGTTATTCATAAAGACGACGCAACACTCTCTAATGAGGTAATGCCCCCCAACTTCCCTAAAAACATGATTAACGTTTCGTTCATATCATGGTTGGAAAAGTTACGCTCATTGAAGTGTATCTTCCTAGACCCAAAAGAGATTACTGCCTATTACTAAATCAGAACACATCCCAATCCCATATGTGAAGCATCAAAAAACACCTCAAACTACACATCCTCCTCTTGGAGTTAAAACACTAGAGCAGAGACTAACCCCCCCCCCCCATAACTAATATTTTCCTAGAACTGATGTACCTATGAAACAATTGTTTCAAAATTTGATGGGTCTACTAACACACACCTATAGGACACCAAATTCATATTGAGAAAAACCTACAATTTCCAAAACATACACATGGATAAATTTCTAAATACATGGTGGTATTAAAGAACGTGAACAATAGTTCTGTGATTCTCGAAATGGTACACCTATAACATTGAGTAGATGAAGATATCATCAATGTACACAATGAATAAATTTTCAAGGATCTCACAGAACATAGATCTCATAATCACTTTGAAGAAATTTGGGGTGACCATAATGTTGAGTGGTATGACTACAAACTCAACGTTCCCATAGCTACATCTGAAGGAAGTCTTCTAGATATCACACTCCATCACCCTCATCGAGTGATATCGAGAACAAAGGTTGATCATAGAAAACCAACTCCCCCCTCTCAGCTTTTTGAAAAGATCATCTATCCTTGTAAGAGTGTAACTATTTTTGACCATCAACTGATTCAACCTCTAGTAGTCTCTGCACAACCTTAGACTACCATCCACCATGCTGTTGAAAAACACTAGAGCACCCCATATCGACACAATTTTTTAGATAAAACCCTTATTCATCAGATCATCAATCTGAATCCCCATGTCCAAAAACATTGAATGTTCCATTCAATAAGGAGACATCAAAACCAAAGATACCTCGGGATGCACGTATATCCCAAAATCAACATCACATCAAGGGGTAGAATTAATACCACCTTAGGAAAAACTTCTAAGAACACTCCATTTACCATGAGAACATCTATAAACCCAACATATAATAATTCCATCAAAAACTAAACAAAAAAGGACAAAAGGGGATCCACACACCATACTATAACCTAAACACTCATATCACCTAAGAAAACGACACACAGGACATAAACATCTAAAAACGCAACTCTCTTGGAGAAGAAGTTGATAAAATCACCTATGGAATACAAAAGTTTAATGATGAGGAAAAATCATATACATTTATCCTTAATAAGAAATTATCCCCATGGAACAGATACATGACCATCATCCATCCACATCCCCGACACACATCGAACAAGATGGTCTGGCCTCACACTGGTATAATCAATAATAGGGGTACATAAATCCAATCTAAATCTTATATTAGATAATTGAATATAGTGTTTGCAAAAAATAAGTGAAATTATATATAATAAAACATTGAAAAAACAAGGGTAATAAACAAATTAATCGTACCTTAGACAATTTTGGAACCCTTTAGAACTACTGCCTACACTGCATGAAACTAACCACACCTAAATTTTCTACATGTTTACTGATGGCCACCTCTACGACCACAGTCCGGATACAGTCTCTAATCATGAGGAACATCATAATTTATTCCCCTATATACTCTAACACCACATGGTGGATCATAATCCTTCTACCCCTAATTATAAAATGCCCTCGTGTGTAAATGTTGGTGAGGCTGATGTTAAACTTGTCTACTATAGAAAAAATATGATCAAGAAGCCACTGGGAACTGGTCCTAAAGATGTTCCCAAATTCCACATAAGAAACCGATCATCCCCAAAACCATAGTAAAGGAACAAATATATATTTTTCAAAGGGAAGCATATGTGGTCAAATCCCAAATAGTTGAAACCATGAGGGTCTTGGTTCTTGAGACCTTCAACTAAAAAATATACCCCTCAAAACACCCTATTAGTATTGTTCCCTTAGGATAAAAATCCTTGTGAGTACATTATATTGATCAAATATACCATATTTAGAACATATAGTTACATTGTCAATGTTAAAGGTGTTATTTTATACTAGATAGTAGGACATAGTGCCTCCTCAAGACTACAGACATGTGAATCCTCATCCGGAAAACTATGTGGTGAAAAATGAAGAATATCCTTGAACATGATTCCCAAATATTGCACTGGAATGCTTCTCGACTAATGATAATGAAAATCCTACTTATTCACTACATTCATGGTTGATAAAAGGAACTCTCCTTGTAACTTATTCTAAACGTTGTCCAAATAACATCTTCCACCCTTTGCTCTACCAGATACGACATCCACCATAAACACAAAACTCCTCATATCTAAATTACTGTGAAAGGGTCCTAGTACTCTGTTGAGGCCTGGATGAAATTGTTATTGGTCCCAATATCATCTAGAAAAATCTCTCTTTCCATATCTAAAACACAATTTGCGTAAATCTCCAATGCATTCAACTATAAAGGATGAAAATTCTTCTACCACAGATCATCATACTCAACCAGATCAACTATATAGTGATCAATGGATCAGCCTAAAGAATGTCAACTTCCTGATCCATAGGCACATGATGAACATGATACATATATGAAAGGGAAAAAATATTTTTCTAATCCCAATAGTGTGGAGTTTAATTTATATTTATTTTAATTCTTCTAATTTATTTCATAGATTTTAACCTTTACAAAACATCCTATTTAAACAGGAACACGATTCCTTTCAATTAAATTACCTCTCCCATGTCTCTACCCTCTGAAACTACACTTTCATGGCCCCCTCCATATAAGTATACCTCATTGAGGTGAGAGTGATAATAACCCCCATGTCCCACCTCTATTCAGCCATAGGTTGTCTTCTAGCACCAAGGGTGTACAAATCTCACAATATGGGAGGCATTCCCAATATAAGAAAACAATATTGGGAAATATTATAAATCATCCCCAACAACAAAAAGACAATATGTAATAGAGAATACCAAACTACCCCACATTCATGTATAAATAGAACATATAGAGTTAAAAGTATCTAATGTAAATACCCAAAGTAATGTAAAATTTGAGACAACAAAACTATCAACAATATGAGTTAGTAGGGTCTAGAATATTCTATGAAATCCTTTTGGAAACACAGAAACAATTATATATATGTAGGGTAAGAAAACATGTATACCTAGTAGGAAAAAAAGCCTCTCATTGACATGTGAAAGAAACAAACTAATACACCACTAATAAAATAGAAGAACCAAACAACACCTAAATGGAAGACTAACCACCCAAGCCTCACTAAAGAACACTCAAAAAGTAACAAACGTCATGTCATATTATAACAATTGATTCACATTGATTATAGGGTATGATTAAACCATTTCCAATTGATTATCCTCTCTCACACCTGAATTAAAAACGTCCTAATGCTCCCTATTCATCTGTATAAAACAAATCACATCATTCCATCACACACCTAAGCCTCAAAACTCATATATCTCAAACACACCCATATGTTACAACCCATATGATACTAAATACACTTGGGACACATATCAAATCTCATCCCAATGAAAACTAGGACAACACACCACAAAAAATTCTAAGGAAACCTGGGATACCACATGATAACTAATCCTAAAGACAAATGAGATACTGGATCTCATCACATACAACCTAAAGAATCTTGGCCATCATATCCTTATTGGGGGAGTTGGGATGATTGAGTGACCATCCATCTATCCTCATATCAGTTTGTTGAGAAAAACACCCCCACATTATTATGCAGGTGTCTGTCACATATTCATTAACTTGGGTGGGTTGTGTATCGAAATCACTAAGACAATAAAAGTATATAAATAGTATGAAATAGTTAATCCCAATCTATGGGTTCTCATAAAAATAATGAATTTCTTTCTAGGGTTATATCACAATAATTGCATCCAAATAAGAAATCACAACACATACATCTATAGAAAATGAATATATGATTGAACATAATTTTAAGCATAGTATCAATCCCATACAATCCAAAGTATCACAATAATATGAATGCTATAAAAGAATGATAAATAAACCCCCTTTACCCCTTCCAATTTCAATTACCCAATTTATTATCATTGATTAATCAAGCACAACCAAAATCCATACATAAAAAATTTAATTCCCTCTGATATGATGCAAAATAATGAAAAATGAGGGAAACCCAACCTATAAGAATCATTTCAACTCCCTGCACTCCACATCGTGAAAATAAATGCTATAAAACAACCACTCAACCACAAGGAACCATAGAAAAACTTATAGCACATCAAAAACCATAATCATGTATCCCAAACACATAACCCAAACCAAACTATACCAACATAGTGAAATTATGATGAAGATTGAAATGAAACTAACAATAATTAGATGATAAATCACCACAGATCAAAGATAAGAGCCCAGATATCGATCCCCATCAAAGGGAATTTCCAGACACTGATGGAGAAGGTCGTGAAATTCATGGGACGATAAAATAGATGTTATCTAGAGGGTTTGGTAAAAACCTAAGTGGATGAATGCATTAAAATCGTAAAACCTTCAGGAATTATACGATGTGTAATCCCATTTCAAATAATGTGATCCTAGGATTCCACCTTCCAATAAAAAATATATAAACATTTAATTATTTCACCATAATAATTTACATGTTTTCACCATCCCTATAAAAACCAGGACCCCAAATTTCATATCGTTTAATACAATTTCATGATGTTTAGTTTTTGAAATAGATTTATTTAACCTCCTACTTCCACTAAAAACATGCATATCCTTCCGTAAAATACACCAACAACCAATACTAGAAATCTAATAGACAAGGATGGCACAAACAATTATATATCAACTTTTATTTATTTTCTTCAATGAGTAAATGAATAATATTTTATATAGTGTATTACTATTAAGAGTATTATTGAGGAAGATATTTTGGAGTGATGTTGGAGAACATTAATAACGAATATTATTGTATGTTGATTAATAATATACTCTAAACCATAATAATTATGATGAAGATTAAAATGATATTAATTAAATATTCATTTAAAAACATGTAAAATTTATGTATGAAAATCTACAGACACTATAAATTTCATTAAGATCCAATGTAATTCATCTAAAAATACCTAATCAACCAAATTAATTGATATTAAAAATTAAGAAGTTGTATGGTGAGAGAATAGTAGAAGGTATACATATTCATATCATTAAATCACCCATGATATGACATATAATAAACACTACTGTATAATCTATTCTGGAAGACTAATGGGAGTCCTTGGGAGCGGTCATGGTGCACAATGGAGTAATGAAATATATAAGAATAATATATTACGATAAATGGAATCAAGAAAGGCTAATGAGTCCTCTTGATTTATAAAATATAGGTTGGGATAATTCTTACTTGGTTAATTTTTACTGGGAATAAGGTGGAACTCAATGTAATATAAATTTTATATATTTTCTTTACAATATATGATTGAAACACACTGATTCCCCCATTGTATCTTGTATTTTTAAACTATAAGGGACCCTTGTTTTGAAGAAATCACAAACCAAACAAAAAATCATAGGAACACCAATTCTTGATAAAAGATTCCCTAAAATTACCTCAAACTTCTAAAACAAAATCTAAATTCATAAACAATGAAACCACACTAAAAAAAATTGATATGATGCTAAATACATTCCCAATTATCACAAGAACACAATAAATTAGATTTTCAATAGAATTCATTATAAGCTCCACACTACTAAAAATATGTTCCTATAAATTCCAGTGCAATGTCTTCCAAAATTCTCACAACTAATAGGCCTCTAATAAACAAAACCAATTCATTCCCAAAATTCATGATGTACAACACTTGAATCTATCATAAATGATCAATCCAAAATGATATCTCCCATACAAAACATTTAATATTCCAGGAATAAATTATATTCCCATTTTATAAACATAAATATATTCCAGAGTTTTATATACCCCAATAATGAAATAATAACAACCAATACATTAATATATATTCAAATAAATCATTAGGATTTCTATATAATACTACTAAAAGTAATGGAAAAAACAGAAAAAAAAACCATAAGATGGAAGCTCCATAAGATTTTATATTATTTGTATGATTCACCAAATTATTTGTATGATAATCCCCACTATATGATCATATTAGCTTCATAATATTTTTTAAATTATAAATAATTTTAGTTTAGCTATCCAGTGTATTTATAAAATATTGTTCACACATCAAAATATAAAAAGTAATTCATTCAAAAAAATCATAAATTTCTAGAAAACACTTTTTTTGTGAATAAAATTAATTCACCATCCTAGTTTTTTTAAATTAAATTACTAATAAAAAATCACATCATATATTTAATACCATTTCCTTTGAAATTCAAAAAAATATTTTCATTTAAAAATTCATTGTCCCATTCCATTTAAAAATGATCATTTTTATAATATCATAATGTTTTAAAATCAATCAATAATTGAATGTCTCTTATTGTAGATATTATATCACTAATAACTATTTCATATAATGTTCAAAAATAAATATTTCATTTCAAGTTGAAATGATTTCCAAAGGACAATAATTTTTTTAAATTAGTTAAGCCATATTTTTTCTAAAAAATGATTATGTTATTTTATGTCATTTCCATAACAAGGTAATTAATATTATTAAAAAATAGTTTAATTTCAATTAATACTCAAAAAACCCCATGATTACTCACACTGGTTAATATAAACTCTATCATGAAAAGAAAAAAATTACTATCTTATTTGAGTGTGTTATTTTTAAAACAAGAAAAATACATAAAAATAAATTAGGGAAAGAAAAACGAAACTAATATAAGTATTTTAAATAGGGTTTAAAAAATATTTATTCTTATGAGTATGATGTTATAATAAAATATAAATAATATATAGTGGATATCATAAAATATTAATTATGTCTCATGCTCGATAGATGACATAAAATTGGGAATAATGAAATTGTAATCATTAAATTAAAATATTATATTTCAAATCATGGTCAATATTGATTCAATTAACAATGAAAGATTAGATATTAATACATATAATAAATTCTCAAACTGTGATGCTTATTTGATAATTATAAAATATAATAAATTGTTTTTATGTTTAAGAGATTAATGTTTTTTTATTAAATGATTTATTATATTAATTAGTTTCTGCATGTCATATAGGTTATCTATACTATTTTACAAAATGTGAGACTACGATGACTAATCTGTATAAAAACATATATATTCATTTACATTTTTTAGCAAAAGGTAATTCCTTTCTACTAGAAAAACAATTCATGTTAAAAATTTCTTCTAGTAAGGGTTCCCTGGTTGACACATTTTTTGGTAACCCATGTGTCCAAACTATGCCACTTACCCAGAGAATTAATGTTTTAATTTTAAAATTACACCGCACTTCCCATTTAATATATAAATCACTTTACTATTGTAACACCCCAACCCTAGAAGCCCAGAGTCGATGCATTATTATGAATCATTGGGATGATCACAAAAGATCATGTTTTGAAAGGCCGATTAGTTTATTAGCCTTGGAACTACTTGATACATTCATAAGGATTACATTACATCATTAAATGGAAAACTAAAACAACAATGTTTCTATAGACAATAATGAGATCCCACAGACTATCCCTGCAAGTCCATCATAATATAATTCTTCACATTAGGGGAAAAATATATCATAGAAAGGGGTGAGCTCAGATGGTCAGTATGGATAACAATATAGCAGGAAATTTCATAAATAAGCATAAAAATTTAAGGTAATGTATAAGATTTACAAAATCCTTTTAAACATGAACTTAAGAATAATATAGAAAAGATAAAATCAAATAATGGAATTTATTTATTGACATGCATATTCTACCAGTCGAATAATCACATGCAATATCAATAGAAACTTTTATAATGATGGAATTCATAATGTCAGACTTCGTAAGCACATAGTCTAAGTCTTGTGTCAATACTACAAATAAGATTTTATCAAGGCCTTTTTCCAAGACACTATTTTGTCTCATGAGACCAACTGATGCATTGATGAGCTATAGCAGGCTCCACCCATCACTTACTAAGTCTAATGCATTTCTCATATGAAAAGGTTTAATCATAACATAAACATTCGTATGAAAACTAGATTTAGAAATTTAAATACTTTAACACTATACCATTAATGGTATAAAAATAACACATCCACAGTTAAACATATCAGAAAAAATTCAATAAAATATGGATGTTTTTATCATAATAAATCAACTTCAAATAAGGTTAAAATCCATCAAAATTTGTTGACAGAGATGAAATCAACACCTTTTTTTGAGAAATATCTCTTTCTATTTTGAAATCATTTAAAAGTAATGTAATTATAAATGAAAACATATATTTTTAAAATATTCTTATAAACATGTAAGGGAAGCTTCGATGATGTTTTAATGGTGGAAAATAGTCACACCCTCTGTATATGTTTAAAAAACATTCTTACCTTAATTTTGTCAAAATGGTCATAAAGTACCTTGTATGTAAAATGACAGAAAGATTACTTTAAATCCATTTTATAAAAAGTCAAATATGGGTATAAATGACTTTAACCCATAGTCTAGTAAATATTAAAATCTTTTGAACCACATTTTTAGGAAACATGGATGTGGATGATAAAGATGTCATAGTAGATACTTACGTAAAAACAACCTCAGATAATTAAGAGATTGTGAAATAAACCATTACCTTGTAATTTTCCTTGGTGGAGGTTAAGTTAACCTCTTGTATAATTGGGAAATAGTTGTTATTAAATTATACAAGAATCATATACATTAATATGATATCATATATGATCTTTTAACATTCCATTGTTAATAATATCTAAGTATTATCGTCGTTTCAGGTGTTAACAGATTCATTTTCTATTATATGCTATTTTATTTAAGTAATGTTTGTTATGGATAGGATGTATATTATTAATATTCAGAATGATATTAAGGCTTTAAACATTATGTTTAATCATCTAATTAAAATTATTCTTGAAGGGATACGATGGGGAATGAATCTAATCGCATTCGTGGAGATGGTAATCCGTACGTACGCACGAGCGACAATATCATTATTTTGATAATAAAATAATATATAATTGGATGTTATATCATATATAAATAATAATTATCATGTTATATTTATTATTTAAATCTATTAAACATCATTATTATACCAATAAAAATAATATTGTATTTAATAACAATTGCACCACGACGGGGAGACGGTAAGTCGTACGTGCGCACGTATGGTGACATGTCATTAAAAGGAAGTCTAGAATAATGAATATGGTAGTACCATATTTATAATAAAATCACAATATATGGATGATACTGGAGTTATTATTTTACAATGTAAACAACAAATAAAGTGGAATTGGAAGAAAAGAAGTAACTTGAAAGAGGTGATGAAATATTTACCTCTTCTTCGGGTTCTTCCTTTTTATTTCATCAAAAGGGCTCCTAAGGTTGGATTTATGACTAATTTAATGCCTCTAGGATTAAGGGAGGATAGTTGATAGGGTATTTGGGCAGGTTTTGGTGGTGAAAAATGTCTTTGAAGGTGTGAATTAGAGAGAAGAGGGAGTTCTATTTTATTAGAGGGTTGAGGGGTACCTTAGGAAAAGTTAGAAATATTATTTTATAATAAAATAATTTTCGGATACAAATGGCTCCAAAATGACTTATTTAAATTCTAAGGTGGGTATGGGTAAAAAACCACTCAAACAATTGGTTTTAGACCGGTTTGGGTCAGTATATTAACTTTATCTATTAGATTTAACTCTTTAGTTAAATAGTTTAACATTTATCTTGTCTCTTTTTATTTTTTTATTATATCATTAATAAACATACTATATAATTCCAAGAGAACCCCAAGTGGTTCATTAGTGATTCAACTACCATTATATAAGTCTTTTGGCTAATCCAAGGGTATTTAATAATAGAATATCAAATAATAATATAATATTTGTTTTAAAAACCCTTTTCTATCAATTTTGACACTATTTGGTAGTTTGTTTTTCTAAATTCATAACAGAATTATTACTTTCAAAACAATTCAGATAACCAACCCTAAAAAGTAATATTAACCTAGAAAATTAGTGGAATTTCTAAAAAGTCTCAAATTACATTTATTTGGATATTTATAATATCTAGTATTTTAATATTTCTTTAATTAGATAATTACTGCATCATCATTGTGTCATAAAAAAATTAAATTATTTAATATCTAAAAAATATAAATAAATTACCATCATGTAGGTAATTGTTTTATCTTTTAATGAATATTTATAGTCTAATTTAACTTATGTTTATCCATATATTAAAAAATGTTTAGTTCTTAAACCTGGAATTTAACACTTTTAACTCTTCTTTGAATTGAATAATAATAAATGTCCTAATATAATCCTAGGGGACCTAAAGGATCATATTTTATTCCTAAGGTAGTTTTTTTATTGAATTACACTTGTCCAATGGAATTATTAATTGTGTTAGGGTAATAATAATATCATTTTTACCCTTAATTAACCTATTTATTTTTAACTGTGTTAAATAAAAGTAAAAAGTTAGTATTCACCAAAATTTATTTTCTTCTTATTGAACGACATTTTAATTTCTGAAGTCAACCATGTCTCTCAGAATATTTAAATTCAACTCACAAAAGTGGTAAAATTGAGTTTTATTTAATTTCCAAATTCTCATAGGAGGTGGGTAAAAGACGTTGAAAAGTTAAATAAAATTTTATATATCTATTATTACTAAAAAAATGACTCTATGGAATTAAATATAATATATATAAGTATTATGTATCTTTTTTGACCTAAAATAATTTTAATAAAACAATTAATTAAAATTCGGATTTAAACTATAACTCAGTGTTTTTCAGTATTCATCAAAAATTGATAGTTTTCAGAAAAATACCAAAAAATGCATCGTAAATTAATTTTAATATTCTGAATCCAAAAATTAAGTCCATTTTGAAAGATAAAATCTATAAAATTTCAAAAAGTGGGTATTTATATTCATAACACCTAGTTTGATTGGTTGTGGTGTGTTAGAACTCGAAGTTACATACAACTCACGTTGTTGTATTATTTCAAGAGAAGTGTACCGTGTAAGATTGGGGTATTACATTCTCTCCTCGTTCAAATAATTTCTTCATCAAAATTTCTATAATATTACTGCATAAAAAAATCTGTTGGTTCTTCATCATATGTTTCTCAGGTCCCCACATTGCCTCTTCCATCTTATGGTTTCTCCATAGAACATTTACCAGATGAGTCGTCTGGTTTCTAAGCACTTTTTCACTTGTATCAAGAACCTTGACAGGCTCTCCACAATAAGGCAGATCATGTTCTATTTATAATTATTTATAAGAGAGTACATGTGTTGCGTCAGGCATGTATTCTCGCAATAGTGATACGTGGAATATATCATGATCTTTGGAGAGACATGGTGGCATTGCCAAATGGTAAGCTACATCACCAATTAGTTCTAGAATTTTGAATGGTCTGATGAACCTAGGACTCAACAGGTTGGTCTATGACATATCTTTCTTTATAATGCTTCAAATGGCACCAACTGAATACTTGAATGGAAGAAATTTTTATAGGAACATTCTACCCGAGGTAAATATTGATCCCAAATACCTTGAATGTCAAGTGAGAATGATCTCAAATTGTCTTATGAGGTTTGAATAGTTTGTTCTGATTGTCCATCAGTTTGGGGGTGGTAGGTAGTGCTCAAACAATGTTCAGTATCCAAGGCTTTCTGATTACTTTTCTCGAATATTAATGTAAAATGGGGATCACGATTAGAAATAATCGATAAAGGTACTCCATTAAGTCTTAAAACATCATTAATATATAGTATCACTAAATGTTCCATTGTTAAATCTTCTCTTATAGCAAGAAAATGTGCTAACAAGGTATGATGATCAACAATTACCCATATTGCATTGTTCATTATATGAGTCTTTGGTAACCCCATGACAATGTCCATCGTGATATCATCCCATTTACACTTAGGTATGGGAAGAGGTTGCATGACTCCTACAGGGTGTTTCCTTCAAGATTTCACTTGATGGAAGACCATACATCTTGACACAAAATCAGCAATCTCCCTCTTCATGTTGTCCCACCAAAAATGTTACTTCAAATCTATATACATTTTGGTGCTCCTGGGGTGTATAAATAAATTGGAACTATGAGTGTCATCCAACAATTCTCTTTTAATATCAAGTATATAAGGGACACAATGTATCTTCACAAATTTAAAAATTCCATCTTCATATATGAAGTGACTCAATCTCCCATCATTAATAGCATTAATCATATTTTCAAACACTTAATCATCAACCTGAGAACTGTTTATCCTTCCTAGTAAATATGGTTCTGTAACCATTTGATAAAGCATTGATGTTTCACCTTCCATGGTTATTCCCATATCCATCATTACGAGATCCATGAAAATAGGATCCATTTCCACTCTCATCTTGTTCCAAACACCATGATCATTTCTTATCAAAGAATTTTCCACCTTATTTTCCTTCCCGGGTGGTAGTGTATCATGACATCATAATCCTAGAGTAGTTCAAGCCATCTCCATTGCATCATGTTGAGTTCTTTTTGTGAGAAAATATACTTCTAACTCTTGTGATCAGTATAAATCTCACATTTTCACCATAGAGATAATACCTCTAAATCTTCAAAGAAATAATTACAGCTTCTAACTCAAGATTATGATTAGAATAGTTTTTCTCATGAATTTTTAGTTGTCATGATGCATAGGGAATAACCTTATCATTCTACATAAGGAGACAAACAAGTCCTTTCATTGAAGAATCATTATAAATAACAAACCCATCATTCCCCAATGGTAGAGTTAATATGAAATCATTGACTAATATTCTCTTCTGTTCTTCAAAACATTCTTCACACTCCTTTGTCCAAAACAATTTAACCCCTTTTCATGTGATCTTTGTTAATGGGTTTTCCAAATGGGAAAAATTCTAGATGAATCTTCGATAATAACCAGCTAAACCAATAAAAATACATACCTCAGTTATACTCATTGGTGCTGGCCATTCATGGATTGCCTTGGTATTAGAAGGATCAATGGAGATTCCATCCTTAGAGATAATATGGCCATGAAAAGAAATCTCCTGATTCCAGAATTTACACTTGTTAATCTTCCCATATAATTCATGTCTTATAAGAGACTTTAGGATAATGCGCAAGTGATTTTCATGATCTTTGTACTTTTTTGAGTATACCACAATATCATAAATAAATACCACTAGAATGTTATCAAGATATTCCTTGAAAACACAATTCATTAGATTCATGAAGACATAGGGTGCATTAGTCAATCCAAAATGAATTATTGTAAACTTGTAAAGCCCATACTTGGTTCGAAATGTTGTTTGTAGAATGTCCCACTTCATCACACATAGGTTATTATATCCAGATTGAAGTTCAATATTTGAAAAGTATAGATCTCCATGATTTTTTTCGAATAAATCATCAATTCAAGGTAGGGGATACATGTTCTTTATTGTTATAGCATTGATCTCCATGTAGTCAATGCACAACCCCATAGATATATCTTTCTATTTAACAAAAATAACAGGGGATCCCCATGGAGATACACAAGGGTGAATAAATCCCTCATTACTCAATTCCTCTAGTTGTTTCCTTAGTTCCACTAATTTTATAGTGGCCATTCTATAAGGGGTCTTCGATATAGGCCTTGATCTAGTAATTAAATCAATAAAAAACTCAATTTCTCATTCTGGAGGATGTCCAGGTAAATTTTCTGAAAACACATCAGCATACTATTTCAAAAGAAGTACATCCTCTATTTGAACATTCCTTTCCTCACCCAAATTTATTTCATTCTATTACTCACAAATAATTGAATTTAGTTGAGCTACTGGTGGTGGGTCTAGATTGGAATTAAATGGTGATGATTCTTCTCTAAAGATAATGTGTTCCTTATCATCATCATCAAAAATAGTAACCTCCTTCTTCTTGCAATAAATTTTGGCCTCATGGTATGAATGTCAATCCATACTGAGGATTGTATCAAATTCAATCATGGGTATGACGATGAGATCCGCAGATAAAGATCATTTATATGCCCTAATGGGGACCGATTCACAAAAGTTTGTTGCAATGATACTTCCCTTAAGAGTTTTGACTGACTACTACCTTATTAAATCATATTGGAAATATCTAATTTTATTAGAAAAATAAGAAGATATGGAACAATCTGATGATCCAGAATCAAATAATGCATTTTCTAAACTTGAGGAAACCATTAAATTACCTGCCACTACATCTATCGGAGCTTTAACCTCACCAGTACTGATTTCATAAGCTTGGCCTTGATCCAATGCATTTTCTGAGGTATGTTCCCCTTATTATTAGGACATTTATTTTCATAATTCCCCATTTTTCTATAATTTTAGTATTCAACATCGATAGCCTCTTTATTTCCCTTTCAATCACAATCATGGTGGCTTTTTTCACCACAATTTTAATAGACTCTTATTCCGTTCAGGAAAGTACCAGGGTGTTTCATCCCACATTTATTGAAGGATGGTTATTATAATTTTACCTTTTTCCCCTTACTTTCATTTCCTGAGTTTTTAGTAGATCTCTTCTTCTCTTTCTTTTCTTTAAAGTCATAATACATGTAGAATTATTTTTCTATCTTGATAACACATGAGGCAATATCTTCGTACAATGAGAAGGATTGTGAGACTAATGCTAGACAGGGAAATGGTTATAACCCATAAAAGAAACAATGAATCTTACTTCTTGTGTTACCTATATATTCTATAACATGCCTCACTAACCTTTAAAGTTTGATTCATATTTGAGACATTTTCTTCCTCCTTTTTCCTCAAACTCAGAAATTGGTTTTCCATATCCTCTCGATGGTCATGAGGAAAGTATTTTTCTAAGAAAAATTCTTTAAACTACCTCTATTCCATATTTGATTCTTTACCCTCTTCCATTTTGTTTTGAATCAATGACCACCATTGATCGGCATCTTCGGTGAGGTAGTAAACTACCATGGCAACTTTTTCCCTTTCACTACTCCCCAAAGCATGGAATATTTTCTCTAATGAATTTATCCATTGCTAAGCTACTAGTGTATTTTTATCCACATTGAATGTTGGTGGTTTTTGTCTCCTAAATCGATCTAACATAGATCCTCCATGTTGTGGATCAGGGTGCTCTATACGGGTAAGGTAATTATTCATAACCTAAGTGAGTTGTCCCAGTATAGTGATTAGCTGATAAGCACCAGTTTCATCACCAGCTCTATTATAATTGTCATGAGAAGGAAGTAAATCCCTACATGGAGTGAATGCATTTATATAGTTTTTATTCCTTCCACTAGGCACCATTTCAAAACAATTTCATAAAATAGATCAGTTTATGAATCCAAATACATAATCCCAAACTTGTAAACACATAACATAAATTGAACAGTTTATAGATATAATCCATAATAATAAAAATGTTTTCGTTGAGAAAGTCTTTACTCATACCCTTCACAATGTTTTGTAAAAAAATGATAGTTATCCTAAACATATCCCCTATGAGTGTCGTAAACAAGAGTGCACCAAGGCCTATTATCGTGCACCTGTTCCTATTTGAGTCTAACTCAAAGCGGTGTTTTTGGATTTTACCCATAGGTATATTTGTGGTATAGCCACATCTACCTACTCGTATCCAGAAATGGATGTATTTCTTGGAAAACTCACAAAACCTCTATAGTACCAAAATTCTTGGATTTTCTTCTATACTAATCCTCAAAGTCTATCATAGGTCTATGTGTTCTAATCAGAGTTTACATAAATCTGGTTTCCAAGGATTGTACTAATCTTTCTTTGATACCAACTATAATTCCCCAACCCCAAAATCCCAGAGACGGTGCATTATTACATATCATTGGCATGATCACAAAAGATAATGCCTTGAAAGACCGATTAGTTTAATGTCCTTTAAAGTACTAGATACATTCATAAGGTTTACATTACATCATAAAATGGTAAACTAAAACAAAATTGTTTCTATAGACAATACTAAGATCCAATAAACTATCCGTGTAGGTCTGTCATAATATAATTCTTCACAAAATGGGAAAAATAAAACATAGAAAGGGGTGAGATCAGATGCTCAGAAAGGATAACAATATAGCGAAAGCTTTCATAAATAAGCATAAACATTTAAGAC
This sequence comes from Viscum album, assembly GCA_963277665.1. Classification (NCBI taxonomy): domain Eukaryota; kingdom Viridiplantae; phylum Streptophyta; class Magnoliopsida; order Santalales; family Viscaceae; genus Viscum; species Viscum album. The sequence goes on from OY728126.1 coordinate 475,276,972, forward strand.
AATGTATAAGACTAAAACAAAAGCCTTTTAAACATGAACTTCAGCATAATATGGAAATTTTAAAATCAAATAATTACATTTACTTATTCACATGGATATTCTACTAGTCGAATAATCAAATGCAATATCAACAGACACTTTCATAATGATGGAATGTAAAATGCCAGACTTCATAACCACATAGTCAAGGCCTTGTTCCATGACTACAAATAATATTTTGTCAAGGCATTGTGCAATGACACTAGTTTGCCTCATTAGACTTACCGATGCATTGAGAGGGAATAGCAAGCTCCACCCATCAATTAGTAAGTCTAATGCATTCCTCATATGAAACGGTTTAAACATAACATAATCATTAGTATTAAAAATAGAATACAAAATGTCTATACATTTTCCATAAACCATGAATGGTATTAAAATAACACATCCACATTCAAACATATCAAAAATACTTAAATACAATATGGAATATTTGTATCATAATAAATCAATATCAAATAATCTTAAAATCCATCAATGTATTTTGACATAGATGAAATCAAAACCTTTTTTTGAGAAATATATTTGTTTATTTTGAAATCATTTAAAATTAATATAATTATAAAGGATATAAATTATTTTGAAAACATTTTTATAATATTTTAAGGGAAGCTTCTATGATTTCATAATGGAAGAAAATATCCCCACCCGTTGTATAAGTTAAAAAAACATTATTAGCTTATTTTTGTTGAAAAGGTCATAAAGTACCTTGTTTGGAAAACGACGAAATGATTTCTTTCAAAAAAATTTATAAAAAGTAAAATAAGTTTATAAATGAATTTAACCCATATTCTAGTAAATAGAAAATATATTTTGAAATTAATTTTTATGAAACATGGATGTAGATGATAAAGATGTCCTAGTAGATACTTACATAAAAACAACCTCTGATAATAAAGAGATTATCAAATAAACCCTTACCTCGTAGTTTTTCCTTGGTCAAGGGAAGGTTAAAATCATTTATAATTGTGAAATAATTTTTTTAAATTATACAAGAATCATATAAATTAATATGATATCATATATGATCTTTTAATATTTCATTGTTGATAAAATATTTGTATTATTGACATTTCAGGTGTTAACTGGTTCATTTTATTTTTTATGCTTTGTTACATAAGTAATGTTTGTTATGGATAGGATGTATATCATTCATATTCATAATGATATTAAGTCTTTAATCATTATTTTTAATCATGTAATAAAAATTATTCTTGAATGGATATGATGGGGAATGAATCTCATCGTGTTCGTGGAGACTGTAATCCATACATATGCACGAGTGATAATATCATTTTTTATATATTAAAATAATATATAATTGGATGGTATATCATATATAAATAATCATTATCATGATATATTTATTATTTACATCAATTACACATCATTATTATACCCATTCAAATAATAATGTATTGATTAACAATTACACCACGATGTGGAGACAGTAAGCTTTACATACACACGTATGGTCACATGTCATAAAAAGATGGATAGAATAATGAATATGGTTGCGCCATATTTATAATAACATCAATGTATATAAAATATAGTGGAGTTATTATTTTATAATAGAAACTACAATGAAATAGGAAGTGGAAGAAGAAATGAACTTGAAAGAGGTGATGAAATATTTACCTCTTCTTCGAGTTCTTTCTTTTGATTTGATAAAAATTGACCCTTATGATGGATTTATGACTAAAGGAATGACTATAGATTTAAGGGAGGAAAATGTATAGGGTAATTGGGAAGGTTTTTTCCAATCCAAATGACTTTGAAGTTGTGAATTAGAGAGAAGGGGGGGTGCCCTTTTATAAGAGGGGTGAGGGGAATCTTAGGAAAATCTAGAAATATTATTTTATAATAAAATAATTTTCGGTTTATAATGGCTTAAAAATGAATTATTTAAAGGATAAGGTAGGGATGGGTTGAAAACAACTCAACAAATAGGTTTTATACAGGTTTGGGTCACTATATCTACATCATCTTTTAGATTTAACTGTTTAGTTAAATAGTTTTTTATTTACCCTATCTCTTTGTATTTTTATATTATATGGTTAAAAAACATACTATATACTTACATGAGAACCCCATGTTGTTAATTAATGATACATATATCATTATATAACTTTTTTGGCTGAACCTTAGATTTTAGTAATAGAATATCAATTAATAATATAATATTTGTTTTGAAAACACTTTTATGTCAATTCTGACACCATTTGGTATTTTGTTTTTTCTAAATTCATAACAGCATTATTACTTCAAAAAAAATTCATCCAACCAACCCAAACAAGTCATATTAACCTTGAAAATTATTTTAATTCATAAAAAATCTCAAATTTCATTTATTTTGGATAATTATAATATCAATTATTTTAATATTTCATTAATTAGGTAATTACTGCATCATCGTTGTGTCATAGGTAAAATAAATTATTTAATGTCTAAAAAATATAAATAAAATACCATTATGTATGAAATATTTTAATCTCTATAATGAATATTTACAGTTGAATTTATCTTATGTGTAAATTAATATTAAAAATGGTTTAGTCATTAAACGTTGAATTTAACACTTTTAGCTCTTCATTCAATTAAATAATAATAAATGTCCTCATCTAATAAAAGTGGACCTGAAGTATCATATTTTATTCATAAGGTTGTTTTTGGTCTAATTACACTTATCCAATATAATTAGGACAAGTGTTAGGGTAATAATAATATCATTTTTACCCTTAATTACTCTATTTACTTTTAATCGTGGTAAATAAAAGTAAAAACATACTATTCAACAAAAATTATTTTCATCTTATTAAACCACATTTTACTTACTGATATCAACCGTGTTTCTCAGTTTTTTGAAATTCAACTCACAAAAGTTGTAAGATTATGTTCTATGTAAATTAGAAAATTCTCCTAAGAGGTGCGTAAAAGATGGTGAAAAGTTCAATAAACTTTTATATATCTAATATTTTTACAAAATGACTGCAATTAATTACATTGAACATACATTGGTATTATGTATCTAGTTTTACCAAATGAAATTTAAATAAAATAATTAATAAAAATTCGGTTTTAAAATATAACTCCGTGTTTTTCACTATTCATCATAATTGAATGTTTTCAGAAAAATACCAAAAATTCACCCTAAGATAATTTCGATATTCCAAATCCAAAAATGAAGTCCATTTTGAAAGATAAAATTTATCAAATATCAAAAAGTTTGTTTTACTATTCATAATGACTAGTTTTATTGGTTGTGGTGTGTTAGATCATGAAGTTGCATACAACATACGCTATTTTATTATTCAAAGAGAAGCATGTCGTGGAATCTTGGGGTATTACAACTACCTCTCTACTAACACCTATGTTAATCCCGACATATAAAGATCCTCATGCCATATGCCCTTATCCTTCCAATTCAATTTCCAACATTTTTTCTTTTTATTTCAAATGTAATTTATCCATTCCACAGTTAAATCATTACTATTAATAAAATTTTCCCATATTCCCCTATCATTTTCCCTCCTTAAACAGTGTGATGTGTTGTTTATCAACCATTAAATATACATTTTTTCAATATAATTTTTCTTTTTATTCATAGGGTATGAAGTTATTTTAATGGGTCCTTCATTTTTTTATTCATTGATTTAACTTCATCCACACACATTTTATATTTTATTTTTCTCCATATATAAAAAATTAATGATGGATCATTTTATTACATCTTTTCTATATTCCCATTTAAATTATAGAATGACAATTTTAGTAGTGTTTTTAAAATTTCAATGGTTAATATAATATTTCTACTATGTTTTCATATAAATTTATGAGATTTCATATTTTAAATATGGGACCCAATACAATATTCATTTATTAGGTTTCATCACATAGTTAATTGTAATAAATTTTACCTAAAACATATTTTGTTAATTATTATAGAGAATATGACTTTTTGAAATTTATTTCACATTATTTATACTTCTGTATTGTTTGAAAAAAACAATTATTTGCTTTTAAAGTTTTTTTCATTTATGAAAAACATTATTGAGTTTTCATGATTTATTCAGATATATGTCACTTAAATCATGTTAAAAGAATGTTTCTCAATGTTTGGGTTTTATATTCACATATCAAATTGTACATAAATATGTAAATATTTATATGAGAGTATGTCAATATGTTTATTATGATATATATATATATATATATGTCAATGTGTGTCTGTAAGTTTATATTTTCATAATGATAATGAACAATTAATCAAACCTAAATTTTATAAAATTATTGGTTCTTTATTCATTTATTGATTGTACATTTAAGATGTTTAATAAATGCTCAAGTATAATGGTGGAAAATGACCTATAAATTGATTTTCTTTATTTAAAAATGTTTTGAATATATTTTATTAAATGTTTAAATTTATATTTGAAAATTGTTTTCTAAAAAAATGTATTGATCTGGATGTTTCCATTGAAGTAGTGTAAGGTAATGGCATGGAATATGTTTTTTATGTAATAAACAATTATTTATGTACTGTTTAATAAATTATACTATATTTGTAGTTTTCAGTACTGGTTAAACATCAATGAAATTCCATAGCTAATTTGGCTAGCTAACTATGATATGAAGGGGCTCTATAGAAACAAGAATTATCAATAACATAATTAAGCATCACCTCAAGAATTGTTTTTTACAAATCAATATCCACCATTTAGGTGACATTGTATTTCTCGGTTCCCACCCTTTTATTACCTATGGGGAGGTACTCCCAAGATTCTTCTTCATAAATTTATAAATTTATGGATTTCTATTTTACAAGTCATATATTTTAATATCTTGATTAAATATATAATTATATATATATATATATATGCTTATGTATACACTTTATATCACCATTATATTTAATGTATTTAAATAATTTGTTTTATTGTAATATTTATTTATTCCCTTATTGTTATATCTTATTATTTCATATATTATTGTTGTGATATATTCTAGTTTAATTTAATATTATGTGATCCTGTAGTTTTTATTATAGTTTAATTTTGACTATTTATAGGGAGATGGTAGAAAATTTTGAAATCTATTAATTTTTTTATTATAATACCTTTATTAGGATGTTCTTATTTAAGCATACATTTTTAGGTACATTTAAAATGGATATTTCATTAAATTTTATTTATGCGACAGGGTTTGTGTTAACTTATTTTTAATTGTATGCCCACATATATAATATATCACATTTTTAGGTCCTCATTAAATTTTAATATAGTCCCATCTTGTCCAATATTCAAATACTAGATGATGAATAATTTAGAGATATATTGGTTAGTTGGTTTTTTAATGTATTTATATTTCCCAGCAGAATCATCGAAACTAGTCATCAATATTTCCTTTCATTCTGTTAATTCGTGGTTTTAATTTTTTTGAAACATAGGTTGTTGAATAATAGGGTCTACTATGTAATAAATACATTTTTTATATTTAGTAATATATAATATTTTAAATAATATTAATGGTATAAGGTGGCAAGTCAACATGGAATTCTAAGACAATTAGATATTCAATATTATTTAATGAAAACTAATAAATATAATAATTTAAAAAAAATAATCAAAATTTGTTAATTATCATTTTAATAGTTTCAAAGATGGAAATAAATAGTCTAGTTATTTCCAGAATAATATTTTTACCATAGGCATGAAAAAATATTTTTTAGGATCAGGTCATTCATTTCATTTAATTCTTGATAAAAATAATATAAAAAAAATAAATCAAATATAATTTTTCAACAAAATTCTGAATCCTGAATATAAATATATTGAATCATTGTTATAAAATATCTTATTTGTAGACATATAAACCCTAATCTATGTAATGATAAATAATAGTGGACAACATCGTTTGTGATGAATGGAGAGGTGGAATGGTGGATGATTGATGAAATACTTGAGGGATTATTTAACACCCATATACATCAACAGAAGGGGTTTATTCATTATTATCTATAGATCAAATCTTAAAAAATGTGGAATTTTATTTATTTTTAGATTATTTCCACAATCATGATTTCCAATATAAATTTTAATATATTCATTTTAATATTATGTAATTAATCATTCAGAAAGAATATTGTTGTTTATTTATTATTTCAATGAATTAGTAATTGATGGGTTACTCGATCACTTAATAACTAATTAGATTTTTTGACCCAAAAATGTTAAAAAAATGAGGGAAAATTACCATTTATCACTTTTTTTAGAACCCACCCTACATCATGCATCAATAGTTTTTGGTTGGTTAGGGATTCCTCTTTAATTGGGATATATATTGGATGCATAATTTACAAATTTGGGATCTATGGACCATTATTGTCTCAAAAAAATATATATTTAAATAATAGATATTTTATTATGAATATTAATGTAGTCTAATGGTAGGAATATATTTTTTCATAGCATTTTGTACATGGGGGGATAAACTATGCGAAAGAGAACAAACCAAAAAAATTGGAATTTATAAAATACATTCATCACTGATATCATAGGTTCATTAAATTTGAATTATGGTAGATATTTTCATTTTATATGATGAGATGATATTATTGAAAAAGACATATATATGAGTCATGGTTTCAATACTTTCCTCAACTACCTGCATGTACTATATAAGAAAAAACATTATTTTCCCCTCTCTATGTTGCAACCAGTGTTATTAGGGAGATATAAATAAATAACATCATATTTGGCACCCACCTACAACACGGTCTTTATCTATAATCTCATACTGTATATTTATTCTATTCCTAAGAATCCATGTGACCCCGAATACCATGGGTGTTGGTGAAAACCAAATTTACATTCAGAGAGTACATGGACATGGGAAGACTATGCATTACCATGCTCCATGATGGCATCTAAATTTCATTTTCCCTTGATACAAGAAAAATATCTATAGAAGAACATATATTTTTAGCAAAAAATACATAATTTTAATCGATCATAATGATACATATCTTGTACTCCTTTGATAAATTCATTCACTCCTTTGAAGACATGTTAGAGATCCCTTATCTTTATCATATATTCTTGTTCATTATGGGTTAATTCCCTTATCCCACCCTATTAATATTTTGTTGTGGAATACCTTGTTGTTAATAATATGAAATATTCCTTATATGGGATAGTTCTATATGGATTCTTCTATCCCTATATGTTGATGGGGGTGATCCTATATCCTATTCTTTAGTATTATGGGTCACATATCCCGTATCAAACATCAAGTATGTTTCATCCCCTCTGTAGCGTGATTAAACTAATAGGGTTGGTATTCCCCATAGACCCCATTAGTGATCCACTACCATTATATAATAATCTTATTTGTTCCATTTTATGATTTAATATTGAATGGAATAATGTGTAGTACTTCTTGGATGAGTTCCATCAGTATATAATGAATTGATGAGTGAGGTTTCTCAGAATATTGTTACTTTTGAGCCACATGAATAATAATTGAACTATAATTGATAGTTAAACACTCCATGATAATTTTTTTCTATCTAGTTATATCTTAGATATTTTTTTATTCTCAATGATTTTATGAATTGGACCTGACTATAAAATTGAAATAATATGTTGGAAAATTTCATGAAGTACAAATTTTTATATTTTTACTCACACAAAAATAGATTATGACAAAAATTTTCCTGTTTTATTGAAGTCAATATAATATAAATGGACTCCTATTTAGACAATTTTTAAATAAATATTACATAGAAAATATAGACAGTAGGCAAATGCTGATTTTAGTTATTGTAGAAATCACCATCAGTTTTTAGTCTTAAATCCATTATACTGTTTTTTGGATTATGATTGACCCCTTATAAAATTCAGAATATTTAACCGTACACTATCATGGGATTATATATTGTCAATACATTTATAGTTTTAATTATTAACCTTTTGTTTTATTCTGGTGTGTTGAGTCGCATGGGTCTAAAAAGGTACATTAGGATATGCCCTCTCTTGTGTGATATTATTACTCAATAATGGTCTATATACCATGTCATATTAGAGAAAGTCATGATATGTTAATAATGGATTGTTGGTTAATAGGTAGGCCCTAATTGGATGTTTCAGTAGTGAGTTGTATCTACGCATATGTAATATGAGAACCTATGTTTGCATTCTGTTTAGTAGTGAGATTGGTTTAAAAAGAATATGACTATTGTTAAAGTCTCATGTGTTTATCTATCAATCAAGGAAACCTAGTTATACTGAGAAATATAATGTATCAATTCATTATAACCATAATAACATGTTTATTAACTTTGTAAATTTATACTCTAGTTGTAGTGAAGAAATTGATACAGACATCATAGAGGTTTGGATTTCCATTGCAATTTCCATCTTCTGTAATCTCCCCAATTATTTACTCTTTATCATGGTGTGTCATGAATATTTTTAATTCCTCTACAAAGATATCCATCTAGGATTTTGCAACATGATAGTGATGATGATCAACATAGTGACTTGTATGTAGTCCCTGAACATATATTGTAGGGGGTTCCTCTTAATGGATTATAGAAAGTACTTCTACCTATTCAATAACGGTTTATCATAATACTATTTATTACTGATGTACATAAGATGAGTGTGATTGACATGTTCTAAATGAAGATTCTTCTCTAGTTTTGGGAGATCTTGACCTCAAGGAAACTATGGAAATTCTCAACATTGTAAAATTATTTCTCTAATTTATTAGGATACTCTTAACATGGTGGTCATCCAAACTAATAGTATTTTCAATTTATAATAAGTAAGATGATTGATATTGATGATTCAGAAAAAACAACTATATGAATATGACATAGTTAATGTTAATGAAACAGAGCATAATGTGTTTTAACATAGTTATTTTCTAGGTAATGTATATTTGGGAGCTTATACAGCTCTAGTATAGAAACATGAATGTTTTACTGTAAAAATATATGTTATCTAATATCTCAAGGAATTCTAGGTTTACAGTTAATGAGGGATACTTTTGTGTGTATTAATTATAGGGTGGATGTCTCTATGATATTTGAGCCATAATGGTATCTCTTTTAATCCCTTCTAATGTTGGGGTACCAAAGCATGACTTTGATGATGATACATTCTAAAAATAAAGAGTTACTAATGGTTTATTTTGGAATAAGAAATGATGGAGTAAAGGACATATAAAATATTAATCAATGTATAATAAGAGATATATATGCGATAAAACATTTAAGGTAGTGCCTGAAAAGAGGACCTGTCATTCTAGGATAGGAGGATTGTTATAGTTAGATGATGTTGTGAAAGTTCTTCTCTATTGATGAGTGAGGCTATATCATGATTATTTTCATGAATAGTTGTGTTGAAGAAAGTTATATAGTTTATGTGTTTCCAAGGTGGAGGAAATAGCTGGGAATCCATGGGGCAGGGGTTAATATAGGCCACAATTTCATCATCCACCTACTAATCCTCACAATAGGTATCCTCTGGCCCACATATTAACATCACCAACCTATGGTATTCATGGACCAACATAAGGAGATCCCTGATCATGATGATTCCAAATTCTATGATGGTTTATCCCTTATTTATCCATTGTCTATAAGATAATGGGTTAGACAATCATGAGCTATGAGATCATGCAATATAGTTTTTGACATTTTATTCCTTTTGGAATACATGATAACAAATGAGATCCTTATATTTGGTATCCCTTATATTTCTAATTATTTATAAAATATTTCATATAGAAACAATCTAAATGTTGACGTCAAAAAGATAAAAAACTATTCAATTCAATGATTCAAACAACTATATTTTGTTATGACACACTCAATTTACAGGATGTTCTTTATGGAAAAGGGTTACTCTAGCACCCCATAATTTTTGAGAATTCTTAAAGATATCAGACCAGATCAAATTTCTTAATTGAATCCTAATTCAAACATTAAACCATGGAAGTATCCATTTCATCCCATGTCTAGTGAGTATAAAAAGAGTTATTTGACCCAATTATCCTTCAGCAAAATATTCCATGAAACCTTCTATAACTATATATGATATATTATTCCATTTGATGGAATATTTTAAGGATATTAGTCATCGCATGGTGTTTCAATTATGTAGCTATTAAATTATAAATCTTTTAAGAATATAAAAAATTATAGTTTGGACAAATAATCATGTTTTTACAACCTAAAAATATCTTGATAGGTGGGATTTATCAACAAAAGAAAGTGATGCTATAATTTTTCAGGAACAAAATATTTCAGATGGAAATAGACTATTTTGGACCCTTTTTCCATGAAGCATGGTTACTACTGAGTCACCCAAACCATGATACCCCAACCAGGTAACCGTATTCCTACTATACCATCATGATAGAACCATATGCATGGTATTTTCAAAGTTCTCCAATTCATTTGTATCCTCTAAAAACTATGCGGTGTTTGAATATAAAGAGGAAGTGTAATTTCTCATAGTCACTTCATGTATTTACAAACTATGTAGACCAACCCATAAAACCATGTGACTCGAATCCTCAAGAAATAACCTTGATCATAAATGGTTCACAATTAGACAAACAGTGTTCCTAAGCCATGCTGAAGTCAACAGAATTCCACTAGATTTCTATCCACCTTCATAACTACCATAGGGACCTATATTTAGACAACTATAATCCCTTATACACTAAGGGAAGGATAATTAAATATGGGGTAAAATTTTAGTCGGGCATCATCATCTAGAGGGGACCTATCATGGCATATAATTGGCATGAAAATCATTATACATATTTATTAAATATTTTTACCTTTTGCTTTATTGGTTTTGTGACTTATTGTCAGCAGTAATGAACACCAAAGACATCAAGACCTTATATTTCATAATTTATTCATTGAGTATATAATTACACTTCTCTATTTGGATTGGGGATAATGAAAACTCTTTGATAATTGAATTCACTTAAAATGTTTTTGTTAGCTCATTTTATCTCTCATAATTATCTTGTGTTTATTTTAATCTCATTGCTGGAAAATCCATTTCAGATCATGAATAGAGGTTTGATTTATCTCTAGGGGAATAATAATGAGTAATCCCATGATGATGGGCTGAACTCGTCATCCAAAAATTGGTAAATTTATGAAACATTCTTAAAATAAATTTTCAGAAAAAGTTGTTGATTTCTATTAACATAATTAATACTCATAGAACTATGGGAGTTACATTGCATTTGAATCCATGATTTTTTGGTTATTATGAACAACAATGAAAAACAATCCAATAAATTTTTTAATGAACATTATATCCATCTGCATCCCGAATTCATTTCATATATTTATTGTTAAAAATAGATTCTTCATATTCATGTTATTAGAAAAACTAATGAATTTAGAAATAGAATCATCCAACCACGCAAAAAAATTATCACAACCCTCAAATTTAGACTATAAATTCAGTAAAAATACAACAAGATGTACAAAACACATTAAATCATTCTATGGATCAACCCTATAATTACACTATTCTAGATCTCAGGGTGGTAGATTCAATTTGTTTCACCTAAAGCAACACTTTAGGGGGAATGAAACAAAATTTTCTCACTATTTTTAGGGACATATTAAAAAGTTTTTTTCCCAAATTTATTTTGTATTTATTAAGTGAAAATAGAAATAAAAAATTCTGAAATTATAAAAAATTATAATCAAATCCTAATTTCATAAATTAATTTTTTTATATTTTAAATTTTATTCTTTGTGTGTTATTTGGTATTGTGAAGGAAAATAGGTGAATTAGCTACTAAATTACTCATTCCAAGTGCACCAAGTCAGTGGAAACACTATTGTTTGTACAGAATATCAAATAAACCCTTATATGACAACACAACAAGAACTCCCACATAGAGTGTAGGGATTTGGAAGACCTGGCCAATATATATGTAGTAGGGAATCATTTTTCACATTATGGGATTCATAAAAATCTTCTTGTCGCCGCTAGTGAATTGAACCAACAACCACTATCCAAATTGATGAAGTATGTTCCATTGAACCTTCAATGAAAACCTACTAAAATTATTGACGTTATATGGAAATAAAAATACATAGTAGTATCTTCCAAAAAAACATAATATGTATAATCCTTTGAATAAATGGCCATAATTTTGATTGGAGAAATTGTATATGCCACAAAATATTGAAGAACAAAGGTTTCTATTTCATTCGTATAGAGACCATGCCCAAGAAATCTCAATGCTATTGTATGCTACTAAATACACATGAATGATTATAAGGTATAAACCCTTGAAGGAGACATCAGTTTAGTTGTCTTGGTAATATAGACATGTAAATGATTATTTCATTACAAATTAATACACTAATTACAAGATATTTTTTATTCTAAACAAATAAATATAATGAGGGTAACTCTAATCCAACTAGTATATTCTAGAATTTGATTTAAAGTACACTTCTCTAATTATTAGGGAATGAAACATAATTTGGGTGTACTCTAATGATCAGTAACGGAAAAATATTACAGAAGGAATAATGAATCAGTGATAATAGTCATTATAAAAAGGTAAATAACTATAAACACATGCCATGTAATTAATGAAATAAATGAAAGTAGACAACAAATATGAAATATTAATAACTAGAAACACATTCAATTAAAATAACTAGTTAAGGATAAATAAATATGAAATTGTATTAAACTAAAACACATGCCATTAATCAATGAACTGAAATCAAATGTGTCGATGCAAAATCTCATCGATGAATAATAACTAATCCAACTATGAGGGAAACTTTTTTTTACGGACGTCATGTATCGGGCACAAGAAATCCTATTACTATAGAGATCATTCACAAGACGATATAAAATTAAGGGTAAAAATCCATTTTCACAATTATTCGTTTGATGAGAATTAGTCGATCCATCGAGGATCTATATAAAGTCTGAGATCCACTTATCACTTCCAGTCTAAATAATTCCACACATTGAAGAATCAAAATAACTTAAATGCCATATAAAATAAGTTTATTGGATGAGAAATAAGTATCTACTCATAATTCCCCAATTAATAATATATGTATCAATTTAGGAACCGTATGAATAATCGTATATGGTTTATGCAATAGTAATATCCATGAATAATAAAATGGATGATAAGGGAAAATACAAAGATCAATAATCTTAGGAAATTTAATACTTTGAGTTGACTGAAAAAAAATCAGGGAAGTTAATGTGAATAATATCCTTTAGAAAATAAAAAATAAATCATCTAGAAGAATAATAGGGATGGTATAAATAAAAAAATCCATGTGGAGTAAAGTAGAAGTTTGTTTTAATTTATGAAATATTTGATTAAATTTTAAAAATACAATTGAGAAAATATCATTTTCTTTTGAAAAACAATTTTAAATTGAGATGGAGGCTTCAAATAAATAACAGTTGATGAATCCTTACATGTCATATGAGGAAAAAATAATATTCTTTTTGTTTGGAAAAAATTAGTAAAATGACTCATTAAGAAAGTGACAAGAAGAATCCTTTGAAACATTAGTAAATGAAAAAAGGGTAAAACTATTTATACTAAATCATTTTTTAAACCATTTAATATAATATGATTTTTAAAATAAAACAGTTTCTAAAACTAAATAGAGATATAATGTCGAGTTTTAGGAAAAATTGTTTCCCAAAACATCTTAGTACCAAAGAGTGAAAAATGTCATTAACACTTTATAATGTTCATGAATAAACAGATGAGAATGAATGGTTTTATAGAAAATGTTTAAAAAATATCTCAACTTGGAATTCCATAGAGAGATCATGGGGATTAGTCTTGAGGAAAATAATATTTAAACAACCCAATGTTTCCCATACCACTTAGAATCATTTTAAATAATAACCCTCCTGAAAGAATAATATTAAATGAAAGTATTAAATACTAGGAAGCGTAATAGAATTCAATATATAATTTAAACATTGAATTAGATACAACACACATAATATGTATGTATTGAACATTATATTTATCGTACCGATGTAAAAAGTGAGATGATAATCCCTTACTAATGTAGTAAAAAATTATTGGAAAACACACACGTAATAATCCCGAAATAATAAAATCAAATACCATGAATATAATATAATTCGTGATTTTATATGTCAATGTGGTAGTATGTACATTATATGTATGAAATTATGTGTACAATAATTATGTATGACTTGCGTAATTAAAATGAGATAATAATCTGTTTCCCTAAGTTTAGTTTTAGATGAACGCCCATTAAATTCCAGTAAATAAAATTTATATTAATTTTAAACTGGATTATGAACCTTTTTCAGGTATATAATTACTTTTATTATCTTTTTACCATGTTTTGTACAAATACTCAAACAATTAGTTTTACATTGGGTGTTTTTGATATAATTCTACTAAAAAGTATATGGATATTATATTGAATTACATGCTTGTTGTCGGATGTCATAAATGCAATCTAATACAAGGTTCCTACATTATTATTTCAGGGTAGCCCATTCTTCAAAATTTTCTTAAACTATGTCATGATGATTTATAATTTATCAAGATGATATATTGTTAGACACTTCATATGTTTGAAATACCACATCATGAGAATGTTTGATAAGTAATTTTCTATAAAAAAATAATTCAATGTACATAGGTCACATATAATACTAAGAAACTAGGACTCTATATAGTATAACATAGGTGGAAAGTAGAGATATATACATAGTGGGAAAAAATAAATATTTATAGGTATTAAATGAGGTCATCAATCAATAACAAGTGAATGATCAATTGATAGTTGAGGGCCTCAAATCCATAAATCTTTGCTGATTTTGAAGGCCATCGATTCGACAAAAAATTATTATTAGGAAATAATTTTATTACTAAGTCATTTTACTAATTTTGTGTAATTTCATTACTCAAAAATAATATAGCAGAATATCCATACATGATAGGTTTCAATTTCATGTGAACCTTCCAAACTTTTGGTTGTTCATTGGTCAAATTTTAATTCAACCATTTACTCGTAAAAAATTAATCACCCAAAATTAATAATTTTAATTCATGAAGTTGTAAAAGAAACTTTTAATAGATCATAAAACCTATAAATTAATGAAAATTCACAAAAAAAATCATTTAATATCTCCAAAGTTATATATGTTTAATAAATTAATTTATAATCCTAAAAAAGTGTTTCTACATGGTCAGCATTAACAATTATTTGTTAAATTGTTCAACTAAAAACTATGAGAATTAAAAATGACATTGTGTAGGTCAGTTATTGGCATGAAAACATTATAATTCTTAGGTTGTGGGTTTATGACCCATGGCTTGGCCAGATTTGATTAGATTCCACCTATATTATAAGTTATCCTTTTCTAAAAAAACCATTTAATTTCTAAAATATATTTGATTGAAATGATTGAAATTAGGTTGATAATTAAATTTAATTTTAACTAAGGTCTTAAATATAAACCCAATACATAAATACTTCATCTACTTATTTCCACACAGATCCTTCCATGGTATAGATTTTTTCCTCTTAGATATGGAATTGACTTGGGTAATGTCAAAGTCCCCCACATTTAGGACAAAGAACAATAATGGATTTCCTAGGATGAGGTTCATTTCCTTCCATTGTACACTTCCTTTTTCCAAAACAATCCTTTGTTTTATGTCTTAATTTTCCACACATAATTAATTTACCCATTCCATTAAGGCATTTTCCTTGGTTTCTTTTTCCATAGTTCTCACATGTTGAAAGTTGAGCATTCTTTTCTACAAGGTATTCACTACTCGAGCTCTTATCATATTCCATATTTATCTTCATTGGTGCGCACAGTTGTTGGTAAATATATTTATTGTTAATCATATTTCATGAAAAAATGATTTGGAATAAACATGAAATCTAGCTCTCCTATAAACACACCTCATTTTGTTTCTCATTTTATATATCTTTTCCTTCACAATTGATGTTAACATAAATCCTTCAGGTATCAACCATTATCTAAAACCAGACATAATAATGTGAGCAATAATATTCAGAGTGAAATTTTTTTATAATTATCAACATGTTATTGAGATGATGGCACCTTATTTTTTAAAATAAGATTGGTTTAACCACTATTATTCATTGTCAAAATCCTTTTAAATTTTTCATAATGGTTTGTAATAAATCGATGGATTTTCTTAAGCATATCCACCTGGAGTGTTAAACCATGTGTATAGTAAGGAATGTTGTCATGTACCATGTTTCCTCAAGTCTATCTCAAAAGACCTTGTCGATGTTGTAACTCCAAGGTACATTTATGCCAAAACCACATCCACTTGTTGTATCCAGACATGGATGTATATCTAGGAAGTCCCACATAATCTATAAATTACCAAATTTATAGGTTTTTCATCTATACATATCATTAAATTAGACCTTAGAATAATGTTCTCTAATATAGGTTTTCCAAAATATAGTTCCAATAGTTTCTACTAAACAACAATCTGATAAAAATTGAAGCAACCTAGACCCATATTTCCCAGATCTCATGTCTAATACTAAATACATTAGCATAATTACACAGAATCAATCCCCGAGGGGATGATTAGTTTAGTATAATTGTTAAACCAGATACATAAAAATGTATTGAATTACAAATGGATGCATTTATTACAATATTTGTTTTTCTTCAATAAAAATAAATATCTTGACGATAACTCTAATCTATCTAGTATATTCATTAATTTCATTCATAGTACGCTTCTTCAATTTTTGGGGAAGGAAACATAATAATGGTGAGATGAAATGATCAGTAAGGGAAAAATATAGAGGAATCAATAATGAATCAATGATAATAGTCATTATGGAAAGGTAAGTAACTAAACACACATGCCATGTAATCAATATACTAAATCAAAGTACATTATAAATATATAAGGTTAATACCTGGAAACACATCCCATTAAAATAACTAGATTTGGAAAAATAAATATGAAAAGAAATGAATGTAAAACACATTCCATTAATCAATGAACTGAAATGAAATGTATCCCTAAATATATCCACACAAAATCACTTGGATGAATAATAATTGGAACTAATATGATTGAAATTTCATTCATTATGGACGGCATATCTCAGGAATAAGAAAACATATTACCATCAATACCATTATGAAGAATGTTTAAAACTATTGGTATTAACCCATCTGTGCAATTAATTCACTAATGAGAACCTGTCAATGCATCAAAGAGATACATTAAGTCCGAGATCCAGACATCATTGCTAGTCTAAATAATTCCTCATATTTAATTATCAAGAAAACTAATATTCTTTATAAAATAACTGTATCAAATTAGAAATATAGATCTATGAATAATTCCCCAATTATAAAGACAACTATGTAGCTAGGAACCATATTTATGATGGTATACAATTTAGGAATTCGTAATATCAATGGAAAAATGAAATTGATGATTAAGGGAAATTCATATTCCATTGATTATAGTAAATTTAATACATCAAGGTGACTGACCAATATGTCCTAGAAGTGAATGTGAATAAAATCCTTGGGAATATCAATAATAAACGATTTAATGAAAATATAAAGATAATATCAATGCAACAATCCAAAGTGGATTAAAATATAGGGTTGTTGTCATTGATGAAATAAAATATTATCTTTTAATAATATTCTTGTGGAAAATATCCTTTTCCTTCCAAAAACATTTTTATATTGAGAGGGTTGCATCAAAGAAATAATGTAGGATGAATTTATTTATGTTTTATGATGTAAAAATAATATTCTGTTTATTTGATAAAATGGTAGAAATGCCTCACTAGGTAACCAAAAAGAAAATTCCATTTAATCATTGGTAAAATATAAAAGGGTAAAAATATCATTATCAAATTATTTAAAACCATTTTTAAATACTTTTAAAAAAAATATAATTTTATAATAAAATATGTTCTCCGACTAAAGAGAGATATAAAGTTGGGTTTTCTGAAAAACATTTTACAAAAACCACTTTGTACCAAAGAGTGTAAAAATGGTACTAACACCTAAAAATGGTCATTAATAAAAAGGGGAGAATTAATAGTTATATTAAACATGGGTAATATAATTTCCTCAAATGGAAATTCCATTGAGAGATTATTAGGATTAGTTAGGGGGAAAATATTATTTAAAAATTCTAAAGTGTCCCATTAAAAAATGATAGATTTTTAAATTTAAACCTCATGAAAGAATAATATTTAATGAGAGTATAAAATATAGTGAATGGATAAATGAAATAATGATATAATATAAAAATTTCAGTAGATACAATACAGAAACAATTCAAGTAGTGAACATAACATCTATCTCTAGGATGTAAAATGTTAGATGAGAATATATTACTAATTTAGTAACTAATTGATCAGAAAATACAAAGGTATTAATCATTAAATAAAAAATTTCAATACAATGATGTTAAAAAAATTCATTATATTTTATGTCAATTGGGATTCGAGTACACCATATATAATAAATTAGGTGTAGAACATTGAATTATTCCTCACGTAATGAAATTGAGACAAAAATCCATGAAAATAACTTTAATTTCAAGTGGACATCATTTAAATCCATATATAATAATTTTATGTTATTTTTAATCATTATTCATAACCTTTCTCATGTATATAATTAATTTTATTTAAATTATTACCTTGTTTTTAACAACTAATCAAACAATTACGTATACAGCATATGTTTTGACCAAATTCAATTTTTGTGTCAAAGAAACTATTATTGGTAAACAATGGTCAAATGATACATTATATAACATCAATGGAATGATAAGAATGAAATAATTAGCATATTTTTACATCAATTATATTTAAAATAAATCATTTAATATGGTTATGAAAATGATAATATGTTATAATCATTGAAACGGTAGGTTATTTGTACGCATGATTAAATTTTCATTTTTAATTGATCATAGAAGAAAGAAGGAACATATTTAAAATCATTCCATAATTATAATTATATAATAAATATAAAATTATTTAATCATATATTATTATATATAGAAATATATGGTGTAAAAGGAATCATATCATGTCTATGAGGCTGTAGTACACACGTCCACGAACAACGTTATAACTTTTAAAGTGTGTGAATGGGTAATAAAAAAATGATATATATATATGCAATTATTTCATGAATATAATATATTTTTTATTTCTCAAATTTTTAATTATAACCATTGTTTTTATATTCCATGTATCATGTGAACTAATCACATCGCTTTGAGTGGGTAGTTGTCCATACAACCTCAAACATTATTATCATATTAACATACAAATTATACTACTAAATGTATGTATTATTATATATTTAAAGAAGTATAATTATATAATAAATATCATATATAAAAAATATAAAAAAATTTACATCATAATGGAAACCTTTATTGGCAGCAATGGAAAAATGTACCATCATCGTTTCGTGAGAGAGTAGTTCATCTTCTAGAGAAACATTATATTCATTACCTTTTAAATGGTGGTGTGTGTAACTATAGGATAAAATTTCAGAATAAATCCATATTATTATATTTAGGATATGTATTTTTTTATACAAGAAAATAATACTAGGATTACAGGTGGTGGGTAATGGAAATTAAACTATAGAGATTGAGAAATCATGTCACCTTTTAATGTGGTAACATATTTTGGTTTGAAACAAAAGCCATTGTGGGAAGGGTTTATTCCAAAATTTATACTCCTAGGCCAAGTAAAGGAATTATTAAAGACTATTTTCATAGGCCGTGGATGATTCTAATAGGTTCGATATGTGTGATGAATGGGTAGGGGTGGTGGCCTCTTATTGGGATCAAAAAGGACTCACGTGGCATTTTGGAAAAGAAGTTAGGTGTGCACATGTTCATAACTAATAAAATTCATAAAAACCCATGAAATATAATGTATATAAGGTTCATGGGCGAGATATATCTAGAAAATGGGTTTTGGACATGGGGGTAGGTCATTTGGGCCATTAAACTTATGAATTTATTCCATTTAAGCCTAATTACACCTTAGTCACTATAATAAATTTCAATCACTTTCAAAAATCATTTATGTCAAAAACTAATTTAATTTTATAAGAAGAAAAATATTATCTTTATTATTATGTTTTAGGTCAGATTTTAAATATTCAAATCACAGAAGTGAAAAAATTACGATAAATGCTAATCTTGCAGACATACAGATTAACTAGTTTTAGTAGAAAACTGTTCAAAAGATTATTATGTTATTATATTAAATTTAATATTTAAATTTTTATAATGAGATAAATTGTATTAGAATATGAATATTTTAACCAATTAAACTTTAAGACATATTTATCATATAATTTAACATTAATAATTATTGAAACAAAAATATAGTTTTTAACTAAAACACAATATTTTTCACTATTCACTAAAAGATGTTGTTCCTCAAAAAAATACCAAAAATTAATCCTATGATAATTTTAAAAATATGAATTCAAAATTGATTTTAATTTTATCAAATTTAATTAATAAATGTTTCATTAGTGATATTTTAAATATCTTTTCCATTATAAGGCGGTTAAAAATGCCTGAATATACTATTTCATGTGAAATATTGGGTTTGATCCTATATTATGTGTAACAAATCTATTGGATGAATATAAAAAATAATTGAATATGTAACATATTTATTAAATTAATATCACTCACTAGATTCAATTAATTATATCTATTAGGGTAAAACAACTTTGTGAGCAGAAAAATCATTTTCTATAAAAATATTCTTTTCGTATACAATTGGTTCATATATTAATTTCTCTTTTATTTATAACTAATTATTTTGTTTTATAAACCATATTTTTTAATATTTTAGTTAATTCTATTCCTAATTTCTAGTTTATATTTTATTATATGTAATTATAATGTTTTAATAATTGATTGTTTCCTGATAAGACTCGGTATTGTGTATAGCACAAGCCATCGATAGAAGTTTCTTTCACGTGTAACATACGTTATAATGGATGGTCGTTGTTGCGTATGATGTATGCTAACATAGTATCAATTAAATTTAAATCGAATTCAGTGATTCATGAATTGAAATACATAGAATATATTTTAAACATTAAATATATTATAATGTGTATAGATATTATATTACCTTATATGCTTGATATTGCGTGCCATACATGCTGTCAAATACAAGGTTATTACTTTAGTTTTCTAGGAAATCACTATGCCATTATGACGTATGTATTTACATCAATTCGTGGAGTGAATATAAATTTATTTAGGTTTTTAGTAATGAAAAATATTTTGAAATAATTTTATCCATTATGAAACTAATCCATAACACGATGCCATTTTGGGGTTTTCTAATTGAGGACCTCAGTGACCATATCTTAAATGTTATGGAGATTTGTTACACATTTCATTACCATGTTGTTTCAGAATGTCCTATTTATTGTTAATTAATTCAATAATCATTAATGGAATAATTCATTGTTTGGATAAAAGGACAACTACATCATTCCATACCTACATAGGAGACTTTGGTTTAAAAAAAATTTCACAATAATTTCCTCCATCCAAAATGGTGATGTTATAGAATAATATTAATAACTTCAAAAAAACACGCATGAAATTTACTTTTTGAATCAAGGGACTCTTTCAAGAATATATGGATAACGTTTAGGCTACTATGATGTTGTCTGGCCATATTGATACTTTGTCAATGAAAATCGATATACAGATTTTCACAAAACCATCAAAAGATCGAGCAATAATCCATCAAATAGGAGTGAATGTTGTGAAAACCACATCATGGGTGAATGTGTGAGATTATGTATTTTCCACTTGATAGGCGGTGTATGTTGATATCATTATAACCATGGTCCCAATATTTTTCTTCAATATTAGAACCATACATGGAATGAAAATATAAATACTATCTAGGGAGGGAAGCGTTAAAACTCCCATCCATGTCCCCATCAACCACTTGTTTTTGGGAAGAAGTAATATCGAAATATATATATGAGACTAAAATATGGCAATAAATATTAACAAGGCTTGTATCAATAGAAATGGTATAAAAACCATCCTCTAGAATGAACTCTATGAAAACCACAACAACATCATGTTATTCAGCAACAACCATAGTAGGAACATCCATCAATATTTGAAGGGATGATGTCCAAATTAATAACCACTATTGAAACCAAATTCCAAAATCAAGATGCGACTATTTTATTCAACAATAAATATGTTTCATATTTTTTCAGTCAAATATCATTTAGGAAACCTGGAAGACTATCTAGAAATAGTGAAAACGTTTGAGAGAAGTTGAATTCAATAACCTTGAGAAGTGGTAAAGAGCTACCTCATTAATAAACCACTGAGCATGTAGGAGGTGAGGATGAAAAAAAATTAACCGACAACCTATTTGGAAAAGGAAGCTAATATTGCATAACATTACCCACCAAAATAAAATTCAATAGTGAAGGCATCCATGCATGATAATAAAATAGTAGGGGTAAAACCTTATGATCCTACCATCCCCATTCTGAATAGTATAATTTAATAGATTTTGGATCAACAGTATGAAAGATCATTGAATTTTTTTGGAATCTCTACCTAAATATACACTTGGTGGAGGCATTGAATTAGATTCCCACATTAACAATGTTAATAGAAGAAAATTATTACAAAAAATGAAAATGGATTATTTGGATACCATTCCTCTTAATAAAGTATGATCCACAGTGGTAAAAACATCAATTACGCCAATGCTTCAGGATCTGAGGAGATTCTCAATTATATGTATAATATAATCCCATGGGTTTGAAAAGGCCCTTTGCAACTTGGGCAGATAGTGTGAAATTAAATCCTTTTGGTGTTTCCAATATGCTTGGACTAAATGAATTAATCCTACCCATGTAGTTCTAAAACAAGTTTATAACTCAATAAAATACCCAAAATGGATTATTGATGATGTTCTTGTGAAGGTTGGTAAGTTAATTCTCTAGGTCAAATTTATTATCCCTAACATGGAAGAAGATATAATAGTGCCACTAATTTTATGGAGACCCTTTAAAGCTAAGAGTAATTTTTTTTATTAATGTTCGTCAGGGGGAATTAATCATTTGTTTGGGGGGTGAAAGGGTGACCTATAATTCTCTTAAGGATCTCAAACATACTTCATAAATGGAATCTGAGGACTATTAGGTCATAATGATAGTTTAAGAGAATGTGTAATATATAGTAACTTACATGGGTAGTTTTTCGTCAATAAACTATCAGGATTCAATAGACATCTAGCATAAATAGGTTCACAAACTGCATCATTATATTTTAGGATATGGCTGTCATTATTGGAAGCGACAAATAATCGATAATAATATAAAATGATATGATTTGGAACATATTTTTCATTATGTTATTAATAATTCATAAATATAAATGAATCCACTTTTATCATCTCTGATGTATTGGTATTTTGGTGATAACAACACACTTCTTGTTTTTCTCATTGAATTCCTCACACAATGGGAAGATGATGCAGGTTTTTAGGTTGTGAGAATAAGAAAACAATCTATTGTTTTGATGTTGGAACACTATAATGGAACTCATCCATCAATTTTTTTCCACACTGTACATTTAGAAGAATGAGGCAAACCATATCAACTGCAACAATGATAGTTAAATCCACAAAGGAAGGAGGTGGTAAAAAGGGAAGTTATAACATATTAATATAATTGAATAATATACCCAATTTCCGTGTTTCTGTTGGTCATACCCTTACATGTGGTACCTAAAATGGGGGGTAGCACTTTGATTTCAAATGAAATGAATGAGTTGTTCACAACATAGATATTTATAGGCTAGAGGTTATGTGAAGATTATATAAATCTCAATGAGGCCACACTAAAAGACCACTTCCAACTCCCTTTTATAGATAATATATTAGGGAATTAGGGGAAGAATTAATTATACTTCTTTTTAGAAGGTTATTATAGATATAACATAATATCTATTTCCCCTAAATATCATAAGAATATAACCATCACATAATCATATCTAACACTTTCTTACGATCATATGTCATTTTGTATGTGTAATGATCCATCCACCTTCTACCAGTGTATGTTATCTATATTCCATGACATGTTTTAGAAGATTCTAAGAGATTTTATGGATGAATTCTCTGTCTATGGGATTTAATTTGAAAATTATTAAAAACATGGAAATGGTATTGTAACAATGCATGTAAACAAATATGTTTTTGTATTGGGAAAATTCCATTTTATGGTGAAAATAGGTATTGTATTAAAATGTCGAATATCAAATAAAGGATTTGTATTTTATCCCATAATGATTGATGTAATAAAAAAACCTACCCCTTACCACTTTAATCTCTTCAATATGAATCTTTCTTAGGGATGGTTGATTTTAACGATGTTTTGTGCATGACCATTCGTTGGTAGATCATCCATTTAAAAATATTCTTTCAAAGGTTGTTATCTATGAGTTCAATAAGATGTAAAGAAGAAATTTTAGTTAAATCCAATGCTATTATAGTCATATAGAGATGACATAATCCATTGATGCATGCCTGAGGTTGAAATAAATGGGGTTATAGTGTTTTCACCCATATGTTATAGGATGGTATCAGGGGATAGGCCACACAATAGATAAATTTTTTCAATCTTCATTTTTCTATACAAAAATTCATAAGGATTACCCAAAAGTTATGGAATAGTGTTATAAGATCCAACATATTGGTAATATTAGACACATAACTGATTTTTCTCAATATCCCATCATCGATATCAAAGTCTTTGATGTGTGGCATATTGAATTCATGTATCCATTTCCATTGTCATACATTAACAAATACATTATAGAATGTGTGTATTTTGTTTCTAAATAGGTGGATTTTTCATCCATAACACAAAACATGGAGATATTGTCATGAATTTTTTGAATAAGTATATATTTAGCAGGTTTGGGGTTCCCTGGTCCTATTTAGTGATACAGGGACACATTTTGATAATTCCACGATGAGTAATGTACTCAGAATATTAGGGTTAAAGTAAAATATAATAAAACCATGCCATAACCAATCATGTAGAAAAGTTGATATGACTAACACAGAGCATAAGAAATCATAGATAGTATAGTGGGATCATCGAGAAAGGATTGGTCTATAATGTTAGAAGTTTCTCTTTGGGCATTTCAGACAACATTCAAAACACGTTGGGCATGTCCCCATTCTTTTTGGTCATTGGATAACCTTATCACAAACCTATAGATCATGATCAAAAGGAATTCAAAGTAGTAAAATATTTTTAACAATGATTTTATGTCCTCTGAAGAGAAACAAGAATTATAATTATTTATGCTTGATAAGATCTTGCAGGAAGTATACAAAAATTCAATGCTTAACAATGAGAAGACAATGATAGTCCATGAACATCTGATTCCTAGAAAACCATTACATCATAATGATTGTGCATTTATATTAATTAATTGTTGATGTTGTTCCTAGGTATGGTTATGTCCAAATGGTTAGTAGCTTTCAAAGTGTTCAATGTATTCCACCATGGTTTAGTGGTATTTATTTGTGAAGAATGAAAAAAAATTCAAGGTGAACCGAAAACACCACAAAACACACTTAAACATTAAAGACATGGTGAACATATATTCCACCATGAAATATAGTTAATCAAGAGGCCCACATATTTCATTCATAATATAATAAAAATATAACTGACCAGCTGGAAACCCAATATATGAAATTTTTTTATGAAGATGATTACATGTTTATGTGTTGTTAGGGGAGAATGTTAGGTTTTTTTAATTTTTTTATTGTTTTAGTCATATGATTCATGAAAAATGAGATATATATCATTTAATATTTATTATTCTCTACATTGATATGTTTAAGATATCTCAGATCATTTTTTAAAATCAATGGAGACAATGTGTATTCATTTTAAAGGGTTCATTTTAATCAAATGTGGGGAAATTCAAAAAAATTGATAGAAAAGTGCATACACATTGATTGAGAATGTATAAAAAAACATGATCATTAATTTTTCACTATTGATACCTCATTCTAGATGTTGGAGCATTGTTCTTTCATTGATAATCATCCTATGTGTTGATACCATGTGGGAGGGATCCACATTCCAGTAGCTGGACCATAGTTACTACTTAGTTTGATAAAACATTTGAAGTAACTATTCTACACTTAAAAAATCAATAGTTTTAAAACCTAAAAAATTTCAACACCCAATTCTCAGTCCCCAAATCATGAAATCCCATATGTCAACCATCTACATCCCTTGTACACTCCCTCCCCTTCAACCCTTAACCACCCTTTCTTATTCTTACACCTGATCCACATCCAAGGTTTGTTCATCCTATTTTTCTTCTTCTTTCCCACCTTACTCCTCGTATTATTTATTCCACATTCACTTATCCTCATTCACTATTCTTAAGGAATCCTAAGAAAACACCACGTTCAATTTTGTTTTTTTCTCAATATTATGTTTTCTCTCCCATTCAAATCTAATTCATTCCAAAATACCTATTATATATTTTGAAAAACTGATTTATTCAAAAATAAACAAATTTTATTCACTAAATTTATTATTTATGGTTATCCATGGGTATTTAGGTTATTAAAAAATCAATTTTCTATTTATTATGTTTGTTATTTTGGAAATTTATATGCTTTGTATTCCACTTCCTATAGGACATCCATCCCAATCTCCATGGTATGTTCAAAACGTTCATGTTGTTCAAGATCTAACACCCAAATCAGTCCCCATCCAATGAAATTCATCAATAAATAGGAGAATATGAAATATCAATTATTAGTCACTCATGAGTTCAACACTCACTGATACTTTTCCCTACCACATCTTTAGGACATGGGTGTTTCTAATGAACAATAGAGGCTAATTTCCCAAGGGTGCATTATCGAGGCACTTTTTGTTCACTGAACCACATATGAGGAAGTAGTTATGAGGTTTTTACAACACTTTAGTGATGTGAATGATATAAATTTCATGAGTATGGGAAATTTTTAGTTGGTACTTATGATTCCACATTCTACCTTATAAAAAAATATAGTTTTTGGAAGGGATAATTTTCCACATTTTTGGGGTTTATGATCAAAATTATGTTGATATCATGGAGTATTACGATGGAGTCTAGGATTGGAACCATATCACTGCTAGGGAATTTTTGGAAACCATTTCACATCCTGACCCGCCTAATATTCCTCAAACCAACAATGCCACCTAGCTCATGAACCCCACACATAGAATTCTCCACCAGATCACCACCACCTATTTTACTACTTAGTTGGATGGAAAGGGACATGTCATCTTACGTGACTTATTAATTTATATATCAATGATTACTAGAGATCCAATTATTATTTCATTTTAATTTACCCTAAACCTCCAAAATATTTTCACCAATCACAATACAATGATTTTTGGTGGTTTTTATATTATTCTCCTCACAGAGGGAATTGATATTAAATATAATTCCACTTCCTTCCTTGAGATTCCTAGATCCTCCCATTTGATCTCAATATGGATGGTTTATACACATTATAGAACATTATGTCCACTATTTTTAGTTTCTAGGAAAATAAGAGGAAGAAAAATATTAGGCCCACAAACCTTTACCCCCACATATGTAGAAAAATGGTATTTAACATCAATTTTTTTATTTTTGACCTCAGTTTTTAACCGACTTCGAAGTAGCCGACATAAAAAATTTGACTTTTTTACATCGGTTTTTGTAAACCGACGCCAAAAATAAATTACTTTTGTTTTTTTGAATTGGTTTTGTAAAAAATCAATGTCAAATAAACTAATCTGTATCATTTTTTTGTGTCGGTTTTCCTAAAAACAGATGCCAAAAACAAATAAAATTTTTTTATTGGCGTCGGTTTTTACAAAAACCGACGCAAAAATGCAATTTTTCTTTTGTTTTAGATATTTTTCTATGCTTTGATTTGACTAGTTGTGGACCTAAAACAGAGTTACAGATCAAAAGTTATCGTCGTCAGAAGTTGAACATATCAATGTTTCGATTGATAAAACCAGTTTCAAAGAAAACATGATAAACAAAATTTAAAATCATATACACCAAATGAAATAAATTAAGCATAATACTTCAAACATATTTCAATGGTTTTATGGGATTCCATTTAAATGATACATTGTTTATCATAATATAACTTATATTTATAAATGAAAATTAATCATCATTATAAGAAAGCTAATCAAGTTGTTTAGAAATGAAGGATAATTATATTAAACAAAAAAAATGAATAGAATATGCACTATGTTCAAATTAAGGATTGAAGTTGCATTGAAAACTTGATTGAATCTATGATGTTAAAAATGATGAATGAATGAGAAACTAGATATAGATATAGTAAATGATAATATTTTCAATTGCCCTATATGAAAATATTGGCAGGATTTTAAAAAGTTAAACGCGCGTTGTGAAAAATATTGAAATTTTGATCCTCTTTTACTCTATGGCGTCGGTTTTCTTTGAAACCAATGCAAAAGAAAATTTACATTGGTCTTTTGGCATTGGTTTTTTAGAAAACTGTCACAAAAAAATGCCAATCGATATCCTTTTTGGCATCGGTTTTTAAATAACCCAACGTGAAAAAGTTAAAAAGAATACGTTTTTTCATTGGTTTTTTTAAATACAGATGCCTAAAAGTTAAAAAAATAATATTTTTGGCGTTGGTTTTATAACAAACCGATGTGAAAAATATGAAGAAAAAAAATTTTGAGTGGGTTTTTTTAAAACCGATGACAAAATATTAAAAAAAATTACAACGTTTTAGATAATTCCTTCATCTTTGATTTGACTAGTGGTGGAGCTAAAATGGAGTTACGGATTAAAAGTTATGGCCTTTGAAAGTTTAACTTCTTAAAGACTTCTCTTAGATACGATCAACTTCCGACATCCATAACAAATAATCTGTAACTCTGTTATTGCTCCACAACCAATCAAATAAAAGATTAGTGAAGTATCAAAAACAATGTAATTTTTTTTAAATTTTATGGCATCGGTTTTCATAAAAACCGACGCCAAAATATTTTTTTTTCATCTGTATTTTTAAGAACCGATGCCAAAACTATTTTTTTTTCTTTTTGTCATTGGTTTTCAAAAAAACTGATGCCAAAAAATCATCGATAATTTTATTTACGTCGGTTTATAAGAAACTGATGTCAAACTGGCGATGTTAAAAATCATTTTTCTACTAGTGCCACCTACTGACTCTGATTACTCCTCTCCACATATTGTGGCCTACTAAACCACCATTACCACCACCAATATGTAACCACCAACATACTTCACCAATCCCCCATTCCCAAACCATAGGGGAAACCAATAGTTTGTGCCAGATATACAATTGAAGTGGGACTAAGATTTATATTCTAGGATCGATATGTGAATTGCGTATTCTCGACACTAGATAGCTATATCTCCATAGAAGATCTCCCTACCCCTAACCTCAACCATCCATGACAAGTATTCCCACTTCCTACTACCTATACGAGGATTTAATCTCTCACTATGCTCCAATGAATCCATTTCTATCCCCTTATACCAATGGAATGGTTGCTGATATGGACCTAGAAGATTCTTCATAGGGCGATGCAACATATGGTCAATTCCAAGATCCATTTTCATTGATCCCCCAAAGGTATGGAACTAATTATTTTTTATAATCCACTACTACTAGCACATTCTTGTATTTGTGACTATATTTTTTAACTTTCCAAATCTTTTTGAAGACTAATTAACTAATAATGTGAGGTGTGATTTTTGGATTCTTTATCTTTCCCTTTTATAGCTACTATGATATTATTTCTTCACATTCTCATGTTCTAAGATCCATTTGACATTGATCCCTCTTACAAATGACACTAATTTTATTTTATAATCCACTAATTATAACAGATTATCTACTTTTTTACTCTATTTTTGAATGTCACTAATCATGTAGATGTTCGATTACAATTCATGTGAATTGTAATTTTGTGATTCATTCTCATTCCACATGCTAATACAATGATATTATTGATTCACGTCACTGGGTTAATTTTAAATATAATAGTTGGAAAACAATATTTGGTAAGGGGACACTCTTCTACTGGGAGTGTCCTCTCAAACTGACTAGTGTCCTTTCTCATCTCTATATCTAGGAGAGTTTTATGTTCTGATTCTCATTTCATATGTTTCATAGTTTCTCACACCCCCTAATAGCAATATCAATGCACACCATTCTCTTCCTTAACTTATTCATAGAGGACCGTGCTCAGTTTTATGTGTGGGGGAGGGTGCTTATTTTTTGAAACCCATTTGATCATTTCCATGTAATTACCTAGGATGGGATGATCTTATTAGGGGAATTCTAATGGGATGTCTTAGGTGTTATACAATTATATTAACTAGATAAAACCAGATTTTGGAGATTTTTTGGGGAATTCTTCATATTTCTGGGTTGATAAACCTAATTTTAATGTGAATAATCATTCGAATTATTGAGAAGAAACCTTTAGATACTCATTAATAAAAAAATTATTTTAAAATGAACATTGTAGTTGAGTAGTGTAAATTTAATAACCCTTTAAATGGTTATCTACATGTGTATTAATGGATGCAAAGTACAGAAATTGATGATGTTGTAGTTTATGTAATTATAAGGTTGTAATTTTAGGAGATTTTTACATTCTATCTCAATTAATCATGTTAAAACATGGAAGAATTGAGCCCAAAATTTCTAAGATATAATCCCATCCGATTAAAAAAATTAAGGTATGAAAAATCATTCCCATACATGTTAATGAACATTCATAATACTTAAATGTGAAATGTCAATTATAATTTTCTGACATATAAACGGTATATCTTAACATTTTGTGTTGATGAAATATTCTCTTCATATAACAAAAAAAATTGTGATATAGAAGTGGATGATGAATCTTTCCTTTAATGGAGAAGGAAAATTTTAGTTTTAATCAAAAATACTTTAAGAATAAATATTTGGTTACTTTTAATTGAGTTTACATTTTTTGATAACATAAAAGACTAGTTAGTCATGAAGAATGAATGTATGAATTTCAATAATTTCCTATATAATGATTACATTCATTCGGTTTATTTAATATTTAAAATATCAAAATGTTACTTTGGTAACCCATTTGAGATGATTTAATAGGAATTTGTTTGAGGATAGACAACCAATTAGGGGTGGGGGATTTTGTAGTACATATGTGAATAGTGGAAATATATTCTTTTAAGAATATTGAAAATGGTGGTTTGGATCAATTATCATGATATTAAATCCTAAAAATGTCCTTATAGGATGGATTTAGTCATAAAAGGAAGGACTTAAATATTTGGCATGAGCCGAACAATTTTTACAGAAATAAAATACTTTTGGAACCTTTTTTCCATTATGTAATTTTACTACCAAGTCACGAAAACCATCCACCCCATCTCAGATAACTATGTGCCTCCATGAAAAATGTGGTAGAACTAAAAGTATAGTCTCAAAATTGTTTTCCAAATCATTTGGATCCCCTTGGAAACCATGTGAGGTGTGAATGTAAGGATCCAATGGCTATTCACCTGGTAACATCATGTTTATACTACCCATGAGGACTAACCCATGAAAATGTGAGCCTCAAATCCTTAAAAAAGAACCATAAACATGATTGGAGCATAGTTAAAAAAATTCACATTATCCATTCATAAGTCTATTGAAAGCCTTATAATTTTAATATACCCTTCTAAACAACCATTTTTTCATTTTATTTAGACAATAAACCACACATAGACACTGGGGGATGACTAAAAAATGTTTGTGGATGATTTTAGAGGGGAATAATCATTTGTAGGGGATCCAGAGTGGAAGTGGAGGAGCATGAAACCCTTTTTGTACATTTTTTAATGATTACTCTCTTGTGTTATTATGGTTTTGTGACTTCTTCTTAGTATTAATGAACACCAGATGTATCAACAACTTTTTTTAATCAATTTCATTAATGATTAGATAATTACATTTATTTTTTGTGGTTGTGGGTATTATTTTCTCTTTGAAAATTTAATCCCATATCAGGTTTATTTTAGTCCATTATATCTCTCCAAATCATTTAGATTTTAACTTATTTTCCTTGACAGAAACACTATATCAGACCATGAATGTTGGTTCCAAGGATATCCAAGTGAATTGTAATTAGTAATATCATGACCATTGGGTCCACATGTAATTTTAAAAGGGGTTGGGGTATGGAATGATTTAAATACAAATTTTTAAGACCACAATTTTTTTTATTATAACATAATTGAAGCTCATCGACCAAGGGAGTTCTATTATATATAAACCATAGATATGTTGGTTTTTTGAACAACACTACCCTCTAAGATAATATAATTTCAACGATCTTCTTAACCATCCACAACCCCAATACATTTTGTATATTTATTATTAAAAAAAATTAGTGATGTTTAGTTTTTAGTATAAGATAATGAATTTGGAATGTGAATCAATCAATCATATTAAATAAATATCACCACCGTCAAATATTGACTCAAAATTCAAAAAAAGGTTAATTAATAATTTATTAAGGTATATGGAACACATCAAATATCCCTATGGATCAACCCTATACTTACATTATATAAGTTATGAGGGTGTATAATTCAATTTGGGTCAATGAAAGCAATACTTCAGCCAGAACAACACCATGGGTTATTTTTTAAAACTACATCCATGTTATTCATTCGTCATCATGAGTTTGTGTTACCCGACCCCTCAAGTTCCATTATATATAATGATGAAGACCATATGTGAGTTTAATAATCTATTTAGTTAGTGTTTTATTGTTTATATAAAATTTAGTCCACTGACTCTATATATTCTCTTCATTTAGAAGGACTTTCTCCATTTTAAATATGACTTGAATTTAATATTTAATCTAATGAAATATGATCATAAAAAAGCACATCATCATCCTAGGAAACAATAACAAACAGACTCACTACATGTTGATGAACATAATACTAATCTCTTGACTAGGATCCTTGTGTTTGTCATTGGTTTAAGTCAATGATAAACTCCCCTTGATAGGGAACACCGCATGAATTGGTCTCTAACCAAAGGCTTCATCATGTAAAAATCTGTCCCCGTGACCCGATCTCTATATCATAAATATTTTTCAGTATGGAAGCATCCAAAAAATTGACATTTTGTACCATGGTTAGATGGGAAAATCATGGTAACCGACTAAAGAAAGACATTGAATCAAAGATCCACATTTATATGATGAATTAATGAGTTTTTCTCAAAATATATTTTCTAAATATTCATAGTTTAAAACATGGTCATTAGACTACTTCTATGTGGATATTTTTTCAATTGAACCATCAATAGGTTCCCTGACTAGAGCGATGAACATGATACCACTTAACCCCATTACACTATGTTTCCAAAAAAATTATCATAATACATCAAACTAAAATAATCATCTTTAGGGATTTCCTACATTAATACCACTTTCCCCCAACCAAAGCCATTAGTGACCCACTATGATTTGTGATAAGAGAAGTGTGTGATGTTAATCCTTCAACGAACAACCTAGGGAATCATGAGTAGTATTGATGTGTAATATTAGTTAAATTGGGAGAATTACCATTATAAATATATTCACAGACACACCTACATGTACTTCACAACATTACAATATAGGTAAAAATATACTATCATATGAGGAAATGAATTCTTGTAACAACCAGTTAGTTGTACACTAGAAAATTAATTAATGTTGATAAAAAATATTAATGGGAAAAATGTCTACCCGGCTAGATTGACAAGGATTGAAAACCCCAATATTGATGAGGGTGAAGAGTATTTTTTATAATCACCAAAACTGACCACCACCTGATTTCACTATCACTAAGTACTATTAATATAACCCATATCATGATAAACAGTTTTTATTGACGAAGTTCCAATTTACTTTATAAGAGATGACATGTGCATGAAAATCCCATTCATGTGTTAATATATACATACTGATTCAAACAGCCTAAAAACCAAATAGGAAGTATGATATTTCAATAAATTAGCCCATCTGAAATAATAATATGGGAGAAGAATCCCAATAAACAAATATTCTCATAATGAGACCCCAATCAAAGAGATTTAAATGAATATCTTCATAACAATCCCTGGATGTTGAGTATAACTATATCTCTACGAGTCATCAAAGAATATATACTAGTAGTCCAATGTAAATATCTCTTAATCAACTATGGTGTAATCTCACATTACCAATTTCCCAACACATAGGAGGGGGTACTACCTTAAAAGGGTGGTGTTCCCATTTATTACCTATGATCAAAGGAAATGGTGTTTGTTAGATAAAACCTCTATGGTGGTTTGTGGTGGTTATGTTATTTTACTTGTTAATCAAGGATGATAATGTGATTCATGTATGATTTTTATGGAATAATTTTTATCAATAGTTTCTATGAAATACCAAGTTTGTGTTTTCAAATAGATCTATATTGAAGGCTATCAACATGCTCTAGACCTAACTTCAGGTTGTAGAAATAATTTCCATTATAATTTCCATGTCACACGATAGTATTCCATATCATTTAATATATCATCAATGTATTTTAATGGAGGATCAATAGTTTTACACACCATTGAATCATTGGTTTTGAATTGATTATTTTTGTAAGGATGTAAAAATATAGACATTCCCCCTCAATGAAAGCACCCAATCATCTTCCAGAAATGTTCATGGTTGATCTCATGATCTATATAAAAAATCACTATAGACTGGGTGTTCAGGTAAGGACCCCTTAATATAGGCACATCTACGTGTGGTGGAAGTCTGTAATGTAGTTGATGATGTTATAGTTGGTTTTTATCCTCCCATTTTTCGGTTTATATGGAATTTTATTAGTGTGGGTCATTTTTACTCAAGCGTAAATGATCTTCTGTGAGACATATATGTTTATATAAGGTTAGAATTTTAATGGTGTTTTTTATATGAGACTCAGGCTTATTTAAACACTTTGTAGTCCTATGAAGCTAAAAAAATAGGACTCATATAAGAATCATTTATGAGTTTATGTGAAATGATATTTGTTGAGTTTCCACATAAAGGATGTAACCCTACGATTATATAATTATAGATGATGAGATACACATTATTCATCCATTATTTGTGTAGTGTGTTTACTCTTTTTAACACAGTAAGGTATCTCAATGATCGTTAAATACTATAGAAGCCACAGAATAAACTCTAAATATAGACACATTGGTGATACTTGTATTTCCTTTTTTAAGGAAATCCATGATACAATAAAAGTTTCTTTGATGTATCACAATTTTTTAAATAAGATGTGTCAATGTGTATATTTATAGCACATAAGATTATTTATGAGGAAAAAATATTCATGGAAATAGTCAATTTTAGCCTCCCACACAATAGTGTGTGAGCCCATGACATTGTGAGATCTATAGAAGCGAAGGTCACACATTAATGAAGTTGGCCACTAAATATAATGTTAATAGTATGTAATTTATCACAATAAATCATCCCAAAAAATTTATCAATGAAAATTTATCCATATGGATATTTTTTCAAGAAACTCAAACCAATAGTTATTTCATGAATTCCTATTAGTATAAATTTGGATATATAGAATGCTTTGATTCCATTAATTATAGGTAGTAACTCAACAATACTATAAATAGTTACATCAATACAATGAATTGTATTAAAATGGAAAAAATATTGGTTATAAAAAGAGAGAAAACCTATACTGGAGATCTCAAAGATTTGGATTGAATATTGAGAGTAATGAAGGAAATGGAATTTCAAGAAGCATCATCTCACTAGAACATCATCGTAGGGTGATGCAGACAAACAAATTTTTGTGTAAAATATTAAAATACTAATATATTAATGAATTCATAAAATAATACAAAAGGGAAATCTTTGTTCATGATATTATAAAGAGGGAGTCTTCTTTGTTGACATTTGTTAATAGTTTATTTAGACAGTCATTTAGTGTAATCCACTGGGTAAAACATGAATTAGTGAGCCCTATTTTTTTGATCCTCACAACATCAATAACATGGTATTTAAACTAGTTCATTTATGATGAACCACATAAAATTGCCTTGGTGAAATTTATTTCATTTGTTAATTCTTGAGATAATATAATGGAGAAAAATAAGTGTTCCTCTAATCAAGAAAATAGTATAATATTCAATGGATTGAAGGCATAAAATACATTCTACATTGATTTAACCTACCCTCCCACCAATAAAACTTCCCAAATTAGGTTTAAATAAGTGGAATTAATGAGCCTATTTCATAGAGTGGAATAACCTCTCATTTGTCATCGAATAAATAACTACGGTTAATAAAAAAGGAATTTTAATTTTTGATGGTATGTGATTAACGATATTGAATGATTGAATACAACACTATTTTAGAACAATGATAATGAAAGTGAAAAAAATTGATACATAAGTAATTATAAGGAACATGGAAGGTGGTGACTTATGAGAATGAGGGAACAATGAACTGAAAGTGGTTAAAATTATAATAAATTTATTAATTTCATCCTTGGACAACCAAATAAACACATGGATAATGTATCGAATGTTCTCTTATTCCATAGGGAGTAAATCATTATCATTTATGAATGTTATTGCAACATTTGAGATATAAAGATACAAGTGGTTTAAAAAATTATAAGGATATAAGGATTAGTTTAACTGAAACCATTGACTCAGTTTTTGATCATCGGAATGGTTTTTTGAGGATATGTGAAGTATTCGAGAATATTATAGAAATACCATGATCATAAGATAAATATTAAGGAGAAATACCCAATATCATAAGGCCAATATGTATGTAAATGATGATAATAATTTGTAAGATGAATCACAAGACACTATCCATTCTATAATTGTTTCATATGAAATAAGAATTATAAAAAAAAATATAGTGAGAAGAATGAAACGTAGGAAATAGATTTCTTATTATTGAACAATAAAAATATTAATATTTATCATGATGATGATGATATTAGTAGTTTAATGGATATTATTTCTTGTATTTATAAGAATGGAAAGGGTAAATTCAAATGCATGATTCCACTTTCCATCTTCTAATGTGTATCGGTAGGTAATATTGGAATATTTTTTATGAAAAAATATCTTCACGATTAGGATGACGCGAAATTTATTTGGATATGTTTTAATGGTGATTAAATTACCATAACACCACATCAATAAATTTGAAATATGAAAATATTACGAGACCTAATGATAAATTTTTATATGTGTTTGATGTATAAGATGTTACTGATTATAAAAGGCATGGTGAATATAATTTAGATTATTTTAACAAATGGAAATAAATTCAAAATATATATGATAAAAATTATGATGTTCATGGTAGAGTCCATGTGAGTGTTTATCTGAAGAACCCCTTTAAGAAAATGATAAACTGAGGGGTAAATATTGGAATGAAAATGTGGGTATTCAATATTCAATCATCTATAAAAAATAATATACATAAGAGATATTATAATTAAATATAGATATTGAAAAATTTTTAATTTTTAATTTCATGTAACTAATGAATGCAGTTGGATCTCATACATAAAATGGATGGTGAAGTATGAATCATTAATGGATTGACAAATAAAATTTATGAAAATTTCTTGCAGAATAATGAACATGATGATGAAAACATGGTATAGTAACTAAAGAGTTAGTAAAAAATTGAATCATAACTATAATCATGGTATTGACATGATCAATGAAACATTTCCCTATTTAGGTTAAATATGTATTTTTATTAAGTAAATACGAGTATATTTATATTCTAAATGTAAAGGTATTTAAAATATCTGAGAAATATTTTATAGAACATGATAAAATAGAGGGGACTATATTTCCTCATTATAGAACATGAAAATCAACTACCCAAAGGATAGTGGAAACATGAGAACCTTAAGTTCTTATATATCTAGTAGACTGAATTTGAGGAATGAAAACAAATATTTTATTTTATTTATTTGAAATTTTTTAACATATCTAATATTTTTTCTAGAATGTGATAGTAATATTTATTGAAAATTGACAAAAAAAACATGAAATATGATATCAACCATACTCTTATTAATTTAATGGTTTTTTCTAGGTAATGTATATTGTAAAAATGTGGCCTTCCCAAACCATGCTACGATTCCGTCTTACCTAACATTTGATATGGTCCGAGAAATGGCATGAATGACATTTTGGATCCCTAAGGGCTAGAAACTATTATTGGGCATCACTGTAAACCTTATATTAGTTAATTTTTCCAGTGAACAAGGAACAAATAAAATAATTTGAAAAATAATAAATAGACATCAAGAGATTGAAAATAGAAATGAGAACAGATCCAGGTACTAAAGAAACTGATCAAAAAGGAAACTAAAACCAAAACAAACCAAGATACCACTTAAATTATCTCCATGGTACCTCATGGTCACCTTTATCCTCAAACCAACCATCATTTAGTATGACCTTCTCTAAAGATTAGAACATGAACTATAATCCTTAACTTGTAAAACAGTTCGGTTCTACCGACATTAAATGCCATAATTAGGGTGTGAACTTAACAACTTAGTAGGGAACCACAACATAATATAAATGGTCTTATTACTAAAAACAGTATATCAAAACTAGTTTTAAATGCATATATGAAAATATTTTGGTTCCATTTTAAATAAACAAACACAAATTTACTTATTTCAAAAAAATACACACCACATCACTATTTTCAAAACAGATTACAAATTTATAACAAAAATCCTAAAAAAATCTCAATATAATGATAAAAAATATGATGAGGATAAATGATAACTATGAATAAGTAAACTAATGTTATAGAATATAAAAAAATACAGACAATAACACATGTGAATTTAGTAAACATTCTAACAACCAGAGATTTTATAAGATACATTCTTTTTAATTTCATTCATATCTTCTACTGTACGACACACCAAGATTATCTTGCGCTATACGCAACACTGTATTATCTTGCAGTATATGCAACACTTTTCTTGGCTCTTGTTACACACAATTTCAAGTTCCTTTGATAGAAGTTATTCTACGCAACATTGAGTGTATATATAAATATATATTCAAGGTATAAATAAAATATGGTTGGATTCTATTATACGCAACAACAAAGGAGTCATGAACTACACGCAACCCTAACTTGGCTTGCATTAAACGCAATCGCGACCTTCCTCGATAGCGTGTGTTGTACGCAATACCGGGATTTACTAAACAACGATATATTATTATAATATTGTTATGAACAAGCCGTTATGAATAGTGTTAACTAAATTTTGAATTTTATAACATTATTATTCATCTTACACATTTTCTAGAACATGGTATAAGAACAAAATAAATTTTTTGGTTAAAATAAGTATTTTTCAAAAAAAATGCTTCTTTGCCACCTTTTGATGGTGCACCCACATTAAATCTAGTTTTTGACATATTTATAAGTTCCATTTGACAAAATAAATTTTTTCTTTGGAATCATGAAATAAAAATTTACTTTGGATAAATTTTTCATTTTATTCTGATGACTTTAATATTTTAATGAATAGTAAAAACACGCTATATTTTAATTAAAAATAACTTTTTTCATCATAATATCTTATATGGGTAAATTATAATATTGAATGGTTTTAAAGTATAAATATAATATATTTTTACCATTAAATAAAATTTATGTCATTAGAATTGATTTTACCTTGAATTCGTAGGTTAAATCAATTCAATCTTTGGCAATGTTTTAAAGAAAAACCTGTTTTCTTTCGACAACGGGATTAATTTTAATTTAATTTCTACATCTTTTGTGTATTGAATTTGGAAAAATGGATTACTTATTTGGAATCAGTGGATCCTAATTATGTTAATAAGAAACTTTTTATTTTTGGAAATTATGAATAGTAACTACGGTAAATTTTATTTACCATAGTTAAAGGTAAATCGGGTAATTAAGGGTAAATATAATATTATAAAATTACCCTAATAGATGTCAAAATCCTATTGGATGACAAAAGGTCGACCTATATCACCTAAGGGTCAGATTAGATTCATTTAATGGACTTTGGTCCATGAAAATAATTTAATTATTATTAAAACCAAAGAATGTGACAACATGTCACTTTCTTAAATCTTATAAGTATAATAATTTAATTTAGTGATAAACATCATGAAACTTTGAAAATGAATAGTCTCTATAAATCTAATACAATTATCTACATCATAGGAATTTATTTATAATTTTTAGGGATTAAATAATTATCATTTATTATGAAACAAAGATGATGCAGTAATTGTCTTATTAATGAAATATTGACATAATTGATGTAATAAATGGACACATAAACGTAATTTGCGACTTTTTATTACTTAAATTAATTTTATAGGTTAATATGACATGTTATTGTGGATATAAGTAACTTGGTTAGAACTTATCATTCTGTTATGAATTTCATAAAAATCATGTACCAAATAGTGCCAAAATTGACATAAATTAGTTTTTAAAACAAATATTATATTATTAATTGTTATTTAATTTTTGAAAATCTAGGGTTCGGCAAAATGACATAGATAAGGATATATATATATTAATAATAAACAACTTGGGGTTCTTTTGGCTTGTTATGTTAAGTTTATTAACCATATAGTGTAAGAAAACAAAAATACACGGTAAAAGTTAAATTATTTAACTTAGAGTTAAATCCAATTGATAAGGTTAAAATAATAACCCAAACATGTCTAAATCCTATTGGTTGAGAGGATGGAAACCCATATCCTCTTTATCTTAGAAATAAGACCCGTTGGAACCATTATAAACCGAATTTGACCTTAATATAAAATAATATTTTGACATTTTCCTAAGGTGCCCCTCTCCTCCCTTATAAAAGGGCACCTCCTCCCTCTCCTCCTCACACCAATTTGAGCATTCAAGCTCGTCCAAAACCTGCCATAATCTCTTCTCCACTTCCCTAGTATCATCCTAGAGGTCCTGGTTTTCTTCAAAGACCATCCTTAGTTCTTTAAGTGGAGGTTAAGTGAAGGCGCGTCAAAAAGAAGTAGTATCCATTACCAATCTTTTTCAATCTCTTTCTTCTTCAACTTCTTCTTCTTTAGTTGTTTAATGATAAAGTAATAACATCAGTATTACTTATTGACTGATATGTTATTATAAATATGAAACAACTCTAATTAACCTTCTATCCATCCTACGGAAAAAGGAAATCACCGCTCGTGCGTACGTACGGAATACTATCTCCACGCCGTGGTGTAATCTATTTTCCGCCACCACCTTAATTGGATGGTTATAATGGTGTAATGAGTAACTATATATTATTATTATAAAGTGATATTTATACTTAAATAGTATACATACACTTCAACACAATTCCACGACCATGGGAATGATATCATCGCTCGTGCGTACGTACGGACTACCGTCTCCACGACGCGATGAGATTCATTCTCCACATTAACCATTCATGAATGATTATAAAGTATATATAATGAATAATAATGAAATATATGACATCTTAAATCTACTGGATTTATGTATATATATATATATTTATGTCATCTACTTACTTCCATTCAATATAATAAGGAAAGGAAAACAGCGTTCATGCGTACGTACGGACTACCGTCTCTATGAACGGTGTGTTTCATTTCATTTATCTATATATTATATATATATACTGAATATATATGATATATAAATCATGTTTTATATTCTGGAAGTAAGTAAATCATTATATAAGTAATAATAATGTCAAGAACAACAAGTCCAAACACCTATGATAAATGAAACGATTTTACCCAAAATGCTTCTTTAACATGGAATTTACAAAAGAACGGGTAATATAAAGTCATAAGTGAACCATATATGATATTATAACAATGAATATGATTCTTTAATAAGTTAATGTCATTATTTAAATCATTATACAGGAGTTTCGGATACGTACAAAGCATATCAGACATAAGGTAATGGAAATATCACAATCTCATTTTTATCCGAGATTGTTTATACTTTGAAATTTACTGGGGTGTATTTTATCATAAACATCCATGTTTCCTCAATATGAAATATTTAAATCCTTCTACAATAGTTTATATCCAATTTTCCCTTTCAGTGAGTTTTTAGTGAAGGATATGAAAGGAATCTTTTGTCGTTTTTCGTATGAGGTATTTTTTGACTTTTCCAACAAAAGTATGAGAAGAATGTTTTTTTACTTATATGACATGAATGGATTTTTAAAACATTATTTCCAAGAAGCTTCCTTTAAAAGTTTTCAAGTTTATTTTTAATCAACTTTTTTTAGTTTAAAATTGTATGACATGTTAAGAAAGGAAAATGTTTTTCAAGTAGAAAGGATATTTTCCTCAAGAATGGAGTTCAAGTGTTTTATCAAAATTATTTTCCATATAAGATAATAAAGGGTTCTGTTTTATCCCTATTATTACATTGATTTGATTATGTTGTGATGGAATTATTTTTATGAATTCCATTATATTATATGAATTGTTTTATGATGTCATGATGTTTAAGAATCCCATTTTTATTACATGGGTTATGCAATGATGTATGATTTATGAATTTGTGGAACACATAAGAATGGTATCATTATGAGATGGGTGGGGCCTATATCTCCCTCCAATTCATTGGGCAAAGATTTTATATCTCATTAGATAGACATGGCTGGAACGGTAGGTTATACCGGTTCAGTGAAACAGGACTGAAACGAGGGTGACTTGGTTCAGAAATGGACTTTTTCCACTATGATAGTCTGGGAAATGAGTCTTGGCTAATAAGATATGATTCTCTATGATTATGTGTGTATTCCACAAAGTTTCATGTTTTAAGTTATGATTATTTGGATTTCATTTCACTACTATGAATTATCCCATGTTATGATATTATGATCTCTTTTGCAGGTTATGATTTCCAAAATGTTATGTTCTTATGAATATGATTTGATTGATTTTTCTTTTGTTTACCCTTACTGAGCATTTGAGCTCACCCTTTTTATGTTTTATTTTCCCCAGGATATAAAGAAAGGTTTTAGGTAAGAAAAAAAGGGAAGATATTTATGGGAGATGTTGAAGATCTTTCACCATGATTAGAAGATTACGTTCTGAGTTTCCAAAGACACTAAACTATTACGGTCCTTGTGTGTGTGTTTTTGTTATGTAATAAGTATTCAACAAAAGTAATGTAATGTCCTTATACGTTAAACTTCGGGTCTCTACAGTTGGTATCAGAGGAAATGTTTAGTCAACCTTTGGAAACTAGGATGCGAAAACGTTAGTGAGGTCTCTAGAGATATTACTAAGGTATGTCTAAGGATGTCCCTAAGGATAAGTATACGTATAGGATATAGTCCTAGAACTACGGTAAAGATCTTAGAATTTAACCTAAGATGTTAGATATTAAGGTTACTCCCCCTTTACTATTTTGCTTTCCCTAGCATTATTTTTTCCTCTCACACTATTCTTTTTGGGTTTTAGACGATGGTTGGAACCCGAAGGAACCGTGTTGATCACTGTAATGGACAATGCAATGATTGTCCTCCTGAACAAACAAGTGTTATGGGAGATGGAGTGAAAAATATT
This sequence comes from Viscum album, assembly GCA_963277665.1. Lineage (NCBI taxonomy): Eukaryota > Viridiplantae > Streptophyta > Magnoliopsida > Santalales > Viscaceae > Viscum > Viscum album. Next base: position 475,320,926 of record OY728126.1, read on the forward strand.
ATTGCTGTACTTACACAAGATATGGATCATTCTGGACTTCCAAATGAGCAGAGAAGGGAACAATATTCTATTGAGTCCTTCATGAGGAAACGTCTACCTTCTTTCAGTGGGTCTTCCGATCCACTTGTTGCTGAACAATGGATCAGTACCACTGAAAGGATGTTTTTAGTTCTTCAATGTTCTGAACATGATAAAGTCATCTTAGTAGTAAATTTTTTGGAAGGTGAAGCTGATCAATGGTGGAATCTTATCAAGAATACGAGGCCAAGAGATGAAATTGAGTCCATGGAATGGGACAAGTTCAAGAACATGTTTTTTAGTAAGTACTTCCCTCATATTCTTCGAACAAAGATTGAAAAGGAGTTTCTTGAGCTGAAGCAGAAGGATGATGAATCTATTGGTATATACGAAGATAATTTTACAAGACTTGCAAGGTATGCATCTGGAATTATCATCCAACCTGAAAGTAAAGTTGATCGATTTTTCAGTGTCTTAATACCAAGTCTTCGAAGGGCATTAGCTATAAGAGACATCAATAGCTATGAATAAATTGTGTGGTGTGCTATCAAGGTATAAATGGAAGTTGGTGTTACATATCCATCTCATGGTTTTGACAAGAAACTAAAGATGGAGTTCAAAGAGAAATCTCAGAATAATGGTGAAAAGAAGATGAATGTTTCCTTATGCACAAAGTGTGGAAAGAAGCATGGTGGAGATTGTCTTAAAGGGACTAGAAAATGTTTTAAGTGTGGAAAAGAAGGTCATCGAGCAGCTGAGTGTCGAAGTAATAAAAAAAGGGTTTCTAATGATGTGAATAAAGAAAACACTACAGAGAACGCACCACCAACACTTCAATGCTTCAAGTGCAAGGAAATGGGGCATTATGCTAATAAATTCCCTAATCCAAGGGTTAGTGATGATCGACATGTGCAACCGCTTAAGGAAAAGGACAAAGGGAAGTCACATGCGATCACTATTGGCGATGTTGAATATGACAATGATGTGGTGGAATGATTAAGTGTTTATGTAATGGGATTCCAAAATAATGTTGTATCATGGAGTATTGGAATATTTATGTATTGTTCTAATGTGGTATTCAAAGTGATTGGGATATTTTTGGAAATAAGATGATATGCGCATAATGAAGGGAAAACGAGAAAATGAAATGTTTAACAGTATTCATGAGCTCATGACTGATATAAGGACAAAGTGATATCATGGTTTGAGTGTATTGAATTTTGAGGATTTTGGTATGTGGAAAGTGTTAACTTTTAACTGCATTCAAGTTTTCACTATGGTTCAATGGGTATTCATTTTTCAAGAGAATACATGATTAAGGTATTCACATGATTGAAATGTGACCAACAATATATATATATATGGGGGATAAATGATGGTATTCACATGCTTGGTTGATGACATTTCACGTAATCGTTTTATTTATACTATGAGCTTGGACCGATGTATTTTAGATAAGCCTAAATATTGGAATGGATTATGTTGGACATATGCTAAGTATTTTTTAAGGATAAAATTTTTTTTCGATATTACTGATGGGATTTTATAGTAATGTAGTTTTAGAAAAAGGACAGCCTACAGGATGGGCGACAACCCATTGCGTCGGACTAGGCTGTGGGAATCAAACCCACAACCGAAGTGCGACTGGCCTTTTTCGCCTACCACTGGCCTACAGGAATTCCCTGTTTAGTAGAAACTAGTTTTATTATATTAAGCAGTATAAGTCCATTTTAGGAACTATATAAGATTAATCTCACTATATATGGACTTATGTATTTTTTTTATAACTTTTCTAACCTTTTGTTTGAGACAGATGGAATGACCCATCATTTTATCACATGATCTGCTAACACATCACGAATGAAAAATTCAACTTCATTTCTTTAAGAGATGAAGTGGAAATTGTCCAAAGAATGACAAACGGTGAGACTATACCAAAATCACGAAAGTATTTCTTCTAATTCCAATTTCATCAACTTTAGGGAAATGATCTTGAAAAAAACCAAAAATGTTGTCCTACTTCCCTTATATCCAATGAATCAGATCGTACCTTAGATCACCACAAATCAATAGCTTTGTGATTGTTGGCTTTTTCATAGCCATGTTCTCTACCACTCTCCATCAGAACATGACGGTTAGATTTCTATTCCATGTCCATATTTTCTCCTATATGGAAACCCAGTGATGAGTTCATTTGGGTAACCATTATATTTCATACTTTAGTTTTTAAAGTTCAGTTTTGGTATTTCATTTTACGATGTGGGTTTTTATGAATTATAAACGATTTATAACCCTGACGAATTTTGAGGGAGAAATTCATTTTAAGGGGGGTAGAATGTAACAAACAAAGATTTTATAAGATACATTCTTTTTAATTTCATTCATATCTTCTATTGTATGACACACGAAGATTATCTTGCGCTATAACGAACACTATATTAGCTTGCAGTATACGCAACACTTTTCTTGGCTGTTGTTACACACAATTTCAAGTTCGTTTGATAGAAGTTATTCTACGCAACATTGAGTGTGTATATATATATATATTCAATGTATAAATAAAATATGGTTTGATTCTATTATACACAACAACAAAGGAGTCGTGCACTACACGCAACCCTGACTTGGCATGAATTACACGCAATCGCGACCTTCCTCGATAGCGTGTGTTGTACGCAATAACGAGATTTACTAAACAACGATATATTATTATAATATGGTTATGAACTAGCCGTTATGAATAGTGTAAACTAAATTTTGAATTTTATAACATTATTATTCATCTTACACATTTTCTATAACATGGTATAAGAACAAAATAAATTTTTCGTGTAAAATAAGTATTTTCCAAAAAAATGCAGGTTTGCCGCCTTTAGATGGCGCACCAACTTTAAATCTAGTTTTTGACATATTTATAAGTTCGATTTGACAAAATAAAATTATTCTTTGGAATCAATAAATGAAAATTTACTTTGTATAAATTTTTCATTTTATTCTGATGACTTTCATATTTTAATGAATAGTAAAAACACGCTATATTTTAATTAAAAACAACTTTTTTCATCGTAATATATTATGTGGTTAAATTATAATATTGAATGGTTTTAAAGTATAAATATAATATATTTTTACCATTTAATATAATGTATGTCATTATCATTGATTTTACCGTGAATTCGTAGGTTAAATCAATTCAATCTTTTGCAATGTTTTAAAGAAAAACCCGTTTTCTTTCGACAACGGGATTATTTTTAATTTAATTTCTGCAACTTTTTTGTATTGAATTTGGAAAAATGGATTCCATATTTGGAATAAGTGGATTCAAATTATGTTAATAGGCTACTTTTTATTTTTGGGAATTATGAATAGTAACTATGGTAAATTTTATTTACCATAGCTAAAGGTAAATCAAGTAATTAAGGGTAAATATAATATTATAAAATTACCCTAACACATGTAAAAATCCTATGGGATGACTAAAAGTGGACCCATATCACCTAAGGGTCGTATTATATTCATTTAATGGACTTTTGTCCATGAAAATAATTTTATTATTATTAAAACCAAAGAATGGGACAACATGTCACTTTCTTAAATCTTATAAGTATAATAATTTTAATTTAGTGATAAACTTCATGAATCTTCGAACATAAATACTCTCCCGAAATCTAATACAATTATCTACATCATAGGAATTTATTTAGAATTATTAGGGATTAAATAATTATCATTTATTATGACACAAAGATGATGCAATATTTGTTTATTTATGAAATATTGACATAATTGATGTTATAAATGCCCAAATAAATGTAATTTGAGACTTTTTATGACTTGCATTAATTTTTTAGGTTAATATGACATGGTATTGTTGATATAAGTATCTTGGTTAGAACATATAATTATGTTATGAATTTCATAAAAATCATGGACCAAATAGTGTTAAAATTGACATAAATTAGTTTTTTAAACAAATATTATATTATTAATTGTTATTTAATTTCTGAAAATCTAAGGTTCTGCCAAATGACTTAGATAAGGATAGATATATTAATAATAAACAACTTGGGATTCTTCTGGCTTGTTATGGTAATTTTATTAACCATATAGTGTAAGAGAACAAAAAGACACGGTAAAAGTTGAATTATTTAACTTAGAGTTAAATCTAATTGATAAGGTTAAAATAACAACCCAAACTTGTCTAATTCCTATTGGATGAGAGGATTTCAACCCATCCCCACTTTATCTTAGAAATAAGACCCTTTGTAACCATTATAAACCGAATTTGACCTTAATATAAAATAATATTTTGAGATTTTCCTAAGGTGCCCCTCTCCTCCCTTATAAAAGGGCACCTCATCCCTCTCCTCCTCACCCCAATTTGAGCATTCATGCCTGGACAAACCCTGCCAAAATATCTTATCCACTTCCCTAGTATAATCCTAGAGGTCCTGGTCTTCTTCAAAGACCATCCTTAGTTCTTTAAGTGAAGGTTAAGTGAAGGCGCGTCAAAAAGAGGTAATATCCATTACTGATCTTTTTCAATTTCTTTCTTCTTCAACTTCTTCTTCTTTATTTGTTTCATGATAAAGTAATAACATCAGTATTTATTATATACTGATATGTTATTATAAATATGAAACAACTCTAATTAACCTTCTATCCATCCTACGGAAAAAGGAAATCACCGCGCGTGCGTACATACGGAATACCGTCTCCACGCCGTGGTGTAATCTATTTTCCGACACCACCATAATTGGATGGATATAATGGTGTAATTAGTAAATATATATTATTATTATAAATTGATATTGATACTGAAATAGTATACATACACTTCAACACAATTCCACGACCATGGGAACGATATCATTGCTCGTTCGTACGTACGGACTACCGTCTCCACGACGCGATTAGATTCATTCTCCACATTAACCATTCATGAATGATTATAAAGTATATATAATGAATAATAATGAAATATATGACATGGTAAATCTACTGGATTTATGTATATATATACATGTATGTCATCTACTTACTTCCATTCAAGACAATAAGGAAAGGAAAATAACGTTCATGCGTACGTACGGACTACCGTCTCCATGAACGGTGTGTTTCATTTCATTTATCTATCTATTATATATATATATATATACTAAATATATTTGACATATAAATCATGTTTTATATTCTAGAAGTAATTAAATCATGATATAAGTAATAATAATGTCAAGAACAATAAGTCCAAACACCTATGATAAATGAAACGATTTTACCCAAAACGCTTCTTTAACATGGAATTTACAAAAGAACGGGTAATATAAAGTCATAAGTGAACCATATATGATTTCATAACAATGAATATTATTCTGTAATAAGTTAATGACATTATTTTAATCATTATACAGGAGGTTCGGATACGTACAAAGCATATCGAACATAAGGTAAGGGAAATATCACAATGTCATTTTTATCCGAGATTGTTTATACTTTGAAATTTACTAGGGTGTATTTTATCATCCACATCCATGTTTCATCAATATGTAAGATTTAAATCCTTCTACAGTATTTTATATCCAATTTTACCCTTTCGGTGAGTTTTTAGTAAAGGATATGAAAGGAATCTTTTGTTGTTTTTCGTACGAGGTATTTTTTGACTTTTCTGACAAAAGTACGAGAAGAATGTTTTTTTACTTATACGGCATGAATGGATTTTTAAAACATTATTTCCAAGAAGCTTCCTTTACATGTTTTCAATTTTATTTTTAATCAACTTCTTTTAGTTTAAAATTGTATGACATGTTAAGAAAAGAAAATGTTTTTGAAGTAGAAAGGATATTTTCTTCAAGAATGGAGTTCAAGTGTTTTATCAAAATTATTTTCCATCCAAGATAATAAATGGTTCTGTTTTATCCCTATTATTACATTTATTTGATTATGTTGTGATGGAATTATTTTTATGAATTCCTTTATCTTATATGAATTGTTTATGATGTCATGATGTTTAAGAATCCCATTTTTATTAGATGGGTTATGCAATGATGTATGATTTATGATTTTGTGGCACACATAAGAATGGTATCATTATGAGATGGATGGGACCTATATCTCCCACCAATTCATTGGGTAAAGATTTTATATCTCATGAGATAGACATGGCTGGAAAGGTAGGTTATACCGGTTCAGTGAAATAGGACTGAAACGAGGGTGACTCGGTTCTGAAATGGACTTTGTCCACTAAGATAGTCTGGCAATGAGTCTTGACTAATAAGATATGATTCTCTATGATTATGTGTGTATGCCACAAAGTTTAATGTTTTAAGTTATGATTATTGGGATTTCATTTCACTACTTTGATTTATCCCATATTATGATATTATGATCTCTTTTGCAGGTTAAGATTTCCAAAATGGTATGTTATTATGAATATGATGTGATTGATTTTTCTTTTGGTTACCCTTACTGAGCATTTGAGCTCACCCTTTTTATGTTTTCTTTTCCCTAGGATATAAAGAGATGTTTTAGGTAAGAAAAAAAAGGGAAGATCTTTATGGGAGATGTTGAAGATCTTTCACCATGATTAGAAGATTACGTTCCGAGTTTCCAAAGACACTAAACTATTACGGTCCTTGTGTGTCTGTTTTTTGTTATGTAATAAGTATTCCGCAAAAGTAATGTAATGTCCTTTTAGGTTAAGCTTTGGGTCTCTACAAACATCCCTAGAGAGATTTGTGGACAAACTTGAGCCAGACTAACCTACTAACATATAGTGAATGTACCTAGTAAATGACCAACATCCCGCTACAAAATTCTAATTTAGTGGAACATACCACCATTCTCTATAATTTCTTGGGGGGAGAGGGGGTACCAACATGTCTATTCATTGACAAGAAACCATCATTTGACCCTCTAAATGGTGCCAAGAATACAAATTTTAATATTACATTGTAAAATTAAGAGTCCCTAGCATGTGTGACTCACCTTATATATTTCCACCACACTTCCCTTCCCCAAAAAAGAGACACCACCCACATGATAACCCATTTTCAGAAATCCACTATAAAGGTTCTCAACTCAGAAAAAACCGTGCACACGTACCAATAGTGCTGCCACACTATACAGTATATCAAACCATTTTACAACACATAAAATGTTTTGAACCAAGCATTTATATTTCTCAAAAACACATCCATTTACCAAATAATATAAAGTACCAATTTGCCCATATATCATGTACTTTTTAGATACACTTTCAAAAAAAATTCAAACTATTTCTGAAAGAATATGAAACACCACATTCCTTAATATAATACCAAATGAGCATCCATGACTATCATTTATGAAATCATATCACAAAACACCTAATGGTGAAATCATAAATAACACATTAAAAATATCTTGAATCGTCAAAACCACATTTTGAATCCCAGGAATAATTTCTAGAAAAAGGTAGGAGATAGTAATGATAATTCTTTTGAAAAACCGATGTTCATGGAAAACATCATTTTTAATGGTCATCTTCATCTAAGTGCCCGTCAGGTGTGCACCTCATGCACCAGTGGGTGTGTCAACTACAAATAAAACCCATTAAGTTTCCATGACAACACCAAAAGAAATCCATTTTTCAAAATCACCAATTTCATTCAAACTAAATTGAATAATCTCAAAATATTACAGAAGTGAAAACAAGCATTTAAAAACTGAGCGAACCTTTCTAAATCATTTTACCACAAATCACTACACCAAGATGAGGCATCAAAAAATTTGAAGATGAATTTATAATTTCACCGAAGACATAAAAGCATATTCATTGAAAAATAACACAAACATTTCTCATATTCACTTCAAATCTTGATTAACATTTTTACAAACACATTCATTTCATAACTATATTAAAAGTTTGAATAAATCCATTATTAATCCACTTAAAAAAAATTTATAACATGATAATTCAATTTAATGTGATGTAATCTTACCCCAAGAATGGAAAAACATTAATATATCATTTAAAATCCACTAGCATAAATGGAATAAGTCATAAAAAAATAATGTAAACCCTTACCTCAAATGAGTGTGAATGAATTAAAACTCTGAGATGAGGAATAATATGCCACAAATGAGGATCTAGACACCATAACATAAATGAAAATGACCAAAATTATCCAAACCTACTAATATAGTTTATCTAAGAATGAAGACCGACCAGGAAACCACATGAACTTGAGAGAGAAGGTTGAGGGAAGGGGGAAATCACCCATAATTTCCGAGAATATTACCTTCATAGCATGAAGGAACATCAAATTAGGGAAGATAATCAATGGTATATTGGTTTGAGAAACCTATCATGTGAAAAAATGTACAATTGGGAATATATCCTATAATGTTCAAAAAATAGGTTAGGGAAAACATAAATTTTTTGGACAACTCGCATGGTTTGGCCACACGGTCTTCCAAACGTGCGTAAATTGTGTTCTCACAATTGTCTAAATGGATAGGACCTAATGAATAGTTTATCCCAAAATAATCTACATAGTACCCCTGGTAAAATCCACATAGTTTACCCAAACCACACTGTAATTGTGGACATGATAAAAAATTCACCAAAGTCATCCAAAATTTATGACTATAAACTGTGACCTAACCCAAACCTCAACCAAAAAATCCAAAGATGAGAAAAGAATAAATACAAATAATTCCAATGTTGGGGGTGTAAAAATTCTCCCAGACACAAATTTTTTTTCCCCAAATGTCACTCAATTGGTAGTTAAATAAAACGCGACTCTATGGCCAATCAAAATCGAGAGAAACCACAGACCATTGGGTGAACATTCACATCACAAGTCACACTTGACCATTATAGAGGAATTCAAATAATTAAGTAAAAATGGAGAAAAAAATAGGGTTCTCCCAAACACAAGAACCCAACTGAAATTATCAACATTTAAACCCCCAACACAATAACACCTAAATAAAAACTCCCAACTAGAGCCAGGACCTCTACCTTTTCTCCACAAGCTAAAAAACAACCCCACTAAAACAGAAAATTTCCCACATAATCCAAACCACAACACATGGGTAAAATCAATAAAAAAACCATAACTGATGAAAATACATGAATAGAAGTTACAATCATAAATTTAAAAAATAAAAGATATATCTAAATATACACGGTGAAAAAAAAGTAACTTATTCATAAAAGTATAAACATTATAAGATCCAAATTTTCATAAACATGATGATGGGGATACATGTTAAATGGTTCATTAAATTCATAATTCAAATATCATTAGATCACAAAAGTAATGAATCTATGTTAAAATATTTATTTCGTCTCTATTCCATCCCTTGATACAAAATCTTGTCAAAGGACTTCCACACCCCCCAAATTCCAAACTATGTGTGATCCTCACACTAAGGAATGTGGTTAAATACTTAACGACTAATGCATCCCCTACCTCACATAATGGCATATAAATCCTTTGATAAATGGGTTCTCTATGAGTGAAACTTCTTAGAAAACTTATCTAGATGCCCCAAACATCCACTATGATGGCATATTTTTGGAGGATCATGATAAGACATCATTTAATGACCAAACTAGACACATTGTCGGCACCCAAATGAATGGTATGATGAATGAGAATCTTGGACCAATGACATAGACTTTTCCAAAAAAAGGATCCTTTTGCACACAACATCATATAGATGGAGAGTCCTCGTCAAGAATATGAGACACCAAATTTAAAACTTGCTAATCTCCAAAAACTAACTCAGTGAAGAATGCTTCATTCACAAACATCCAAAAACTACGATGTTGGGATGAGAGATCCATCTCCTAGATCTATGTATGAAGGCCCACAATAAAAAGGGAATCTATTTTTACTCATATGATGATATTCTTGAGGGTAAAGAAACTATCTCTTTGAATTGTTCAATAAAAGACTTCAATGTCCACTGGAATTGCTAAATACTATTGATCTCTTCCACATTTTTTTTATTCACGACATCTAGTTTAATCATCATATAAATATGGACATAAAAACATCCCACATCATCTGAATAGCCATCTATGGTGTAGAAAACATATTCCACTAATCCATGGATGGACACTCAAATAACCCAATGACAACTCGAACTCTAACAACATTGGGAGTTACCAATGATTTAAAGACACAATAAACTTCCTTAAGGAACTATAATTACTTTAATGAAACTCTATCTACATGGTTGACATGAAACACTCATGAAGAAACAATAAAATGGAAACATCAATGGAAATATTGGGGTCCTTTTAGGGTGGTGTATTATGAACAACATCAAATCACAACGACAACAATTAGTATCAAACTAAAAAACAAAAAAAAAGATTGTCTCAGGTCAAAACAAGTATCTCAAAATCCAAGAAACATACAAGCTCATCCAAAAAATAAACTCTCTATGAAATTATATTTCCATTTAAATTTTCAGCACTACTATCTTATAAGGCCCTTATTAATAATATACAAACTTTTCATATAAACCACATTTTCTGAAATCATTTTTTAAAACCCAAGTCAAATCATAAATGTCCAAAACACACCCATGGAATCCTATAAATCATTAAACATTTATATATTCATATTTCAATTTAATCAATACTTGAATACATTTCAATATGAACCATATATACATAACCACACTTATGGGAATGTCAATAATGAATACCAATGGTCACACTTAGTATTTCATTATCAAAACCGAAGAATTTAATAAACATTCCATCCTAATCACATATTTGTAAAACCCATTTTTAAAAATATTCAATAAAATTGAACGAATAAATTTCCATCTCATTAAAATAATTCCATTTTGAAATCATACACACATCAACTGAGACAGGAAGAAAACCTAACACATGCCAAACATCCAAAATGAGGAACCAGTGGTCATGCATGACATAATGATATGATTCGTAAGACATTCCCAAAGTACAAACAAATATAAAAGAGTACCTTGACCATGAACTTGGCCTCCACATGGTTCAATACTCTCTGTGAGATCACATCAGTGAACCAGATCACTTCTATCATCATCCTTTAATCCATAATAATGGAAAATGAATCATGTCCTAAACTACTACTGGTGACTCGAGGACCAGAATGGGTAATAGTTTGTGATGCTCTTACCATACCTACGGTTTGGTTTTATTTTCAGCATTGTTTAGTTTTATTTTTTACTTGGATTAGTTTGTGTATATATTTTTTATCACTTCAACACTTTTTTATGGTTATATTTATTTTATTTTATCCTATTCAATTAGGAAAAAATCATTCCTATATGGTTTATTTAAATTCAAAAATCTTGGTTCTATTGATAAAATATTTCAAGAACCAATTATGAATTCCATCCAACCCGACATCTTACCCTATCCAACACAGGGCTCGTAATGAGTTCCCAATCCCTACAGGATGGAAACTAGATTTTAGAATTTAAATAAACCATATAGGAATGATTTTTTAATAATTAAATAGGATAAAATAAAATAAATAGTACCATAAAAAAGTGATAGAAGTGATAAAATATATATACGCAAACTAATCCAAGAAAAAATAAAACTAAACAATGGTGAAAATAAAACAAAACCAAACCAGACTTCAAAATACATAATCAATATGTGATATCATGGTCACCACCACCATAAAAACAACCAGCCACAATTTCAACCTATATTCATGATGAGAACATGAACCAAAATTCTGAATCTATAAAATAAATTGGTTCTACCAATGTTGAATGGTACTAGTTGGGCATGAGCATAACAATTTACTAGGACACCACAAGAGAATCCATACAGTACAATTCATGAAAATATTATATTAATAGCTATTTGACATACATATATGAAAATAAAAATTTTCACATTTTTAATAAACAAAATCAAATTTCACTTTTTGAAAAAAAAACATACACCACATCATTTGTTTCAGAACAGATTACAATTTTATAAGAAAAACCCAAACCAAAATACAATAAAATGATAAAAAAATTATTATAAAGGTAAACAAGTAGTATGAACAATAAAAAATGTATAACATGAAATAAAAAAACATACATATAGTGAACCATAGTCATTTCGTAAACAACCCTAGATCAATCCCTTTATGTACTTGGGTTGTACTCACCTATCACTATATAGTTTATCTCCATATTCAATAACCAATTCCCCACTATAAACTTGATAATCTAGTAGAACATCCTACCATGAACTATAATTTTGAGTGGCTACGAACCCATATAATCAATTTTTAATAGTAACCATCACATGAAAATCCAAAATATGTCTATGTAAACCACGATAATAGTACATTATGTTAGTTGGGGTCCCGCACACGTGTTACTCGACATTCATCTAACCACCTCCCATTCCAACCACAAAAACATACACCAAAAATACGATAACCGATATTGGAAAATCCTAAAATGGTGTTCCTATATCAGAAAAGACCATAAAAAAGTGCCAAATAGGCCTTCAAATCATATAATCTTTCAAACTATTTGATAAAACATGCTATGTTTCCAACCAAGTGCTTATATTTATCATAACCACATTCACTTACCAAACATTATAATGTTCTATATGAATCTTATATCATTTCAATTAATATACACTTTCAAATCATTTTCATGAAACTTCCAAAATTATTTGAAACATCAGCTTCATGAACACAGTTCCAAAAAGGCCTCCATGCCAATTACTAACAAAAACATATCTCAAAATTAAAAATTCTCCCTGATTTAAGAACACATTTATAAAAATGAAAAACCAAACCACCATTTCGAATCAACAAACCATTTCTGGAAAATGGATAGGGTGAACTAAATGATAAACATTTTGAAAAAACAATGTTAATAGAAAACATTATTATTTTGTTTCATATTCATTTCAGTATCAATACATATGTGAAGCTTGTGCACCCATGTGATTTCAAATATCCAAGACCCCCAATTTTTATCCATGAAAAAACCAATAGAAAATTATTTTAACGATAAAAACATTCATTTAATCCAAACCCAACAATCTCATAAAATAAAAAATGTTCAAAAAAGCATTTAGAACCTGAGCAAGCCTTTCGGATACATTTTACCACAAATCACTATCCTATAAGAGGAATTCAGACAACATGAAAAGTACAATTTATACTTTCACCCAATACATGAAATAATAACCAAGTCCAAATAACACAAAAAATTATGAAATTCACTATAAAACATGATTAGAATTTTAACAAACACCTTATGTGCATTACTATATAACAAGTATGAAGAAATCCACTTTTTCGTCCACTTATTCAATTTTTTCCAACATGAAGAAACCATATTAAGTGATGAAATCATAGTAAAATCATATGAAACACCTTCAAATATAATTTAATAATTCACAAGAGCCAATGGAATGAGTTAGAAATGAAAATAATGGAAACACATACATCAAAGGCATGCAAATGAAAAAAAAACATTCTGAGGGGGAATAATACACACTATACAATGATCCAAACAAAGTAACATCAATTAAATTGACCAAAACCATATATTCCTAACCCTAAGATTTTTAAAAAATAAATACCCACCAAAAATCACCTTGAACATGAGGGTAAGGGATATATAAGGGAAAATCAACAAAAAAAACTCAATTAATCTTACCTTGGAAGCTTGGAGGAGCATCAAAGGAGAAAAAGTCTCAAATTGAGAAGGGTTTCAGAACCCTCTAATGTAGGAAAAATGACCCAAGGGTAGGAAATAATGAATGGGTATAAAAACAAGGGATAGTAAACAAGAAATTTCAAATTTAAAAATTTCTTCAAAAAGTGTGTGGTTTGGCTACACTATTTTACAAACCATGTGGTTTCCACTGTCCAATTGGAATGAAATTCAGACACTATTGATGCACGGTTGGCCAAATTTTATGCAACCAATGTACCTTACTCTTGGACCCCAAAATAGGCTTCATAGTCACCCGTGAAATGCCGACCAATTTACCCTAACTATGTGATAACCATGCACATGCCAAAAATTCCCATGTTTCACCCAAATTTAAAAAATTTAAACTATGGCTTAACCAGAACCTCAATGAAAAATAACCAAAAACAAGACAAGAATAGAATAAATTAATTAAAAAGTTAGAGGTTTGAGATTGGCCTACTGTGTCACAATATACATTGATAGTTGTCTCATATGACCTAAAGGGATGAAATCAATTTTCCAAGAACCTGATCCAATTTATTGGAAGCTAAAATATAATTTTTTGTTTTGAAAGAAAAATGTGAAATTAATGAACCAATGGAGTTCAAGAGTTTCAATAATGAAAATATGTTCCTCAAATATTATTAAAGAAAAATAACTGATAATATAAGGTAATTTTTAATAAAAATTATTAAAATTAATAAACGAGAACAAATTTTTTGTTCTAGAATACATATTTATGTCCCAAATGTCCAAAACCAATTAAAATATTACTATTATCTAATATAATAATTGTGGAGTAGAAATATTTCTCAATTTTATAGGATTTGAAATTTATCATCTTCACAAGGGTTAATGGATTTTTAAAGCATCTCTGAAAGAAGTATGTGATCCTATTATAATTAATTTCCTTTAATTTATTAAGTTTGAGACAACTGTAAGAATCAATACATTATTTTGATATCAACAAGAAGGGGTTCGCTCTAAATTAAATATTTGTATCTCTTGTTCTTTAAGGTTGAATAACTATGTTGAATCAATATTTGATCAGTAAAAAATTATTACAATCTATCCAAATATGATAATACAGTGTATGGAATGAAAAACATGTGAAATTAAGATAATGTATGTTATAATATCATGGGAAAACCGAGGTATATTTGGAGTTTCTCAAGATCAAATGTGACTAGACACATACGTATGACCCCAATAAAATAGCGAAAATAGTTCAAAATATTTACATATCAAATATAGGGATGGAATCACGATTTTTTGAGGTAGCAAGCTAATAGGTTTTCCAGTTAATTTCTACTAATACATCTAATTGATTGATAAATTGTTTTTTAAAATTATTTATGCATGTTGTCTTGGTTGATTATGATTTATCATAAAACTGAGGTGTACAATGGAATAACTCCATATGTAATGAATTCCAAAATAATTAATGTGGAAAATATTAGATGTATCATACTATAAATTGTATGAAATTCAAAAATACACAGATAAAAAATTATATAGGGAAACATTGAATTCAATATTCAATTTCAAAGGTGATAGATAATCTATAAAAACATGTCAAAATATGAAATAATATCATTAAATAGATGGGATAAACCATTCTCACTGAAAGATACCTATTAATGCTTTCTTTGAAGAAAGAATTTGTATGAATGTTTTAAATATCCAATTAGGAGTTAAATTGTCAAAATATTGACAATACCATTTCTAAAATTGTATATGGAAAGGAACCCACATAGAAATACATATTATTAGTCGATATATTTACTTTATATTGAATTGATAGAATAATATAATGTTAAAATCTTATAGAGTTGAAGGGATATATCATAGATATTCATCCAAGAGTTTAATATTTGTTCTAAAAAATTGATAAAAATAGATTAATGTTATAATGATATCATGATAGTAAATGTATATATTTAAACATCCAATGTGACGAAGTTTAATTTTTAATGAACAATGTGAGTTTTATACTGAATAATATGTATCTAGATTAATGGGAATTTGTAGGGACAAAATAATATATATGATATACTAGATGATGAAAAAATGTATAATTAATATCTAATACATTTGATGTTTCTAGTATAAAATAAATCAACAAAAAAATAGTGGGTGATTGAACAACCCTTGTTCAAACAAAATAGATGAATGCACATAAGAAAAATAATTACTATTCATTTTAGAAAATAAATCATTTCATAATTCTACTATTAAAGCATATTGGTTGAAATATATGAGTATTGAGGTTGAGAAAATTGAGAAATAATGGGACTTGGGATGTTTCATCATGGTATGAACATTAATATATTTTCATCAAGGTATGAATATTAATATATTTTCACATCCAAATGCATATTACAAAAAAAATTCAATAAGTATGGAATTTTGAAATGGAATAAAGAACATATTATGTTAAAAGGATATACCCAAATTTATGGGCTTGATATTTATTAAAAAATTTCATTTGTATCATAGCATGAAAAATTAAAATACAATGATTTTATGAAATATTTATTTTCAAATAAATATCAATCTTTTGAATGTAACGCCCTGACCCCAGTTACCCAGAGCCGGTGCATTATTACATAACATTGGCATGATCACAAAAAAGATCAAATCTCGAAAGACCAATTGGTTTAGTAGCCTTGGAAGCATAAACATTTAAGGCAATATATAACTAAAACAAAATCCTTTTAATCTTGAACTTCAACATAGTATGGCAAAAGTAAAATGAAATAATTCCATTTACTTATTCACATGGATATTCTACTAATTGAATAATCACATGCAATATCAATATCCACTTTCATAATGATGGAATGCATAATGCCAGACTATCATAACCACATAGCCAAGGCCTCGTGCCAAGACTACAAATAAGATTTTTCCAAGGCCTTGTGCCAAGACACTAGTTTGTCTCATGAGACCTACCGATGCATCGAGGAGCTATAGCGGGCTCCACCCGTCACATATTAAGTCCAATGCATTCCCATATGAAAAGGTTTAATTATAACATAAACATTCGTATTAAAACTAGCATACGAAATGTCAATACTTTCTCCATAAACCATGAATGGTATAAAAATAACACATCCACAGTCAAACATATCACAAATCCTTCAATACATTATTGAAGTTTTGTATCATAATAAATCAACTTCATATAATAATAAAATCCATCAAAGGATGTTGACATAGATGAAATCAAAACTATTTGAGAGAAATATCTACTTTTTTTGAAATCATTTAAAAGTCACACATTTATTAATTAAAAAGAGATTTTTGAATCAAAGTGTCCCATACCACTTTGAAGATTTTGAAGGGAATTAAAATTTTACAAACATTCATGTCCATATAAATAAATCCTTAAAAACAATTTTGAAGACATGGACATTAATTAAAAAGATTTAGAAAGATAAACCATTAAAACATTTAAAATTCTGATTTTGATAAAGAGTATCTTTACGAAATTCTTAAAATATTCATTTTGAAATCATTTAAAAGTCAAATAATTATAAAATAAAAAATTTACTTTGAAAATATCCTTGTAAGCTTTTAAGGTAAGCTTTGAAAATTTTATAACGGTGGTAAATAACTGCACCAACTGTACAAGTTAAAAAAAACATTCTTACCTTAATTTTGTCAAAGAGGTTAAAAAGCACCTTGTTTGGAAAACTACAGAAAGATTACTTTATTAAACTCTTATAAAAAGTCAAACAAGGGAATAAATTACCTTAACCCATATTCTTTTAAATAGTAAAAAAATTTTGAAATACATTTTTAAGAAACATGGATGCGGATGATAAAGAGATCCCAGTAGATTATTACGTATAAACAACCTCGGATAATGAAGAGATTGTGAAATAACCCTTACCTTGTAGTTTCCCTTGGTTGAGGGTAGGTTAACCTCCTGTATAATGGTGAAATAATTGTTATTAAATTATACAATAATAATATATATTAATATGATATCATATATGAACTTTTAACATTGCTTTGTTAATAATATCTTAGTATTATCGTCATTTCGGGTGTTAACTTACTCATTGTCTTTTATATGTTTTGTTATGTAATCAATGTTTGTTATGGATAGGTTGTATCTTAATCATATCCAGAATGATATAAAGTCCTTAAAAATCATTTTCAAATCATCAAATGATAGTTATACTTGAATGGATATGATGGAGAATGAATCTCATCGCGTTCGTGGAGACGGTAGTCCGTACGTACGCACGAGCGACAATATCATTCATTTGATATTAAAATAATATATAAATTGATGTTATATCACATATTAATAATCATTAACATGTTATATTTATTATTTACATGAGTTACTCATCATTATTATACCCATCCAAACAATAATATATTGAATAAAAATTACACCACGACGTGGAGACGGTAAGCCGTACGTACGCACGTATGGTGACATGTTATTCAAAGGGTGGATAGAATTCTGAATATGGTTGTACCATATTTATAACAACATCACAGTATATATAAGATACTAGAGTTATTATTTTAGAATGGTAATAATAAAGAATGAAGAAGTGGAAGAAGAAAGGAACTTGGAAAAGAGTGGTGAAATCGCTACCTCTTCTTCGAGTTCTTCCTTTTGATTTGATCAAAAGGGATGCTTAGGTTGGCTTTCAGATCAAACTAAGGCCTCTAGTTTGTAGTGAGAGAAGTTGGGAGAGTATTTTGGCAGAGTTTGGCCTAACCAAAAGGCTTTGAAGGTGTGAGGAAATGATAATGAGGAGTGCCTTTTTATAAGAGGGTGAGGGGCACCTTTGGAAAAGCTAGAAATATTAATTTTCTAATAAATTCATATTCGGTTTCTAATGGCTCCAAAGTTGATTATTTAACTTTTAAGGTGGGGATGGGTCGAAAACAACTCAACAAATAGAATTTAGACAGGTTTGGGTACTTATATTAACCTTATCTTTAAGTATTGACTCTAAGTTAATTAGTTTCACTTTTTCAATGTCTTTTTGTATTTTTATATTATAAGGTTAATAAACTTACCATATTCATCCAAGCGACCCCAAACTGGTCCATTAATAATATAACTATCATGATATAAGTATATTGGCCGAACCTTAGATTTTTAGGAATTTAATATCAATTAATAATATAATATTTGTTTTAAAAACTCTTTTATGTCAATTTTGACACTATTCAATAGTTGATTTTTGTGAAACTCATAACAGAATTATTACTTCGAAAGAATTTATTTAAATCAATAATAACATGTCATATTAACTTATAAAATTATTGTAATTCATTAAAAGTCTCCAATTATATTTATTTGGGTATTTATAATATCAATTATTTTAAATTTTCACTATTATGGGAATTACTGCATCATAATTGTGTCATTAATAAATTAACTTATATAATGCCTAAAAATTATAAATAAAATATCATTATGTAGGAACTCTTTTTATCTTTATAATGAATATTTATATATGGAAATCCAACATATATAACCTTATGTAAAAATTGTTTTTCTAAAAGATATATGCGTGTGTCATTTTTGTATTCATTTTAACTTAATTAAAATAAAGTGTCCCCATCACCTACAAGTGGCTCCATGGGGTCCCAAAATCGACCCAAAGATTCCTATGGTCGAACAGGTATCAACCAATAAGGGTAGGACACGTTTTAGGGTAATTATTATTATTATAATATTATTTTGTAACCCTTTTTCTCGGATTTACCATTAACCATGGTAAATAAAATATTTACCGAAGTAATTATTCAAAATGTATAAAAATAAAAGTTACCTATTTACACAATTTGAAAATCCTGATTCCAAATATTGAATCCATTTTTCCAAATTCAAAACACATAAGTAGCAGAACTTAATTGAAAATTAATTCCCGTTGTTAAAACAAAAAGCGTGTTTTTAAGAGATAATAACTATCAAAAGATTGATACTTGTTTATGTTCGGTTTAATTGTGAAATTATGTCCAATGACCAACATTGTATTAAATGGTAAAAATATATTCTAAATATACTTTAAAACCACTCAAATTAATTATTTATCACTTTTAATTATTTTGATTAAAAAAGTTGTTTTTAATTAAAATTTAGTAATTTTCACTATTCATCAAAATATTAATGTTATCCGAAAAGTACCAAAATTTCACTTTAGGCTAAATTCGATATTCCGAATCCAAAAATGATATCCATTTGGAGAGATAAGATTTCAAAAAGTTGGTATTACTATTCATAACGGTTAGTTTGATTGGTTGTGGTGTGTGTTAAAACTCGAAGTTGCGTACAACACACGCTACTGTATTATTCAAAGGAAAGCATACCGTGGAAGCTTGGGATGTTTCATTTTAAATTTCTGATGTCCCCATTTAGCCAAAAAGTTTAAAATATTTTATTTAAAAAGGTTTCACTATTAAAAGTTAATAAAAGTGCAATACTGAAAATGAATTGGTTCTTACATTATTTCTAAGAAACTCGTAATATTGATTCTAAAATTATAAGGATATATTAGTTTAAAATTTAGTTAATACTATTCATAAAATCTTTTGAATGGCTTGTTTGGTAAGTCATGGTGCGATTGAACTTGGTGTTGCATGTAGTTCATGTTATTGAATTATTTTGAAGAAAAAACACACTATGAAATATTGGGGTGATACATTCTCCCCTACTTCAATAAATTAAGTCCTCGCAATTTAAAATTGATCTTCGAAAATAAAAGGTTGAAAATAGAAAATATCTTTGTTGAAAAACCCACATTGAAAATTGGGTTAGTAAAATTTATTCTTAATATGAGGAAAAGAGAAATGAAAGGGTCACCACCAAATTATGATCTCTTTTATGAGAATATTGGTGGGAATTGGAGACATTTAATTGGAGGAAAAACGTAAATATTTATAGGTAGTGATTGAGGTCATCAATCACAAACAAGCGTAAAATTGAGGTCCTTAAATTCATCAATCTATGATGATTTGAAATACCATCAGTTCAACAAAACATAGGGTATTAGGATAACACATTTTTGACGTTTCAAAATATCTTAGTTGAAATCCCACGTCGAAAAATGAATTAATGAGGCCTCTATTTAAAATAAATAGTGGAAAGTATGAAGATTACCGAAAATAACACATACTAGGGTTCCATGTAGGAAAATAATGATATGGAAAAGAAATCTAACCATCAATTATCTGATGGAGAGTGGTAGAGAACATGGCTATGAAAAGGCCAACAATCCCAAAGCCATAAATTAGTGATGATTTAAGGTACCATCTAGGACAACATTTTTGTTCAAAGTTCCTTTTCTTAATGTTGAGGAATTTATTTATGAGATTGGATAATATCATAAGGATATATACTTACTTTATAATTAGAGTTTTATCCATTAATAAATATCTACCACAAACTCATCTTTCACTCTAAAAGATAATAGAACGAAAAAAATATATTCTATTTATCCTATACATATAGGGTTCCAAAAAAATGAATTTATAATTCATCTACAAGATCATTAAAAAAACTACATTATTTAATCTCGGATATCACGTGGGTCAGTGGTAGGTGATACACCCTTGTAGCCCTTCGGTTGTGGGTTCAAGTCTCGCGGCCTTGCCGGATGCGACGGGTTGCCTTCCGACCTCCAGGTTGTCCTTTTATGGCAATCCAAAATAATCCAAACTAGAACTATC
Organism: Viscum album; assembly: GCA_963277665.1. Taxonomy (NCBI): domain Eukaryota; kingdom Viridiplantae; phylum Streptophyta; class Magnoliopsida; order Santalales; family Viscaceae; genus Viscum; species Viscum album. Next base: position 475,342,376 of record OY728126.1, read on the forward strand.
CAAAATACTTTAGTCCAAAATTTATAAAGAAGTTAAACACAATGAATATCCTTTTTTTCGTGTGATAACATGTGATCACCCTCATCATGTATTCTTTTAAAACACTGCAACATCGTGAATTATCATAAAACCATATTGATTACATTCATGATCCCTTATTCCTTATAGAATAATAGATATACTCCTTCAATCCAAAAATGTTGTAAACCCCAACAATGATGGAATATACAAATCATTAATCATTTTCAAGGTAGTCAAGAATATCCAATATAATTTATCCAAAACAATCATGTATTATTCTAAAATCACTACCTCTATATCAGAACCATATTATGGTTTTCCTTCTCTCAACCATATATTTTCCAAAATTTTGACCTGCTATTGAGTCACTTTTCTTTGTTCCACACAATCTCAAGTCTATAATGAAATAGTACTGCAGTACAATCCTTATATTCTTCATAATTATTATAACAAGTACATTGTTGATACAACTATCAAATGACATAATCAACACAAGAACTCTAATCATTCCTCTTCATCTGTGGTAGTAACATAACTTGATTATTATCTAATAGCATCATTTGAGGAATAGTCTGATGACTGGGACATAGGTTCGTGTATTGTCCAAACTCTTTGCAAATGAAGCATTGTACATTTTAAACCATTTTATTACACTTGCAGTCACGTACTTTGTGCCCTTTTCCTCCACACATATAACAAACTCCCATTCCTCTCAGGCAAGTTCAAAGGTGTTTCTTCCCACAGTTATCACATATGGGAAAATTATTCTTTTCCCTCTTCCCTTTATCAATCTTTCTCTCTTCCATCCTTTTCTTCTCTTGCTTCCCTTCAAATCCATAGGACTCAGTAAAATATTTACTTATCTTATCAACACATGATATTATTTCTTCATAAGATGATAATACATGGGAGACTATTTCTCTTATAAATTCTGGCTTTAGACCATGAAGGATGTGATCCTTCTTTCTCTTTGGATCAAGTGAATTGCGGGAGTTCTCATTCCTTCTACTGGGCGCCATTTCTAAACAATGGCATACACTAGATTAGTTTATGAATAACAATACCTAATCCCAAACTTTTAAAACACATATCATAAATTAAATAGTTTATTGATAAAATCCATAATCATAAAAATGTCTCATTTGAGGAAGTATATACTCATAAACCCTTCATAATGGTTTGTAAAGAAAACCAGAATTATCTTAAGCATATCCCCCAGGAGTGTCGTAACCAAGAGTGAAGCAAGGCCCGTTGTCGTGCACCAGTTCTCGTGCGAGTCTAACTCAAAGCGTTGTTTTCGGGTTTTACCCCTAGGTACATCTATGCCAGAGCCGCCTCTACCTGCTCGTATCCAGATAGGGATGTATTGCTCGGAAAACTCACAAAATCTCTACAATACCAAAATTCTAGGAAGTTCTTCTATATTAATCCTCAAAGTCATCTTAAATCTATGTGTTGTAATCATAGTTTATCTAAATCTAGCTTCCAAGGTTTGTACTAAACATACTCTGAAACCAACTGTAACGCCCTGACACCAGTTACCCAGAGTCGGTGCATTATTACATAACATTGGAATGATCACAAGAAAGATCAAATCTCGAAAGACTGATTGGTTTAGTAGCCTTGGAAGCACTAGATATATTCATAAAGTTTTACATTACATCATAAAGTGAAAAACTACTACAACAACATAATGTCTCCATAGTCCACACTATTATCCCCTCATAATATCCCTGTAGGTCATTCATAACTTAATTCTTCACATCCTGGGAAAAATAAAACATAGAAAAGGGGTGAGCTCAAATGCCCAGTAAGGATAACAATATAGCGGAAACTTTCCAAAATAAGCATAAACATTTAAGGCAATGTATAACTAAAACAAAATCCTTTTAAACATGAACTTCAACATAGTATGGAAAGAGTAAAATGAAATAATGCCATTTACTTATTTACTTGGATATTCTACTAATTGAATAATCACATGAAATATCAATAACCACTTTCATAATGATGGAATGCATAATTCCATACTATCATAACCACATTGCCAAGGCCTTGTGCCAAGACTACAAATAAGATTTTTCCAAGGCCTTGTGCCAAGACACTAGTTTGTCTCATGATACCTACTGATGAGTCGAGGAGCTATAGCGGGCTCCACCTGTCACATATTAAGTCCAATGCATTCCCATATGAAAAGGTTTAAACATAACATAAACTTTCTTATTAAAACTAGCATACGAAATGTCAATACTTTCTCCATAAACCATGAATGGTATAAAAATAACACATCCACAGTCAAACATATCACAAATCCTTCAATACATTATGGATGTTTTGTATCATAATAAATCAACTTCATATAATAATAAAATCCATCAAAGGATGTTGACTGAGATGAAATCAAAACTATTTGAGATAAATATCTCCTTTTTTTAAGTCATTTAAAAGTCACACATTTATTAATTAAAAAGAGATTTTTGAATCAAAGTGTCCCATACCACTTTGAAACTTTTGAAAGGAATTAACATTTTAAAAACATTCATGTACATATAAATAAATCCTTAAAAACCATTTTGATGACATGGACATTAATTAAAAATATTTAGAAAGATAAATCTTTAAAACATTTAAAATTCTGATTTTGATAATGAGTACCTTTCCGAAATTCTTAAAATATTCATTTTGAAATCATTTAAAAGTCACATAATTATAAATAAAACATTTACTTTGAAAATATCCTTGTAATCTTGTAAGGGAAGCTTTGACAATTTTATAACAGCGGTAAATAGCCGCACCCGCCGTATAAGTTAAAAAACATTCTTACCTTAATTTTGTCGAAGAGGTTAAAAAGAACCTTGTTTGGAAAACGACAGAAATATTCCTTTATAAAAATATTATAAAAATTAAAACAAGGGTATAAATAACCTTAACCCATATTATATTAAATAGTAAAAATGTTTTGAAATACATTTTTAAGAAACATGGATGTGGATGATAATGAGATCCTAGTAGATTATTACGTATAAACAACCTCGGATAATGAAGAGATTGTGAAATAACCCTTACTTTGTACTTTTCCTTGGTTGAGGGTAGGTTATTCTCCTTTATAATGGTGAAATAATTGTTATTAAATTATACAAGAATCATATATATTAATATGATATCATATTTGATCTTTTAACATTGCTTTGTTAATAATATCTTAGTATTATCGTCGTTTCGGGTGTTAACTTACTCGTTTTATTTTATATGTTTTGTTACGTAAGCCATGATTGTTATGGATAGGTTGTATCTTAATCATATCCAGAATGATATCAAGTCCTTAATCATCATTTTTAAATCATCAAATGATAATTATACTTGAATGGATACGATAGAGAATGAATCTTATCGCGTTCGTGGAGATGGTAGTCCGTACGTACGCACGATCGAAAATATCATTCTTTTGATATTAAAATAATATATAAATGGATGTTATATCATATATAAAGAATCATTAACATGTTATATTTATTATTTACATGAGTTACACATCATTATTATACCCATCCATACAATAATATATTGAATAACAATTACACCACGACGTGGAGACGGTAAGCCGTACGTACGCACTTATGGTGAAATGTTATTCAAAGGGTGGATAGAATACTGAATATGGTTGTACCATATTTATAATAACATAATAGTTTTTATAAGATACTGGATTTATTATTTTAGAATGGTAAAAACAAAGAAAGAAGAAATGGAAGAAGAAAGGAACTTGGAAAAGTGTGGTGAAATCATTACCTCTTCTTCGAGTTCTTCCTTTTGATTTGATCAAAAGGACTCCATAGGTTGGCTTTCTGATCAATATATGGCCTCTAGGTTGTAGTTAGGGAAGTTGGGAGAGTATTTGGGCAGATTTTGGCCGAACAAAAAGACTATGAAGGTGTGAGGAAATGAGAAGGAGGAGTGCCTTTTTATAAGAGGAGTGAGGGCCACCTTTGGAAAAGCTAGAAATATTAATTTATAATAAATTCATATTCGGTTTGTAATGGCTCCAAAGATGATTATTTAAATTTTAAGGTGGGTATGGGTCGAAAAAAACTCAACCAATTGAATTTATACAGGTTGGGGTACTTATATGAACCTTTTATTTATGTATTAACTCTAAGTTAATTAGTTTCACTTTTACAATGTCTCTTTGTATTTTTATATTATATGTTTAATAAACATACCATATAAATCCAAGCGACACCCAAGTGGTCCATTAATTATATAACTATCATGATATAAGTCACTTGGCCGAAACTTAGATTTTTAGAAATTTAATATCAATTAATAATATAATATTTGTTTAAAAACTCTTTTATGTCAATGTTGACACTATTCAATAGTTGATTTTTGTGAAACTCATAACAGAATGACTTCTTCAAAATAATTTAATTAAATCAATCCTAACATGTCATATTAACTTAGATAATTATTTTAATTCATAAAAAGTCTCAAATTATATTTATTTTGGTATTTATAATATCAATTATTTTAAATTTTAACTATTATGGGAATTACTGCATCATCATTGTGTAATAAATAAATTAAATTATTTAATGTCTAAAAATTATAAATAAAATAACATTATGTAGGAATTTTTTTTATCTTTCTAATGAATATTTATAGTCGAAAATCCATCATAGATAACCCTATGTAAAAAAAATATTTCTAAAAGATATATGCTTGTGTCATTTTTGTATTCATTTTAACTTAATTAAAATAAAGTGTCCCTATCACCGACAAGTGGCTCCATGGGGTCCCAAAATCGACCCAAAGATGCCTATGGTCGAACAGGTATCAACTAATAAGTATAGGACACGTTTTAGGGTAATTTATTATTATTATAATATTATTTTTTAACCCTTATTTATCAGATTTACCTTTAACCATGGTAAATAAAATATTTACCGAAGTAATTATTCAAAATGTCAAAAAATAAAAGTTACCTATTTACACAATTTGAACATCCTGATTCCAAATATGAAATCCATTTTTCCAAATTCAAAACATAGAAGTGGCAGAAATTAATTTAAAATTAATTCCTGTTGTTAAAACAAAAAGCTTGTTTTTCAGAGATAATAACTATCAAAAGATTGATACTTGTTTATATTCAGTTTAATTGTGAAATTATGTCCAATGAACAACATTTTATTAAATGGTAAAAATATATTCTAAATATACTTTAAAACCACTCAAATTAATTATTTATCACTATTAATTATTTTGATTAAAAAAGTTGTTTTTAATTAAAATTTAGTAATTTTCACTATTCATCAAAATATTAAAGTTATCCGAAACGTACCAAAATTTCACCTTAAGCTAAATTCGATATTCCGAATCCAAAAACTAAGTCCATGTTGAGAGATAAAATTTCAAAAAGTTGGTATTACTATTCATAACGGCTATTTTGATTGGTTGTGGTGTGTGTTAAAACTCAAAATTGCGTACAACACACGCTACTGTATTATTCAAAAGGAAAGCGTACCGTGGAAGCTTGGGATGTTTCATTTTAAATTTTTGATGTCCCCATTTAGTCAAAAAGTTTAAAATATTGTATTTAAAAAGGATTCACTCTTAAATGTTAATAAAATTGCAATACTGAAAATGAATTGGTTCTTACATTATGTCTAAGAAACTCGTAATATGGATTCTAAAATTATAAGGATATATTAGTTTAAAATTTAGTTAATACTATTCATAACCTCTTTTGAATGGCTTTTTTGGTAAGTCATGGTGCGATTGAACTCGGTGTTGCATGTAGTGCAAGTTATTGTATTATTTTGAAGAAATAACACACTATGAAATCTTGGGGTGTTACATTTAAAGCATGTGTTACACACAAGATTGATTTTTTACAAATCATGATATAATATATTGTTTTTACATAGCCGTTAAATTGGAGGTTATAGATATAAATAAATAAATCATGAATATTTTATTATGGTTCATTTATTAAATAATTTCATTTGTTATCAATAAATTAGATGATAAAATAAAACACATTTTAATGTAAAATAAATTTTTTTTCAAGAAACTATATTAAAGAAGACAATGTGTTTTTATCATAATAAATTAAATTAATCAGTATTTTTGGATGATCATAATGAAATTTATATATTATATTTTCAATAAAATGTTTCATAATTCATCTAGAATAATTTTATTTCTCATCATATAAGGAGAAATATAATTTTATTCTTAAAACATTATTTCTATAGAAAATGGGTTCATCATGTTTTTAACACATTTTTTAAAACAAAAATATTCAAATTGTATAACTTTTTTTCAAATAAAATTTATTTATTTATTTTATTAAACATATAAAGATTTTTTTTAATTGCTGTGAATTTTATTAAAAAATAATATTTTTTATTAATAGTGAAAAATATTTTTTTAATACAAATTGTTATTTCGTTCAATGAATTTAGACATGTACATTTTTATGTAAAATTGTTTGAAAATTAAAATAAAATGAAAAAATTTATTATTATCCTAATTTATATCATTGAAAATAGTTTTATTTTAAATTTATAAACATAATCATTTTTTACATAAGAATACTTTTTTTAAAACAACTTTTTTCACCAATGTGGATTTTATTGGGAATTAAATTATACCTCTGTTGTTAATTTAAATTTTCTTAATTTTTACCAAATTTGGAATTAAAATAATTTATATCTGGTAATATAGTATTATTAATAATTTTGTTTAATGAATAGTAAAAATTGTAAGAATTAAGTTCTGTGGTTATGGTTAAAACATAGTTTTTCACGCTTCATACACTAGTATTAGAATTAATATTACATAAACAAAGTTTTTTTTCTTAAATATGATTTAAAATTTATAATCATTGGTTATAAATTATATAATATGTCTCACTGTAATTTATGTCTTAAATGACAAATTATCTAAACAAAAAACTAGTTATCATGGTGAGATGAAAAATTCAAAATGTGGATAACCTTATAAGTAATGGGAATACATTCTTAAAACATGTTGCATTTTTTGTGTAGTATGTGTTTCAGGACCTTATAATCCCTCCAAATCATTATATTTTTAATTTTGGTGCAACTTTTATTGATATTGACATCCCATCATTGAATAATTTTTGGTATTTTCAAAAATAACACTCCTCAATTAAAAAGGGAACATCACCTACTATTTCATGAAAAAATAATAAATACTAGGTTTATAAAAATACCTACATGAATCCCATAATTACATCTATACCAACATTCAAAATATCTAGTATTTATTATAAAACACTCTCATGAAATAATCTGGTGAAATTATAAAGAGGATGTATAAAAGAATATGTATAATTCTTAAACAATAATTTATCTATTATTTCTTCTTACACCTATATAAAATATTCTGAAACATTTCTGAAATAATAACATAAGTATCATATATATTCTGTGACATTATTTGGTAAATTTATTTTCCTATGTCCATTTCCACTTCCATCAAATCCTAAATGAAAGTGTCGATTGTGTGTACAGTGGACTACCTCCTCCGGAATATATGTAATTCATTTTCAGCAAATTCATCTCATGGATGGATATAATGATATAATTTATGTATGTATATATATATATATATATATGATTTTATGACATAATTATACACCTTAAATTATAATTTTAAATATACCCTCTTCCATTCAAATCTATTGGAAAACAATAATGTCACTTCGGTGTATATATGGACTACCACTTCCCTAAATCGATTAGACATATTTTTAATTTTATTATTACAAAGAAAATAATAAAGTTAGATTTATTTAATATATTATATATATAATTAACATTTTCATGTAATGGTGAAATATTATTTTTCTTAATTTTTTTCCATCAGTTGAAAATTGAATACAACATTCATATATACATAAGACATACTATATCCATTAATAGTGTAATTAAATTTTTTATATCTAAATATTATGGATGAATATAATTTTTTTTATAATAAATAAATATATTATTTATATCATGATTATTATTTTGGGTATTATTGGATAATCATAAATGTTGACAGACCAAAACTGATGAAATAAATCATACATGAAAGATAAAGAAATTATCACTGAGAATATTTATTTTAATAAATATCTCTTAATAAAATGGAAGTAAAAGAATAAAAGTAAATCATATACTTTTTTATATATATTATTATATTACATTAATAAATTTATAATAAATATATATGTATTATAAATGATGTAAAAACATATATAATGGAAGTGAGACATTGGGTACTTGATTATCATCTTGCATTATATTTTTGAGAAAGATTCCCTATTCCTACTTTTTTCTTCTAGGTGGTGAATATACTAAACCTGAATGTATTTTATGGTCCATATAATGATTTTAGGGGATTTAAATACCAATATTTTTTTCATACCATGAAGGGGATTATTATTCAAAAATTACTGATGTTGTATGGGTTTTATTATACAATTCAATTGTTTATAATGAATTTTTACGACTATGATTACAATGATGAACCATATTATATATATTTCATGAAAATAATGATGTTTATTATTTTTTATTTAATTTGACAAATTATATGATTTCCTTTATTTTTAACTCTTTGTTATTCTATGTTGGAAAATAATTAATTGAAAACGACTTCATTTTTATCCACGTCTGAACATCCTTATTCTTATATCTCTATTTATTTTAAAAAATTTCTCAATAATGTTTTTAAAATTATTAAATGTACTTGTAATGTCATTTTAACCCATGTTTATGTTTATTTAAATGGTTAACCATCATTATTTCATTTTCTCATGGAGTTACTATTGGTTTTTTTACCTACAATATAAAATGATTATTTGTTTTAACATACTCTCCATGAATCTAATTTTCTAATGACATGACCCCTAAATAATTGGAATATTATCTTTCAGGTTTTCAAGGTTATTCATTAAAAAATGTATTATTTTTTTGATGTTTTTTTAATTATGAATATGTATTTTCAAAATCAGAATCATATTTTTCCACTTGTTATGCATTAATAAAATACTTATTAAACTAATTTCATTATCATGGTTTATTATATGATGAATTATTTCATGGTAGACATATATATTATATTTATTTTGTGATGGGTGGTGTTGTTATTATATATCACTCTAATGAATTATGTAATTATTACCTTTATCTATGATTAATGGGTACATAGTAGGTTATCTCAAGAACATAAGTGATCATTTGGGAGGTTATCTAATGTTAAATAAAATAGCATACATTAGAGGCTATCTAAACCCCAATGTAGGTAAAACAGTTGTTATCCCAAGATTTACATTTTACTAATATCATAAAGGGAATCATTGATATAAATTTATTTTATTCTTATGAGTATATAATATATAAATGCATTATTCCAATTATATTCTCTCATGAATTATGTGAAGTGGTCATTGATCAGTTAGATACCACTTATAGGGTTTCTGAATTTGTGTTATACTATTTTTAAAAAATATTTTATTTTGATTTGACCTATGTGACTAAGTAAAGTCTCAATCCTTTGACATTGATAATCAGCCTCACCATATAAATAATAACAAAATAATATGAGAATAAAACACATGTGGATTTATAATTATTTGTACCAACACATAATTCCTTCAATGTTTGTTAGACCCATAAACACTAAATTTCCACTTTCTAAAAAGGTTTTTACAATAGTAATTTGTTATACCATATAGTTACTTACTGGTTATACCCTCAGTCCCAATCATCCCTCAACAGTTGGTTAGACCTCCCAACCAAACCTTATTAATTGATATTGTTTAGATCCCCCAATAAAAATATTCAAGAAACTAGTTAGACCCCACAACAATATATTTTGACATCGTATATTTGATCAACTATTGAAATATCAATTGAATATCGTCCTCCAAATGCTCATTGGATCACACTAGATTGTGTACAACTTTAAGTACCTTTTCACTAAAATTGTTCATGCCCAAAAAAACTCAGATCTCTGTATAATATCAGCTGGCTCAATAAAAATAAACTTGAGCATGAATTGTTTCTTATATTGAGGACATGGCCTCACATAACAAAGAAAACATAGATAATGAAATATTTTGAAACAATGATAGAAAAATAGCATGGCTTCAGTATCAAATCATTTCACACTAATTAGAAAATATAAATTTCAGGTGCATTTATTCAACCATCATGCATGAACATAGTAACATGTATGACTCATTATTCATAAAAGTGTAAAAAATTCATGGACTTATCATTATTTTTTTATATATATAGGTGTTGTTGAATGCATACAAAAACACACTTCATTTTTTATTATTCTTTAATATAAAATCAATAATTTATACACATACTATAAACAACATTCATAATTTTTCAAATGATTAAGCAATGACATGTGCATTTACACAGTTACATATACATGGATAGACTGAATTTCTACTTTCATTCATTTATTCATGCACAATCCATTCCTCTTTACTTATTTATCAAAACAAGAATCAATTCACCACATTATCAATAAAGAAATCTTCTAAATGAAAGAGTTATTCTAAAAAATTCTACCTTATTCACACTTAAATTTGTCAAAAATAGTGAAATACCTAATTTAGTTTTTCCAAATTATGTGCAAACATGAATGATTATATAATTTTCATGTGTTCATGACCATATTTCCAAGACATAGTGTGTGTATAAACTATTTAAGTGTCCCTCAATGATTTTTTTCTCAAACATCAAATGTTATACATGTAGGGGTATTATGAAATTCAGATAGTTTCATGAAACACTATTCTTCAGAACACAAATAAATCTGAAATTCACATATGATTTTCAATGCGGGAACCCTATTATTCATGCAATACATAGTAATAGAGAAACTCATTTTCATAAACTAAAGGGATTTATGATGATTTTTTTTTCTGAAATTAAATATTCTTAATTACTCATCTACATATTACAGGATTAGGCCTTAGTATTTTTAGGCAACTAAGCACTGAAATAACTCTTGTTAAATGCATCAGTACCTCAAATCTTATTTTCATAGTCTTCAAAAAAAATCATCTTCACACCGTAAATACTAGTTTGGTTTATATTAATATTATAAAAATTAATGTTTATTTTTCATTTTGAACATGTTATAATTATTTGAATAAATAAATAGTTTTTGAAAGACTTGGTTTGAGATTTGTTTATAATAGTAATGGAAATATCCCAATGCATTTTACTCCTTGAGAAAGAAATGTAGGGGAAAACATTGCTTGCTTGATCCAATGGTTGGGATGATTTGATCAAAAGGATGGAATGGATTTGAGGATCACATGAGATGATCAGATCTCTAGGATTAATCATCCAATATATCATATGATCATAATTTCTTCAAGGATACTGTGATTTTATTAAATTCATTCCCACATAGATTTGTTAGGATTTTTTATGTTACTTAATAATATAAGGCATGTGTGTATCAAAAATAATTGTTTACTAGTCCACTCACATCACTACCCAGCACCACCTCATACCTATGGTCATTTCCACCACCATCCAGTCACGCACGATGGAACCAAACTACACCCATGTGACTCTATATACACACTCATCTTCCCACTATTCCCTATAATAGTTCTCTCAGGTAGGCTCCCTCATCTTTGGTTAACCCAATAAGGTACCACAAAGAATTTGGTCAAGATACCTTTTTTTTCATGATGGTTTGATCATTGTTTTTTTAATTTCATTAATAAGTTATAGAACATTCCATATAAAATAGAAAACAATCCCTCTCAAAATTAAAACAAAAAAAATAAACTCATTTTCCTGATAAACATTATTTTTCATCAAATTGAATTATTTTTACTCTAATAACTATTGTAAAAATTGTTTCAACTCAAAAAACAAATGACACATGTCTTCAAAACGTTATAAAATATCTATAATCACCATATTTTGGAAATTTAAAACATATTTAAAACCTTCATCTAATTCGATTTTAAAACAATGAAATTTCATTAGAAATTTCATTCTCTGACTTTTTATTTTTTTTCAATACTCAAATGATGTAAATATGTTTACATTTCTATCATTCCCTTGATGTAAATTAATTAAAAGGTGAGTTCTTGAGTTCAAACTTCTATCAGAATATGCTCTAATTTTGAATTTTAAAAGAATAATACCCCACCCAACAATGGATATGAGATTTCAATTAATAAAATTTTAGTCTACATGAGCAATACTATTGTAGAATGAAATAGATGTGTCGCCTAAGAATCAATGCCTTACAAATATTTTAATGTGATACTATTTGCTAACTAGTTTCAAAAAACATCAAATCATTGGGAATATATTGGAAAATTTTGGTACAACATTTCTTGCACACATCATAACAAATGAATCATAATGTTCAAGTGTAAAAAAAAGCATCCTTTAAAATTTATTGAAATCGTTATAGGGTGGTTATTATTTTTAGAAGATTGTGAATATTGTATAGCATCAATTAATTTATTCTCCAACAAAATAGATCAAACCAAATCCTCTGATTCCATGAATAGAAGTAAAAAATCTTTTAAATAAGGGAATAAGAAGAAACCTCTTTGTTCATTATAAATAGAATGAATTATGAGAGTTTCCTCTCATGATTTATTCTCCCTTATTCATTATAAACAATTATTTGGAATATTTCTACATAAAATATTGGGATATTATAAATTTCATACAATGTATTGGGTGATGCCCAATTTTTTTAAATCCTTCACACATCATAATTTTCAATTAATTATTTGTAGATGAATCCATAACATCATTAAATTCATTAGCTGTCACCACTAGAATTATTTTTCTTTAACAATCTTCTAAAAATTTTAAACTATATTAGCTTCTGACAAAAATTCACTAGTGACTGTAGATTTCTTCAATGTCTGACTTCTCTTCTCATATTCATTATGTGGAATCTCACTTGTTAAATAAAATCTACATTTCTGAGTTTTGTGACCATCTTGAACACATCTCCTACATTATTCATTCAAATATTCGTAAAAGTTTTGATTTGATAGATTAAATGATGTCTCAATGAAATGATTACATTTCTGATAGTCTGATCTCATCTACTCAAAATTTCTCCCCCTGGATTCATGCCTTCTTCTTGGGAGTGACATGTTATACCATCATGAAAACGTTTTATGTCTAAACACTCAACAACACCAAAAGAAGCATCTAAAACATGATCATAAGAACATAGAGAAATTTACCTCTAATGATTTTGGTTGTTTAATTTTCCATGAATATGGATGTATCTACAATGAATAAAATATTAAAGCTAGATTAGTACTTTTTTTTGGGAAATGGATTATCATTTTTTTCTTTTGGTCTAGTTATATTTTGTGTTTCTTTTTAGATCTTCATGTTTTAAAATACCAAATGTACATTTAGATTCATTAAGTGTTGAATCAACCTTATTATCTAAACCCTAATTCCAAGAAACATTATAATATTCAACCTTAATATCAAAAAAAATTGGTTAAATATTCACTAAAATTTATATACTCACATTGAGCTACATGACACAAATATTATGTAACATATAATTATTCCTATTTCTTAAAAATTAATTCTTATTTAACATTAACGATTTTCTCAAATTAACTACATTAAAATGATTTTTTTGTTCTAATCATCAAATACTGACTCCCCTTATAATTATTTTTATTTCATCATTTATCCATTTTCCATTTATATTGGCTTTATTCATATAATTTTGTCTTATTTCATCTATAGGGATATTCTATTTTTGGAAACGTTCATTATTAACAAAGGAGATCTTTCCATTTTATTTCATCACTATTTTAATTTCTACATTGAGTTGAATACTAAACAAAAGACTATATTCTAGGATACCTTTTAAAATATAATCTATGTTAGTACTCTCATCACCTTTATAAACATTAAATGATTATATCTATTTCATGGATTTACCCATAAGGCACATTTTATTTTAAGAATATCTACAATCTTGTGACTCACAAAATGATGATGTAATTATTCTATTTATATACTAATCATATACATATTATTTTTTGTAAACCTATTAATAATAATCTTCCATATAATTTTCTAATACTTCTTATCATTATCATTTCATTTAGTATCCTCATCCGTGTTTTATGTATAGGTACCATGAAAATGGACACTATTGTGAAATTCCCAACACATTGGTGGTATTTTTTTATTTCCATTCCATCACCACCTTTTTGACATTCTTGTAAACAACTCCATCATTTTAATGAAATATTACTCTACTTCTTTGGCATTAGAATCACTTGATTCTAGTTCTTTAATTTTATATTTATCTATTTCATTGTTTTAATGGCCATCTCATCTCTCACCATTTTTTTGAATGTTTTCTCTTTTATCATTTCGAAATATATACTGGTATTATGATGTTATTAAAATGATATATATTCTATCCCATATAGTGTATAAATATTTGAGTCAAATCTATCTAGGAAATTTCTCATAGCCTTTTTCACAATTTTGAATCATCCAACTTACCAAAAAATACCTATTAAATTGATGAAAATGTCATTTAGTCTGGTAATATAGTCATTAATAAATACATTATCAAACATTTTTATATCATATAATTAGGTTTTATAGATTCTAAAATTGGATTCTCTGACTTTAAGATTTTCTTCACAACTACTTCTCTGTTTATACAAGATCTCCTTGAATGTTTGGATACACATCACTTTAGTATTACTATTTTTTGATAAATCCATCAATATTTCATTGTGGTCCATTTAATAAAAATATATATTTTTTATTTTGGCTTTACTAATATAATTTTTTATTAATATGTGGTAAAAACATTTTTGGGTCATCTCTAAATTTTAGGACAATATAATGATGGTAAGGAAGAATCATATTCCAAAAAAATTGGATATTCATTCCCTAAAAAGTAGGAACTACTTAGATAATCATTAAATTAAAATTCTACTTTTCTTAGAAATAAATTTAGACATATTAAGGGAACCTTTTCCTCTGATACTAGTTCATGTTTTCTAGGATCAGTTAGATACCACTAAGAGGTGAAGTTGATCAATGGTGTACTATTATTAAAAGATATTTTACATTTGATTCATCCTATATGACTGATTAATGTCTCAATCCATGATATTTAATAATCAACCTCACCCTGTAATTAATATCATAAAATGAAAACATAGTAGATCGGGTTTTACAAGGTTCGTTATGAAGACCAAGTCGATATCATATAAGAAAGACCCCCTAACATGGATTCTCCACTATATTAGAAGGTGATTACAATATTAATTGGTTATACCACCCAATTACAAATATGTTATACCCCTAGATGAACCTTCTTCATAGTGATGGGTTATACCCCCATATCATAGTAGTCAAGGAAATGGTTAGGCCTCCCCTCCCCCCAATATATGTTTAAACATCAGATGTTTGATCCATAGTAGAATCATCAACTGATGAACCTACCACGTAAGATCATTGGAAACTCTGTCTTGAGAATGTTTTTAATATTACCATTTAATATAAGCTAGTCAGGATAAAAAACATTGGTCACTATATATAATCAACTCTCTCAGTTGAAAACTGTTTGGGTAAAATTTATTTCCCATACTAAAGACACAACATCTCTAAACAATGAAAACATAGATATAAAAATATTTCAAACACTATATGAAAAAATATCCCAGATTTAGTCCAAAATCATATATAAAGGATTGTGAAATATATATTTTATGTGCATTTATTCATCACTCATTAATGAACATAAATGAATGGATGAATAATTCTTCATACCAGTATAAATAATGCTTGGAATTCTCATTAATTTTTCTTTATTAAATTATCAATGAATTAATTCATAAACACTCTCACTCACGTGTGTTGGCACCAAAATTCAAGATAGAGATGATCCCCAAATAAGGCCCCATTGACTGCCTCGCGATGCCACTTCGCGAAGGCCCCAGCAATGTGGCCACCACGAAGAAAGGAGGTGGGACGCTCTCCAACCACATTTGATGTTCGCGAGGCCGTCATAAAGCAAGGAGGTGGGACGCTCTGCGACTGCATTTGACGTTCGTGAGTCTCCAACGAAGCAATGAGGTGGGCCACTCAGTGACCACATTTGACGTTCGTGAGCCTACTCTGATGCTACCAAGTCACTCTTCGCGTCGTGTGAGCTCTACTTCACAGCACCTCTGGCCTATAAATACCAATCCCCACTAAGCCCAATGGATGGAAAATCTGACCTTTCGACTTCCCAGCTCCCGAATCGCGAGGCATCTTTATGCTCTGTAAACCATGATCTCTGTGGGCAACTTCTGCTTTGTGAGGATCCTCTCATTTGTCTTGTTTTGATCCCCTCTTCTGAGAGGGATTCCTTTCACGAATCCTAAGGGCCTTTGTGATTTAAGGGGATCCCCAAGGGGACCCTAGTCATCGCAGAGCATTTATACTTCATGAAACACCCTTCATGTACACATGATATACATGCTAAGGCAAGGGTACTATACTTATCCAAGCACATTGCTTCCTGAAACCTTGCTTCATGAAGCACCTTTTCTCTGTGAGGTAGTGCTCCGCGAATGCCCTTCCACTTCTTAAAGCACCTCCCATATGCACCTTTTCCCTGTGCTTAGGCTAAGGCTCCCCCTTGGCAAAGCACACCCCTTTTCTTGTGTCCTCCACCACACGGAGCAATAGAGCTTCACAAGGACCCTGCATATAGACCCCTCTGCTTGTAAAATAATTTTCCCATGTGGCCCTCCAGGTATGCATGATTTGACTTCAAAGTCCCTTGGAAGATACTGCCTGTTGAATTGCTTCGCCTCATCCTTCGTCACATAGGCACACTAACAAAAATTGCTTCTTCACAAAGCCATTCTAACATGGGCCTCTTGATGGTTTGCTCCGTGACACCCCCTCACCATGGCATTGACGATGCCTTTCCTCCCACAAGGAGCAGAGGGTACCGGTTATGTAAGTACTAGGGGTGCGGAACAAGCCCACCTCAACCGAGCTACAGGACAATAAACTGTCAAGAACCATCGTCCTCAGCACATGATGGTAAACTGTGACCTCCCCCCATGCCTCACACGTGGGGTTCCCGCACCTTTGACATTCTTCACACCTCTTCTCTCCATAGGGGATGATATTTTCCTTCTAGGAGTGGTGTTTTTCCATAGGGGGAGGGCAGCAACTTTGATGTAAGCCCATAGTTTTCTTTTTAGGAGGTAGCTTCCCTGTCCTAATTTCATCTTCGGACCCCAAGGCCGGCAAAGGGCATGATAGGGAATAGGGATCCTCCTTTCTTCGGTCCCATGTCACTCTCCCACTACACTTTTTCACAAATGGTCCTCCATCCTGGAGTAAGTCCCAATAATTCTCTCCTTGGGAAGCTCCACGTGTAAGCCCCATTCCACTTCCCATGGACGCACCATTTGTGACATGGTCATCAGGCCTTTACTACCTCTTGTTTCCCACACCGAGCATGACTCACGTGAGCTTAGAGTATACATAGACCAAGAAATCCCCCCATCCTCCAAGTCATTAAATTGTATTCACCACTCGAACAACAGGGACTATGATCCATATCAAGGCATGGTACGTAGGATGTCTCCACGAGGTTCAAGCCCCACCACCTTGGGCAGCCTCAGAGTGTAAGCCCCAATCTATCCCGAACCATGGGGACTTTGATCCAGGTCAAGGCATGGTACGTAGGAAGACTCCATAAGTTTCAAGCCCCAACACCTTAGGAATCCTAGAGTTGATGACCCACACCCTTCCTTAACTACGGGGACTTTGATCCATGTCATGGAATGGTACGTAGGAAGCCTCCATGAGATTCAATCCCCAAAACCATGGGACTCCTTAGAGTGTAAGACCTAATCCAACCCGAACTATGAGGAATTTGATCCATGTCAAGGCATGGTACGTAGGAATCCACCACAAGGTTCAATCCCACCACCCAGTCATTCCATCCTCCTTCACATCGGTTCACCAACACCCTAGGAAACCTAGAGTGTAAGCCCACACCCTTCCCAAATTATGGGGACTTTGATCCATGTCAAGGCATGGTACGTAGGAAGCCTCCAAGTGGTTGAAGCCCCAAAACCATGGGCCACCTCAGATTGTAAACCCCAGTCCAACCCAAACTATGAGGACTTTGATCCATGTCACGGTATGGTACGTAGGAAGCCTCCACGAGGATCAATCCCACCACCCGTTCATTCCGACCTCCTTCACATCGGTTCACCAAACACCATGGGCAGCCTAGAGTGTAAGCCCCAATCCATCCTAAACTATGGGGACTCTGATCCATGTCAAGGCATGGTACGTAGGAGTCCTCCACGAGGTTGAAGCCCCAACACCTTGGGCAGCCTAGAGTTTAATCCCCACACCCTTCCCGAACTACTAGGACTTTGATCCATGTCAAGGCATGGTACATAGGAAACCTCCATGAGGTTCAAGCCCCAACACCATTGGAAACCGAGAGTGTAATCCCCACACCATCGGAACTACGTGGTCTTTGATCCATGTTAAGGAATGGTACGTAGGAAGCCTCCCTGAGGTTCAATCCCACCATCCACGTGGACCCCATGTCCTCCTTCACATTGGTTCATCGACTCCGCCCCATATCCGAACAACGTGGACTTTGATCCATGCCAAGGAAAGGTATGTAAGAAGACCCCCTGAGGTTCAATCCCAACAATCATTGGCCCTGACCTCTCCGTGTCATTGTGCCCAGCCCATATCCATCTGAACTACATGGACTTTGATCCATGTAAAGGCATGTTACGTAGGAAGCCTCCACGAGGTTCAAACCCACCACCCGGTCATTATGAAATCTTTTATATCAGTTCACCCATGTCCCTTATGATGTTAAACTATCATCACATCCAGTGGTATGCTGTTGTGACACCACTTAGTGGTAAGTTGTGGAAACCCCCAATCGTCGGTAAGTTGTCGACATATGAACTACACAGACTTTGATTCCCTACCACGAGGATACATAGGACATATTTTTTAGGATCAAGACCAACACAACCATCATCTCCATGATGGTCTCATCCCATTCACCATCCCCATCAACCGATACATCATCCACACTGATCCTTACTCAGGCCGCCACATCCTAGTGGGACCATTCGATTCCATTCCCTGTTCTGTCTAACAACATTAGGGCACCCACCCACGTGTTGACCCTTGTATCAGTGTTCCCTCTAGGGTGTTCCTCAATCTAATCCACTATAGTCATTGTTCTGATCAGCCTGATCCATCTTTGATGTATGTTAAACTTGTGGCATACCATGTGTTAAACATGGTAAGCTAAGGAAAACCTCAAATACATGTCCATGGAATATGATTCCCTGCGTTCGACATGGGATGCCTCGGGCTTCAGCACCATCGACAAGCCCTATAATAAGGGACAGAAGATAGACATTCCAATCACATAATGTCCAGACATGCCAGTGATTCCCCACGTGACTACTCCCCTAAAAGAGAGTTGATGACCTGAATGGACCCCTTGGAATGTCCTGACAGAAGCAACGTAATTAACTAGGGTCCATGACTATATGGATCCAGGAAGAGTTTCATGAAAAACTTCTTACGTCTATGAGGGAAACCCAGACTAGGTGACGAGTTCTAAGGTGGAATCCATGAAAGGAAGTACTGACATCCCATCATCCAATTTTAATCAAGGAGAAGATGTCCCTAAATAAGGAATGGATGTCGCTTGCCTTTGGAAAGCAGGAATGCAGTGTAACTTCCACATGTTCCCTACAAGATTGACATGTGTGCCCCAGTAAAAGTGTCAAAAATAGAAATGGTGAACCCAACGTGAAGGTCTTCTCTTCAATATGGAGATTAGTAGTGCTCGTGGCATCAATAGATTGATGTGTCACTCGATCCAGCTATCTCGCGCTAGGTACCTCTAAGAAAACAATGGGCCTAACATGAAACACACCAGAAGTTGGGGCAGGTAAACGTTGGGCATTCCGTTCTGCGACATTGTCATTTTGGATCCCTTTTAATGGTCATAGAATTCGGGATGGAATTGGGGCATTGGTAGTTGATTTCTTTTCTTTTAGCACTTATGAGTTCATCTCTCTTCTTCTCAAGAATCAGGTTGCGGTCGTAGGAACGCGATCACCACGCACCCGTCTATGCAGGGGTAGGGGAAACTCCAGTACACACTAGTGCAGAAAACGTTTTTTACATCGGTTATTTTTAATTCTTTACGTCGGTTTCTAGCCGACGTTAATACGTGCGACATTATAAATAAGTTTTTTGACGTCGGTTATTTAAAAACCAACGTCAAAAACATAAAATCGCGATGTTTATCATGTCGGTTATTTTAGAACCGACGTGATAAAGGGCCTAGAGAATGGTTTATCACGTCGGTTATTTTAGAACCGACGTGATAAAAGGCCTGGAGAATGGTTTATCACGTCGGTTATCGAAGAACCGATGTGATAAACGGCCTGGACAATGGTTTATCACGTCCATTCTTAAACAACCGACATGATAAACAGGGGGTGAGGGGGTTTATCACGTCGGTTCATATAGAACCGACGTGATAAACTGGGGTGAGGGTGGTTTATCACGTCCGTTCTATAAGAACCGAAGTGATAAACCGTGCTGAGCGTGGTTTATCACGTCGGTTCATATAAAACCGACGTGAAAAACCAGGGGAGGGGGGTTTATCACGTCGGTTATTGTATAACCGCCGTGATAAACCGGTGAGAGGGTGTTTATAACGTCGGTTAGTCAATAACCGATGTGATAAACCATTGTCCAGGCCGTTTAGCACGTCGGTTATTCAATAACTGACGTGCTAAACCATTCTCCAGGCCCTTTATCAAGTCGGTTATTAAATAACCGACATGATAAACCATTCTCCAGGCCTTTTATCACGTCGGTTATTAAATAACCAACGTGATAAACCATTTTGCAGGCCTTTTATCACGTCGGTTATTAAATAACCGATGTGATAAACTATTTTCCAGGCCTTTTATAACATCAGTTATTAAATAACCGACGTGATAAACTATTTTCCAGGAATTTTATCACGTCGGTTATTAAATAACCGACCTGATAAACCCAATTTTTTTTAAACAGAATGCAGTGATCTTCTCTCCACCAGAATCAACCAGAAAATAAATCAAGAAATCATACAACAAAAACAGAAGTACATAAAAAATAAGCATGTAAATAGATAACATATAAAACTTACCCACTAGACAGCATCCACCCTCATTTATACCCTATGGACAGCCATCCCCCACCCCGTTGGAGCCCTCACCCTCATGTATACCCCCTGGACAGCCCTCCCCCACCCCATTGGAGCTCCCAACCTCATGTATACCCCTTGGACAACCCTCCCCCACCCCATTGGAGCCCCCACCACACTCCTGGACTGCCCCCCGACCCCGGACACCCCCAAACACCCCTCGACAACCCCCCACCCGCCTGAACAGCACCTCCTCACCCCCTCACCCCACTAGACAGCCCCCACCACACCCCTGGACAACCCCCCCACCCCTGGACAGCACTCCCACACCCCTGGATTGGCTTCCCACACCCCTGGACATCCTTGCCACCCCCCAAGACTGTCCCCCCACCCCACCGGACAGCCCTCCCAGACCGTTGGACACCCCCAACCCCACTGAACACACCCCCACACCCTGGGAACCCCTCCCCCATAGACCCAAATCCATACCAGAAGAACCATCCAAACTAGACCAAAACAAGAAGTAGAGCAAAATTAAACATTCACTTATATAACATTCAAAACATACACTGTCAAATTCAAAAAAAAAACTAAATCAAACTTAAACAACTACCAAATAGACAATTAAAACGACAATATTCAAAATTACATTTTACATTACAAACAACTAAAATTCAATCAAACCTATAAAATAATTTGACCACTCCACTTCTACGTGTTTGATGTCTTCAGAAGTATAGGGTTGAGGGTCATCAATAAGATACAAATGAAAAAGAAGATAGTTAACGTGTATAATGAATAAATCAAATTGAAATATGATGGCAACGTTTAAGAAGAAATCGTACCAGGTCAAAATTCACAACTGTCCCAGTTGTTATTATTTCATACATAAATCTTAACATATAATATCCAAATTCGATGAGGACTTGTTGTTCATGACAATTCTGTTTTGAATGAGTGTAAATTCAATATATTATTTTTATGTAATAAATCAGAAATTACAAATTATAAATGGAAATTTACCTTCGCCTTTACATATTTGATCTTTGCATTTCTTTTCTTTGTGTTTTTTCGAAAGTAGACCCATGCACTGTTAGAAAATAATACGAATGGGGTAAATTTAAAATTCATTATAATATATAAAACTATTGAGAAATTGAAACTTACTTTTCCAATATATTCTTAAAACTTTCCCGCACATCACCATGAATAGAGCATATCCAATAAAGAGGTTTCTCCCTTGGGCAAAAAATCCCTAACATCCAATGATTACTGATAAAAGGAAATTTAATGTTAGTGGTTTTTTATGTTAAAAGATAATTAACTCTTTGAGATAAATGTGTTTCATACCTCTCACAAAAAGGCATCATCCAACATTGTTGGATTATATTCTTTTCAAATCTTTCAGCAATATAAACCATTCTTTGTTCCTCAGTCAATGCACATGCTTCAGGGGAAATCAATTACGGGTCCATGAATCCATATACTCTTGTCAGTTCATTCCTCTCACAAATTTTATAAAGATACCTAATAAGAAACATATATAAGTATACATTTTTAATAAATATAACGTAAGGAAAAGGTGTTAAGACTTACATGGAAAAAATTTTCACCACGTTGCTGCCCAATTTATCTCCAGTAACAAGCTCCATGATATCAGATTTTGTAATCCCCACACTTATTTCACGTCCACAAACATGGGATTCCATTGGAAAATCATAGAAACCCAACAACAAATGTGAATATCTTGACAATCTGTCAAGACCACTGGAATCTATTTCTGATGTCATAGCCTATTGTCTTTGTTGTTGTCTATACAGTATTTCGTTACCTTTGAAGTATTCCTGTGAAAAAAAATTGAGAATTATAGTATTTTTCACATGATAAAAAAACTTTAATAAAAAAATAAAATAAAATATATAACATTCATACCTCTATGGTAATGAGTCGAAGAAGTCTGGATGGCCAAACTAAAAAATGGCTGATACTCTGTCCAACTGTCGCCACCTCATCTGTAGGTATTGGTACCCTAGCTGATCTATCTATAATATCCTGTACAGTGACCCTCTGATTCTCTACCTATAATTGTTGATGATGAACTGTATCTCCTATATAATATACCAACCTGTATGCTACGATAAGATGTTGAGAAATATCAACATACAACTCGCAATATGTAGGAAGCTACGGCGGAGGCGTAGGATAAAAAATGGGGTCTGCAGGCTGAGGTGGGGGAGAGGGAGCTACTAGCAGAGGTGGAGGATAAATAATGGCGTCTGTAGGGGGAGGTGGAGGAGTGGGAGCTGCAGTCTGAAATTGTCATTGCATTTCGGCAAACATAGACTACACCGAATCTCTAATCTTGTCTTCTATCGTCGCATTAATATTTTGAACTTCAGCCTCCAAGGATTCTATTTTTTTTATAAACCCCCTCAATGTTAGAAGTTGAAGAACGTGGAAACACTTTTCTTACCGATACACCTGTCGAATATCCTCTTACACGAACAGGATGTTCGGGCCTTCCCAATGCTGCAAATAAAATATCTTCCCTCCCAGTAGCTGTAAATGTCCCCTCTGAACTCTGCTCCTCAAGAGAGTCCTGTATTAATTAATTGAACATTTCTGTAATGATTGAAACTTATATGAAGAAAAAAGTTAACTTAAATAAATTAAATAGATATCATACAATCCTCTTAGCTACGATTCTCGATTCTTCCAAAATATATTGCCCTTTTTTCCCTTCTGAGCTCTCTTCCATTTTTCATGTCTAGATGGAGGGGATGGAGGGGCCACCTCTCCAGAGCCTGAAGACTCAGCTCTTAGTTGTTGAAATTTTTCCGCTATCATTTTTTATTCCAATAATGTATACCCTCCCCGAGATAAACTATGAGGGTATACATTTTTAGATTGGATCTCCTGATGAGCTTTCCTTGTTTGCTATAATTTAAGAATAAGAAATCATTAAAAAAACATTAATAAAATCATTTATATAAGAAAGTATATAAAAGTTTACATTGCCCTTACCAGAAATGACTCTTTTTTCTACTTTCAAAAAACGGTCTCCGTGTGTCTTCATCTATAAAAGGATATATACGACATGGATTGTCATGACTCCTATGACCATAAATTAAATCAGATGAGAGGGTTGATTTGAAATCCCTCCATCTCCTGGAAGCCAATGATAAGCATTTCTTCCTGACTCCTCCAGTGTCAGGAATATCAAATGTCATCTGATAAAGAAGAGGTTAAACATATTATATATACCAGAAACATTAAAAGAATGGTCAAACAATGAAAAAAGATCTTACCAAAATCGTCTCCCACAACTGAGAGATAATCGCTTTATCCACACCTCTCCAATCATCATACAGAATACTTACTTTGGTCTTAGCCTGAGTTGCAACAAAACTCTTAAAATCTTTGGCATTCGGAACTCTGGGAATATCATCATCATCAAACTCAACTACTATCCTCTGATCCTGCATACGGGCAAGTGATAATTTTGGTAAACGTGTGCAACCACGTTTACCAACCTTTAAACTCTTTGTCGTAATAGGAGCATGTGAATGTTCATCCCCAGATGTATGACTAGCAATATGCTCCTCCCCAGAATCATGTGGTTGATCATCTGAATGATCTGTCATTATCCTTAAAATCAAAAAAACAAATGGCAGTTCACAAATATACAAATTCAAATATTTTAATACTACTGTAATCAGAAAATAGAAAAGTGTACTAGGTTACATAATAATAAACATTGGTAATATGGTAAGCATGTTAAACAATGGTAAATATGGCAATGATGGTCAAGATGGTCAAGATGGTCAAGATGGTAAAAAATGGAAAAAATGGTAAAACTGGTAAACATTGTAAACATGGTAAAGTAATTGTCAGTGA
Organism: Viscum album; assembly: GCA_963277665.1. NCBI lineage: Eukaryota > Viridiplantae > Streptophyta > Magnoliopsida > Santalales > Viscaceae > Viscum > Viscum album. The sequence continues at coordinate 475,367,594 of OY728126.1, forward strand.
ACAAATATACAAATTCAAATATTTTAATACTACTTTAATAAGAAAATAGAAAAGTGTACTAAGTTACATAATAGTAAACATTGGTAATATGCTAAGCATGTTAAACAATGGTAAAGATGGCAATGATGGTCAAGATGGTCAAGATGGTCAAGATGGTAAAAAATGGAAAAATGGTAAACCTAGTAAACATTGTAAACATGGTAAAGTAATTTTCAGTGAACAAATATACAAATTAAAATATTTTAATACTACTGTAATCAGAAAATAGAAAAGTGTACTAAGTTACATAATAGTAAACATTGGTAATATGGTAATCATGTTAAACAATGGTAAAGATGGCAAAGATGGTCAAGATGGTCAAGATGGTAAAAATGGTAAAAATGGTAAACCTGGTAAACATTGTAAACATGGTAAAGTAATTGTCAGTGAACAAAAATAAGCATTTTAAAATTCATGTAATGGTTATAAACATGATAAAGTAAACTAAACAAACTTAAAACAAACAATAACATATACTTATTTTATTTTAAAACATGTTTTAATAAATAAAAAACTTACAATATCTAACATTTATGGAAAAAATAAATGTAAACAAAAAATAAACATATGTTACCTGTAATTTTAGGAATGTACAGATGGATTGTTTTCCCAAATTCCTTCGTCGTGATCGTTCCTTATGGCACAAACTATGTCTTCAACATGATCGTCATTATGTTCTGTTAATATTTCCATTGAAGTAGGGATCTCACATAAATCAGCATATTCATCAAGTTCATCCTCACCAACATATTGTTTTTTCCCTTGTAAAAAAACAGCCCATTGCATATCTGATTGATCTACTACATAAAAAATTTGTTTTTCATGTGTTGCCATTATAAAATAATCAGATGTGTCTTCCAATCTATTCAGATTAGCAAGTGTCATTCCAAATTCATCGTGTCTGACACTGTTGTTGCCGTTAAACCATTTACAGTTAAAAACGGGAACATTAATTTTAAATTAATCAACCTCCCATATGTCTTCAATCACTCCATAATATGCATTTGATGCAGAAATTGGGTTTTTGTCCTTAGCACTCGAAAAATGCATTGCTTCTGCAAACACCAATACACCACAATTCTGAATTTCACTTCTGTTGTCCTAAGCTTTTGTATGAAATGTATAACCATTAATGTCATAACAAGACCATGTTATCACATTTAAACATGGACCACCCACTATCCATTTTAATGTCTCTCATACATCTGATCTACCAAGCAATGTCTTTTTAATCCATGAAAAAAAAATTTTGTTGTGCTCATTCAATATCCACATTTCTTTCTTCTTTGGATGACATTGTTTCAACTCATTAATATGCAATGTGATATATGGTTGAGCATCAGCTATGTTATTCAAGATGTATGATTCTAACTTCTTCATCAGTTCAGCTAACAATGATTTTACTTTCCAGCCGCGAATCCCCTTTCCCTTATTATTAACTCGTTCATGGCGAGATAGAGGCAAACCTATGTGTTGCGCCGCAGCCATGTAGCTCGTACAAAAATCTGCTACCTCCTCAGAAATATACTTTTCAATAATGGAGTCTTTAGGTAGATATAGATTTTTAACATGCCCCTTTAATATTTTCATATACCTTTCATAAGGATACATCCAACGAAGATATACCGGTCCACAAAGCTTTATTTCTCGAACCAGATGAATCATTAATTGCACCATTATATCAAAAAAAGTTGGACAAAAATACATTTCCAATTGACAAAGTATAAAAATTGCATCCTTTTCCAAAATGTTCAAATCATTCACATCAATCGCCTTGTTACAAATTGAATTAAAAAAATAACACAACTTCATTATAGTCTTTCTGACATGAATGGGAAATATTCCACGCAATGAAACTGGTAGAATTCGTTGCATCATGACGTGACAATCATGTGATTTCATACCTATCAACTTCAAGTCCTTCAATGAGACAAAAAATTTTACATTAGAAGAATATCCTTGAGGCACTTTGGTAACATGAAGACACTGACAGAAGCTAATTTTCTCCCTCTTCGATAATGTATGACAAGCCGGGGGAAGAAATGTTCGTCTTCCTTTAGAAATGGGAGATAACTCCAAACATATTCCCATTGATAGTAAGTCTAATCTTGCATTCAACCCATCTTTAGTCTTTCCTTTAATATCTATCAATGTTCCAATAAATGAATCACATATATTCTTCTCCACGTGCATGACATCAATATTATGTTTAACTTCATGATACCTTCAATATGGTAGCTCAAAATAAATTGACCTTTTCTTCCAAATATGTCTATCATTACCAGATTTCTGTGTCTTTCCCAATGTCACGTCAAGGTTTTTCACCCTCTCAAAATAAAGATCATGGGATAAAGGTTTTGGAGCAGTATCAAATTCTTCTGAGCCATTAAATGCCTTTTTTAGTCTTCTATAAGGGTGTTCTATAGGCAAAAACTTTCGATGACCCATGTACACTATTTTCCTCCCATGATGCAATTGACAATAGGACGTCTGTTGTTCACAAATTGGACATGCTTTATGACCTTTAAAACTATATCCAGACAAATTTCCATACACTGGGAAGTCATTTATAGTGAACAGAAGCACTGCATGCAGTTGAAAATATTCCATTTTATAAGAATCATACACCCTAATACCATCATCCCATAATAGTTTCAAATCATCAATCAACGATGACAAGTAAACATCAATATCATTACCGGGTTGCTTTGGACCAGAGATCATTGTACTCAACATGACATATTTGCGCTTCATACAAACTTCAGGAGAGAGGTTGTAAATTACCAATAAAACAGGCCATGAACTATGTGTGCTACTGAGTGTTCGGTATGGATTCATTCCATCTGTGCACAACCCTAGTCTGAGATTTCTTATTTCATTTCCAAATGTAGAATACTGCGCATCAATTTTCTTCCATTGTGGACAATCACCTGGATGACGTATTTTTCCATCACATACCCGCTCTTCAGCATGCCATCTTAACCTTTTTGCATCATGTGAATTAGAAAATAAATGTTTGAAATGATTAATTATAGGAAGATACCAAAATACCTTTGAAGGGAGCATTGTAATCTCTACATCACCCTGTGATTTTTCTTTCACCTTATACCGTGATGTCCCACATTTTGGACACTCTGACAGAAATTCATATTCCTTCCTATATATAATGTAGTCATTCGGACAGGCATGTATTTTCTTGTATCCCAATCCCATCGGGCATAATATTTTCTTGGCTTTGTAATGTGAATCTGGAAGATCGTTATCTTTTGGAAGAATGTCTTTCATCAATTGTATCAGCTCTGTAAAACTTCTTTCACTCCATCCATGCTTTGCCTTCAGGTTAATCAATCTTAACACCGCCGACAGAACCGTAAAATCTGTACAACCGGGATATAATGGTTTTTCAGCATCACCATATAGACGTGCAACTGTCGGTTCTATCTCAATTTGTTCTGATACAATATCGCGAATCATTTCTTCAATTCCATCGGAGTTACCATCTTGCAAATCATCATCATCAGTGACATTACGTCCAGTTTCACCATGCCAAATCCAAGGGCTGTAACTCAGATTAAAACCATGACATATCAGATGATCTTTTATCTCTCTACTTTTCAACTTCTTCATATTCAAACATTTCAGGCATGGACAAAAAAAATGTCACTACTTGGAACATTTCGTTTTGAAAATTCCAAAAAGGCAGCAACACCTTCCTCAAATTCATTGCTCATTCGATGTGCCGTAATCCAACTTTTTACTCATTATTACCTATAACAAATATCAACAAAAAATATATATTTTTAAAATAAGACAAAACATGTTTATATGAAAAAAATCATAATTTGAATGTAAAACAATTTAAAATATAAAACAAATCTTGAAAGTAGTAGTAGTTTTCATAAGTACCCAACACCAAATATCTATACATCGTAAGTGCCATGTTAAAAATATGAATATAGACCATTTGTTTTATGTTTAATAATATTTTCATATTATCTGATCATTCTGATTATATATTAGAATTACTATATCCTTTTGATCCGATATATAATCTAAGGACATTAATATTTCTTTAGAAAAATTAATGTTAATATCATGGTAATGTAAAAAAAAATATATGTCGAACTATATATATGTAATACCAATAAAAAAATATATATGTGTTTGGCCTGGGTTTCACACATAAAACAACTCATCTCACAGATTAAATTTTTGAATCAACCTACATAATAATTATTTTTATAACTTAGGGAATGAAAATAATAAAAGTTTTGATTTATGATACTCATTATGGGTAAACATGATATATATAAATATAATATCTAATCTCATAAAAAGATATCCATGGGGGTATAAGAGCATACACAAAGTACATGATCAAAAAGATAAGTGAAACAGTTCTATATAATCATAGATCATAAAACTTGAGTCCAAGTATAACAATTTTAGCATAACATAAGACATGATTTATATGATAGTGGGAACATGATTTAAAAAACCTTATTCACAAGATCACAACATTGGTATGAGGAATAACATAAGAGTGTGGCACAAACATAATCATATAAGTTATAACATATGTCAAGGGAAAACATAGTTTCATTCACCTCATATTGGGATATGTTAATCACCTTTCCTATAATTTATTATAATACTTCTTACCAGACACATCACATAACACATTGGACAAGGTATAACCATCTGTATCCCATATTGATCTATGATATATAATGCATTGTCGAATGCATTAGAAGGATATTATGGACCCAAATGTCACATAATGACTAACCATATATATGGGTGAATCGTGATCATCAAATCATTTATAACACTTTTGTAGATCAATTCACTAACAAAAATAAAATGGGGGTCATAATTGTTTTTACAAAACATACTAATTATTAATACATAAAAATGTGTTTGGATGGTAAGATAAGATAATATACCTAATTCAATCTAATTATAATTAAATTATTTCTACCTAGATAGAAAATACCTTTATAAAAAATATAATTTAACTTGAGAATGAAAACAAAGTACCCTTTACCTTTTTTATAATGAAAAATTTGAAAAGGATGATAATAATATTTAGGTATTATAATTTTTTTATGAATTATTAATAATAAAAGAAATCAACTCATTGGTTTTGTTGAAAATCGGACATACCATCGTATTCAAGAAATCAGATACACTTTGCATGAAAAGGTCCATCATTTTTAGGAGATGACTGAAAGAAGAAATGTATTGTCAGACTCACCATGAGTCTAGAATGAAATATTTGATTGTAATAGGTATGAATTGATATTTTTATGAATGCAGATGAAAACAGATGATGGTTTTCTGATCTAGGAGTTCTAAAAATCATAATTTTTTGAAAAAATATTATGATGTAAGAATGTTGAATGAAATTTTAAGGATAGGTATTACCGATTGTACCTGGTCCAATTTAATTCATGAAAATCATTTTCTGGACAATCATATTGAAAATATGATTTTAAGAAAATAAGTACTACCAATCTTAATCCAGAAAGACACATTCCAGCTAAGTAGGAAATAATAATGTTGCTGGAAGAATGGAACGTTACAGTACCACCCATTATTTTTCAGATTTTGCTGAAGCTAATCCTCAATGTTTTAATAACCATTTGCGAGTTGAATGGTGCGAGTTGAATGAACATAATAACCATTTGCAATAAAAAAAATTCCACGAGATTCAAAAACGAACGAAAAGCACATCAAGAATCGAAACAAAAACGAACGAAATAAATTCGTGGAAGGCTTACTTGAATGTCGCGATTTGAGATGATAGATCCGAGAGGAGAGAAGAAGATAAACAATGAAACCAAAATGAGTGTAATGCAGGCGATCGACGAGCCGATTAGGGTTTACTGCGCAAGAGAGAGACGAGCCGGTGACTGTCAATCAAAAAATCGTAAATGACAGAACACGGGCTTTAATTTTTTTAAATACTTTATAACGTCGCTTATATAATAACCGATGTTATAAACTATTTTTTAGCTTTTTTACGTCGGTTATAAAATAACCGACTTAAAACACACCGCGCTTTGGTTTTTTACATCAGTTATTTGATAACCGACGTAAAAAACGCATCGATATCGGGTTTTTTACATCGGTTACAAAATAACCGACGTAAAAACCCCCCCGCACATTGGTTTATTACGTCTGTTATATGATAACCGACGTAGAAACCCAACAGGCGCGATTTGTAACGTCGGTTATTAAAATAACCGACGTAAAAAATCTACTCGCCGCATTGTTACGTTGGTTATATATAACCGACGTAAAAAATGGTGACGTAAAAAACGATTTCTGCACTAGTGACAACTGCTCTGTGTGGCTTCACCGCTTCCACGATGACTTCTACACCCACCACCGTGGGGCACCCACGCCCCATCTCCCCATCAGAAGTTATCCAATGAAGGGTAATTAATGACCTAGTGTGTCTTTATAAGGAGGAGTGCATAATCCCAACCCAGTATATGGCCCTCCTGGACCTAGAGGCATCGAATCCCTGTCATCAACAATGCCCCCGAGGGCCGTACAGGGAGCTGCTGCTCCCCACCCCGACATACAACCGCTTTAGGAGCCTATCCATGGAGCACCGTGATGACTCCCTGCCTTACGCTGATGAGGTGGGTGATGTCTGACCCAGCCCGGTCAGATTCCCAATCCAAGGACTCCCAGCAAGGGCTCCCACCAAGCCGTGTCAGCTCCACCGCCCGGACTTGACGGAGGAGGAGCAGGTATGCTATGCACCTACACCACCAGCCATGGCTCGTCCTACCCAACGCCAGCGTTGGGAACGTGTTGAGGTGGATGCCCACAAAGGGGCATCAATGTTGATGGCTAATGTGGCCCGTTCCACCACCGACACATACCATCAGGTCCCTGCACACACTGAGCTGGCGCGCTTATACGCCCAACCAGGATTGAGGCCCCAACCAACCCATGTGTTGGCTGGGTCAACTCTCCTGGTTGAAGGCATGATCAGGGATCACTGTGAACCATCTCGTATTGATGCCACCCCGTATGGAAGTCCTCCCCATACCACTACCACATAGAACGTGGGCCTTCCACACTCCAAGGCTTAGCATGGAGGTCCGCCCCGGGCCACCCCCAATCCGAATGAAGGTCCACCCCACAACAATGATGTTCGGTATGAAAACCTCTCCTGTGTCCATCACAATGGGTATGGAGTCCTTCCTCCTGCCCACGACCATCGATGTGGATATGTTACCCATTTGGTCCCTCTCCAACTTGGGGATCCTCTTTACATTGTCTCCACAACTGGTGAAGGTCCTCTTCGCCCTGGTAACCAGAGGGGGAAAGGCCAACCTCGCTTCACCTGCACCAATAATGGAGGTACTCTCCATGCTCCTACCAATTCCAGTGGAGTTTTTTCCTGCTCTAGTGTTGTTCAGGGAGGTCCTCCCCATTCCCCCTTTAACATTTGTCCTGGTTCTCCTCAGACCACGAATTTCTCTGGTGGAAACCTTCTCCGACCTAGCACCAGTGCGGCCGAAGTATCCAATGTCAGGAATCAGCCCTGTCTCGAGGAGCCTCCCAAGGGCAGGAAGGCAGGTCGTTTCCACCACAAGAAGATTCATGGGATGTCTCGGATGGATATCAAATTAGTCAACTTCTTAGACTCTAATGTAGAGTGAGACTCATCTCAAAAACCCTCCCCTCACTCATCCGATTCTAGGGGATGGGCAGGGACGAGGTGCATAAGCCTCGGCTCCAGGAATGTGAGGTCCATAGGATTCTTGCCTCCAGCTATAGGTTTATCCAGGAGAATGAAAATATCGTGACCCGTACGATACAATCATGCAGTCACCACCATCATCTCCAGAAGCATTTTCTACTGCCATAAGAGATCATGAAGTGATATTGTGGAGATCAATGGAAGGCGAGCAACATCGCATCCTATCACGAGCAACCCTGGCCCCTGAGCTGGGAATGGCGGTCATCAGACCAACCTACCACAACGTAGAAGACAAGAAGTTGTACTCTTAAGAGGACTCTCTGAGAATCGACACCCAGTTAGCCCATTCGCCGTATTCTCCACCGGCCGACATGCCATCCTAGTGGTTTTCCTTAGTAATGATGTTGGTTCCTCAACCACCCCCAGTTGGAGAATGGGGAAATCAAGGGACAGACCCTAAATTTGAGTCGAGGAGCTTCTTGAGACTCTTTGCGGCAGACCAGTTCGCTGAGGAGTTCTGGCCCGTGGCAGCGTTGGATTTCTGCATACAAGAAACTCTCACCCCAGAAGAAGTTGAGTGTTTCTGCTACACCCTCTGGGTGATGCATTTAAATCTCTTTCATCAGAACGTGGTTTATCCAAGGAGCCAAATGCATTTGGAAGACATCAATGAGAAGTGTCATCTAGTCAATCTGGCCGCGCTCCCTATGGCCCAACTCCCCCAGTCCCCCGGATAACGTGAGGCCCTCCAATAGAAATGCGTTTAGAGTATCAAGGTACTTCGTAAAATTATCAGTGAGTCTACCCCCCACGTGAAAATCTATGGCTGGGGGCTTTATGCTTCCCTACTCTTCAGCCCTATCCGGTGGAAGCCCAACTCGCTATGCGATACTGAGGACATGCCCCCAAGAAGTGTAATGGCCAACATGGCTGATGTAGTAGACATGAAGGACGCGCTAGAGTTTCTTGATGGATACATACCCCCCGAGGGTGGGCCTCCACTATTGGACCCATCGAGGAGGATTACTCATCAACAAAGGAACCTCTTAGGTATCCCTACGCCCAATGAGTCTTAGGTACTTGGCAGGAATTTCAGTAACGGTAAAGATCACGTCAGAGCTGTCAAGAACTCTGACCCATCTGCTTCAGTGTATACGATGAAGGAGGACCTCAGTAAGGCCATGTTGCACCTGAAACATATTAAGAATAAGAGGTTGATTGACGAGCTATTGGATGAACGCGCTATAGAGAAACAACCCAACTACGGTGATCCTAGTTCGGGGTAGCAAGGGCATGAAAAACTACCCCTTGGTGAGATTCCCCCCAGGAAACCCTGATCATACAGCTCCTGTGGATAGTGATCAGGCTAGAGCACATAGAAAGAGGGCTCGGTTTGTCTCTCTGAACCCTCCCAAATGGCGCGACAATCCAAGGAATCTGGCCCAGGTTCCCCCAGCTACCCCGTGAGTCGCTCCACCAGCCGCTCCATGAGCGGCTGAGGCTGTCTACCATGTTGAAGAGCCCGAAAATGTACTCATGATTAGGGATCCTCGTCAAACTAGGGACCCCCACCTGGGTGATCTTATGGAGGCACTCATATCTCACTTTGAGGCATTAGAAACGTAGTAGATGGCAATCCCACTAGATGGAAATCCATACCCTGTATGGGTGGATGATATGTCGGTGCCTCTAGGTTTTGGGAATCCTACCTTCTCCCCCTTTAACAAGATGGGGGACCCACCACAGCACCTGGACTACATCAACTCAAGGTATGGGCCCATGTTACACACTCCAGGGCACCAGGAGGCTGCCAAGCTCCACTATTTTATTCAGACACTGGAGGGGACGGTATTCATCTGGTGCAGCCAGCTCCCCGTTGGATCTGTGACCATCTTGGAGTACCTTCATAAGAATTTTCTCTAGTAGTTAACCTCTACCACCCATAAAATGAGTATCACATACCACATCAAGTGTAAAAAAGTCCTGATGAATGAGTCATAGACTTTATCACCTGGTGGAAGGAGATTACATACTCCCTTGACATGCCACTGACTTAGGAGAAATTATTGACGATGTGTGTAGGGAATGTCAAGACAGAACTGGTTCCTTATCTGATCACCCATAACTACCCTTGAGGATTTTTGAGACTTCTCTGACAGGGCCCAGCACCTTGAAAAATCCCTACAATAGGCCAGCCAGGCACGTCTGTTGCCCCCTGTGATTCCAGTAAAGAGATATGCTAGAGCCGAGCCCGTCGCGGTGGCCCAAATAGAAGCCCCCAGATCGCTAGAGTTACTTCAAGTGGCACCAGTCCTACAACCTCGCAGAGGTCCTCCACCTCAGGCACAGCCTCCGGCTCAGCAGTGTCCTCCGAATTGGCAGGCGCCTCCTCGTAATTCACTGCCACCACCCAGGTGTGATAATCAGGGTCCACCTCATAGACAGGCCCCTCTGGCTCCTCGTTAAGGCTAGGATCCAAGGGCCCCCTATTCGGAATGAAGAAACCAGACTTACTCATTTAGTAAGAATCAGGTCCCCGGTTACTTCCATATTTCCTTAGAGTAGGGGATTGTACGTTTTCCCGAGTGTAGAAGTCCGAAAGAGGCGAATCTCACATATTTCCCCAACTACTGCCCCTATCATTAGATTCTAGGGCACACCCTCAAGTAGTGATATGTGTTTAAAGATTAGATCAAGGACCATGTTGATAACAATATAGTCAGGTTGGCCCCAGCCCCGACACTAGTGGCTGGTGTCTTTGTAGGGTCAGACAGTAATAGCGACAGCAAGGGCGAGTGGAAACAGGTTTCCAGCCGAGGATCCCAGAAGTACGATGAATGGATGGCTCATAAGACGACTTCCCACACCCATGACATCATCTGAGCACACCTGAATCATCTAGATCCTTGAAGAGCTGTGGCCACCACTTCTGCATCATCATCTCAGTTGGCCTCTTCCCAGAAGAGAAAGCATCGGCGACGCAAGAAAAAGGAACGTTCCCGGCTAATGTCATCATCATTCCGCACTCTCGGTGTCTTCATGCCCCCTGAGATGGGAATCCCTCCCATGATCCACCCAGTGGTGGATGTCTCTTCAAGTGATAGTCAAGGGTATGCTTCGGTTAATATGGTCGAGTTGGTAAACCCCTATATGACTCTCGATGAGGGGGAGTGCCAAGCGAACCTCCCCAATGTCCCTACCCAACACCAACGTTGATAGAGCCACAACCATATGGGTCATCGAGGTGCATCAGTTAACACCTCCATCCAGAATGTGCATGCCACTAAGACCAGACATCTGGCCTAGTGTAGAGCTCAGCATGCGCTGCCTCTTCATCTAGTGTCATCAGGACCGTATCCACCACCATATATGCTACTGGATCAGGAAGAACCACTTCGGCCATACCACGACTAGTTTCAACCCACTATAGGCTGATCCCAGTCATCCATTCCTCATCTATAAATGACTCTCTAGGATTCGATTAGTGACTAGTGGGATATGCCCAACAACAGCCAGTCGCCTGTCCAGCGGGCAGGGTCCACCATGCCTCCAATCGCAGAGCAGCATCCTATAAGAAGAAGTTCATGCCTGGCATGGAATTTTGATTTCCTCATGAACCTTTCCATCATCCTAGTGATTATTTACATCCTTGAAGCCCTTCTCCCGTAGTCAGATATGCGTGAGGTCCTCGTTGAGGCTTTAAGGAGCCCCCTCCAATTTTAGATAGAGGTAGTGGCTGCAGAAGCCTTTCATGCTGAAGCAGTCTAGAATGCCGAATTCCAGGCCCTCATTTTTTTCTCTAGAGTGGATGAATGATCTCCAATATATGGGCACATCCACCCCTATACATCACCGGCCAATTTAACGACGTGGTGGTTCGCCACTGTCTCGTTGACATCAGCTCCAGAATCAACCTTATCCTGACACAGACATTGCGGAAGCTGGGTTTATCCGAAGCTGACCTGAATCCCTATGATTTAAGGATCAAAGGATATGACAGGAAATAGAAGACCCTGATTGGCAAGATCCATATGAAGACCCAGTTTGGTGGCCTAGTTCCCAGTATTGAATTTATGGTCGTCTCCTAGGACACCGCATACAATGCATTAATGGGAAGACAATGGCTCCATCTGCACGCGGTGGTCCCCTCATCATATCCCCAATGCCTCAAGTAATACCTAAATGGTTGAGTAGGCATACTGTAAGGTGTTTAATCTCATTTCTCATCTTTTGAAACCCATTATCTGGACACTGACTATTACAAGTTCAAGGATAAACAGATTTTGGAAAATGAGGTTGAGCCCACCATGGTCACAAGTGACCCCTGGGAAGGTTAGGATGACACCTACATCTTCCAAATCCATTGATTGGAGGCCATGACCCGTGACATGGGCCAATGATTTTTTGTCTTGGTATAAGAGGAAATCATATTCCCAAGACCATGCGATGATCAAAAATCATCTAGTACTCCTACACAAACCGGGCTCAATTGATTCCAAAACCCCCTACCTCTGTACGATATCGGGACATCCGCCACATGGAAACGGCACTATGTCATATGCGTCTGTTCCGCTGGGCTAGAATTAACTGTCTCAAGACTACACACCATTTCTACTTTGATATCATCAAGTGTGGCCTCTTGGGTCAAAGACCAGATGGGATTGGATAGACTGGCTTCATCACTATGGTCTCAATGACGTGTGAATCCCATGATACACTGTCCACTACTATCCAGGCTAGTACCAGCCTCCCGTCAGGTTATTCTGTCCCAGGGGAAGCTCCACCCACTGGAAATCCCTCCTCTGCAAGAGAAGAAGAGGATTTGGAGGATTCCCCCTGCCTTTGAAGAAGTCATCTCTGTCATGGTCTATGAATTGGTACAGGTGAACCTTGGTAATGAGGAATATCTGAGACCCACATTGATCAGTGCTACCAAGTCCCCTGAGGAGTAGAAGCAGTATGTAGACATCCTCAAACATCATCAGGATTTGTTTTCCTTGTGTTACAATGAGATTCCAGGAATAGATCCTTAGGTATCCGTCCACCGCCTCGGTCTCCCGACAAATCAGAGTGGGTTCAACCAGCCTACAAGAAAGATGAACTCCACTCATAGTGCCATGTTCGAGGATGAGGTTGGAAGCTCATTAAATCTAACTTCATAAAAGAGGACAAGTACCCCAAGTGGCTGCCAAAAACATGCCATTCAGGAAGAAGAATAGACATATTAGAGTCTGCATCGACTTTTGAGATCTCAACCATCACTATCTGAAGGATGATTTTCCCCTTCCAATGACAGAAATGTTGATCGACGCTATGGCCGGGTTCTAAGCCCTCTCCTTCAAGGATGGTTACTTTGGATACAATCAGGTCTAGATGGTCCCCAAGTATGTAGAGTCCATACTTTTCAGGGCACACCAGGGTGTTGTACCCCTCTCTCTTGGATTTTAATGATCACAATCACTCTCATCGTGTTCTAACTTGTTTTCAAGTGTTTTCGATGATAGGAAAAAGGTTGCCAAAGAGTTGGCCCAAGAAGACTGGAAAAGGACTCTCTGAGTCCACCGGCCAACCGGTGGATTACCACCGGCCAGCCGGTGGTCTCTAGCAGAAGCAATGCTCTCTGCCAGGTTCCACCGGTCAGCCGGTGCTTGACCACCGGCTCGCTGGTGGAACCAGACAGTAGGCCTTTCCTACTGCCAGGTGCCACCGGCCAGCCGGTGGAACCAGACAGAGAGCTTGCTCTCTGTCTCGACCACCGGCCGCCCGGTGTCTGGACAACCGGCCAGCCGGTGGAACCAGACAGAGATCTTGCTCTCTGTCTCGACCACCGGCCGGCCGGTGGCCCAGCACCGGCCCGCCGGTGGAGCCCAGACAGAACGCTCTGCCTTCTGTCTGGAGCACCGGCCAGCCGGTGGCCAAGCACCGGTCAGCCGGTACGCCCAGTCAAACTAGCCGTTGGGCTTTGACCAGACTTGTACTTTTGTCCCCCAACGGCTCCGAAAGCCCTACAACAGCTATATTGAAGTATTTGGGGATATTTCTCCTATAAATAGATGAGGATGGATTCCGAGAACAACTAACGATAAATTGGAATGATATTTTGATCCCTTGAAGCTCTAAACGACAAATCTATAAGGCTACTTGTGATCCACCTCCATCCTTGAAGCTTGGGCTGCCTCTACATCAACCACTCTCACACTCTTGGCGCTCAAGGCTTCCTCACGTTTGTTGTAATTTATTTATTTCAATTGTTTAGTTATTCATTGGTTTTGTATTAAAACAAACCATCCTTTTCTTCCTCACTTTCATTTTGGGTTTCTTGCTACAACCATCATAAAAAAGCAAGCTGTACGAAGGTGATCTAGCCTACCTTAAAACGGCTAGTGGGTTTCTTGCTACAACCATTAAAAAGCAAGCTGAAGTAAATCTCTCAACGGTTGAGTTGGGAGCGGAGACGTAGGCTTTGGTTTAAGTCGAACTCCGTTATCAAATTGTGTCTTGCCCCTTTTTATTTCCGCTGCATTTATAAATTGTTTTTAAATTGTTAATTTATTTTTAAAAGGCAATTCACCCCCCCTCTTGCCATCACTCTCCGACCAACAATTGGTATCAGAGGGACGTTTGTGTAATACCTTAACCGGTTACAAACCTAAAATCCATAGTGATGGCTTCTTCCTCACAAGCACCCGAAGGGTATTCCATGACTCGGGCTCCATTCGTTGATGGAACCGACTACACTTATTGGAAAACTCGCATGATTACATTTCTTAGAAGTATTGGCTATCCTATATATAGAATTGTTATGCAAGGCTACACTCTCTCTAGCAATGATGAGTCTAAATGGACCCCCGAAGACATTGCTAATTTTGAGCTTGATGGCAAAGCCATGAATGCTCTTCATTGTTGGTTAGACCGTAATGAATTTAATCGTATTTCTACTTGCACCACTTCTCATGAAATTTGGAAGATTTTGGAAGTGACCCATGAGGGCACTAACAAAGTCAAAGACACTAGATTAGATATGTATCGTCAAGACTTTGAAAGCTTCACCATGCACCCACACGAATCTATTACGGAAATGTTTACTTGCTTTACTGATGTGTGTAATGGGAGAAAGTCTCTTGGAGATGATGTTTTTGCAGAGACGATGGTCAAGAATATTCTTTGGGTCCTACCAAGCTCATGGGCTCCAAAGGTGATGGCAATCCAAGAAGCAAAAGATGTCAAGAAAATGCCGGTTGAAGAACTCATTGGATCACTTATGACCTATGAGATTACCATGAAGAGGCAAGCCGATAAAGAAGGTAAAATCTGCAAGGAGCAAAAGAACATAGCATTCAAAGCAAAGCAAGAAAGCTCCTCCGATGATAGCGGATCCGAGATTTCTCAACTTGCAAGAAAAATGAGCAAGTTCATGAAGAAAAAGAAGAATTTTCAAAGGGCACGAATGGAAGAGCCAAAAGCAGAAAAAGAAGTTACGTGCTTTGAATGTGGAAAGAAAGGCCACATCAAACCGGAGTGCTCTCTTTTCAAGAAAAGGTTAAAGGAAAAGAAAAACAAGAAGGCTTTCAAAGCGTCAACATGGAGTGCAAGCGATGACTCCATGTCTTCAAGCGACTCAAGGAATGAAGGTGGAAAATGCCTAATGGCATTTGATGAGGTATCTTCTTCCGACTCCTCTTCCTCATCTTCTTCTTTTAATAATGACATGTCTTATGAAGATCTCCAAAATGCGAGAGATCAATTAGAGGAAGGTTTTCACGAACTTACCTCTAAATTTTTGGCCTTAAAAAAGAAACACAAAATTCTAATTTCTGAAAAAGATCAACTTCTCAAAAAGAATGAGGAACTTGCCCTTAAGGTCCAAGATATTCCAAATGTTGATTCTTTGAATTCAACTATTAAAGATTTAAGGGAATCTCTTGCCAAGTTCACCCAAAGGGAACAAAATCTGACCAAATTACTAGGTTCTCAGCGTTCGGCTAGAACAACACATGGACTTGGCTTTAACAAACAAGCCACTTCTTCTAGAGCACCCACTACTTTTGTAAGGGGGAGCTCTCAAAATAAATTTTGTAATTATTGTAGAAAAACTGGTCATATGATTTATGAATGCAATTGTAAAAATGCTAGATATGGCCGCCCCAAAATCATTACCTACTCGGATGAATATCTTAGGATGTATCCCTCTAGACAAGTATGGGTTCAAAAATCTCTTTTAGCTAATCTTTCCGGACCCAAAATTATATGGGTACCAAAATCTATTCTCTCTTGATTTTGTAGGATAAACACCAAAGAAGTAGGACTTCGAAAGGCTCGTGGTATCTCGACAGCGGATGCTTGAGGCACATGTGTGGCGATCCCTCCGAGTTCAACTCCCTTGAAGAATTCGATGGAGGATACGTCACCTTCGGTGACAATTCAAAAAGCAAGATCGTCTGAATATGTACCATTGGTTTTGGCAGCTCCTCCTTAATTAAAGATGTTTTATTTGTTAAAGGTTTAAAACATAATTTAATTAGCATTAGTAAACTTTGTGATAGTGGTTTTTCGGTGAATTTTCAAAATGATTTATGCAATGTGTTTGATTTTCAAAACAAATTGATATTTTCTGCTTCCCGTTTTCAAAATGTTTACATTATTGATTTAAAGTCTTTAGCTAGCCAAAATGTTAAATGTTTAAGTGCTCTTGACAATGAGTCTTGGCTTTGGCATAGAAGGTTGGGGCATTGTAGCTCTCATTCACTTCTAAAGCTTAATAAGAACAAGCTCATCCGTGACCTTCCTAAACTTAAGTTTAAGAAAGATTTGATTTGTGAGACATGCCAACTTGGCAAGAAACACAAATCTTCTTTCAAATCTAAGAAGGAAGTGTCCACTTCAAAATCTCTTGAGCTCCTTCATCTTGATCTATTTGGTCCTACCCCTATAGCAAGTCTAGGTGGAAAATCCTATACCTTTGTTCTAGTAGATGACATTTCTCGTTTCACTTGGGTTTTCTTTTTAGCTAATAAAAATGATGCTTGTAGAACCTTTTTGAAATTCTCTAGGAAAGTAGAAAATGAAAAAGGATATAAAATTATATCGCTCCGTAGTGACCATGGAGGTGAATTCGAGAACAAAGAATTCGATGAATTGTGTTCCTCTCAAGGATACAATCACACCTTCTCTGCCCCTAGGACTCCACAACAAAATGGAGTGGTTGAAAGGAGAAACTGAACTCTCCAAGAAATTGCTCGAACCCTCCTTAGTGAATTCAACCTCCCTCAATATTTTTGGTCCAAGGCGGTAAACACTGCTTGTTATACTATCAATAGAGTCCTTCTAAGACCCCTTCTTAAGAAAACCCCTTATGAACTTTGGAAAGGCAAATTGCCCAAAGTTGGTTATTTTAAAGTGTTTGGTTGTAAATGCTTTATCCTTAACACAAAAGATAACCTAGGCAAATTTGATGCCAAATCCGATGAAGGTATTTTTCTTGGGTACTCCAACTCAAGCAAAGCCTATCGTGTCTTCAATAAACGTTCAAAAACCATCGAAGAATCATCTCATGTCAAATTTGATGAAACTCTTCCAAAACCTCACCCGGTCATTGAAGATGTTGAAGATAAGCTTGATAAGCTTCATTTGAATGATTCCTCTTCTCCTCCCAAGGAGGATGACCATCAAGAACCCTCTTCACCTTCTTCGCCTTCCACCTTGCCTAAGGTTTGGAAACCTTCTAGAGACCATCCTTTAGAAAATGTTATAGGTGATCTTCAAGCCGGTACTCGAACTAGAAGATCAATCCTCAACGAGGTTGAACATCAAGCCTTTCTTTCTCAACTAGAGCCTCAAACCATTAATGATGCCATTAATGATGAGAATTGGGTTCTTGCAATGCAAGAGGAACTAAATAAATTCTCTAGAAATGATGTTTGGACTCTTGTTGAAAGACCCAATGATCATCCAATTATTGGCACTAAATGGGTTTTTAGGAACAAACTTGATGATCAAGGAAATATAACCCGGAACAAGGCTCGCCTAGTAGCTAAGGGCTATAATCAAGAAGAAGGAATTGATTATGGTGAAACCTTTGCGCCCGTTGCTAGATTGGAATCCATTAGGATCTTGTTGGCATTCGCCGCTCACTTAAATTTCAAACTTTTTCAAATGGATGTTAAAAGTGATTTTTTAAATGGTTTTATTTCAGAAAAAATCTTTGTTGAACAACCCCCCGGCTTTGAAGATCCAAAATTTCCAAATCATGTTTTTAAGTTAACCAAGGCTCTATATGGCTTAAAACAAGCCCCTCGGGCTTGGTATGAGCGGTTAACAAAATTTCTTTTAGAAAATGATTTTAAAATGGGTCAAGCTGATTGTACCCTTTTTTTAAAACACACTTCCAAAGATCTTTTAATTGTCCAAATTTACGTTGATGACATTATCTTTGGTTCAACCAAAGAATCACTTTGTACTGATTTTTCAGATTTAATGAGAAAAGAATTTGAAATGACCTTTATGGGGGAATTAAAATTTTTTCTTGGTTTTCAAATCTTTCAAAATTCAAATGGTATTTTTCTAATCCAAGGAAAATACACAAACAAACTTTTAAGTCGTTTTGGTATGGATCAAGTAAAGGAAATTAGTACCCCCATGAGTACTTCTTGTAAACTTACATTAGATGATGCCGGGAAACCGGTTGATAACAAGCTTTATAGGAGTATGATCGGGAGTCTACATTACCTAACTGCGACCCGTCCTGACATCATGTTCAGTGTTTGTCTTTGTGCTCGTTTTCAAGCCAATCCCAAAGAATCTCATTTTAAATCAGTCAAAAGAATTTTTAAGTATTTAAAAGGATCCAAAAACATTGGTTTGTTTTATCCCTATAATACTTCTTTCGAACTTTCTTCATATTCGGATGCTGATTTTGGCGGATGTCAATTAGATCGTAAGAGTACTAGTGGAACCTGTCATCTGCTAGGCAAGTCCCTCGTTTCATGGAGTAGCAAAAAGAAAAACTGCGTTGCTCTTTCTACTGCCGAGGTCGAGTACGTAGCAGCTGGTAATTGTTTTTCTAATTTTCTTTCATACTTTTCCTCCTATTTTGATAATCTCAAAGGGGGAGAAAAACTCTCTATTACATAGTTACATATTTCATTTAATTAAGTGCTCTTTTTAAAAGTTCAATTTTAAGTTATTACTTTCATCAAAATCTGTTTTTAAATGGTTAAGTTTTTTGATTTCAGTTGTTTCTTTTAAATGACCTATGGTTACAATTTCAAAATGAACCATTCTCTTTATCTCAATCCTTTCAAGATTAATATCATTTTAAATACATGATACATCTATGAAATTCTTGTATGATCTCTAAAATTTTCCATGTCCAAGTTTCTTATTTATTTTTACTTGGCATATCCTTTTTAAAAGCATTCCCATTTGTGATTGTGATCATCAAAATAGGGGGAGATTGTTGTACCCCTCTCTCTTGGATTTTAATGATCACAATCACTCTCATCGTGTTCTAACTTGTTTTCAAGTGTTTTTGATGATAGGAAAAAGGTTGTCAAAGAGTTGGCCCAAGAAGACTGGAAAAGGACTCTCTGAGTCCACCGGCCAACCGGTGGATTACCACCGGCCAGCCGGTGGTCTCTGGCAGAAGCAATGCTCTCTGCTAGGTTCCACCGGTCAGCCGGTGCCTGACCACCGGCCGGCCGGTGGAACCAGACAGTAGGCCTTGCCTACTGCCAGGTGCCACCGGCCGACCGGTGTCTGGACCACCGGCCGCCGGTGTCTACCAGACAGAGAGCTTGCTCTCTGTCTCGACCACCGGCCAGCCGGTGGCCCAGCACCGGCCCGCCGGTGGAGCCCAGACAGAACGCTCTGCCTTCTGTCTGGAGCACCGGCCAGCCGGTGGCCAAGCACCAGTCAGCCGGTACGCCCAGTCAAACTAGCCGTTGGGCTTTGACCAGACTTGTACTTTTGACCCCCAACGGCTCCGGAAGCCCTCCAACGGCTATATTGAAGTATTTGGGGATATTTCTCCTATAAATAGATGAGGATGGATGCCGGGAACAACTAACGATACATTGGAATGATATTTTGATCCCTTGAAGCTCTAAACGACAAATCTCTAAGGCTACATGTGATCCACCTCCATCCTTGAAGCTTGGGCTGCCTCTACATCAACCACTCTCACACTCTTGGCGCTCAAGGCTTCCTCAAGTTTGTTGTAATTTATTTATTTCAATTGTTTAGTTATTCATTGGGTTTGTATTAAAACAAACTATCCTTTTCTTCCTCACTTTCATTTTGGGTTTCTTGCTACAACCATCATAAAAAAGCAAGCTGTACGAAGGTGATCTAGCCTACCTTAAAACAGCTAGTGGGTTTCTTGCTACAACCATTAAAAAGCAAGCTGAAGTAAATCTCTCAACGGTTGAGTTGGGAGCGGAGACGTAGGCTTTGGTTTAAGCCGAACTCCGTTATCAAATTGTGTCTTGCCCCTTTTTATTTCCGCTGCATTTATAAATTGTTTTTAAATTGTTAATTTTTTTTAAAAGGCAATTCACCCCCCCTCTTTCCATCACTCTCCGACCAACACAAGGTACTTTCGGTTACCAGATTATGCCGTTCGGCCTGAAAAATGCTGGTGTCGGCTATCAGTGGGCCATGCCCTGCATATTCAAGTCAATTCTCGGGACATATGTAGAATGCTATGTGGATGATTTGGTGGTCAAATCTCTCCAGTTCCAGGACTATCTCGAGGAACTTTGGAAAGTTTTTAGCTTCCTCCACTCCTGCCAGATGAAGATGAACTTGTTGAAGTGTTCCTTCGTTGTCACTTCCGAGAAGTTTCTTGGCTTTGTTGTCAGGTACCGGGGCATCGAGATCGACCCAGAAGAGATCAAGGAAACATCCATATGCCTCCCCAAAGTAATATTTTGGAGCTTTGAGGTCTCCAAGTCCACTTATCCTACATATGACGACTCATTGGGAATATGGCTGGTAAGTGTAAGTCATTTTCTCAGCTAATGAAGAAAGGATCTGCCTACGGATGGGACAAAGACTGCCATACCATGTTCAAGGAAATCAAGCAGAATCTACTCTAGCCTATGGTCTTGATTTCACCCATCTCTGGGAAGCCTCTAATCATGTATGTGACTGCCCTAGAATGACCTCTCGGTGATCTTCTCACCTAGAATAATAATGAGGGGACAGAGAAAAGTCTCTACTACCTTAGCCGCATGGTCCTCGATACAGAGACCAGATACTCCCCCATCGAGAAGAGATGCCTTGTGCTTGTATTTTCTATTCATAAGTGGCGACATTACCTATAGAATCATGAGGTATAGATAGTCTCTCGAGTATACCCATTGAAGTACATTCTAAACCACCCCATGTTGACCAGCCGTCTAGCACGATGGTCGGTAATCCTCCAGCAGTTTGACATCAGGTTCGGGCCCCAAAAGGCTATCAAGGGATATGCATTGGAAGACTTCTTAGCTACCCATAAAACCTCTCTGTATCAGTCCTTGAACTTGGATTTTCCTGACAATAAAATCCTCTCAGTAGATCATGCCATCCCATGTTGGCAGATGCACTTTGACGATGCCTCTCAGAGCCCCACCGGTAGGAGGCTCAATGATCCTCAATACAACAGAGTGGGCCTATGTATCATCTTCATTACCCTGGTGTAAGCCATTCTTCCGTACTCATTCCTGTTGTTAGAAGGCTACACTAACAATGAGGTAGAGTATTAGGCTCTTATAACTAGCCTCGAGATAGCCCTCCAGATCGATGTGCCCCATTTTCATGTGAAATGGGATTCCGAACAAATCATCAAGAAGATCAACAGTGACTATGTTTTCAGAAATCCAGTGCTCATACCATTATAGGAATGCACCCTCTAGTTAATGGCACAGTTCCCTTCTCAAACAGATGTTACCCATGTCCCTCTGTCATAGAATGGTCGAGAAGACACTTCGGCCAGCTTAGCTGCATCACTTGCAGAGCCCGAGCAGGATGATCTGGTTATACACGTGGAACACCAGAGAGTCATTTCCCCTATCACCCAATAGGATGACGACAACCTGCGAGTAAGCCATATTATCGATGGATCATCAATGTCAGGACTCCTAGGTTCTTAAAATGCAGTGGTTGAAACGACTCCCAACTAGAGAGCTCCTTTTGTTGAGTATCTCTAAAATTGTTGCCTCCCGGCTGATCGGGCTGAGCGTGATAGAATCCAACACTATGCACTACAGTTTACCCTCAAGAGTGGTCTAAGTCTTGAGAAGATCCACTACAAGAATGATTTTGATGGTGTTCTCCTCTGTTGCATCTAAGGAGTAGAGATTTCTCAGGTCATGTAGGTGGCTCATGCTGGTTCTTTATGGGGCTCACCTAGCTGGGCCAAAGCCATCCCATTAGATCAGAAGACTTGGGTACTTCTGGCGCTCTATGATCCATGATTGTATCGAGTTCTCCAAGAGATGTCACACGTTCCCAGTTCATGCTAACTTCCTGCATCGGCCGCCAGAACCTGTCCACTCTACCAAGTACTCTTGGTCATTTTCAGTGTGGGGACTCGATGTCATGGGACCATACCCTCCAGCGACAGCCCGCCAATGCAGGTTCATTTTGACCACCAAAGATATTTTTTTCTAAGTGGGAAGAAGAAGTTCCACTCAAGGAGGTCAAGGCTCGTTCCATCATTTACTTCATGAGATCCAGCATCACCCACCTATTTAGAGTCTCTCACATCGTCCTCACTGATAACGGAACTAACTTCTGAGCTTCCGAGCTGAAGAAATTGTACACCAAGTACAATACCTATTAGAACCAAACCTCTCGCTTTAACGCATAGGAAAATGGGAAGATTGAGGTATTCATCAAACCATCCATAAAATTTTGCATAAAATGGTTGGCCAGAACAAGAACCGTTTTCCAAACAAGCTCCCCAACGCCCTATGGGCATATAGAATGATGACTCGTAACCCCACCTAGGTGACCCCATATTCCCTGGTGTATAGAGATGAGGCCATCCTACCCATTGAGATCCAGCTTCCTTCATTACGCACCATGGTCTATGACCAGAAGGCGCCAGATAAGGTGGCTGAAATTCTTCTGACTGAATTGAAGAACTTGACGATAACAGGCTTCATTCCCTGCATAGTCTGGAAAGGCATCAAGATAAGATGGCTAGATCCTTCAACAAGAAGATTCAGCTCCACTCTTTTCTCTAAGGTGACCTGGTATTGGCCTTCTGAGCACCAATGATCCCTGGCAGGAAACCACCCAAGTTGGAGACCAAATGGGAAAGACCATATATAGTCCACAAGGTTTACACCAATGGAGAATACTCATTGGTGACCATGGATGGTGTGCGTATAAATCCTCCCATCAATGCCATGTTCCTCATGAAATATGTTTCCTGAGCTTGATGGTCCTACACGACCGTAAACTGGATGGTCCCACATTACCCTAAACTGCATGCTTGTCCCGCATGACCTTAAACTATATAGTCCTACAAGACATTAAAATGTGCATCGTCCCACAATAAGTTAAAATGAACCCTTAGAACTACGTATGGCTTGATTCCCATCTGTAAGGGATATGTAGGAATGCTCAGATGCCTCATCTTGAGCCCATCCCTAAGCTCTTCTCTTTGACTATCCCCCTGGGTATAGTTCTCTTGGATGATCCTTGCACGATATAGTGAAGGATTCCATAGCCCCACTCATACAAGTGTTATAATGGTCTCACCTTGTTCCCACTCCAATTCTTCTATCCTCCCATGTCTTCACCACACGATGTTAAACTGCATGGCCTTTAGAAGCTCTGTATGGCTTGATTCCAATCCTCCTGGGATACGTAGGAATTCCTGGACATTTCATCTATTGGCCCATCCCAAAAGCCACAATCTTCCCCTGGTGTCAAGACATATTGTGGGGCGCAAACTTTTTCCCCGATTCACATAGATCCATACTCGATCTGGCCATACATCCCGCTCCCTGGAGACGTTCGCCTCTTTCATATAAGGTACAACTATGATTCACCAAATCCTTCATTAGAACTTCACCATATTTTCCATATGGAAGGGACCTCGAATGGTACAGATACCAGGCCTAAGGGATCTCCTACCACTTCATGCCAACACCCTCAAGGATGTTGAGAAACAAGCCGATACAAGTCCTGCATTACGAATATGGTCAGCAGTCGATGCTTATTTGTTGCTCCCATTTAAGGTCGCTATAGGGACACTGTGTTTCGAACATGGTCAACAGCTGTCCTGGATTATTAGGACCACCCCAAGATGTCCAAGACATCATGTTTAGTGGTTCATTATTCCTCATTGTATCTCCAAGCGATGAACTCCCTTCAGGTGATGCCAACTATCATGGCCCGTTTGACGGGGAGAGCTGAGATCGGCCCCTTGTTTCCCACACTGAGAACCACTCACGTGGGCTTAGAAGATGTGATGAGGAAATAACCGTACAAGAGGGAATATGGCCTTCCATATGAGGCTCAGCCTCAGGACCCTAGTCCTTTTCAGGCCCCCGTCCCTAGTTCTCTCTTATGGGATTGCACGTTGTGGTATGGGATTATGTCCTCATTTACGTAGGGTTTCTCATCATGCCGAACACATCCTCAGATGAGATACCATACCCTCCACTTCGTCCTCACTGCAAGATGATAAACTAAAAAGTGGTCAGGCCTTCCTAACTGAGGGCCAGCCTCAGGCCCCTTGGCCTTCTTAGGCCTCGACCCTAGTTCTTACCTGGATTGTGCGGTGTGGTGTAGGATTATGTCCTCATTCACATCAGGATATTCGACGTGTCGTACACCTCCCTTGTTTGGTGTATCTTACTCTCCTTCTTCGTCATCACTACAAGACGTTAAAATGCAAACTGGTCAGGCCTTCCTGTCCGAGGCATATCCTCAGACCCATTGGTATTCTTGGGCCCGGACCCATGTTCTTACCTGGGGTGTACGGTGTGGTGTGGTATTATGTCCTCATTCACGCCAGTTTATTCACCATGTTGTACTCATCCCTTTATTGGGGTATCTTACTTCCCTTCTTTGCCCTTACTGTAAGAAGTTAAACTAAAAACTGGTCGGGCCTTCCTAAAAAAGGCTTATCCTCAGGCCTGTTGGACTGTTGGTCCCTGACCCAAGTTCTTACCTAGAGTGTACGGTGTGGTATAGGATAATGTCCTCATTCACGTCAGGTTACTCGCCAAGTCGTACACCCCCCTCATTGGGGTATCTTACCCCTGGGTGCCTTTAAGAACTATGTGTGGCTTGATTCCCATCCTTCCGAGATACGTAGGACCACCCAAATGTCTAAACATCAGGTCCATCCCCATCTTCCAGAAACCTCCATTTCTCCTTTGTCCCTTGGCATACCCATCCTCGGGGAGGGGAGTATATGGAGTGGCATGAGATTATGTCCTCGTTCCCATCAGGCTTGTAACGACTGTGCTATGTACCTCTCCCTCCTGGGAGTTCTCTATCCCCTTACTCTATACTCATCCCATTAAATTGGTTTCTCTCATGTTGATCACCCTCGTCGACCCTCTTTGGCAGTTCATCAATGTGCCTAAGGGTACTTTGGTTTAGTACCTGGAATGTCGGACTTTTCTCTGACATGCTTCCACCCACATTACAGGCTTTTTGTTCCCCTTAATTTGGGCTTCCATCACTTTTCACACCTGAAGGGACCCCCATGAGGAATGGATTCTAGGCCTAAGTGGTCTCCTACCATTACGGGCCAACTTCCACGAGGGTCGCAAGCAACAAGCCGATACCAATTCAGTGTTGTGAATATGGTCAGTGATCGATGCTCATTTGTTGTTCCCCTTTTAGGCTAACATGATATGCATACTGTGTTTCTAACATGGTCAAAAACTATCCTACATCACCACGCCAACCCCCATTAATCCGAAAATTTCGGTTACATGATTCACATCCATCTCCACCTCATGATGTCCAAGAAGAAACTTTGAAACTCTTGGTATTATTCCTCAGTGTGAATCTGCACATTTGGAGGACAAAGCTGTGATAAGGGCATCATCTGGGGCTCCGCCCTAATTTCCCTTTGGTTTGCGTTCCTAGTGTTGCAGTAAACATCTTCCTCCATTGTTTCCCACACTGAGTTTGACTCATGTGGGATTAGGGATCGGGTTGAGGCCTGCACTTACATGGAGGGTTTTCGTCACTCTAGGTCTGAGCTCTAAGACCAAAGACTAAGATCTCATCTAGAAATACATATGCCTTGATTCCCATCCTTATGGGACACGTTGGACCACCCAGACATCTCTTTTTCAGGTCTATCTCTATTGGGAGCTAGTTTCTTCTACCCCTTGCCCGCTTACCTTTATGTAGTCCCCCTGGCCTGAGGCTCCTTTCTCTGAATTGTATATAGTGTGGTGTACGATTATGTCATCATTTACGTTGGCTATGCTATATCACATCGTGTGCATTCATTCATTTTCAAGCCATATGACTTTAAACTATGTCGTTTGGTTCTATCACATGACCCTAAACTATGAAATTATCGTTCTGGCCGCACGATGAAAAACGGCACTGCATAGTGATGTCCTCACTCAAGGGGACACCATGTTTGGTATTGGTCACATACCATACCATTTTTCAATTCCTTCTATGGCTTGATTCTTGTGTAAATACCAGGGCCTGCTACCCTAGGCCTATCGCTTCACAAAAAAACCATTCACCTTAATTGACAGACAAGATTTATCAAATACAGATTATTTTTGTGTGAGGGCCCCGCCAACATGCCCCTTTTATCCCTGGAACCGGTACCTTACTATTCCACCTCAAGAACTACATGCAGCATGATCCCCATCCTCATGGGGTACATAAGAATGCATGTTCACTTTTCCTCGGGCCCATCTTAACTATCATTTTCGGTCCCTCAACATAAAATCTCCCCAAGGAACACATGGTGGTCGGAACCCACAGTTCCCATTCACGTCAGGTTTTTGTAATTACCCCACCATGTGTCTCCCGAATTTCCTACCATTCGTGGTCTGAGTTCTATGACCCTAAACTAAGATCTCCCTATAGTAAGGTACTCGACTCCCTCTACATAATATGTCTATTGTCATATTTATATGCGTTCTGACAAAGAGCCTAAAGTTTTGAATTTTCATGGGGACATTCCCCCGTTCCATGTCCAAGCTTCTTGATCTCGCTAATTGAATCCTTATCATCTTCCAAATTCAAAAGGACCGTCAGATGGCATGGATGCTAGGCCTAAGTTCTCTCCTACGATTTCGGGCCAACATCCCTAAGGATCTTAGGTGAAATTTGTGACAGGTCCCGTTTTTCGAACAAAGTCAATGGCCGATCCTCATTTGTCTATCCCCATTCCAGGATAAGGCAATATGGACCCTGTATTTCTACCATGGTCAATAGTTATCCTCCATCATTACACTGCCATCATTTTGATACATATTTCGAGCATCATGATTCACACATTTCCACTTCCTCATGTTTAAGTGGAATTCTTACATACTCAGCTTTACCTCTTCGCACGTATAGGTGCGCTACATGGATGGGTTAGCATCATTAGCCCATCATTCACTGAGCGTCCTTTCTCCCTAACATGTTCCTTCCTATGTCAAGAAGGTCCCCCATTACATCTTTTTCCCACATCGAGCATGACTCATGTGGGATTAGTAGTTTTGGTAGGATGTGCACCGGTGCAGCCAGGCCTCTCATCGTCCCTCTTGACGTTAAACTGTGCTTCCAAAACTATGTATGGATTCATTCCCATCCTCACGGGATACATAGAGACACCTAGGTATTTCTCCTAGGGTCCAGCCCCAAGAATCATGAGTCATATTCATCATCACTTCCAGCCCCTGGCCTGACCCCTTGTGGGGAACGGTGTAATTGCAACTTTTCCCTGAACAAGTTCAGGATGACCCAAGATGAAATTGGGAAGTGACGGCTCCCTCACCGGAGAGGTCCTTCCTAAAAGAATGAATGATCCATGATCATACTGATATGACCATCTAATGTGATTTCACCATGGTGGCGTAATTTTGGGAGTGTTGGATTCTGTTCAAACAAACCATCACTCCACAATTCCACGCTTTGCATGCCCCTTATTTGTACCCTCATCCTCTTTCACATCTGGAGGAACCCTTTAAAAGTATGGATGCTCGACCAATTTCCCACCTATTTTCCTGGTCCAACATTCCAGAAGACTAATGGATGACATTTTGAGTCCGGCCCCATGTTTCGAACATGGTCAGCGGTCGGCCCTCATTTTTTTATCCGCACTCCAGGCTAACACATTAAGAGTACTATTTTTTAATGCGGTCAATAGTTATTATTTATTGTCATGCCACCCCCCCCCCCACAATGTTCTGAATCCTGGGAATCATGATTCACACCTCCCATTATCATTTTTTCGGATCAATTTCAATTCCCCTAGCATTACCCCATTTGTGCACAAGTGCACTCTAGGAAAATGGTAATTCAGTTATTCTGATAGATTCATTATCTAGTCAGGTCTCTCCCATTCCTCCCAAAAATCTAGACCGGTTATTCAAAC
Source organism: Viscum album (assembly GCA_963277665.1). Classification (NCBI taxonomy): domain Eukaryota; kingdom Viridiplantae; phylum Streptophyta; class Magnoliopsida; order Santalales; family Viscaceae; genus Viscum; species Viscum album. The sequence continues at coordinate 475,395,931 of OY728126.1, forward strand.
CCCAGATTCCCAAATCATGGATTGCACTCCTAAATTTAGATGGGGGGATAAGGAGGTCATCCCTTGTTTCTCACATCGGGCCAGACACAGGTCATCTTAAGTAACGATCGGTGGATGCTCCGCGAACATCACATGGATGAAATAAACCAATGTAAACAATAGAACTCATGTATGCTATGGAATCAAACAATCAATGCATGAATGTATGTTTAAGTGTTTTTAATCATTACAGTAGCCAGGGGTCAACTCCCCCCATGGATGGATTGACCTCATCAAATGAACGTTGCAGCTCTGCCACCCTCTAACTGGTGGTGTCTAGAAGTTTCTGCCGCTTGTTTACCTCCCGATCCTCCTCGATAGTGAGAGGGCACAGTTCACCGGGTGCAACCCAAGCCTGCTCTACACCAGTCCGGATAACGACCATATCCTCAGAGGCTCGCTTCATTCCCTCTTTAGCCTATTCCAACTGGGCTTTTAGCTGTGAGACGATCTATGATTGCACATTGAGAGAAGCAGAATGCACATCTGCCTGAGCATGAAATCTTTCAACCTCATTTTTGGTCTCCCGAATCCTCTTGATGTTCACCACCTTCCTCTGATGCCAGCCTATGCTAAGGCCACAGTCATACTCCTGAATATTTTCTTCCATAAGACCTCGTATGAGCATGTGAGGGCACTGGGCATCCACTCCCCCAGCACAGAGTTCTCATAGCCGCATGAAAATTCTATCCATCTCATCCAACCATAAAACTTGGTGGGTTTTATTAATGATGCACGTGATCAGTTTCCCCGATCGGTGATAGACTATTTTGTTTTCCTCCTGGTGAGAGGTCATCTCATCCTAGTCGGTGAGATTGGAAGGCTCGTATGTAGGGAATACCCCCAGGAACACCCCAGTCAGGTCCACATTTGTCGTTGGATAAGGCGTGGTGGGGCCTGAATATTCTTGTTGATCCTCATCATCAGATCCCACCTCAATAATCTCAGGCGTAGTCCCACTGGAATTCTCTCCAGCGACTGGGAGCACTAAAGTTTGTTCAGGTTGGATATCCACCTCCATGATCATTGGCATGCCTCTGGGAAAGCTGCTACCAGAGGTCCTGACCAACTTCGTCGCGGAATCCCAGGTCAATTGAGGGACTTTACATGCCAAAAAAGGGGACGGTAATGTCAGTTAACGTGATCAGGGGATGGAAGTTGTAAATTAGGTAGAGGAGACTTAAAGAGGTCAAATCCCTAGTCACTCTCTTCGGATGATGTCTTTAGAAACCCGAGACGTGGCCCCTCATATATGTTTGGCAGTTTTGGAGTCTTTGGGGGAGCCGCCTCAAGTGTCTCGGCCCCGCCAGACACAGAAGTTGATGTAGCCACGGGCGTGGGTCCTGAAGGTCCCGCATCGGCACCCACTAAGGGGTAGGTACAAGGTCTATGTACAAGGTCCTCCTACATAGTGTAGAATCTAATAAGGAATCCAGAGTCACCTAATAATGGACCATGAAGAAGGAACGTGGGATTTTAACTCGAGGTCGTCCGCGAAATCTTCGAGATCCGAGAATTGATCGCTGACTTCACCCTCCTCTAGTGGACTTTCTCTAATGTCCTCATCTCCCCAGGAGGACTAGTCTGATTCTTCCGGCAGAGGGAAGCGCTCCCTCAGGTCAACTAATGATAGTTGCGGAGGGACCGTATGACCCAACAGTACCCTGACCTGGTCTGTCATTGGGTTCAGGGCACCCCGGGAGTGGATAAAGTCTTCCAGCTCAGCTATGTATTTCTCTGCCTCCACATAGGATACAGTGAAACCGGATCTAATGTGGATAATCCATAGAAATTCCATCTTGAGGATGTTAAGGTGCTTCTATAACTCATATGGGCCAAGGAACTACCGATTGACTTCCCAGATGTCCCAGGCCTCCGAGAAGACAACGTTTTCTAACATGTCGATATGGCGCAGCCGTTTCCCTGGGGCCTGAGAATAAATCCTGCAAAATACTCTCGGTGGCTACCCCTCTAGATGAATCTGTTCTCTTGGGACCACTGGCTCCACTACCACTGCCTGATCTGTCGCCACTGCGTCCCCCTTAACGGGTGTGGGTGTCACCATTATAGCAGTCCCGCCACTGCAGGATGCCCTTGTCGCCTTTCGGCCTCGGCCCTGAGGTTGAGGAGGATCACCATCACCGACTAGAGTGGTTGGCTGCTTCAAATCTCCCCTGGGTAATAAGCCTCCCATTTATGGTAATATTCCATTATCTGCTCGAGGACGGTTGTCGGCGGAGGCAGTTCATTCAGCATCTTCCAATCTTCCTATGTGAACATGAGCCACATCTGCCTCATCACACATGGGTGCTCCTCGTAGCATACCTCTAGGTAGACCTACAGGTTTAGCCGCTGTTGGCACCAGAATTTCCTTGCAAACCGGTGTGGGATGTATGGCTCGCAGAGATGCTCGCGGTCCACCCTGGCCACCAAGACTCTACCTTGGAAGGTCTGGAGATAGGCCCAATTCACTAATTTCCCCCGGCCATCATCATTGAATTCCCCCATCGACAATGGAAATGGGTGGAAATTTAATTCCTCCACACTCTACACCTAGTTCAGAACTGATGTTGTGGTCATCTTGGTCAGAAATCTCTCCACAACATTCAGGATAGAGGGGCGTAAGATCGACCCTAGAGGCAAGATGGGGTTAAGATAATCATAGATCCCCCTGATGTGTGCCACCATCCACCTATACAGGGGGTAGAACAGCCTGCATACCCTCTGTGGATTCTTCCCCTTGCTGATGTGCCACAACATTTTTTACATCTTGGTGATCATTGGGATCCCGAGGTTGACCTTCCCTCCGGTCTCCAATGTTGAATCCAAGATGAAAGTACTTGGTCGCACTACCATGTTGGTATCCCTCACTGGTATAATCCAACCATAGATGAGAGCTGCAATGAAGGCTGCCAACCTGACTATTGGTTGTTGTTCAGTGTTGACACTCAACCCCCTAGTTATCCATTGACTATTCTATAATAGTATCCAGTATGAGTGTTCCTTACTTGGGGCCCCCTTTTGGAAAGTTCGAGGTCTCGCTGGTAACTGACGGTCTACCAAGAATATTAGAAACCTCTTGAACCAATGGTTGAAGTGGACATCCCTCACCAACACCTTATCCTCTCTGAGCCTGAGCTCCATCAATTCCATCTCCATATGCAGTATCTCCTCTGGATCCTCCCATGCACCCATGGCAAGGATGAATTTTTCAGACATCGCCCCCAGTATCAAGACACCTGAGATTTGATGAGGATCCCATAACCTGATGCCTACCTCCCCATGATGTAGGTGGAAGGTATTGGTCCCTCGTGACCACCAGCTCAATGGCTCCGGCATTAGATGCTTCGACTAGTAGATGTGGAACTGGGAAGCCCTAGTAGCCTCATACAGACCCACCCATCTCATCTCCACTCTGAACTCCTCGCACGAGGCACCTACCCAGTAGACCCAGGCCCAGTCATCCATAAAGTTGCCACCCTGGAGCAGGAACCATTCCTCAGGCCACCCCTTCATCAGGTTCCCCAGCGCCGCCTTGATGATTGTCCGATATAGAGGAGGGGATGTCTCTGGATATAATGCCTTCTCGTCGACAATGTTCCGATGGTTGTCTAAGTAGTTGAAAACAACGGGGTGAATTTTTCCCGGGAGTGACCATTGGGCACCCTGAACCATCGGCGTTGGCATAGCGTGCTCCTAAACCAGAAAGGAGATCGTCCCTACTTTGATCAGGGATAAAGACGTCATCGCTCATCCCGAAGCCATACAAGGGAAAACTTCTACATAGCGGGTAGTTCTTTTGGCTCTATGATAACAGCTCCATCAATGAATTGTGGTCCGAGTGGCTACAGACTGACTCTCTTAGCCCCAGATTGTTCGTCATTTCATCCCACTACGTGGCATCTGCAATGACCTCCTGGGAAGCTTCTTGGTGGGACCTTCGGTTATGGAAATTGGATGATGTTTTGGTTGTTTTGTGAAGCTCATTTGCAGAGCATAATCGCGTGGTCCGTTTGTGATGATTTCTCGCAGAGCGCTGCCTAGACATTCAAAGCCAGATCGCAGAGAGCGAATGCGGAGTCAAGGACTCATTGTGCACCGTGAAGACTCGATTTGCAGAGAACACTCATGGAGTACACTGAGCTTTCTGAATCAAGAGCACATAATGAAAAATTAATGGAGAAGGGAATGGAAAAAAGAGATGACAGGACCCATATTTATAGGTGACGACCATTGGAGCTTCGTGGCACGTCCAGTTTGTGTGGAACTTCGAGGCGCACTCAGCCCACACGTCCCCTATCTACCTTATGAACTGTCTTTGTGATCCAGCAACACGAACGGCCGAGGATTTTGGTGATTTCCCTTAGAAATGAAGCCTTGATCTCTCCGTGGATCCAAGACTGATGGGGGGCCTTTTTTGGTGCCAAAATTCAGGATAGAGAGGAGGCCCAAAGAAGGCCCCATTGACTGCCTCGCGAAACCACTTCGCGGAGTCCCCCAGCACCACGGCCGCCGCGAAGCAAGGAAGAAAGATGCTCAGTGACTACATTTGACATTCACAATGTCGCCGTGAAGTAAGGGGGTGGGACGCTCCATGACTGCAATTGAAGTTCGCGAGTCCGCCACGAAGAAAAGAGGTGGGCCGCCCCACAACCATATTTGACATTCGTGAACCTTCCTCGAAGATACCAAGTCCCTCTTCGCACCGCGTGAGCTCTGATTCATGGTGCCTCTTGCCCATAAATACTAGGTGCCCCCTAAGTCCAAAGGATGGACAATCCGACCATTTGACTTCCCATCTCCTGAATCGCGTGGCATCCTTCTGCTCTGTGAACCATGAGATGTGTGAGGTACTTCTGCTTCACGAGGTGACTCACATTTGTCATTTTTTGATTACCTCTTCCAAGATGGATGACATTCCTGATGCCTAAGGGCCTTCTCGAAGGAAAGGGATCCCCAAGGGGACCCGGGTCATCGTAGAGTGTTTATGATTCACGAAACACCCTTCATGCACATGTGGTCCACACGTTAAGGCTGGATCACTGTACATCACGAAGCACATTGCTTCATGACACCTTGCTTCACAAGGCACCTTTTCTCTATAAGGAAGTGCTCTGCGAATGCCCTTCCACTTCACAAAGAACCTCCCATATACACCTATACACTTTGATTATTCTAAAAAACCCCAATTCGCGAAGCACACCCATTCAAAAGTGTCCTCTTCCATGCAGAGCAACAGAGTTTCACAAGGCCCCTACCTATAGACCTCTCTTCTTGGAAAATCCTTTTCCCATGCGACCCTCTAGGTTCGCATGATGAGACTTCAAATTCTCCTAGACAATACTTCCCATTTCTTTGCTTCGATTCATGCTTCTTCACAGAGGCACGCTAACAGTTATTGCTTCTTCGTATAACCATGATAACGTTGTCCCCTCAATGGTTCACTCCCCGACACCGCCTCACCATGGCGTTGTCGATGCCTTCCATCCCACAAGGGGAAGAGGGTACCAGTTATGTAAGTCCTACGGGTGTAGAGAAAACCCACCTCATCTGAGATACAGGGTGTTAAACTTCCATGAACCATCTTCCCCAACACATTACGTTAAACTATGACCTCCCCCCATGCCTCACATGTGGGGTAACCCCACCTTGGACATTATCCATGCCCCTGATCTACATAGTTGATGATATCCTCCTTCTAAGAGTTACATTTGTCTATGGGGGAAGGTCAACCTCCTTGATTTAAGCCTATAGTTATCCTTCCAGGAGGAAGTGTCCCTTATCCTCCGTTCATCTTCAGTCCCCAAGGCCAGTGGAGGGCGTGATAAGGAATGGGGCTCCTCCTTTTTTTTGTCCCCATGTCCTTCTCCTTCTGCACTTTTTCACCAATGGGCCTTCATCCTGGAGTAATTCCCAATATTTATTTCCCTGGGCCGCTCCATGCTTATTACCCACTCCACTTCCCATGAACGCACCTTTCGCAACGTGGACGTCAGGCCTTTTCTGCCTCTTGTTTCTCACATCGACCATGACTCATGTGGGATTAGATTATGCATCGACCATGACATCACCCTTGTCCCTCATGACGTTAATCATTATTCACCACCCAAACTATGTGTACTTTGATCCAAGTCAAGTCATGGTACGTAGGAATCCTCCACGAGGTTCAAGCCTTGCCACCTTGGGCTGCCTCAAAGTGTAAGCCCCAATACATCCCGATCTATGGGGACTTTGATCCATGTCAAGTCATTGTACGTAGGAATCCTCCATGAGGTTCAAGCACCAACACCTTGGGCAGCCTAGAGTGTAAGCCCCACACCCTTATCAAACTACGGGGACTTTTATCCATGTTAAGGCATTGTACATAGGATGCCTCCATGATGTTCAAGCCCCAACACCTTGGGCTACCTCAGAGTGTAATCCCCAATCCAACCCGAACTATGAGGACTTTTATCCATGTCAAGGCATGCTTTGTAGGAAGTCTCCACAATGTTCAATCCCACCACCCATTCATTTCGACCTCCTTCATGTCAGTTCAACAACACCTTGGGAATCCTAGAGTTTAAGCCCCACACCCCTCCCAAACAATGGGGAATTTGATCCATGAAAAGGCATGGAACGTAGGAAGCTTCCATGTGGTTCAAGCCCTGACACCATGGGCCACCTCAAATTGTATGCCCAAATCCAACCTGAACTACGAGGACTTTGATCCATGTCAAGGCCTGGTATGTAGGAAGCCTCCACGAGGTTCAATCCCACCACCCGGTCGTTCTGACCTCCTTTACATTGGTTCACCAAACACCATGGGCAGCCTAGAGTGTAAGTCCCAATCCATCCCAAACTATGGGGACTTTGATCCATGTCAAGGCATAGTACGTAGAAATCCTCCACGAGGTTCAAGCCCCAACACCTTGGGAATCCATGAGTGTAAGCCCCACACCCTTCCCGACATATGGGGACTTTGATCTATGTCAAGGAATGGTATGTGGAATGCCTCCATGAGGTTCAATCCCCAACACCTTGGGAAGCCTAGAGTGTAAGCCCCACACCATCTAACCTATGTGGTCTTTGATCCATGTCAAAGCATGGTACGTAGGAAGCCTCACTGAGGTTCATTCCCACCATCCAGTTAGACCTCAGGTCCTCTTTCACATCAGTTCACCGACTCCGCCCCATATCCGAACTATGAGGACTTTGATCCTTGCCATAGAAAGGTACGCAGGAAGCCTCCCTGAGGTTCAAGCCCAAAAATCATTGGCCCCGACCATCTCAGTGTCAGTGTGCCAAACCTCTTTCCATCTGAACTACGTGGACATTGATCCTCATCAAGGCATAGTAGGAATCCTCCATGAGGTTCAAACCCACCACCTGGTCATTCTGACCCCCTTTACGTCGGTTCACCCCCGTCCCATGTGATGTTAAACTATTATCCCATCCAGCGGTGAGCTGTTGTGATCCCATTCAGCAGTAAGCCATTGAAAGCCCCAACTGGCGGTAAGTCGTCATTATATGAACTACCCTGTCATTGATTCCCTGCCACGGGGATACATAGGAAGTCTCTTCGAGGCTCTAGACCAACACTACCATCATCTCCATGATGGTCTCATCCCATTCACCATCCCCATCAACTGCTCCATCATCCATCCTAATCTTTACCCAGGCCACCACATCCTGGTGGGATCATGCCATTCCATTCCCCATTACATCTAACATCATTCGGGAAGCCACCCACCTGTTGGCCCCAGTATCGGTGTTCCCTCTAGGGGGTTCCTCTATCTGATCCACTCTAGTCAATGTTCTGATAAGCCTGATCTATATCCACTGGATGTTAAACTTGCGGCATACCTTCTGTTAAACATGGGAAGCTGAGGAAAACCTCAGATACATTACCATGGCATATGATTTCCCACATTTGACATGGGATGTCTCGGATTTCCGCGCCCTTGAGAAGCCCTATAATAAGGGATAGAAGACAAACATGCCAATCCCCCAGCGTCCATACATGCCAGTGATTCCCCCACGTGACTACTCCCCTAACCGAAGGTTGTTGACCTGACTGGACCCCTTAGAATGTCCTGACAGAAGTAGTGTAATTAACTTGGGTCCATGATGATATGGTGTCAGGAAGAGTTTCACGAACAACGTCTGAACTCTATGAGGGAGACCCGGACTAGGTGATGAGTTCTGAGGAGGAATCCACTGATTGAAGAACAGACATTCCCTCATCCAATTTCGATCATGGAGCAGACATCCCTGAACAAGGAACAGATTCCACCCGCCTTTGGAAAGTTGGAATGCGAGGTAACACCCATGTGTTCCCTACGAGAGGGACGCACACGCCCCATCGAAAGCATCGCAAACAACGCGTTTTTATTTATTTACCATAACAACACTGTCTATCCACACTATGCACTATCTTATTGGATCGTCAAATTATTATACAATCATCTGTGAATGTACTCATTAATATATACAAGGACAAACACACTATCTTTTTTGTTTCTCTTTATGCACACACCATGTAGTCCTATTTACGAATGCATCAAAGAAAAAAATGGACTCCTTAAGCCTTTATGAACAATTCCTCTTCATGTTTTAGTTGTGCATACATAACACTTCCTTATGATCACTTTTATTTTACACAAATCAATGAAATAGCTATTGTATTTTTCTATCTTACACACAAACCTAAATGGATATAAGATGTTTATGAATTCATGAACTGTCTATGATATGTAGTGTGTGTATTCCCAAATTTCAGGTTCCTAAAAGATGTTCCCAAAAGACTAAAATATATATGCATATGGGAATAATGATCTCCTGATGGCTTTGAAGGCCATTATTCATCGTGAAGCTTTTGAGTGTGAAAAATGCATATCAATTACATCATTGTAACTCTCTTTAACAAGCGATATAGATTAATTGAGAAACTCATTTTTGTGAATAAGATGTATTTTTTATTATTTTTCTTTAGAAAACTAGATTTTTTTAATAAAATCATTTATATATCTCTAAAGTATGACTTGATATTTATAGTAAACTACGATAAAACTTAACTCAAATGAACTTCCTCAATTATGTGAAGCTGATTATCATTATATTTGTAAAAAAATCCTTTTCACACAATAAATCATCACATTGTTTTTCTTATTATTATGAAAATCTAATTGGATTTACATTTCAATAATGTTTTTTTTCAGAATAAAAAAATTATGTTTAAATGTCTTGATTGAAGATTATATCATCGTAGAAATGGAGATCTCCCAACACACAGGACTCCCAAATAAATCGAGGTACAAGAAGATGTTGTAAGATCAATCCAATTGATGGGATGATATGAGAAAATCAATAACATGGTTGTGAAGAATGTCTGAAACTATTGGATGACCGAGATAAATAGACATGTCAATAGGATGGTCATAATTGTTTAATTTATATAGTGATGTGCATAAATCTGTTCCCACTTCAAATAGAAAATATTTTCTTTTCATGCCTTTATAGTACAAGGAATGTAGACACAAGACAAGAATTGGTTATCAATCCCCTCTCATCACTACATGGCACCACCCTAGGTGGTTTCTCCCATCTTCCACCATACCTCATCTCACGGTGGCACCATGATGCTCCCATTATCCCCTATAAGCTTGATATGCTTCTAATTATCTCTCATGTTAGCTTATCTTGGGTTTTCCCACTAAGTCATGGTTGACCCTATGAGGTCCCACATCGTCTCTACTCAATCTAATGGGGATTGTATGTCGGATGGATAATTATTTTATGAACTCCACTAAAAATAATACCAAATTCCGTAGAAATTAAATAACCAACCCCATTTAAATTAAACTACAAAAAACATTAAACCAACATTATGAAAAATAAATCATTTTTTTGTGAATCTTCTAATTTACTCTCTGTAATTACTATTGTGAACATTTTTTCAACTCAAACAACCAATGAAACATGTCTTTGGAACATCATAACAGCACTACAGTCATCACCTTTAAGAACATTAAGACATATTGAAATCCATCAACAAATACTCATTAACGAAAAATGAAACTCACTAGAAATTTTATTCTGTTTCACTAAAATAGATATGAAATTCCTTGTGATAAAATATATCGATGAAAATTAAATTTGTTCCTATGATGATAATTTAATAAAAAAATTTAGGAATGAATCTAGTATTATCTTTCAAACAGAATATAATGTTGATCAATTATTCAGTGGTACAAAACCAAGTCTATAAAGGGTGTTAGCCTTAAGAGGCATCAATATCTAATAATAAATATTTCTATTCAATAATGTTTGAAATTGTGATGGGAGTTACCCATAAATCATATGGTTTTGATATATATATATATATAAATATGGAATTTAGATGAAAATATAAAAACTATGTTGAGAAAATGATTTGATTTCTTTCATTCGTCATCTGTTGAAGGAAACAAAGAAGAAATATTGATATATGATCTAAAATTTTTGTGCATGGAAATAATTTTCATCAACATGTAAAAATAAAAACTATGGGAGAATGTTATATAATTATGATAATTGAGATAATGATCAATAGAATGAAAAAGAAACAATCTAATGTTTCAAATGAAACTATTATGTTTATAATTCCAACTAGTTATTTAATTTTATGGTAAATGTTTTTTATTAGCATCAATAACCTCTTAATATGATTCAAAATGGTTAATATCATTTTTAACCATTTCTATATAGGGATATAATAATGACATCATGAATGGTACACTTTACATTTACTTTATAACTATGGATGCATTATTTGATACTGTTCTACTAACACTTTTATATATGATGAACTTTATAAGGGTATCAAAAATCCACCAAATATTGAGATGTTAAATTTTATGGAAACCCACTAATGGTATAATGATTAAATATCATGTCTTTGATTTTTCACCATTATTTTTTGGACTTTTTTTCTTGAATATCTTATTATTGTATCGTTGGGTATATTTAATGTTATGTTTGGAATAGATTGGAATTCTTTAAAAAAATCACACATCAATTATCAAGGAAGTGAAGTTACCTTTGATATTCTAGACCATCATATGATTAAAAAATCAGTTTGATTATAATTAAGAAATATAGATTGGAATAAAAACCATTGTATGGGCATTGATTCATATTCAAATGATGTGTTTGTCTAAGATGGTTTAGTATAACCACAACATCGAAGATATTATCAATTTTTAAATGTTTTTGATATTTATTTGAAAGTGATTCCAAGTATTCCCCCATATTATGAATATATTTTCCCTAGAACTTATAACTTGTGAATTTCAATTTCAGTCACGCTATAGAGAATCTTCCTAATGGACTGGTAGAAATTACTGAAGAAACATTTGGATAATATTGTAAAGGTATTTATTCAAAAAAAATTAACATGGAGTGAACATAATTATTTTTTAATAAAAATGGTTAGTAAATGTATCAATGAATTGAATATAAGGAACTGAAAAATATCACAATAAATAACAAATATCCCCTAGCCCATATTAATGATTTATTTTAATATCTAAACAACACATTATAATTTGCAATGATTATCATTCATTTTCGATATAATTAATTGATGGTAATGAAGCAAGATATTCACACGATATCATTCCATACATGTTATAGACACCATGAATATATATTGAATCCATTTCTTCTTATAAAGTCCACCTCTATATTAATATAGATAATAAATAGTGTATCTAAATATTTCCTTGATCAGTTTCTTCTAATATTTATTGATGGTATTTTTTTCAATGAAATGGAATATAAGAGTATTGATATTACATAAGTTTTTTTATAAATATATAGTGGAATTCACTATTGTATGAAATAATTTCATGTGTGCATTTATTATATGAAATGATTAATTTCTTGGGTTATATATTCTATGTAGAGGATCTATCATTGGATTAATCAAAGACTGGTGATGCTGTAGATTTTCCTGGAAAAACACATGTGACTTAGATCATATGTTTTATTGGTTTGGATTGAAATTACATTGGGTTTTTAGATAAATTCTCATGAAATTATAATCCACTAAAAAATATAACATGAAGGGTATCCATGTTTATTTGTTAAATGGATGTGAACAAAATTTCAAGGAAGTGAATTGAAGTATAGTTTGCACAGTTGTGCTTACACAATCTTGTAATGGAGAAGGCATTATAATTTATAGTGACTTTTTGAGGAAGGGATTATGATTATTCCTCATGAATATTGACAAATTAATGGATTATTAATTAAGAAAATGGAAGGTTCCAGGAAAAATTACCTTACTCATGATTTGGATTTAGTTGGAGTATTTATTTCATTAAATATATAGAGGATGTATGTTTATAGGGAATGGTGTGATACATATACTGATCATAAAATATTTAATAATATATTCAGTCATAAATTGATTAATAAGTATCTGAGAAGATGGATGTAGAGTATTAAAGGTTATGATTTATCAATGTAATGACCCACCGATTCTTATTGTCTTGAGAGTACAACGAGTAATTACATGGCCTTAAGCAACTTCCCCAAGGCGCCAAAGGCTGGTAATAAATGATTAAGGGTTTCAAGTGCCAATAGGGTACGATTTACCCTTTAAGAAATAAACGCACAAAAAACCATAACCAAACATTCACTATATGATGCATGAAAAAATGAAATACCAATAATCATTTCATTTATATCAAACTACATCAAAATACACAATAGTGGAGGACCAAACTAAACATCCAAGTACACAGTGGTAGAACTACTCAAGACTCTCAAAATTCACTACAACTCCATGCTCCACAAGCTCTAAGCTAAAAAACTTCTTCCAAGAATCACCACATGCCACTAGCAACAAGATGCTTTACCTTTACCTGTGTCCTTGAATATGACATCTGCAAAAGCACCATTGTTCCAAAGCAGGGGTGAGTATAAAAATCAGTTGGTTTTCCCAAATGACTTCCCTACTCATAGCACTAGGATAGAAGAGTTATCCACATTTATATAAAAACATTTTTTATAAAACATTTTCTCAAAAGCAGTTTATAACTAAATATAAACAAGTTTCCAAACAATTCATAACCAAAGGCATTCCAAAATTAATTGAAACCAATTTTCCAGCAAGTTATTTTTCCCAAAAAATAACTAAACAAGCTTCAGAACCATTTCACAATATCCCTTTTTGGCATACCCATCCATTTCACAATCTCATGAAACCAACCATGCATGCTACCTTGAATTGGGAAGAAGCCCTAACCCTTATCCATCCTAACCATGATGGGGGAGGCTTCTTACCATTATCCAACCCAAATTCACATGAATGCTTGATGGGGAAGAGCCCTAACCCTTATCCATCCCAAAAATAATGGGGAAGACCCATAACCCTTATCCGTTCCGAATGCAATATGAATGTTTGATGGGGGAGAGACATAACCCTTATTCATCCCAACAATGATAGTGGAGACTCCTTACCCTTATCCATCCCGAATGAAATATGAATACACACAACAATATGCCATTATAGATTTTGCACTGAGGACAAGGTCATATTTAATCCAAGCCTCGTACATGCAACATGAACACATACCACATCTTCCCATCAATCATGCGGAAACACCCTTTCAATAGAAACACCTTAATATTGAAAACCATTTCCATAAAAACCATTTCAATGCCAAACAATTTTAATTCCAAATCATTTCAATAAAAACCCATTTTTGTTTAATACTATTTCCATCAAAACCATTTCAATGCCAAACCATTTCAATAAAACTCCCTTTTTATTGAAATCCAATGCTATCATGATCATTTCAATCTCAAAACATTTCAATAAAATGCCCTTTTTATTGAAAATCCATTTTTCATCAAACCATTTACAATTTCAGAAAATCCATAATCAAAAATCAACATTTTAAATTCAACAATCCAAATCACTTGCACAATAATTCACCATGTTTTCACAAATCCACTAAAACCATAAATCATCGCTAAAGAAGATTTATTCTATGCATTTCGCAATCATTTCCATTCAAACAACCCAATTTTAAACTATGACAATAAATTCTTAAAAGATGATTCGAGAGTGAAGCCTCCTACCTCAATGGTTTTGACGAAATCCACAACAGTCGAAGAATGCTCAAGAAACCCAGGTCAATTCTCCAAAAACCCGCCTTAGATCACTTCTCCTAGAAAGATCAACACAAAATATCATCTTCTTTGGCATACGCACACTTAAATCTACCCATAACAGGCGTATATCGAAGAAAAAGAGAGAAGAGGAGAACTAGATCTATGTAGATATAAGAAACCAATCAACAATGAAGAAGATCGGTCACATACCTCAAGAATCAAGCTTTGATTCGCCAAGAGAAGCCTTCAGATCGCCTCTGGAATGATGGTAGAACCCTCTTTGACCTTAGGAGAAGAAAAATCCTGAGTTAGGGCAGCTTAAGAGATTAAACAAGGCACTTAGAGGAAAAACAAGTGAGATCCACTTTTATAGGTTCTCGTTTAAATGGCCACATGGTTTGCTTGCACGGTGAGACAATCCGTGCACTAACCATGCGTTAGCTACTACCACGTCCACCCTTCTCTCATGGTTTGGCCATACGGTTAGACAAACAGTTCACCGACCATGTGAAAGCTACTGCCTCTAAGACCTTCTATGCATGGTTTGGCCACACGGTTTAGAAAAACCGTGTGCCGCCCGTGTGACTTCTCCTTCTGCCTCAAAACATCATTCCAAGTTCTCCCGACTCTCCCATTCATCACCATTAACATTAAAACCATGAAAAGAATAAATAAAGGGTCACATAACAGAAACCGGGGGTAATAAAATCTCATCACCATTGTTCTTTTCATCCTTAGAAAGTAGAAAACCTTCACCCAACTGAAAGACTTCCGTCCACTGCTCATTCATTTCCTTTTCACGTTCCCAAGTCTCTTCCTAAATCTGACCATGATGCCATAACACCCGAACTAGACCAATGTTATTTCCATGCAAGACTTTTTCTTGCATATCCGCAATCCTTACCAGGATATGTATCAAGAAAGAATCCAGATCTATGTCAATTTGATTCCATCTGATCACATGGTCAAGATCAGGCAGATAATTTTTTAACTAAGATACATGGAATACATTATGCAACAAACTGAACCATAGTGTTAATGCCAACTAATATTTCACCTCTCCAACTCGTTCTGGTATCTCAAAAGGGCCAATTTATCTTGGAGATAACTTTCCATGCTTCTCGAAATGACGATGTCTAAGCCTTGTAGAGATCCTCAAGAAGACGTGATCACCCACAAGGAACAACAACAGTCTTCAACGGTGATCTACATAAGATTTTTGATGAATCAGAGCCATCTCTATCCTCTTTCAAATCAACTGAATATTATCTGTTTTTTCTTGGACAAGGGTCGGCCGAACTAGTGATGTTTCACCAGGTTCTACCCAGAATAGTGGAGAACAACAAGGACGACCATATAGTGCTTCAAACAGAGCCATGCATATCGAGGCTTGATAGTTATTATTGTATGAGAACTCCACTTAGGGTATATGCTCCTCCCATGAGCCACCAAAATCCATTACACAATCCCACAACATATCTTCTAATGTTTGTATCATCCGCTCGGATTACCCATCTTTCTGAGGATGATGTGTCGTGTTAATAATCAACTAAGTCTCAAGGGCTTTCTGTAATGATTTCCTGAAATGAGATGTGAACTTCATATCTCTATCTAATACTATAGACACTAGTACACCATGCCTTTTTTACCACTTCTCGGATATAGATTTTTGAATGATCTTCCAGTGTATGAGTTTCACGAATAGGGATGAAATGGGCCGACTTGGTTAGATGATCCACTATCACCCAATTGGCATCGTGTTTCCAGACCATTCATGGAAGACCTGTAACAAAATACATTGCTATCTTATCCCATTTCCACACTAGGATAGGTAAATATTGTAACATACTAACTAGTCTCTAATGCTATGCTTTAACCCGCTGACAAGTTACGCACTGCGAGATGAACTCGACCACCTTCTTTTTCATGCCGCTCAACCAAAACTACGCCTTCAATGCCTTATACATATTCTATGTACCTAGATGTACATCCCATATTGAATGGTGGTAAGCATGAAGGATTTTTTCCAGAAAAACCATTGTTACAATCATCCGATCTTTGAAACACAAAATTGAACCCCCATCATGTTTCTAGCCATCAATGGTCTCCCCACCATTGAGTTTTAAACTTACAAACCAACAATCTGCATCAGATGTTTGTGCTTCTTTTATCATCTTTACTAAATCAAGAACAAGTGTAGATGAAAATAAAATAGCAACATCAACTTGGTCTTCACATTCCACATGTATGTCGGTTAAGACCGACATCAATTGTCATTCATCTGAAGCTTCTTTCACTAACTGATCATATGACTTTCTACTCAATGCATCTGCCACCGAATTTCCTTTTCCCGGTGTGTACATCAAGTCAAAGTCAAAAATTTAAAGACACTCCATCCACCTCCTTTGCCTTAGATTCAAATCTCGCTGTGAGAAAATGTTTTTTATTCTTTTGTGATCCACAAACATAGTAGATTTCTCACCAAAGAGATAGTGTCCCCATGTTTTCAAAGCATGGATGACTACAGATAACTCCAAATCATGTGTTGGGTAAATTTTCTCATTCACCCTCAACTACCTTGAACCATAAGCTACCACATGATCTCTTTGCATGGGAACACAACCCAACCATGATCTTGAAGCATCACAATACACCACATACCGATGTCTTGATTCTGGATAGATCAAGATAGGTGCTGATGTAAGTGGAACATTAAGTTCTTGGAATGACTTCTGACATTATTCTGTCCATTGGAAGAGGGAATTATTCTTAGTCAGAGCTGTCATTGTTGAATCTAGTCATGAGAAATCACACACAAATCATCGATAGTAACCAGCTAGACAAGAGAAAATGCATATCACGAACACATTCTTTGGTGGTTCCCAAGAGATAATGACTTTTATCTTTTCAGGACCAACATAAATGCCTTACATAGAAATGAGATGGCCAAGGAAATTTACTTCCTATATCCAAAAACCACACTTTGATAATTTGTCATACAAATGATGATCTCTTAATATTTGTAACACTATTTCAAGGTGCACCTCATGATCAAACCTTATCATTGAATAGAACAAAATTTCATCCACAAACACCACAACAAAAGTATCTAGATATCACAGAAATATATGATTCATCAAAGCCATGAAGACCGTTGGTGCATTTTTTAGACCGAAAGGAAAGACTACATATTCGTAGTGGACGTATCTTCTTCTGAAAGTTGTCTTTGGAATATCCTCTTTCTGAACTCACAATTGGTGATATCCTGATCACAATTAAATCTTGGAGAACCACTGAGCTCCCCTTAATTGATTGAACATATCATCAATGTGTGGAAGTGTATATCTATTCTTTATCATAACTTGGTTAGGCTTACGATAATCAACACACAACCGACGAGTTCCATCTGCCTTCTTCACAAACAACACCGGTGCTTCCCATGGATAAGTACTTGGTCGAATGAAACCCTTGATTTCTAGCTCCTCTAACTACACTTTCAATTCCCTTAACTCTGTTGGTTCCATCCTATAAGATGGAAGGGAAATTGGACTGGTCCCCAAAAGAAGATCAATCATAAACTCCACTTCCCTTAGCAGTGGTAACCGTAAGAAGTTATTAGGAATAACATCTGGAAATTGATCTAGAAAATATGGAAAAAAATTTTCCTCAATCTCTTCCATTGATGCCAAATTCAACGATTCTAGTTGGTAAGATATCGTTCCCACCATTGGTGCCAAAAATCCCTTTCCACCTTTCTTTACCATCCTCTCTCCTCTGAAGAAATGGTTGATTATGTCCTTAGTCATGAAACTAAATTCATGAATTTAGCCACAATACTTTGTGACAGAGAGAGTCTCTTGTTTCAAGCTGAAGAAGTTTGTTATTTTCTAGATCTTGAACTAGATTGGATAGAATTTTTTGTTGAAAAATTCTTCAAAATCCTCCCATTTAACATCTTCATACAATTTATCATGCACCGCTGAATCCCACTATTGACGTGGAAGATCCTCAAGCATATACGTCACCAACTTGACCATGAGATTTGATGGTGTGCTGATGAAATTGAAGATACGATTCATCCTACCTAGCCACACCTCTACCTTCTTGGGTTCAACATCACCCCGAAAGTTCAGTGGATTCTGCTTCACAAACTGGATGGTATGATCCACATTCCTTGGTTCATTCCTCTGGTTCCCCGTATCCATAGCATAAAAATCATGGAAAATACTCTGAACCAACTCTTGGCTAACATGTTGTTCTGGTGCAACCCCATTCTCTATAGCTTCTTCGGGTCGGTTTTGATGATGCCTACTGGGTGCCATTTTCTAAACAAACAACATCCTTCTTCAATCTCACTCTCTAGAAACTAATGTCTTAGCATTTAAAATTATATCACATCATATATCACAACATTATTTTCAAAACAACCTTTTTACTATGTTCAAACATTTTTTGAAAATAATCCTCATGCCTTTTGAAAATCAACCCATTTTCAAAATACACCCAATACCCTATTTTCAAAATCATTTACCTGAAAATAGTTTCTACATTTTTCAAAAACACATACCTTGAAAAAAATCCTTACTCATTCCTCCCAATGAGTTATGAAATCCTACTTGGAAGTCATTCCTCTACAATGAATTTCATGCTCATCTCATTAGATAAACCAATGACAATTAGATTTCCAACATTCTAGAAGTGTATCCGAAACACTTTTGTACCCAACACCCTAGTAACTTGAATTTCAGCATAAATGGGTTAGCTATGCCCTTTTATTCTATACATTTCAAGTTACGACAATCCTACTCCTGTATATGATTTTGACCCAAGGAATAGACAAGAATGAATTTCAACTCCAAGACCAGGAGAATCGATGACTACTTGTTAGGAAATGACTAAACAAGCTGATAAAATTTGTAATGACCCGCCAATTTTAATTTACATGAGAGTACAATGAGACATTACTCGGCCTTGACTGACATCCTCAAGGCGCCAAAGGCTGGAAATAAATACCGAAGGGTTTAAAGAACAAGTGGGGGATGATATACCCTTTAATAAATAAACCCATAAACCAACCATAACCAAACATTCACTATATAATGCATGAACAAATGAAAGACCAATAAACACTTCATTTATATCAAACTACATTAAAGTACACAATAGCGGAATACCAAACTAAACATCAAATTACAAAACGGAAGAACAACTCAAGACTCTCAAAAGAAACTACAACTCTATGCTTCGCATGCTTCAAAGTCCACACCATCTCCCAAGAATCATCACAAGCCACTAGCAACAAGATAATTTACCTTTAATTTTGTCCTAGAATACAACATCTACAAAAGCACCAACATGAAAAATCATGGGTGAGTATAAAACATAGTATTTTTTCCCCAATGATTTCCCTAATCACACCACTAGGATAGAAGAGTTATCCACATTTATATAAAAAAATTTATATAAAACATTTTCTCAAAAGCAGTTCATAACTAAATATAAACAAGTTTCCAAAACCATTCATAATAGAAGGCATTCCAAAAGCAATTGAAACCAATTTTCCAGCAAGTTATTTTTCCAGAAAAAAAACCAAACAAGCTTTAGAACCATTTCATAATATCCCTTTTTGGAATACCCAACCATTTCACAAACTCATGAAACCAAACATGTATTCTACCTGGAAGAGGGAATAAGCCCCTAACCTTATCCATCCCAACCATGATGGGGGAGAATTAATACCCTTATCCAAACTAAATGCACATGAATGCTTGAAAGGGGAGCACCCTAACCCTTATCCATCCAAACACAGATGGGGGAGACCCCTTACCCTTATCCATCTCGAATGCTATATGAATATTTGACGGGAGAGATCCCTAACCCTTATCCATCCCAAAAAGGATGAGGGAGACTCCTAACCCATATCCATCCCGAATGCAATATGAATACACACAAAAATACGCCATTACACCTTTATCACCGAGAACTAGTTCACATTTCAACCAAGCCTCATACATGAAAGATGAACACACACCACATCTGCACATCAATCATGACAAAACACCCTTTCAATAAAAACGCCTTTTTATTGAAAACCATTTCCATCAAAACCATTTCAATGCCAAACTATTTCAATTCCATACCATTTCAATAAAACTACCTTTTTATTGAAAACCATTTCCATCAAAACCATTTCAATGTCAAACCATTTCAATTCCAAACCATTTTAATAAAACACCATTTTTATTGAAGGATAATTCCATCAAGATCATTTCAATCTCAAACCTTTTCAATAAAACTCTGTTTTTATTGAAAACCCATTTTTCATCGAACCATTTACAATTTCATGAAATCCATAATTTAAAATAAACATTTTAAATTCAAGAATCCAAATCACTTGCACAACAATTAACTATGATTTCACAAATCCACTAAAACCATAAATCATCACTAAAGAAGATTTATTATATGTATTTCAAAATCATTTCCATTCAAATAACCCAATTTGAATCTAAGACAATAAATTCTAACAATAGGATTCGAGAGTGAAGCCTCCAACCTCAAATGTTTTGATGAAAACCCCAATGGTCGAAGAACGCTCAAGAAACCGAAGTCGATTCTCTAAAAACATGCCTTAGATCACTTCTCCTAGAAAGATCAAGTCCAAATATCATCATATTTGGAATCCACGCACATATATCTACCCATAACGGGTATATATCTAAGAAACTAAGACAAGAGGAGAAGTAGATCTAAGTAGATATATGAAACCGATCAAGAACAATGAGGAACGATCACATACCTCAAGAGTCCGACTTTGATTCACCAAGAGAAGCCTTCGGATCACATCTGGTACGATGGGAGAACCATCTTTGACCTTAAAAGAAGAAAAATCCTGAGTTAGGGACTCTTAGGAGCTTAATCGAGGAACATAGACGCAAAAATGAGTGAGATACTCTTTTATAGGATCTCCTTTAAGTGGCCAGACGGTTTTCTTGCAAGGTTAGACAAACTGCGCGTTAGCTAATGCCTCAGCCAACTTTCTCGCATTATTTGGCCGCATGGTTAGACAAACCATGCGCTGACTATGCGAAAGCTATTGCCTCCAATACCTACTACACACAATTTGGCCGCATGGTTTAAACAAACCATTTGCCGCCCATGTGACCTCCCCTTTTTCATCAAAACATCCTTCCAAGATCTCTCGAATCTCCCATTCATCACCCTTAACTTTAAAACCCTGAAAATAATCAAGAAAGGGATACATACAAGAAACTGAGGGTACTATAATCAATACATTACAAAAATGGGAATGCTAAAAATTTGGATAATGATTTGAGTTGAAAGTTTTATGATAGAATATCTATGATTAAGGTAAAAAATCTAATAGTATATTTAGGTATTCACAGGAAGGTTATTGAAATTATTGTTAAAGGGTAAAATGTTATCTTTTTAAAATGTGTTTTCAGCCATCTATCAATGTGATGGTTATATATTCTCATAATAAATATGTAGAACTATAGAAGAATGTGTGAAAAGATATTGAGTTTCATGATGACTGTGATTTAATGATATGAGTTATGAACTATTTATGTTGTCATTCTATACTATATTTAAATAAAGAGAAATTGTATGGGGCTTATGTTTATTCATACAATATTTATTCTAATGTATGAATATGTATACAATCTGGAAGAGTATTCGTGGTTGACAACATTAATAGCGATATTACTTAGTTTTTTTGTTCATATAACGTCAAAAAGTTAAGGATATAATAGAGAAATCTAATGTTATATTAGAACTATTACCCATATAAGAATGTTAACATAAAATCCTCACCATTTTTTTCATCAAAATTTCCAATACATATAAATTAAATAATTTAATTGGGGTTATAATTGATAACCATATGAAGACATTAGAATTAAATACTATTAAAATAGCATATATATCAATAATCATTCAATAATATACATTAATATTGTATAATGGTCGCATTTATTTTTATGGTATACAGTATTTTTTCAGAATATTAGGATTACCTCAATTTTATTGATTTTAAACTTATACTGAATTTTGAGGTTATACCACTTGAGGAATATCATTCAGGTAGGCAATAACTAATGGAAATTACATATCATATAAATCATTTTCAACCAAAACAACCCATTCACCTTGGAAATGTTTTTTATTGAAACCACCAATTTGATGCTGATACATAGAAACATAAGGGTGTTATTAATTAAAAGCATCCAATGTTTTTTTGTATTATAGTGAAAATATTTTGTGGGTGAAATTTACTTTATGGGTTGGGGTAGAATGTAATATGATGATATTTTATAGAATATTTGTTTTCAAAAAAATTATTTAATATTATTGATAGGTTCTATTACACACAAGATTGAATATCAATGAACTATATTATTGTATAAAATTTTAACCAACATATTAAATTTGAAATAATTAATATTAAAAAAAATTTCATTTATGTGTGATAAAAAATTATAAGAAAATAATATTTTGTATCAATTTTTTATGTGTAAAAAATAAAAAACATTTTATAGTAAATAAAATGTTTTTCTGAAAATTTTTTTATAGGGGAAATGATGTTTTATATATATAAATTAAATTATTCTATATAGGTTAATTATTATAATTATAATTATATAATATATATTCATTAAAATATGTTCTAATTCATATAATATTTTCAATAGTCATGTGATAAAAATTAATCTACATTTTTTAATAAAAAAATATTTCTCCAAAAAACAGGTATGTCATGTTTTGCAACGTTATTTTAGAATAAAAAATTTTCACATATAGAAAATGATTTTTAAAGTATGAAATTAATTTCTATAGTAAAAATATAAAAAATTTGGTATAATTAATTTTTTTTATCATTTTATGAAAATATTATGTATTCAATGAACTCTAAATGATTATGGATTCTTAAAAGTATACTTTAATTTAAATTATTTCCAAATTCCAGTTTGTATTTAAATGGTGTGAAAAGTAAATTTATCGAAATTATTTTAATATTTGTTCATATTTAGATCTTTTGAATTAATTTCTTGTTAAATTGTGATAAGAATTATTTTATACCAATTAAAATAATTTCAATTCAAAACAACCCTTTTACTGCCTTGGATGGTTTGATTTTTATATAAATTCTTAAACTTTTGTGAATTAAATTGAATTAAAAATATTTCATTTTTGTAATCAGAATAATCAAAATTATTTAATATGTTAAAAATTACTTTTATTCATATTTAATAGTTAAAATAATAATTATGAATTACCATTAATTATGATAAAATGAATTTTGTGAGTTTTATGTACTTGTATTAAAATTATTTTTTCACATGTATAAATGATTTTAATATGATAAATTAGATTTTATATTATTAATCACTGGTTAAAAATTATCTTATGAGGATCAATAATTTATCTTATATTATAAATTAATTATTGACAACAACTTGTTAATATGGTACAAACCATAAATGTGGATGTGAGTAACATTATATATAATTAGAATAACATTTTTAAAACTTGTTTATTTTTTTTATGGATGTAATTCTCAACAATATATTCCATCTACTCATAAATTTACCATTTATTATTTCTCATTTACTGATTGTGACTTCCCTTTATTGAATATTCTTGAGTATATACATAAAATATAGTTTTTCTGAATAATAAATGGACACAACCCCTCATCTTTTATTCACACATACAATACCTTTTCTATTGGTAAATCCATATAAAAATACCTTCCATACATACCTCTTCGCATCATATTTTACATAGACTTATTAAGAAACCATTCATGGAATGAATTCAGTTAAAACCAAAATAAGTTTTCTAAAGAATAAATATCATTCAAAACTCAATAATTATTTAATATTTAATAATTTAGATATTACAATTATACCACAAATTTATGATATAATAACACCAGTATTACATTTAAATTTTTATTTTAATGTTAATATGATTAACATCATTTATTTCCTATTCTGTCAAATGTGAATTGAAATCATCTATAGTGTGTATGACGGACTACTGTGTAAAGAACCAATTTATTTCAGTTTCTCTCCCCGCCTATGACAGATGGATATAAGGATGAATATAATATATATATATATATATGTCATATTTAATATATAAATAAACATCCATAAATATAATATCACACTTACATTCTTACATACATATACATGGTAAAATGATAACATCATTCATGTTTACATGTGGACTACCACCTCTATAAATTAATGTGACGTGTTTACAATTTTATATAAAATAGGATGTAAATAATGATGGATTTATTGAATATATATGGTATATAAATTAATCTAAAATTATTAATTATAATTTAATTTTCTTTTTTCCATCCATGAAAATATGATGACATCATTTATGTGTACATACAGACAACCATGCCTGCTAACAGTGTAATTAATTGTTGTATCTTTTAAACTTTTGTATGATTATAAATGTGTGTATAAAAAAAATTATATCATATTTATTTCATGATTGAAAATATAAAGTTTATGAGACTATAATAATGATATGTGTACAAAAACTACCAAACCAAAACATTCTTCGAAAACAAAGTTATAATCATCTTTGTAACACCCCAAGATTACATAGTGTGTTAATTCTTCAAAATAATTTAATAACTGGCACTACACGCAACACCGGGTTCAAGCGCACCATGAATTACCAAACAAGCCGTTCAAAAGAGGTTATGAATAGTATTAACTAAATTTTAAACTTTATATAATCCTTATAATTTTAGAATCCATATTATCAGTTTCTTAGACATAATGTAAGAACAAATTTATTTTCAGTATTTCACTTTTACCAACTTTTAATAGTGAACCCTTTTTAAATAAAATATTTTTAACTTTTTGACTAAATGGGGACATAAAAAATTTAAAATGTAACAACCCAAGCTTCTACGGTACGCTTGTCTTTGAAAAATGTGATAGCGTGTGTTGTACGCAACACCGAGTTCTAACACACCATAACCAATCAAAATAGCCGTTATGAATAGTAATACCTACTTTTTGAAATTATATATATTTCAAAATGGAATTCATTTTTGGATTTGGAATATCTAATTTAGCCTAAGGTGAAATTTTGGTACTTTTCGGATAACTTTAATATTTTGATGAATAGTGAAAATTACTAAATTTTAATTAAAAACAACTTTTTTAATCAAAATAATTAACAGTGATAAATTATGAATTTGAGTGGTTTTAAAGTATATTTAGAATATAGTTTCACCATTTAATTCAATGTTTGTCATTGGACATAATTTTACAATTAAACCAGACATAAACAAGTGTCAATCTTTTGATAGTTATTATCTCTTAAAAACACGCTTTTTGTTTTAACAACGGGAATTAATTTTAAATTAATTTCTGCCACTTCTGTGTTTTGAATTTGGAAAAATGGATTCCATATTTTGAATCAGGATGTTCAAATTGTGTAAATAAGTAACTTTTATTTTTAGACATTTTGGATAATTACTTCGGTAAATATTTTATTTACCATGGTTAAAGGGTAAATCCGGTAAACAAGGGTTAAAAAATAATATTATAATAATACTAAATTAACCTAAAACGTGTCTAAACCCTATTTTTAATACATGGTCGACCATGGGAATCTTTGGGTCGATTTTGGGACCCCATGGATCCACTTGTAAGTGATAATGACACTTTATTTTAATTAAATTAAAATAAATACAAAAATGACACAAGCATATATCTTTTAGAAAAACAATTGTTACATAGGGTTATATAAGTTAGATTTTAGACTATAAATATTCATTAGAAAGAATAAAACGTTTCCTACATAATGAGAGTTGATTTATAATTTTTAGACATTAAATATGTTAATTTATTTATGACACAATGGTGATGTAGTAATTACCATAATAGTGAAAAATTAGAATAATTGATATTATAAATACGCAAATAAATATAATTTGATACTTTTATTGAATTAAACTTATTTTATAGGATAATATGACATATTAAGATTTATTTAATTAACATTTTTCGAAGTAATCATTCTGTTATGTGTTTCACAAAAATCAACTATTGAATAGTGTCAAAATTGACATAAAGGAGTTTTTAAAAAAATATTATATTATTAATTGATATTAAATTACTAAAAATCTAAGGTTCGGCCAAGAGACTTATATCATGATATTTATATCATTAATGGACCACTTGGGGGTCTCTTGGATGTATATAATATGTTTATTAACTATATAATATAAAAATACAATGTGACATGGTAAATGTCAAACTAATTAACTAAGAGTTAAAACTAAAAGATAAGGTTAATATAGTGACCCAAACCTGTCTAAATTCTATTGGATGGATGGTTTTCGACCTATCACCACCTTAGACTTTGAATAATAAACTTTTTATCCATTAGAAACCGAATATTAATTTATTATAAATTGATATTTCTAGCTTTTCCAAAGGTGCCCCTCACCCCTCTTATAAAAGGGAACTCCTCCTTCTCATTTCTTCACACCTTCAAAGCCTTTTGGTTCGGCCAAACCCTACCCAAATACTCTCTCAACTTCCCTCACTACAACCTAAAGGCCTTATTTTGATCATAAAGCCAACCTAAGGAGCCCTTTTGATCAAATCAAAAGGAAGAACCCAAAGAAGAGGTAATGTTTTCACCACCCCTTTTCAAGTTCCTTTCTTCTTCAACTTCTTTTTTATTTGTTATTACCATTATAAAATAATAACTCCAGTATCATATATATACTGTGATGTTATTATAAATATGGTACAACCATATTCAGTATTCTATCCATCATTTGAATAACATGTCACCATACGTGCCTACGTACGGCTTACCGTCTCCACGTCGTGGTGTAATTGTTTTTCAATATATTATTATTTGGATGGGTATAATAATGATGTGTAACTCATGTAAATAATAAATATAACATGTTAATGATTCTGTATATATGATATAACATCCATTTATATATTATTTTAATATCAAAAGAATGATATTGTCGCTCGTGCGTACGTACGGACTACCGTCTCCACGAATTCGATGAGATTCATTCTCCATCGTATCCATTCAAGTATAATTATCATTTGATGATTTAAAAATGATGTTTAAGGACTTGATATCATTCTGGATATGAATAATATACAACCTATCCATTACAAACATGGCTTACATAACAAAACATATAAAAGAAAATGAGTAAGTTAACACCCGAAACAACGATAATACTAAGATATTATTAACAAATCAATGTTTAAAGATCATATATGATATCATATTAATGTATATAATTCTTCTATAATTTAATAATAATTATTTCACCATTATACAGGAGGTTAACCTAACCCAACCAAGGAAAAGTACAAATTAAGGGGTTTCTAATCTCACTTCTAATTTCGTGAGATTTCTATTATTCGCCACTTATTTATTGCAAGTGGTGTGCGTACTGCCCATGATTGTATTAATTGTGTAATATAATCTAATTTATGGATATTTACATAATCATTTTATGATCCTTATTTAATGGGTGTATGTTTCTTAAGTTACCAAATTGATAAGGGAATTTGATAGTTCAATTTCTACTCATTCGGCTTTACGCATACTTCATTGATTATTTTACTCCAAGATTATGTGTGGAATTAATATTCATTTTCTTATGTCATATTTTACACTCCCCTTTATGTGGATATACTTTTGATACACATAATCACTCCATTGATAAAATCTCAAGTGATCGGTATGAACTTTATTAGAGTAATTTTAACTCAATCTCCATTTGTTGAGTTAAATATCCAATTCATTGGTGTTGTTTTTACAAGAATATGTGTGAATATCCTTTGATTGTTTTACACTGAATATCCAATAATATTTAGTGTATTTATATTTTTCACACATAATTATGACGTTGATTTATCCTTAACCTAAGGATACAGCCTTTATGAGAGATTTCATCTCAATTTACATTCCATTGATACTTCTTCGTTGTTATACACCAAATCACTTTTATATGGTGTATACAATGTACTTTGACATAGTATATCATGAATTCCTTTATTATCATGATATTACAATGTTTTGATTACCTCAATTATTTGTATTCAAGTGTCTCTCTTTTGGTTAGAAACTCTAACTAAAATACCATTTTTTTAAATGTTTTAAAGACTTATTCTTCTAAATATTGCTAATTAATGTCCAAGTTTTAAAATGGTTTTAAGGATTTATTTATATGGACATTAAAGTTTTAAAATTAAAACTCCTTTTAAAAAGTTTCAATGTGGTATGGGACACTTTGTTTCAAAAATCTATTTTTAAATGGTTTCTTGACAAATAGCGTGACTTTTAAATGATTTCAAGAAAAAAGGGGGATATTTCTCTCAAATAGTTATGATGATTATTTTCATCTATGTCAACATCCTTCATTATTATTGATTGAGGTTAATGTGATACAATAAAATCTTCCATTTTGTATCAAATGAGTTATGTTTGACTGTGGATGTGCTATTTTTATACCATTCATGGTTTGTAGTTAAAGTATTGACATTTCGTATGATAGTTTTAATACGAATGTTTATGTTATGTTTAAACCTGTTCATATGAGGAATTCATTGGACTTAATAAGTGATGGGTGGAGCCCGCTATAGCTTCTCGATGCATCGGTAGGTCTCATGAGACAAACTAGTGTCTTGGCAGAAGGCCTTGGAAAAATCTTATTTGTAGTCTTGGCACGAGGCCTTGGCTATGTGGTTATGATAGTCTGGCATTATTCATTCCATCATTATGAAAGTGGTTATTGATTTTGCATGTGATTATTCGATTAGTAGAATATCCATGTGAATAAGTAAATGGAATTATTTCATTTTATTTATTCCATACTATGTTGAAAGTTTAAGTTTAAAAGGCTTTTGTTTTAGTTATACAATGCCTTAAATGTTAATTCTTATTTATGAAAGTTTTTGCTATATTGTTATCCTTACTGGAAATTTGAGCTCACCCCTTTTCTATGTTTCATTTTCCCCAGGAAGTGAAGAAGTAAATTATGAATGACGTACAGGGATATTATGAGGGGTTAATAGTGTGGACTATGGAGACAATATGTTGTTGTAGTAGTTTTCACTTTATGATGTAATGTAAAACTTTATGAATATATCTAGTGTTTCCAAGGATACTAAACAAATCGGTCTTTCGAGATTTGATCTTTCTTGTTATCATGGCAATGTTTTGTAATAATGCACCAACTTTGGGTAACTGGGGTCGGGACGTTACAGTTGGTATCAGAGGAAGTTTAGTACAAACCTTGGAAGCTAGATTTAGATAAACTCTGATTAGAGCACGTAGACCTAAGATGAACTTTGAGGATTAGTATATAATAACTTCCTAGAATTTTGGTATTATAGAGATTTTGTGAGTTTTCCGAGCAATACATCCCTGTCTGGATACGACCAGGTAGAGGCGGCTCTGGAACAGATGTACCTAGGGGTAAAACCCGAAAACACCACTTTGAGCTAGACTTGAACGAGAACTGGTTCACGACAACGGGCCTTGCTGCACTCTTGGTTACGACACTCACGGGGGATATGCTTAGGATAACTCTCATTTTCTTTACAAATCATTTTGAAGGGTTTATGAGTATGTACTTCCTCAAAGGAGACATTTTTATGATTATGGATTATATCCATAAACTATTTAATTTATGTTATGTGTTTTAGAAGTAATGGATTATGTATTGTTATTCATAAACTAATCCAGTGTATGCCATTGTTTAAAAATGGCACCCAATATAAGGAATGAGAACTCCAGTAATGCACATGATCCAAAGATAAGGAAGGATCATATATTTCATGGTCTTAAGCCAGAATTTATAAGAGAAATAGTCTCGCATGTATTATCATCTTATGAAGAAATAATATCATGTGTTGATAAGATAAGTAAAGAGTTTACTGAGTCATATGGCATTGAAGGGAAGCAAGAAAAGAAAATGATGGAAGAGGAAAATATGGATAAAGGGAAGAGGGAAAAGAAGAATTTTCCTATATGTGATAACTGTGGAAAGAAACACCCTGGAACTTGCCTGAAAGGAATGAGAGTTTGTTATAAGTGTGGAGGAAAAGGGTACAAATTATGTGACTGCAAGGGTAAGAAAATGGTTTCAAATGTACACTTCTTCATTTGCAAGGAGTTTGGACACTATGCGAACCTATGTCCCAGTCATCAGACTATGCCGCAAATGATGCTTTTGGATAATAATCAAGTTATGATACTACCATAGATGAAGAGGAATGATTAGAGTTCTTATGTTGATTATTTCATTTGAGTGTTGTATCAACAATGTAATTGTTATAATAATTATGGAGTATATAAGGATTGTACTGCAGTACTATTTCATTAAGGACTTGAGATTGTGTGGAACAAAGAAAAGTGACTCAATAGTAGGTTAAATTTTTGGAAAATATATGGTTGAGAGAAAGATAAACCATAATATGGTTATGATACCGAGGTAGTGATTTTAGAATAATACATGATTGATTTGGATAAATTATATTGGATATTCTTGACTGCCTTGAAGCTGATTAATGATTTGTATATTCCATCATTGTTGGGGTTTAAAACATTTTTTGGATTGATGAAGTATATCCAGCATTCTATATGGAATAAGGGAGCATGAATGTAATCAATAAGGATTATGGTAATTCAGGATGTTTCTGTGTTTTAAAAGAATACATGATGAAGGTATTAATATGATATTACGGGGTAAAAAGGATCTATATTATGTTTACCTTCCTTATAAATGTTGGACTGTGAGTTTGGACAGATGTATTTTGGATAAATTCTAGTTTGAGATTAATTTTGGATTTCCATAAAAGGAAAACCCGGAGGTCAGGCACCAACCCGTCGCGACCGGCAAGGCCGCGAGACTTGAACCCGCAACCGAATGGCGACAAGGGTGTATCCCCTACCACTGGCCCACAAGATGTCCTGGATTAAATAATGTAGTTTTTTTAAAAGATCTTGTAGATAAATTATAAATTCATTTATTTTGGAACCCTGTACGAATAGTATAAATAGAATATTTTTTATGTCCTATTATCTTTTAGAGTGAAAGATGAGTTTGTGGTAGAAATTTATTAATGGATAAAACTCTAATTAAAAAGTAAGTATATCTCCTTATGATCTTAGCCAATCTCATAAGTAAATTCCTCAACATTAAGAAAACGAACATTGAACAAAAATGTTGTCCTAGATGGTACCTTAAATCATCACTAATTTATGGCTTTGGGATTGTTGGCCTTTTCATAGCCATGTTCTCTACCACTCTCCATCAGATAATTGGTGGTTAGATTTCTCTCCCATATCCATATATTCCTACATGAAACCCTAGTATGTGTTATTTTCAGTAATCTTCATACTTTCTAGACTTTATTTTAAATAGAGGTCTCATTAATTCATTTTTTGATGTGGGTTTTCCCACAAGGATACTTTCTGTTTTCAACCTTTTATTTTCGAAGAACAATTTCAAATTGCGAGGATGAAATTTATTGAAGGAGGGGAGGATGTAACACCCCAAGATTACATAGTGTGTTATTTATTCAAAATAATTTAATAACTGGAACTACACGCAACACCGAGTTCAAGCGCACCATGACATACCAAACAAGTCATTCAAAAGAGGTTATGAATAGTATTAACTAAATTTTAAACTTTATATAATCCTTATAATTTTAGAATCCATATTATCAGTTTCTTAGACATAATTTAAGAAAAAATTCATTTTTAGTATTGCACATTTACCAACTTTTAATAGTGAACCCTTTTTAAATACAATATTTTAAACCATTTGACTAAATGGGGACATCAAAATTTTAAAATGTAAGACCCCAAGCTTCTACGGTACGCTTCTCTTTGAATAATGTGATAGCGTGTGTTGTACGCAACACCGAGTTCTAACACACCATAACCAATCAAACTTGCCGTTATGAATAGTAATACCTACTTTTTGAAATTATATATATTTCAAAATGGACTTCATTTTTGGATTCGGAATATTGAATTTAGCCTACGGTGAAATTTTGGTACTTTTCGGATGACTTTAATATTTTGATAAATAGTGAAAATTACTAAATTTTAATTAAAAACAAGTTTTTTAATCAAAATAATTAATAGTGATAAATTATGAATTTGAGTGGTTTTAAAGTATATTTAGAATATATTTTCACCATTTAATTCAATTTTTGTCATTGGACATAATTTTACAATTAAACAGGACACAAACAAGTGTCAATCTTTCGATAGTTATTATCTTTTAAAAACATGCTTTTTGTTTTAACAACAGGAATTAATTTTAAATTAATTTCTGCCACTTCTGTGTTTTCAATTTGGAAAAATGGATTCCATATTTGTAACCAGGATGTTTAAATTGTGTAAATAGGTAACTTTTATTTTTAGACATTTGGATAATTACTTCGGTAAATATTTATTTACCATGGTTAAAGGGTAAATCCGGTAGACAAGGGTTAACAAATAATATTATAATAATAATAAATTACCCTAAAACGTGTATTAACACTATTGGTTAATTCATGGTCGACCCTGGGAATCTTTGGGTCGATTTTGGGACCCCATGGGTCTACTTGTAAGTGATAATGACACTTTATTTTAATTAAGTTAAAATAAATACAAAAATGACACAAGCATATATCTTTTAGAAAAACAATTGTTACATAGGGTTATATAAGTTAGATTTTAGACTATAAATATTCATTAGAAAGATAAAAAGATTTTAAACATAATGATATTTTATTTATTATTTTTAGACATTAAATAAGTTAATTTATTTATCACACAATGGTGATGTATTAATTACCATAATAGTGAAAAATTAGAATAATTGATATTATAAATACCCAAATAAATATAATTTGGGACTTTTATTGAATTAAACTAATTTTATAGGATAATATTAAATATGAGGATTTATTTAATTAACCTTTTTCGAAGTAATCATTCTGTTATGTGTTTCACAAAAATAAACTATTGAATAGTGTCAAAATTGACATAAATGAGTTTTTAAAAACAATATTATATTATTAATTGATATTAAATTCCTGAAAATCTAAGGATCGTCCAAGAGACTTATATCATGATAGGTATATCATTAATGGACCACTTGGGGGTCTCTTGGATGTATATAGTAAGTTTATTAACTATATAATATAAAAATACAAAGTGACATGGTATATGTCAAACTAATTAACTAAGAGTTAAAACTAAAAGATAAGGTTAATAGAGTGACCCAAACCTGTCTAAATTCTATTGGATGAGTGGTTTGCGACCTATACCCAGCTTAACCTTTGAATAATAAACTTTGGATCCATTAGAAACCGAATATGAATTTATTATAAATTAATATTTCTAGATTTTCCAAAGGTGCCCCTCACCCCATTTATAAAATGGCACTCCTCCTTCTCATTTCTTCACACCCTCAAAGCCTTTTGGTTCGGCCAACCCCTTCCCAACTACTCTATAAACTTACCTAACTACAACCTAAAGGCCTTAGTTTTATCAGACACCCAACCTAAGGATCCCTTTTGATCAAATGAATAGGAAGAACCCGAAGAAGAAGTAATGTTTTCACCACCCCTTTTCAAGTTCCTTTCTTCTTCCACTTCTTCTTTCTTTGTTATTACCATTATAAAATAATAACTCCAGTATAATATATATACAATAATGTTATTATAAATATGGTACAACCATATTCAGTATTCTATCCATCCTTTGAATAACATGTCACCATACGTGCGTACGTACGGCTTACCGTCTCCACGTCGTGGTGTAATTGTTATTCAATATATTATTATTTGGATGGGTATAATAATGATGTGTAACTCATGTAAATAATAAAGATAACATGTTAATTATTCTGTATATATGATATAACATCCATTTATATATTATTTTAATATCAAAAGAATGATATCGTCGCTTGTGCGTACGTACGGACTACCGTCTCCACGAACGCGATGAGATTCATTCTCCATCGTATCCATTCAAGTATAATTATCATTTGATGATTTAAAAATGATTTTTAGATATCATTCTTGATATGAATAATATACAACATATCCTTTACAAACATGTCTTACGTAACAAAACATATAAAAGAAAATGAGTAATTTAACACCCGAAACAACAATAATACTAAGATATTATTAACAAATAAATGTTAAAAGATCATATATGATATCATATTAATGTATATAATTCTTGTACAATTTAATAACAATTATTTAACCATTATACAGGAGGTTAACCTACCCCAAACAAGGAAAAGTACAAAGTAAGGGGTTTCTAATCTCACTTTTAATTTCGTGAGATTTCCATTATTCACCACTTATTTATTGCATGGGGTGTGCATACTGCCCATGATTGTATTAATTGTGTAATATACTCTAATTTATGGTTATTTACATCATCATTTTATGATCCTTCTTTCATGGGTGTATGTTTCTTAAGTTACCAAATTGATAAGGGAATTTGATATTTCAATTTCCACTCATTCGGCTTTACGCATACTTCATTGATTATTTTACTCCAAGATTATGTGTTGAATTAATATTCATTCTCTTATGTCATATTTTACACTCCCCTTTCTATGGATATACTTTTTATACACATAATCACTCCATTGATAAAATCTCAAGTGATCGGTATGAACTTGATAAGAGTAATTTTAACTCAATCTCCATTTGTTGAGTTAAATATCCAATTTGTTGGTGTTGTTTTTACAAGAATATGTGTGAATTTCCTTTGATTGTTTTACACTGAATATCCAATCATATTTAGTGTATTTATATTTTTCACACATAATTATGACATTGATTTATCCTTAACCTAAGGATACGGCCTTTATGAGAGATTTCATCTCAATTTACATTCCATTGAGACTTCTTCGTTGTTATACACCAAATCACTTTTATATGGTGTATATAATGTACTTTGACAAAGTATATCATGAATTACATTATTCTCATGATATTACAATGTTTTGATTACCTCAATTATTTTTATTCAAGTGTCTCTCTTTTGGTTAGAAACTCTAACTAAAATACTATTTTTTAATGTTTTAAAGACTTATTCTTCTAAATCTTTCTCATTAATGTCCATGTTTTAGTAATGGGTTTAAGGATTTATTATTATGGACATTAATTTTTTAAAATTAAAACTCCTTTTAAAAATTTTCAAAGTGGTATGGGACACTTTGATTCAAAAATATATTTTTAAATGGCTTCTTTGCAAATAGCGTGACTTTTAAATGATTTCAAGAAAAAGGGGGATATTTCTCTCAAATAGTTTTGATGATTATTTTCCTCTATGTCAACATCCTTCATTATTCTTGATTGAGGTTAATGTGATACAATACAATCTTCCATTTTGTATCGAATGAGTTATGTTTGACTGTGGATGTGCTATTTTTATACCATTCATGGTTCATAGTTAAAGTATTGACATTTCGTATGATAGTTTTAATACTAATGTTTATGTTATGTTTAAACCTATTCATATGAGGAATGAATTGGACTTAATAAGTGATGGGTGGAGCCCGCTCTAGCTCCTCGATGCATCGGTAGGTCTCATGAGACAAACTAGTGTCTTGTCACAAGGCCTTGGCAAAATCTTATTTGTAGTCTTGGCACGAGGCCTTGGCTATGTGGTTATGATAGTATAGAATTATGCATTCCATCGTTATGAAAGTTGTTATTGATTTTTCATGTGATTATTCGATTAGTAGAATATCCATGTGAATAAGTAAATGGCATTATTTCATGTTATTTATGCCATACTATGTTGAAAGTTCAAGTTTAAAAGGCTTTTGTTTTAGTTATAGATTTCCTTAAATGTTTATTCTTATTTATGAAAGTTTCCGCTATATTGTTATCCTTACTGGGCATTTGAGCTCACCCCTTTCCTATGTTTTATTTTTCCCAGGAAGTGAAGATGTAAATTATGAATGACCTAAAGGGATATTATGAGGGGTTAATAGTGTCGACTATGGAGACAATATGTTGTTGTAGTAGTTTTCACTTTATGATGTAATGTAAAACTTTATGAATATATCTAGTGTTTCCAAGGCTACTAAACCAATCGGTCTTTCGAGATTTTATCTTTCTTGTGATCATGCCAATGTTATGTAATAATGCACTGACTCTAGGTAACTGGGGTCGGGGCGTTACAATCTGGAACCGTGAGTTAATAATGAAGTTTTAATAAATTGGTGGAAATTAATTATAATTAATTCATATATGTTATGATATATTTGATTAATTTAATTTAATAGATGCATAGTAAATATATATTTATTACATTGGTGGTTCTATCATATTTTGATTAATTTATACATCTAATAAGGGTTTTTCATCTCACTTTTTTTTCTTTGAGTCACATGCTATGTTAAGCACTTTTTCTTATTATGTAATCCTTATACACACCATGAATGTATGATCTAGTAAATATTATGGTAACTATTATTACATAAATATTTATTAATGATTATTTCTATCAGGGGGTTATATTTCAATAATATAAAATGTGGAACATATATTATGTTAAAATCTAATAGATTTTCATGATTATTTATGATTATGATTCAGAGGAATAAATATTAAAACATATAACACCATAAAATCATCAATTTTATTCCACAATCTAAATTTATTTTAATTAAATGTTTTAATTTTAGTTTTCATATAATTATTAACTAAATAGTCCCAATGAATGTATTTAAGAAAAAATGACATAATTTCTCTCAGTAGTTGAACATCCATTTTCATTCATATCAATAGTCTTGAAAAAAAATCGACTATATTTTTAAAATTCATATAAGAATTTTTAAATTCATCTTTACCACTGATTGATTTTTTAAAAAGAATAAAATGAATCATTATTAACATTTCTAAAAGATTTACATTTTACATTTTAATGAAATCATGAAAGGGAAAATTATTTTAACACATATGTATTGAATGAAATGTCCCACCATTATGAACACTACAATTATTGATAAAAAAATTTCATGTTTCCAATGATATTTTCACATAATTTTTTCATTCATATTCCAGAAATTTTTTTATTTTAAATATGTTATTTCAATATTGAATATATATTTTTCTTAATAACATTTTAATGGACTTTTTATAGAATACCTATTATTTAATGAAAAAAATTAATATTATACAAATGATTTACAATGGTTATGATTTAATTATACCAAAATTATCTTTTCTCTATGTGCATTACATTGGTGATGAAAGCATTTTATGGGACCCATTTTTCCTGTGGGTTATCTATGTTGAAATTTTTACTAAAACTATTTCATTTTCATGGGTTATGATATGATGAATCATTTTAGCAACATATATTGTTTATTTTAATAATGTGATTTGGTTGAAATTTAATTTTATATCACTGTAATACACTTAGTAATGACTAATATTTTATGATCTTAATAAGTACACTAGTGGACATACCAATCCCAAAATTGTGTATATGTAAGGTTATCCAAAAAAATAGTGTACATATGAGGTTATCCAAATGCCAAAAAAAATAGGGTACATGGGAGGCTGTCACAAGCCCAAAAAAGGTTACACAAGAGGTTACCCCATGCAAACAGAAGGTACATGAATCGATATCTCATGCCTAAAATGATATGAATTTTTTGTCAATATCCCTTACATTATATTTTTTTATGCTTATTTGTATGCCAATAATCTATGTATTTTGACTATGATAATATCCCCAGGATTCTTTTATTTTAATATTTTGTGATTCTTGACTTATGAAATTTGGTGATTTATTCCATGAATTATGTTTATGATTTATGATATTTAGAGTATGTTTTCTAATTTTAATATCTCGTTCTCATACATGAATTCTCAAATTATATTGATATATCTTTTTTAAAATACTACTGATCATCTAATATCACTCTTTATTATGCTTCATTTCTATTTTTTTATGATGAAATATATTTTCTATGATTTTTTTAAGATCATTTCTAGTAACGAAGAATATAGTTGGAGATGATGTAGTATACTAATTTCCCAATTATTAATATATATAAGTTTATAGTGGAAATATAAATATATTATTCATGTGTGGATAATTATGTTATGAAATG
The DNA here is from genome assembly GCA_963277665.1 of Viscum album. Lineage (NCBI taxonomy): Eukaryota > Viridiplantae > Streptophyta > Magnoliopsida > Santalales > Viscaceae > Viscum > Viscum album. Next base: position 475,434,338 of record OY728126.1, read on the forward strand.
GATAGTTGGTTAATAATATGAAATATACATGTATGAAAAGTGTGAGATGATATAGGTTTTATATGATAAAAATAGGGAAGTTGATACTTGGGAACTCTCACATGCTAATGTTGTGTTAAACCCGACCCTCCTCCAAAGGAATCCATGTTGAAAATTATGACATTGGGGATTTGAGTAAGAGTCTCTCCTAAAAGATATATCCACATTTGGAGTTATATTAACTATATCAATTAAACATCACTTTTAATAATTACATACCATCAAATAATTAATTGTCTTTTTTCTAGATATGGACAGAAAAATTGTTTCAAAGTATTTAAAATGTATGTCAAATAACTATTATAAAATCAATTCCTTAAAGATTATGTTTACATTGATAAACTATATGGATTTTTCATTGATGATAATCATTTATTGGAGTTCTTATTGAAGAATTCAAAATTTTAGTTGAAAAATGTAGCACAATCTTGGTAACTAGGGTTAGATCAATATTGAAGGGTTCTAGGATATCATCGAGAAGGGTTTGATCACAAACTGTAATTTAATAAATTAAAATGGTAGTGGGTGGTCATAAAAATATATATTGAAGATGAAATTTATAGAGGCTCATATAACATCTAATAAAATGTGTTTACCTATTTTATGAGGTGAGAATTTGAAATAACATTAATTGGTAAAGTGTGGATCTTCATTGTTTTAAAAGTGATTCAAAATATTGGAGGGCGACCATCTCACAATCCAAACATAAAAAGGTGGTTTTTAAATTTTTTATAATTGACTATTCCATCACAATAGTAGAATCTATAGAGATATGGAAAATGTTTTTTAATTATTTTGAAGGTGAATAAGTTAATGTGATAGAGTATAGTAAAATTAGCAGAAGCCTACATTAATTGATATCCAATCATCTAGTATTTTTTTTTTGTTTCATGACTCATGTGATCATGGATTCCCTGATGAATTTTCAATGAATTCTCTATGATAGATACTTTTATATTTCAACAAAAAAGTGGATTATGGGTTCTTTTATTGAAATTACTCATAGAGAAAATGAATGGTACCTATAAATGATGAATAAGATCGATCTATAGATAAAAAAATATTACCTTATATGGAATGTTCTATAACGGAATATTATTTATTTCATTTTAATATATGAACTAGGATTATATATTATTTAAAACATAGGAGTCACAATTTTTTTGATAAATTCATGTCCAAAATTTATTTAATATGTATTAAAAAACATCTTAATGACATATTTTAAATGTTTTATATCATTTTTGATTGTCTGTGACAATTATAATTCTATAAACAGCAGAAAAATCATATTAAATAGTTCTATAAAATAACATCCATATAAAATACAACTTATTAAAAGTGATAGTGGAAAAAAAGTTGTCATAATTGTGTATATTTTTATATGATATAATTTTGTGGATATCACAAAAAAATATTTTCAAAAACAATATTTCTAATTGAATTATTTTTCTATTTTAGTTTATCTAATGAATTTATTTAGATGGACTTGGAAATGGGACAACTGCCACACAGTAAAAATTTAGTCCATAAAAAGTTATCCTTATATTCCTTAATTCATGTTATGTGTTTCTAATTCCAATTATAGAATCAGTTGGGAAGTTAACCCTAGGATAATTGATAGGGTTAGGGGGGATACATTTGATAGATGGGGAGAATAACCAATCATTGAGATAATGATTCTTATAGTATTTGGGATAAATATGATCACTAGCATAGAATCATGTGATTGTGGTTTTCTAAATAAAATTTAATGATGTTTTTTTATATGTAAATTATTTCATTTTACACTTTTTTATCACATCGAAGGTCGTATCACATGAGTTATATGTATTTAATCAATGAATAATTGGTACTCTATTTGAAGGAAGAATATATACTTGTTTTTCTTGAGTGATTCTTAATTTTTTTATTAGTATAAGGAATGTGGTTGTCTTTTTTGGAAATTTTCATCAAACCAAAGGGGCGAAAATATTGGCCAAACCCCCTATAGACGAATGTGAGTGTTTTTTAAATTAAATAATGATGATCATGTGATTTTTAAAGTATTGTTATGCATTAATGTTAATGTATTCATGTAAGTATGTTTTAATATGGTGTTAATAAATAAATTTGTTTTGAATGTAGGTTATATACCTAAAAAACTACTTCACAAAATATGACGTTTTAAAAATTTTAACTAATTAATAATTATTATTTATCCTTTGTGTAGAGGTTCTCATGTTCTATAATTATTGGAGCCTAAAATATTTTACATATCATATATCAAATGGTTTTGATGAAATTAAGATAGGAAGTATCTAAAAAATATAATCATTCCCACAAAATGTTAACACTGGATTATATTTTAGTTTAGTCAGTGGCTGAGGTAATACAATAGATAAACTAATGAGAAATCATTGGTCTGGAAGTGATCACCAATCAGTCCATGAAATGGTCTTTATGAATATATTACATGGATCATGTGATGTTGTAAGAGTTTGTTCTTATCCTCTCATATGTTGGAGCATGAGATGCCATATGAAAGCTCCAACACCATTCAATCATGAATGAGCTACTGAGAGACATCCATGCTTATATTTCTATGTAAGTATACATTAATTTATCATATGGGACTCTATTTTTTTACCATGAAATGCATATATTAACCATTGTATATGTGATTATAATAAGTTGTTTTGAGGATTTTATATTCCACTTTATTTTTATTTATCATCCAAGAGGCCTTTCAATTACTATACCATAGTTGTTTTGGATAAGGTGGTTCCCATAAAACGACATTTCATTATGTCATGGATGGTTTAGATTTAACAAAATCATGGTTCCCAAGCATAATCAATTATTGAGGTAGCCACAACATAGAGGGGGAAAAATGAAATATGAGAGTTTCAAGTGTTACCCTTTTTATATTAAGACACTCCATCGGGAATGTGGATACCCCAATGTATGAATAGAGAGTTAAGAGGATATTTGATGGTGGTGTGGTGTTTTTTGGGGAATTAAATGATAATATCTTTTTGGATATAATAAATATCATGTTCCTACACAATAGTGTACAATATTACACTATAGTGATAGGTGATTAAATGATGTTTTTATTATAATAAAGGCTACCACAATATATTATATTTAAAATTGTAATAATGTGCAAGATAACATGATACCATGATGAATCTTGATGATTTTTGTTGGCTAAATTTTTTGGACAGAAAATAAATCAGTGACTTATTCCTTATATCTCTAGGTTTCTAAATATATATTTATCCTACATTATAGAAATATTTATTATATGGGAAACTTGAAATACTCCAAGATATAAATGAATAAATCCTAACTGTTAGATTGAATTAAAAATTGAGAGATACTCTAAATTGAGTTTGATCTATTAAAATGGATCTCTATTTTTTTAATATATGATTATGATTAAGGAAGAATGTGGAATTAACTTGTTCATACTACAATGGAATTTGACCAGTGTGTAAAAAAGAAACAAAACATAATATGTCTATAATTAAAATCCTAATACAAAAAAGATGATCATAGAGTCTACAATGAGATGAGTGAGTTTATCTCTTTTTTATAGGTTGTGATCCTTACCATTGTATTTCAATAATACGTTCATATTTTGGGTGAGACAATTCCATTTTCTGATATAATATAATTAGTGAGATGTATTTTTTGGTGCATAAAAACATCAGTGGTACAATGACCATTATACCATATTTGATTGTGTAAACTAATTAATTTTTTTAATTTTTTTCATTCATTTAAAATGAATAGAATATAAGTTATATAAATTAATTTTTCATCATATGAAGAGAGTAAAATATAAATCTATAGAGTGTAAGATTAAAATATATGTAACCTTGATTCACCCCCTATAATGGTAATTCCCATGATAACTGGCCAATAATGTTTGACATCATTAGTAGAAGTCATATGGCCTTTATTGAGTATTTGGGGAGGGGGATTACCAAACAAACATATATAATAGAATTTAGGTGTCCATGTTATACAATAATTTATCCATGTGGTGGTTCCAACCTTCATGTTACTCCAGTGACAGTACTATAGTCTGTACAACAACAACCAATGTTTTAGAAAGATAATTTCTATGGCCACCATATTTCATATCCATGATCATAAAAAAATCACAAATACATACTATAATGAATTATAATCTAGAATCACTACTCATATGATCAATTCTCAATCCTCATGATAGAAATATATGAGGTAGAAAATTATGAAAATAATTAAATGGTGTTTTATTGAGGTACACATTGTGTTCTGTTATTTCTATTCCACTATATGACTATTTCCCCATATGGTGTGTGGAAACTCATATACACGGTGTTTCATATAAGGGAAGTGACATGTGAGACCACATGTAATCCCAAATGTATACTCTCTAATAATGGATCATAGTTCCATCTATTGTCAACCAACATGTTGAAATACCATATAATGTGTTAGTCCAATTAGGGTACTAGGTTTGTACACCCTAAACATGTAGATTTGAATGATTTGGGTCAAATAAAATGTGGGACCTCCACATAAACATGTTATATGTTTCTCAACTCGAAACCCAAAAATATATAGAAAGAAGAATTTATATGATGTGTTCTTTTTCAAATAAAGTTGTTTGGCCAGGAATATTTTTGAATGATAAACTTTCTTCATGCAGTATATCCCATTGTCCAATTAAAAAATTTATGTCAGAAAAAATTCCTTCCCATGTTACTACCATTGAGGAATCATCAATCAGGCATGGACATTGGTAATCCATTTTCTGATCAATGAAATTCTATCACCTAACATGAATCGTTATCACAGCCATTATTTATACTTGACCGTTTGATCCTCAACATACCATCTATGTTTATTAAAAAATAAAAATTATTTAAAAAACGACATATCCATCTTTAATAATAAAATTCAATGTGTGGTTGATGTTTGATTATTTATCAAATTAGATTTATAGTTGAAACACTTACCTACCACATGATGATTATGAAAACATGATGAAACAATTGTGCATGGAACAATAAATTAATTGAGGTAAATGGGTGTTAATGTATATTCGGACAACCAATATTTTTTTAATAAAAATGAGTGAATATAAAGAAATATAGTGTGAAATATCATTTCTACTTCTTAATGAAAATGAAAAACTAAAAAACATGAAATCAATATAAATAATTTATCCAATTTTGAAATACCAATAACATGGGAGGAATAATAATTTACAAGAATAACAATAACAATAGATTAATCACATATAATGAATAATATTATTTTTATGCTGATAGTGAGTTTTATTAACTCTCAAATTTAGATAATGAATACCTTGATTGGTCATTGATGATTTTCCCATGGTGACACACTCACTATCCCTCTCTCTCAATTAAAAGTGTAATGTAGAAACCCCTCTAGAATTGGAATAGTAGTGAATATATTTGATGATACATAGGCGAAGTGTTTAATAAGATAATTAAATCAATTATATTAATTAATTTAAATTCTCTAATATATTTTTATGTCTATGAATAATCCATAAGTCAAATGTTAGTAAAATATATGTTACACATTGGTTAAAACTAGTATTCTAAATCTAACTATGATATATGAACCCCCATTGGAGGATCTAATTAATAGGAAATCCATTATTTTAGTCAGTATTTTTGTGTTAGGTTTAATATATTTTTAATTATTAATAGTCATTACAAGTGTTCTATGAAACTTGGAACTAAACACCAACTGTAAATGAATATATAAATTTACATTCATTTCTATCTAATGTGTCGATACATATAAACTAGAGTCATTAATACCAATGTTACAATTTTTATGTTATATATATTATGTTTTTCTCTTTTACCATCCTTACATTATAATATCATGGTAATATATATATATATATATATATAGTTTTCTTCATATTTCATTATATTGTACTAGTTTATGTTATTTTTCATACTATATATATTATTAAAAATATTTTTTAGTATTTTTCATTCCTACTATTATGTTATAATTTTTATATTCTAGTTTAGTTGTCTTGTTTTGGTTCCCCTATTTAATAATTTAATTACATTTGGATTATTTTTTTATGAAATTGTTTAAAACATTGGAACATAAAAATTATAATATAAATTGAATTTTTAAATCACATTTCTATGTTATATAAGAATGTTTTTTATTTCAATTGATATTTTAAAGATGATTAGATTTTATCATTTTGAACAAATAAAATCCTATTATAAATAATTGTTTTTTAAATATATTAAATAGGGAACAATTAGTAATTATTTATAATATAGAAATGTGGATGGTGACCTACATTAAATTTTTTGCTCATACATATATTATATATAAATATCATGTTTTATTTCATCTCAAGAACTCTTATAGAGTTTGACCATTTTCAAGAATATACAATGAATTATTGAGTCACACTAAAGTTATTTTGAAGTTTTATTGTTCTATTTATTTCATATTTCACTAAAGAAAACAATCCACATATATTTTATTCAATTATTTTAATTGATTAATTATATATGTGAAGAATTTTTTATGTTTAATATTGAGGGTTATTTTTTATAATGGAGTTATAGTTTTTGGGAATTTTTTGTTATGTATAATTTTTTTAATATATATTAATATGAAACTTAATTTGAATCCATTATAAAAGTGAATCATTTAGAGTATTGAAAATTTTTCATGGCTGGATTAATTTATTTTATATATTAAATCAATCAAATTTTTATTGTTTTATATCCCTTGATACATTCACCAGTGCATGTGGATCCAAAATAACCCTCTATATTTCATTGTATAGATTTGAGTGTCTGATTCATTTATTTAATGGATGATTTTATGATATAAATTCGTCTCAATGAATAAATCAAAAAATAAATCATACTAACCAAAACACTAGAATCATATATACATATATATATAGAATTATACGTATTGTTTTTTTATTTTATTTAATCCTAAAATAGTTTCCAACTATTAAAATACACAACTAATAATAAAATATGACATGGAATCATTTATGGTTTTACATGTCGATGAATTACTTGACAGATGAAAAATAAAAAGTGATAATATATTGGTAAATCTTTATCCACCATTCAGGAATAAAATTAAATTATTCTCACAATAAGGAATAAGAATCTTAGTCAAGGAAATCGATTAAATAATGTATTAAAATAAACCCTCATGACATCAGATTTCCTCATATGGTGGTTAATTATTTTTTTATGTGATAGATTTTAATTCTGTATAGTCCCAACTATAGTATAAATAAAATAAAATTATAAAAAATAAAAAAAACTAATTATAGTTTATTTAAAAAATTACTCAGATGCCCATAAGAAATATATATTAGAATTTTAATAACCCCAAATATTTATCTAATTCCCCAATGGAAAATAAATAGGATTACATTTCATAAAAAATGTTCCAATATTGATTTACACACCTTCTTTATAATTGATAAACATGACATGATCCAATCTAAAATTAAACATGACTCATACCTGATTTTAAATTTAAATAAAATTAAAAGGATTTGAATAGGACATTGTGAAATAAAAAATAATTAAAATTTACTAAATTTATAGCATCCCGCCATTTTATAACATAAACTTTCATTACATTACACAAAACTGAGGATCATTAAGGTCTAGTGTCTTGGAAACCAGGAACATAATACATGAAAACAACATAAAACATTCTTCTTAAACACTTGAAAGGCATATCCTTAAGTTCATTCTAGGTTCATTACTGCATCTCATAACTTGAGGGAATACACCAAAAGAAAGGGGTGAGCAGAAGGCCCAGTAAGGGAAACAAGAGGAACATTTTACAGGTGAACTTGAGATACTTCAATAAGGACATGAAAAGAACTTTAAGGCATGAGAAAGAAATCATGAGGCATTTCATAATAAAAATAACATTTTTCATAACTTGAAGATGTGGCTACATCATTTAACATAGACAATCATGAACATATCACCAAGGTCCATCCCCAAGGTGTCATTTGAAAATTACCAAGGTTATTCACCGAGGTATCGTGAAAATTGTAATCTCTAGTGGTTACATCATTACCCAATGCATTGGAGCGCTATCAGGGAGCACCCTTAAATTTGACTTTATTATCATGTGAGCCACATATATCATCATCAAACATTTCATAAATAACCCATATAGCATAAAGGAAATGGGTTTCATTTCATAATCATAACTTTTTAAAAACTGCTTTAAAGACATGATCTTTATATCACTTTAAAACCCACAGAAAAGGAAGGTGGGTCTCATGTATGTAAATACCAGAATTTAAAATAGAACATTTTGGTATATATGTGAATACCCTTGTAGAAATAGGATCTTTGAGTATTCACTTTATAACATAAAATAATTTTTGAGAAAAGAGAGAGGCATTTTGAGGGGAAAATTCTGCAGCATAACGGCTAAGTTTCGGGGTTTTAGAAAACATTGAAATGAGAGGGGACATGGGTCACCCACTCATAAATGATCCATAAAACAGTAGGGTGAAAGAGTAAGAAGGACATATGGACATGGTAATGAAATTTTAGGGACATACCATTTGAAATGAAAAACATGGAAGGAAAAAAGATTAGATTTCTCTTATGAAAATTCGGCAGCCTTACGGCGTCACTTAACTTCAAAAGAAAATGATTTGACAAGATCAAATAGGGTCCCTCATCATATGATCATAAGAGATCAGTATGATAGATATAAAGATCATACCCCAACATAATAAAAAGGAACTTGAAAGACTTGACATGAAAATCGAACTTGAAAAATGAGAAGGGTGAAAGAATCCCTTAAAAATTCGGCAGCCTAACGACGTCACTTAAACTTTCATAAAACGAAATGATGAGAGATAGAGGGGATCTCTCATCATATAAACATGAAAGGGCAGTAAGAGGAATATAAAAGAACATACTCTCACATAAAAACATGGAGCATAATAGGAATGACATAAAAGAGATTACATGAAAAGAAAGAGAGGGGTCAGATCCCTTACCTTAAAACGTGACTCTTGAAACTCAAAGGATTGGACCTTGAGGGCTTGGGGGCACCTTTGGAGGGCCCTTGGAAGGTAAGAAGACCAGAACATAGTTGGGGGAGAGTTGGGAGTGAAAACTAAGGGAGGAAAGGGTGGGTATTTATAGGGAAAGTGAGGGGACAAAGCATTAATGGCCAAGGGACACCTCACATGTGCTTTTCTCAAACCCATGTGCTCTCCCATGGCATTTATCATGGAGTTAGGCCACATGGGGCCCCCAAAACAATGATTCATCACCCTTGTCTGGCAAACCCTCAAAATATCTCATGACATCATCATGACACCGTTATGATGTCATTAAACATACCGAATCCCTAAAACTGTATTTTTACTATTCACTGAAAATTCAACTTTCTCAGAAAAATCCCAAAATTTCACCTTAACCAAATATCAATGCTCTGATTTCAAAAATGAAATCCATTTTATAAAAATATTTTTTTAAATATTTTTAATTTAATTTTTAAATAAAAACACTATTCATCGAAAATTCATTTTTTCATAAAAAACCCCAAAAATTACCATAACATAATATCGATGCTCTGAGTTCAAAAATGAAGTCATTTTTATAAAAATAATTTTCTAATTATTTTTAATTAAATTTTTTATTAAAAAAACACTATTCATCCGAAAAAACTAATACTTGAATAATAATTTATGAAACCGTTATTTACCCATTTTATTGAATCACATTACTTAATCTAGGTGTCTAAATTATATTAAAACTTTATTTAAGTGAGATTACTAATCCATTTGGTCACATTACTAATCCTAAGCGTAAAATCACTATTCATAATTTACTATTCATCAAAAATTAAGTTGATCTTATTAGACTCCAAATTCCTTACTGAACACTTTTGTAGAAGACCATTTTTTGAATATCATTACACATCATTAGTTATTTAGGGTTTACATAAATATTTTAAAATATCCTTTTTTCGAAATTCATCAATAAAATACATTCTAAAATTATCCAGACATTTGAAATTTCACAAACATCACTAAAGGAAGAAATCTCAATTTATTCACCCGAAAGGACTACACAAGGAAGCTAGGGTCTCGTCACATAGCCCCTTATAACACCGGCATAAGACCTGAGTGTAAGGTGTGCTATGGTGAGAGAATCTGAGGGAGGCTCAGATAACATTGCCCTAGTAGTAATCTCTACTAACTTGAACTTCTCCCGCAGATGTTTCCGTTCAAGCTTGACACGCTGGAGTTCGGCTTGGGCTTGGTCCAAAGCGAAGCCCACAGATGCTACCTCCTTCCCAAGCTCTGATAAGTGGGGTTCATAAGGGTTGAGTCTACTGGATGAAGCCATCGACTCCTCTTTCTGCATTAACCATTAACATCTTATTAAATCAATAAGAGTAAGTTAATATACTACTCAAAAAGATTGGGTCGTTACATTCTTCCCCCCTTAAGAATTTTCGTCCCCGAAATTTATACTTGAGGCATAGTCGAAAAGGTGAGGGTACTTTTGCCTCATCGTTTCCTCAGGCTCCCAAGCCGCTTCTTCATATTTATGATTCCTCCACAACACTTTCACAAGGTGGGTAGTCTTGTTTCGTAGGACCTTGTCTCTACGGTCCAAGATCTCCACTGGCTGCTCCCCATAAGAGAGGTCATGTTCCAGTTGTACCACCTCTGGGTTCAGTACATGCGAAGGGTCGGGTATGTACTTCCTCAAGAGAGATACATGGAAGACATTGTGAACTTGAGCTAGGTTTGGTGGAAGTGCTAGACGATAGGCCACTGCTCCTATGCGATCAAGGATTTCATAGGGGCTAATGTACCTAGGGCTGAGCTTCCCTTTCTTCCCAAACCACATGACTCTCTTCCATGGAGAGATTCAAAGGAAGACTTTGTCACCAAAACCAAACTCCAAGTCTCTTCATCGATTGTCAGCATAGCTCTTCTGCCGACTCTGAGCAGCTTTTATGTGTTGTTGGATGGCATGAACCTGTTCTGTCATTTCTTGCACAAGATCAGGCCCAAGAAGCTTCCTCTCACCAGTTTCATCCCAACAAGTATGAGTTCTACACCACTTTCCATACAGAGCTTCATAGGGTGCCATCTGAATACTCGCATGGAAGCTGTTGTTATAGGAGAACTCCACTAATGGGAGGTGTTGATCCCATCCACCTTTAAATTCCATTGAGCATAATCTCAACATGTCTTCGAGTGTCTGAATAGTCCTTTCAGATTGGGCATCAGTTTGAGGATGATAGGTCGTACTAAAATTCAATTCAGTATTCAGAGCATGCTGAAGACTTCTCTAGAATTTTGATGTGAATCTTGGGTCACGATCAAATACGATGGATAGTGGTACCCCATGCAGCCTTAACACTTCCTTCACGTATATCTTGTCAAGCTGATCCAGAGAGAAATCTTCCCGAATAGAGATAAAATGGGCTGTCTTGGTGAGACGGTCCAAAATAACCCATATCGCATTGTTTCCTTTGGATGTTTTCGAGAGACCAGTTACAAAGTCCATGGTGATATTATCCCACTTCCATACTGGTATGTGTAGCGGTTGTAATACCCCCTTAGGAAGTTGTCTTTCTGCCTTTACTTGCTGACACACCAGGCACCTTGTAGTGTAATCGGCAATCTCCCTCTTCATGTTATCCCACCAATAATGATCACGAAGGTCTCTATACATCTTAGTGATTCCCGGATGTATAGAGAAAGTAGAGCTATGAGCTTCATCCATCAGTTCTTTCTTTATATCCGGAATAGATGGAACACATAGTCTTGTACGAAATTTCAATACACCTTCTTGATCAATATTGAAATCAGGGAACTTCCCATCCTTTACAGCCTCGAACTTCTCCTGCAGCAAAGGATCTTCTTTTTGAGCCTTCTTGATCTTCTCTAGTAATGAAGGTTGGGAAATCATTTGGGATAGGGTTGATGATGTCCCTTTCCTTATAATTCCCATGTCCAGTTTTACTAGATCTTTAATCAAGGGATCCCCTAATATCCTCATTGTTGCCAGGACAACAGGATCTTTCCTGCTTAATGCATCTGCGACTTTGGTTGCTCTTCCAGGGTGATAGTGTATTGAACAATCATAGTCTTTAATAAGCTCCAACCATCTCCTTTGTCTCATGTTCAATTCTTTCTGTGTGAAAATATAATTTAGACTTTGGTGGTCAGTGTATATATCACATTTCTCCCCATAAAGATAGTGCCTCCATATCTTTAGAGCAAAAACAACTGTCGCCAGCTCTAGATCATGCGTAGGATAATTCTGCTCATGAATCTTCAACTATCGAGATGCATAAGCAATTACTTTGTCATTTTTCATGAGGACGCACCCAAGCCCTTTCAGAGATGCATCGCTAAAAATAACGAATCCTTCTCCGATAGAGGGTAGTGTTAACACAGGTGCAGTAACCAATCTCTTCTTCAGCTCTTGGAAACTTTCCTCGCATTCCTTTTCCCAGATGAACTTAACCCCTTTTCGAGTCAACTTGGTTAGTGGATTAGAAAGCCGTGAAAAGTTTTTCACAAACCTCCTATAATATCCCGCTAAACCAAGGAAACTACGAATCTCAGTTACTGTTGTTGGTTGAGGCCACTCCTCCACAACCATTGTCTTTGCAGGGTCAACCGAGATTCCTTCATTGGTTACGATGTGCCCCAAGAAAGCCACTTCTTGTAACCAAAACTCACATTTGCTGAACTTCCCAAAGAGCCTCTCCTTCCGTAGAGTTTTCAAAATAACCCTCAGATGATCTTCATGCTCCTCATGAATTTTTGAATATATCAAAATATCATCAATAAAAACTATCACAAAGTTATCAAGGTAGTCCTTAAAGACTCTATTCATCAAATCCATGAAAATAGCAGGAGCATTAGTCATGCCGAAGGGCATAACAGTAAACTCATAATGCCCATATCTTGATCGGAAGGCAGTCTTTGGAATATCTTCCTTCTTCACCCTCAGTTGATGATAACCAGATCGAAGGTCAATCTTAGAGAAGAATTGAGCCCCACGAAGTTGGTCAAATAAATCATCAATTCTTGGAAGAGGGTATCTGTTCTTCACTGTGATCCCGTTCAGTTCTCTATAATCAATGTATAGCCGCATTGATCCATCCTTCTTCTTCACAAAGAGAACTGGTTCTCCCCAAGGAGACACACTCGGTCGGATAAACCCCTTCTCCAACAAGTCTTGGAGTTGTTTCTTTATCTCCTCTAGCTCCACATTTACCATTCTATACGGAGTCTTTGATATCGGTTGAGACCCAGGTACGAGTTCAATGGAGAACTCTACCTCTCTTTCTAGGGGAGGTCCAGGTAACTCCTCAGGAAATACATCCATGTATTCCTGAACAATCGGAACATCTTCAATTTGTATGCTCCCTTTCCCTTCTTCCTCATCACCGATTAACTCCATAAAGAAAGCTATAGGAGGTGCTTCTAGATAGGGATCAGTTTGGGATACCTCTCCTCGGAATATAACTTTAGGTCGTTCATTCAAGACTACTGAGATTTCCTTACTTCTGCATTTGATCTTAGAATTATACTTTGAGAGCCAGTCCATCCCTAGTATAATGTCGAATTCCATCATGGGAATGACTACTAGATTTGCGATAAGATTGTGCTCACCAAAGTAAACACTAGAGTCTCTAAACACTGTTGATGCATGGATAATCCCACTTGGAGTCTTGACTGACAACTCTACCTCAAGAAATTCGGGGATTGATTCTATATTCTTTGCAAACTTGGAATAAATAAAGGAATGCGTAGAACCAGAATCAAATAAAGCACTTGCTAGTTTTGAGAGGACAACAAGAGTACCTGCTACCACATCGTTCGGAACTTCAACTTCAGTTGTTGTGATAGCGAAAGCACGACCTTGCTCCCTTGGCCTCTGCTGAGGTTGATGGTGATTCCCCTCCACTGCCCTCGGATTTGGACATTGATTAGAAAAGTGCCCAAGGTGTCCACACTTGAAGCATGTGACTTCGGGTGGGGCCAGAACCATCTTTCCTCTGTCGTTAGTGTTGGGAAGTTGAGGCTTCACATCACCACGACAATTCCGATAAATATGGCCTTCTTTTCCACACCTATAACACTTGCCACTTCCGATCAAGCAGTTCCCCGGATGCTTCTTCCCACATTTATTGCACTTGGCATGTTGCATATGCTTTCCACCTCTTTCCTGATCAAAACTTCTTCCCAGGCTTGGTTCTAGAGTTCTCTTCTTCTCATTAGATTCGTGAGACCATTGTGTCTCCCCAAACTCTAGTTCAACTTTCATAGCACTTCGAACTATTTCTTCATAGCTATCGTAGTCCCTGTTGGCTAGATTCTTCCGCAGATGTGGTCGTAGTCCGCCAAAGAATCTATCAACCTTCCCATTAGGGTCCATGAAAAAGCTTGAGGTATAACGGGAAAGCCTTGTGAAGTTCATCTCATAGCTTCCGACAGATTCGTTCTCCTTCTGCTTCAGCTCAAGAAACTCTTTCTCCATTTTCGTTCTCATGGAATGAGGGAAATACTTGTTAAAGAAAATCCCCCGAAATTCTTCCCACTCCATTGCTTCCATCTCTCCTCGTGGCTTCGTGTTTTTGATCAGTGACCACCACTGATCAGCTTCTCCCTCTAGGCGGTAAACAGCAAGGGTGACTTTTTCTTGTTCCGAACAATGAAGTACAGAAAAGATCTTTTCAATGGAGTTTATCCATTGTTCCGCAACCAATGGGTCAGTAGATCCACTGAATGTTGGCGGTCGTTGACGCATGAAGGACTCAATAGAAAGTTGTTCCCTTCGTGGTGAGGTCGGCCTCTCAACTTGATTCAAGTTATTACTCATAACTTGAGTCAGTTGGTTCATCATTCGCATGAATGTTTCCATTCCGGCTTCCATCGGAGGGCCGTCACCACATGGTGCATTGCGGTCACCATCGGCACGGTTTCTTCTATTTCCTGCCATTTTCTAAAAGAATAAAACCTTAGTGAGAAACTCATTTCATTTATGAATCTTTTAACTAAGACTTCGTGCCTAGACAATTATAGTTCTCTATAATTCCTTCATAATGATTCATAAAAAGCATGTGATTGACCAAACATATCCCCCGGGAGTGTCATAACCAAGAGTGCAGCAAGCCCGGTTATCGTGCACCTGTTCCCGTTCGAGTCTTGCTCAAAGCGGTGTTTTTGGGTTTTACCCCTATGTACATCTGTGCCAGAGCCGCCTCTACCTGCTCGTATCCAGATAGGGATGTATTTGTTTGATAGACCACTTACTCAATACTTACCAAAATACCAGGAAGTTTTCCTATATTTAAACTTTTATATAGGGTTATTCCTAAAGTTTTTATATCCTAATTTACAAAAATAACTAAACCATCCTCTGATACCAACTATAGCATCCCGCCATTTTATAACATAAACTTTCATTACATTACACAAAACTGAGGATCTTTAAGGTCTAGTGTCTTTGAAACCAGGAACATAATACATGAAAACAACATAAAACATTCTTTTTAAACACTATAAAGGCGTCTCCTTAAGTTCATTCTAGGTTCATTACTGCATTTCATAACCTGGGGACATACACCAAAAGAAAGGGGTGAGCAGAAGGCCCAGTAAGGGAATAAAGAGGAACATTTTACAGGTGAACTTGAGATACTTCAATAAGGACATGAAAAGAACTTTAAGGCATGAGAAAGAAATCATGAGGAATTTCATAATAAAAATAAAATTTTTCATAACTTGAAGATGTGGCTACATCATTTAACATAGAAAATCATGAACATATCACCAAGGTCCATCCCCAAGGTGTCATTTGAAAATTACCTAGGTTATTCACCGAGGTATCGTGAAAATTGTAATCTCTAGTGGTTACATCATTACCCAATGCATTGGAGCGCTATCAGGGCGCACCCTTAAATTTGCCTTTATTATCATGTGATCCACATACATCATCATCAAACATTTCATAAATAACCCATATAGCATAAAGGAAATGGGTTTCATTTCATAATCATAACTTTTTAAAAACTGCTTTAAAGACATGATCTTTATATCACTTTAAAACCCACAGAAAAGGAAGGTGGGTATCATGTATGTAAATCCCAGAATTTAAAATAGAACATTTTGGTATATATGTGAATACCCTTGTTAAAATAGGAGCTTTGAGTATTCACTTTATAACATAAAATAATTTTTGAGAAAAGAGAGAGGCATTTTGAGGGGAAAATTCTGCAGCATAACGGCTAAGTTTTGGGGTTTTAGAAAACATTGAAATGAGAGGGGACATGGGTCACCCACTCATAAATGATCCATAAAATAGTAGGGTGAAAGAGTAAGAAGGACATATAAACATGGTAATGAAATTTGAGGGACATACCATTTGAAATGAAAAACATGGAAGGAAAAAAGATTAGATTTCTCTTATGAAAATTCGGCAGCCTTACGATGTCACTTAACTTCAAAAGAAAATGATTTGACAAGATCAAATGGGGTCCCTCATCATATGATAATAAGAGATCAGTATTATAGATATAGAGATCATACCCCAACATAATAAAAAGGAACTTGAAAGACTTGACATGAAAATCGAACTTGAAAAATGAGAAGGGTGAAAGAATCCCTTAAAAATTCGGCAGCCTAACGGCGTCACTTAAACTTTCATAAAACGAAACGTTGAGAGTAAGAGGGGATCTCTCATCATATAAACATGAAAGGGCAGTAAGAGGAATATAAAATAACATCCTCTCACATAAAAACATGGAGCATAATAGGAATGACATAAAAGAGATTACATGAAAAGAAAGAGAGGGGTCGGATCCCTTACCTTAAAACGTGACTCTTGAAACTCAAAGGATTGGACCTTGAGGGCTTGGGGCACCTTTGGAGGACCCCTTGGAAGGTAAGAAGACCCGAACTTCGTTGGGGGAGAGTTGGGAGTGAAAACTAAGGGAGGAAAGGGTGGGTATTTATAGGGAAAGTGAGGGGACAAAGCATTAATGGCCAAGGGACACCTCACATGTGCTTTTCTCAAACCCATGTGCTCTCCCTTGGCATTTATCATGGAGTTAGGCCACATGGGGCCCCCAAAACAATAATTCATCACCCTTGGCCGGCCAACCCTCAAAAGATCTCATGACATCATCATGACACTGTTATGATGTCATTAAACATACTGAATCCCTAAAACTGTATTTTTACTATTCACTGAAAATTCAACTTTCTCAGAAAAATCCCAAAATTTCACCTTAACCAAATATCAATGCTCTGATTTCAAAAATGAAATCCATTTTATAAAAATAATTTTCTAAATATTTCTAATTTAATTTTTAAATAAAAACACTATTCATCGAAAATTCATTTTTTTCAGAAAAAACCCCAAAAATTACCATAACATAATATCGATGCTCTGAGTTCAAAAATGAAGTCATTTTTATAAAAATAATTTTCTAATTATTTTTAATTAAATTTTTAATTAAAAAACACTATTCATCTGGAAAAAACTAACACTTGAATAATAATTTATGAAACCGTTATTTACCCATTTTATTGAATCACATTACTTAATCTAGGTGTCTAAATTATATTAAAACTTTCATTAAGTGAGATTACTAATCCATTTGGTCACATTACTAATCCTAAGCATAAAATCACTATTCATAATTTACTATTCATCAAAAATTAAGTTGATCTTATTAGACTCCAAATTCCTTACTGAACACTTTTGTAGAAGACCATTTTTTGAAAATCATTACACATCATTAGTTATTTACGGTTTACATAAATATTTTAAAATATCCTTTTTTCGAAATTCATCAATAAAATACATTCTAAAATTATCCGAACATTTGAAATTTCACAATCATCACTAAAGGAAGAAATCTCAATTTATTCACCCGAAAGGACTACACAAGGAAGCTAAGGTCTCGTCACATAGCCCCTTATAACACCGGCATAAGACCTGAGTGTAAGGTGTGCTATGGTGAGAAAATCTGAGGGAGGCTCAGATAACATTACCCTAGTAGTAATCTCTACTAACTTGAACTTCTCCCGCAGGCATTTCCGTTCAAGCTTGACACGCTGGAGTTCGGCTTGGGCTTGGTCCAAAGCGAAGCCCACAGATGCTACCTCCTTCCCAAGCTCTGATAAGTGGGCTTCATAAGGGTTGAGTCTACTGGATGAAGCCATCGACTCCTCTTTCTGCATTAACCATTAACATCTTATTAAATCAATAAGAGTAAGTTAATATACTACTCAAAAAGATTGGGTCGTTACAAAATCTCCTAATATAAATATATATTCAACGAAAAAAAATATTTAAACAATATATAAATTGGAAAAACTAATTGGGTATTTATTAAGCCCTATGATAAGAGATAAAACTGGAGGGATAAATGATGTTATAAACATAGTCTTCAACCATCTCAAGCTATATTAAACATTGATGTAGAAATGAAAACTAATTCTATAAAAGATGTTTATAATAAAGATCCATGGAAAAAACTGATGAAGTATCTCTATATACCTAATATTTAAAAGAAGATAGATAAAATATTTTAGTATTAAAATGTTTTATGTTATCATAAATACATATAAAGGAACATCAAATAATTCCTCTACAAAAAAATAGTAAAAAAAATTGAATTTAACAAAAAAATAGTGAAAATAGTTGAATTTGTAAACATTTTTGATCATATAGATATATATTTTGAATAAATAGTTTTTAAAATTAACATCTAAAAAATATGTTTATCCACTGAGGAATATGAATAAAAATATGTAACCCCATTAATCATGGGAGGGTGATCTATATATACACTATATTATTTGATCTCTACCTCAATATTTGATTTAATTTACCATAGGAATCCACATGGGGGTAAATTTTATGCCCTGAATAATGAAATCATGTATTAATTTTCAATTAAAAAATTAAATACATATTTTCATAACTAAAAGAGGTCCAAGAGACCTATCATTAGGAGAAATGGAATTTTTTATATTGAGTTAGGGAAATAATATATCTAATCCAACTGAAATTTTTAATTTGAATAATTGGTTTTGGAATTGATATCCCATACAAATTCATTAACATAAATTATGAATTAGTGGATAATGAACCATCATATGTGTTTAAACTAGACACCTTAATAATTGATACCTTTTTATGAATCTTATAAAAACAATATATAATTTCTAGGTAATATATATATTGAATATCAATATAATGCACATTTTATAGAAGAAGTATTAAATTTTTTAAAAATATACAAAATGTCATGTCAATAAACATTATAAAAAAATAATGAAACAATATGATTGAGACATTTTAACTAAATACATTCTCATAATACCCATTAATTAGATAGAGTATGATTTTAAATAATCAACAAGAATTACAGTCAAGTAAAATTTAGAAAACATAGACAGCTAAATATAATAAATCAATTATAATGTCAAAAAATCTAGTTAAAATTAAAAATGATACTTGAGGCATGACCTACATTATCCCTAAGACATTATAGTTAGATTTGAAACTATCCATTAAATAAGGATAAAATTTGGTTTACATGGTACTTGAATGGACTAGTCGAGATTTTTTTAATCAGTGATTAGAGGTGGGGTATGAGAAATCATTGATATTCTATTTCATGTCTTTCTTTATTTATAATGAAAATTAATTTAAAATTAGTTATAAATGAATTTTATAGAAAAATTATTCAACAAATACCATTTAAAACAAGTATTTTCAATATCCACTACTAAATATGAGTAGTAATTCCTTGACATGTTATTGAAATAATCCCAGACCATACATCCTATAATAAATATACATTTTTATCTTATAGAAATCATGAAATATCCATTTCTTGAATAGAACTTTAGTCTTTTGATAGTGTACATTATCCCAACATCGATAATGTGGGAGAACATTTATTTAAAAAATAAAGGATCCCTCACCATGAACAATGAATATATTTTCATCTTGTTGAATAAAAATTCTTCTAACTTTCCATCTAGAAAGATTTATGTTCCCAACATTATTTTTTTGATTAATATTTATTAATAAAACCTCAATATTGGAGTTTTAGTTTCATTAAACTCCATCAGATATGCATTGTTCATGGATTATTTTTGTGATACCCTTTATTATATTACCACAATATGATATCATATATTTGATACATCTATGTCTGATTGTACTATGCCTGATGCTATTACTAAATGATATCTTATGTTCCTTGGTAAGGACATCACTTTTTTTAATAAATTCACCCATTAGTTAGAACCTCTACATGGTGTTCTTTCTCCCATTAATATACAAAACATTTCTCATAAAATCTACTATCAAACATAGATTTCAAAATAAATATTTACGTCCAATAATTTAATATACCATTAGATTATTTTTCCAAGTTCTACCATCAAACCTCCATATAAAGAGGATTCAAAAACTTTACGGGGACAATTCATATATTTTAAAATTCACTATTACATAAAAAATATAATATTATGTCTAAAATCACAATTCTTCATTCATGATTATTGCATAATTGAATAACCATATGTACATCATCTCAATAACGAAATTACAAACCATTTAAAATTTTCCCATACCATTTATTTGTAACACTTATAAGAACACCTTGATTTTTTTATTCTCAAATTGATAATCATTATAAGTTTTTTTCAGAATGAATTGAACACTTCATGTGATTGGATCTCTTCAGGTTATTATATAACGCCCCTAGACCTCTCATCCAGACTCGGTGCTCGAAAAATGCTGTGTAATTTTTTTTATAATATTAAATTAATAATTACACAACAATTTAAACAAAGGAGGACCTTTTACCAGTCAATGATCTAGAGAATTAGACAAAACAATACATTTATCATAGTTAAACAAAATTCCAGTAACCACCTATTTATATTCCGCACTCGCTAACTCCAAAAGTGATGACATCAACAATAATCTCTTAAGAAACCTGTGAGAAATCATTTTAAGATAAAATAGTGAGCATTGAATTTTCCAATAAAATGTTTTCAAATCCTTTGATAAATTTTATTTAAAAATATCTCTTCGATAATAAATTTGAAACATTCCATTGTAAATAAATTTTTAAAACAACCTTTACAAAATACAATAATTCTCTGAAAAAAAATAATTATACTTCGAAAACACTTTTAAAACTAATCAAGTGATTCAAATGAAAATATTAAGCAAGATCATAAAAACAAAACAATTGAGGACACTTGAAACACTGAAGGATATATTGGGCCTACCCACTTCAGGGATGGATTCACTATCCAATTCTATATCATATTTATAACATTTGAGTCCTGGATTTTATAATACATTTTTGTATTAGGTTTCCATATAAAAATAAATTTTCACAGGTGTTTTAGTTTTGAAGATATATTTATAATCTTTCTTTGAACAAATAAATATTAATCATTAATGAAAGTTATATATTCGATTTGATACAATCAAATCTCATGATATATGATGATGCATAATCACACGAAAGATTAATCAACATCCATGCACATAAAATTTATTTAATGATCAAGTGTATTTGTATATAAATATATATATGTGTGTGTAAGCAAGTATGAAATTTCATGAAAAAATATCGATATATTGCCCTAGCCATGATATGAGTGTGAAATTTAAGTACTTCCATCATTTAAATTGATAAAATTCCATAAATAATTAATTGATATATATATATATATTAATAGTTAATTAAAACAATAATTATTATAATTCATATAAAAAAGTATCTTAATCCTTATAAAATAAGATGAATCATAAAATCATAATTTGGGATTAAATAATATTTCACTAAATTTGGTAAATAAAACATTTTAATTATAAAATGACATAATTTAACATGATCAATTAAATACATGTTCAAAATAAGGGAAATAATTTAAATATAATTGATTATTGAAAATCAGAAAAATTGATGGCATGAAACATAGAATTCCGTAAAATTCATAGATATATATATATATATATATATATATATATATATATTTCATAAAATCAATATCATAATTTTTGAAATAAAGAAAAAACATTTCTTTACAAAAATAAAATGGAATTGTAACTGTAAATATAGTATCCGAAAATATATAATCCCTTACACAAAATTAAATTATTTTTTGAAGACAATAGATGATTAATAGAGAAAAAATCTATTAAAACCAACATTGAATTCAAAGAAATCAGATTTGAATTAAATAATATATTTCTCAAATAAAATTTGCGTAGCAAAAAAATTTGACAGAATACATATATGAAATCACTTATGCAAAATAAGAAAATAGAATTTATAATTTGAAAATAATAAACAATATTCCCTGAAAAAAAGGAAATACAATGACAGAGTGAGTATTTGAAAATAAATAGTCTCTTACAAAAATAAGTTGCAGAAACATTCATATCTTCTATTTTGTCGCAGAAGGCTAAAATCAATTACTCTTCCAATTTTCCACTACAGGTCTCTCTACAAACTAACTCTCAAGATGGTTCAAAAGCACGAGAGAAAAATTATTGCTTTATTTCTCTATATTTTTTCTTTTCCAAACTTCTTAATACCCCTTATGTATGCTTAGAAGGGTGATTTAAATTGAATAATTTATTTCAACTTGAGATTTTTAAATTTGGACTTTACTATGCATGTTGATATACTGACATATAGATATATTTTTAAATGTTTGACTGACAGAGAAGAACCCAAAATAAGAGCACAATTGTTTCTGAATGGAGAAAAAGGATTCAAAGAATGAAAATCATCAGAATCTCAAACAGTTCCTAGAAAATGACCTGAAACTGAATTGGATAACATATTGATTTCAAATAGATTATAATAATCTAAATCAAACAAAATTTTTAACAAGATAAGGCCTCAGATGAAATGATGTCAGGCTTATTGAGAAGAATAGGTAATTAAATAAATTTTGGTCTTCAAATAGTTTTCAGACAACCCTACCAAACAGATTTCACAAACGAAATAGATCAATTAATTAAATCTATTTTCAAATGCACGGAATAGAAATATGATATGAATCGGTTGGACTGAGATTTTTCATGAACATCCATTGAAACATGACAAATTCAGCCAATAATGATAGGAAGAATACATTGAAGGAAAAATGGGTGTGTCACTTGATATAAAACAACTGAATAATAAAAATGGCATCTAGATATTCAATATACCCAAAAATGAATCTATAATCGAGATTTAGATACAAAAAAAATGAATAGAACACAAGTGGATGAAAAATGACAAACCAGACCATTTTTTACCAGATCTCGATAAGATTCAGATATACAAAACATCAATAAAAAAATCCTACACAGAATGTTTGAGGACATTACCAAACCGAACATCATTTTTTATTGATCTCGTTCATGCATATCAACGCATCACAGATCAATTGTGGTCGAACTATAATAGTGACTCGAAAATTCTTATTATGCCTTCCATCTCAAATCTAGACTTCTTATTGGCTTTGAACATTTCATTAATTCACTCAACACCTACGATCAAACATGATTCCATCACTAAAGACTTCTCAAACCCTTGATTTTTGGCTTCGCTCGACGATGTTCTCGCCCTTTATCTCCCCATCTTAAAAGCCTCAGTTTACGTTTCTACATCAACATGGATCTCCCTGAGACCTAACCCCACATCAAAACATCATTTTTTTTTGTTTTAAATCAATTTGTTTTTATGTTATTTTATCATTTTAGGTTTATTTATTTAAAGAAATAAATTAATCTAATATATGTATTATTTCATTATATATATATAATAGGTCAATATTCATTTTTTTAATATTAATATTTTTATTGTAATAGTTTATTTAATTCATAATTATCATAATTTCTAAACATTAATTTATAATTTTTATATTTAAAATATATACATTAATTTATATGTTAACATAATCAATATTAATTTTTTTAATTTCAAAAATGATTTATTATTTCTATTTATTTTAATGTAATAGTTCACAATTCCTTCAGATAAATATTTAACTTCCAAAAATAAAATATTATTTTAAATAAATATTGTTTATAAAAGTATCATTAATAAATTATTAATTTATTACTGTATCTAATTATTAAATTTTAAAAAATTGTTATTCAAGTCTTCAAAGCAAAATTTCTATTAATTTTTTAATATTATTAAATTAAAAATAGTAGTTTTTAAAACTAAAATATAGTTTCTAAAATCATTATATGTCAATTTATAAACAGAGTTTAAAAATAATTTCATAAGTGATTTTATTAAAACAAATTTTTTGTTTAATTATAATATATATATTTATTAGTAATAATTTCATATTCCCAAAATAATATCATGTTTAGAAAATTATTATTTAATCAAATCTTAGATACATAAATCTTCCTTATAATAGATAAAAATTTATTTAAAAATTTGGTTTATTAAATTAAATGTAATTATTGAATTAATAAAAATACTAATAAAATAAATAATTATTTTATCTTATACTTGAGATATTTTATTCTCCCCCCTTAAATGAATTGTGCCCTTATAATTATTTTTTTTGACGTACGAAAAATCTGAATTTTCATCTTCAGAATTAAAGAATTTTTAAAGGGACTTAACTACTTAACGAAAACTTTGTCACGTAGATTTTAGTTTCTAAAAAATACAACATCTAAAATCCAAAGTTGTCTAGACCATTCCTATGATACGAATTATAATTCCCCTAGCCTCTCTTTTAGTCACTATTCTTGAAATATTCCTTGTAATTTTTTTTAAAAAAAATTAACTGAATAATTAAACAACACATTAAAAAATGGAAAAAATTTACTAGTCTAGGTTCTGGAGTATTAAAGAAATCATTACATTTATCAGAGTTGAACTAAAATTTGGTAAACACCTATGACTCTTCCACACTGTCTAACTCCAAATGTGATGACATCAGTAATAATATCTTAAGATACCTATGAAAAATAATTTTAAAATAAAAAGGTGAGCATTCAATTTCCCAGTACGACATTTTGAAAACCTTTGATAAATTTTATTTAAAAATATCTCTTTGATGATACATTTCAAAAATTCAATTGTAAATAAATTTGGAAAAAAACCTTTACAAAATACTATACATCTTTAAAAATAATAATTATACTTTGAAATAACTTTTAAAACTAATCCAAGGATTCTGTTGAAAATATTACGCAATCTCTTAAAAACAAAACAACTGAGGACACTCAAAAAATTGAAGTCTATCTCGGGCCTTCCCACTTTAAGGATGGGTTCAATAACCAATTACCTATCCTATTTACAAAGAATGAGTGCCGGTTTTTATAAAACATTTTTGTATTAGGTTTCCTTATATATATATATATAATTTTCCCTGGTGTTTTAGTTTTGAAGATATATTTATAATCATGCATGGAAAAAATAAATATTAATTAATACTAAAATTTATATATTCAATTTTATATGATCATATATCATGATATATGATGATTCCTAATCACATGAAAGATTAATCAACATCCAATAACTTATAATTTCAACCATATTTCTTTAAAAATCCATTTTTGTAAAGTTTATTTAATGATCAAGTATATATGTATATACCTATATACATATATATATTGGTATTCAAGTATGAAATGTCATGTATGCTTATCAATATATGGCCCTCGCCATGATATGAGTATGACATGAAAGTAGTTCTATCATTTCAATTCATGAAATTCCATAAATAATGAATTACTAAATATATATATATATATATATAATTAAAGCAATATTTATTATAATTCATATGAAACATAATCGTGATCCATAAAAAATAAGTTGAAACATAAAATCATAGTTTTGGATTAAATAAAATCTCCCTAAATTTTGAAAATAAAACATTTGAATTATAAATTGACATAACTTAACATGATCAATTAAATACATGTTGAAAATACGGGAAATAATTTCAATATAATTGATTTTGGAAAATAATAAAAATAGATGGCATGAAACATATAATTCCAAAATATTAATAGAATTATATTAATAGAATTATATATATATATATATTTCAAAAAATAAATATCACAATTTTTGAAATAATGAAACAAACTTTTCCTTACAAAAATAAAATGAAATTGAAAGTGTAAATAATGTATCTGAAAATATATAATCCCTTAAAACAAATTAAATATTTTTTTGAAGACATTTGATGATAAAAGGATAAAAACTCCATTAAAATCAACTTTCAATTTTATGAAATAAGATATGAATTAAATTATATATTGCACAAATATTATTTTGGTAGAAAAATAATTTGACAAAACAAATATAAAAAATACCTTTCACAAAACAAGAAAATAGAATTTATAATTTGAAAAGAATAAGAAAAAATCCCTTAAATAAATAAAATATAACAACAGAGTGAGTATTTGAAAATAAATAGTCCCTTACCAAATAAGTTGCAGAAACATTCATATATTTTATTTTTTGTAGAAGGATAAAATACCTTACTCTTCCAATTTTCCACAACACGTCTCTCAACTCCCTAACTCTCAAGATGGTTCAAAAGCACAGAAGAGAAAGTAGGGCATAATTTATTTATATTTTTCCTTTTCCAGACTTCTACATACCCCGTATATATACTTAGTAGGGTGATTCAAATTGAATAATTTATTTCAACTTGGGATTTTTAAATTTGGACATTACTATGAAGTCGATATACTGATATATAGATATATATTTAAATGTTCATCTGACTGAGAAGAATGAAAAATATGAACACAATTGATTCTAAATAGAGACAAAGGATTCAAAGAATGAATATCATCAAAATCACAAACAGTTCCTAGAAAATGTCCCGAAAATGAATTGGATAACATATTGATTAAAAATAGATTAAAATAATCTAAATCAAACGAAATTGTTAATAAGATAAAGCACTAGATAAAACAATTCTAGGATTGTTGAGATGGAAAGGAAAATAAATTAATTTTATTCTTCAAAAAGTTGTAAGACAACTATTCTAAACTTATTTTGCAAACAACATAGATCAAATAATTAAATATATTTTATAATGCACAGAACATGAATCTGATATGAATCGGTTGGACCCATATTTTTCATGAAACTCCATTGAAACACGAAAAATTCAGCCAATAATGATAAGAATAAAACATTGAAGGAAAAATGGATACGTCACTAGACTAAAGACGACTGAAGAAGAAAAATCAAATCTAGATATTAAATATACCCAAAAACAAATGTAAAATAGAGATTTAGATACAAAAAAAATTAATGAATAGAACACAAGTGGATAAAAAATAACGAACCAGGTCATAGTTTACTATATCTCGATAAGATTATGATATAAAAAACATCAATAAACAAATCCTACCTAGAAAAATTGATGAGATTACCAAAACGATTTTTGTTTTCCATTGATCTCATTCGTGAGATATCAACGCATCACAGATCGATTGTGGTCGAACCCTAATAGTGACTCGAAAAATTATATTACGCCATCGTTCTCAGATCCAGACTTCCGATTGGATTTGACCATTGCATGAACTGACTCAACACCTACATTCGACCATGACTCCATCAACAAAGACTTCTCAAACTATTGATTTAGGGCTTCTCTTGATGTAGTGATCAACCTTCTTCTCCTAATCTTTAAGCTTCGGTTTCCCTTTCGTCATCAACTCAAATCTCCCTGAGACCTAACCCCACATCAAAAACATCATTTCATTTGTATTAATTCAATTTTTTTAAAATTATTTTATCATTTTCTATTAATTTATTTAAATAAATCATTTATCTTAATGTATGTATTATTTAGTTATATATATATATAACATGTCAATATTAATTTTTTTAATTACATTATTTTTTTTGTAATGGTTTATGTAATTCATAATTAACATAATTTCAAAATATAATTTTTTAATTTTTATATTTAAAATATATACTTTAATTTATATGTTAATGTAATCATTATTAATTATTTTAATTTCAAAAATGATTTATTATTTCTATTTCTTTTAATCTAATAGTTCACAATTCTTTCAGATAAATATTTAACTTCATATAATAAAATAATATTTTAAATATAGGTGGTTTATAAAAGTATCATTTATAAACTATTAATTTATTACTATATCTTATTATTAAATATTAAAAATTTATTTTCTAGCCTTCGAAACAAAATTTCAATTAATGTTTTAATTTTCTTAAATTGAATATTGTAATTTTTTAAACTAAAATACAGTTTTTAAAATATTTATTTGTCTATTTATAAATAGAGTTTAAAAATCATTTCATAATAGATTTTATTAAAACATATATTTTTTTAAATTATAATATATATATATATATATTAATAATAATTTCATATTCCTAAAATAATATCATGTTTAGAAAATTAGTATTTAATCAAAACTTATATACATCATTTGTCATTATAATAGTTTAACATTTATTTACAAATTTTGTTTATTAAATTAAAATTAACATTGAATTAATAAAAATACTATTAAAAAAAATAAATATTTTATCTCAATCTTGGGATACTACATATTATATCCAAATAATTCACAAACAAATATATATCATTTGTATTCACTCAGAATCATTTATCTAATACCACAACCCACATTCCATATTTCATGATATATATTGTAAAATCACTATTCGATGACATTTTTCATGAAATATTGGTTAAAATGACTAAATATGAGGTCATCCATCTAGAATGATATCTCTAATGGACCTAAAAATATTTTGTATTCTAATAAAATTATAAAAGGGAATATTAATTTCTCTGTCAAATGTACTAATTTTTTTTCAGAAAGGAGACATATTTTTCTGTTTTAAGAAAAATCTATGTAGAAATTCCTAAATCATATTATTCTATCAATTATTAAACAAAAAATATATATAATACCAATATTTAATAATGATAGTTCCTTCATTTTGAAATTCTAATAAAAGAATATATATAAATAATCTTGGAAACTTTTTCGAACATACTCATGAAATTTTCAATAAAAAAAATCAATCATCTTCTATCTAAAAAATTATTGAACAATACTTAATCTATTCCACATATGTATACCTATCAATAAATATTTTTTCAGAAAAAAAATATATCAAAATCACAACCTTTTTATGTGAATTATGAATCAAAAATTGGGCATCATCAACAAATTATTCTTTCCTATCAACACCTCTTGTTGTGAATAATGTCTCTCGTTGGATTTTTTTTCAACCAAGGAACATTAATAATATTGACAATGATATAGTGGAAATGAATGACTATCAAATAATTCTATGCCAATGTGACAAGAAATAATGTGGGAAGAAATATCATAGAATAACAATATCGTGTTGTCTAAAATGTATATATTTTTAATATTTTTAACATACTAATAAAATAAAAACATATATATATAAAATCATAATCCTTCATTCACTTAAATAAACTTTTTTATTAATTCACACATGCAAAAATCATAACATGGTCATTATAAAAAAAAATTATTTCATATTAAAGGTAAATCACACATCAACGAATTGATTTAGATCACATGTTTTATCCCATTTTTAAATCACTATTAACGAAGAATATATGAGGGTACATATATCATATTACATAGACATGAAGTGTGTCAGTTTTTACACATATAATATACAACAATTTCTAAAATTATTCTTTAACTTATGATTTTGTAATGATATTAAAAACATTCATTGATATAGAAACAAGATCCATATTTAGTTCATTAATTCACACATTTTCAGAGATGGATAGATTAATAATTTCAATATGCCTTGATATAGTATTTTTACAAGATTCTTTGTCTCATTGGCTGCACACCTATTATCAGAATCCAAGAGAATTATCAACATTACATTAATGAAAAATACATCTAGTTATTTAATTATCAATATTAATTGTGTTTTAGCTTGTTAAGAATATAAAAAATAAATATCTATTGTATAGATTATGACTGATATTTATTTATTTTTATTGTAGCTAAATAATATTTCACTATGATTAATATCCCAACATAATTTTTTATTATTAAAATTCTAAAACCTTAAAATCGACATCTATTTAACCAAATATATCATTTTACCTATTATATGATATTGAAACCCCATATTAATTAAGAAATTGATATATAAAATAATTATCTTCCCATCCATAAGATAAAACTATTTTTTGGATCATTTATACTAGACACAATGTGTAATAATATACACTAAATCTATCCATGAATACAAGATATTTAATAGGATTACAACCAACTTTATAATTTACAAGGGATTAACATTAGTTCTTATCCCATTTTTTAAATTACTATTCACCATAAATTAAATGTGGTTAATGTCTTAATATCATCCATTAAAGATATATTTAATAGTTCAATAATATACATCTCTTATGAAGGATAAATCCACCATCTATTTGGAAAATTTTGTATGCTAGAATGAATTTTCTTTCTCATTGTATAGAAATTTAAAATAACATTTTTATATATATGAAAATATTATCAAACATTTCATAATAATTATATATTAATATTATATGAAAAATGTTGTCATAAAAATAAAATAATACTAATGTGTTTCTCTAATGTAGTTGTTTCTTCCAAATCATTATTTATGCAATTTAAAATTCAGAAAGAACATGTCTAGTTCATGATACCTATATAATATATCTTGTATTATTCAATAAAATTACTTTTTAAATATATATTATTAGTATTCATATTTTTACAACATTAATCCTCAAGGTCTATCATTATAAATTCTTATTCTAGTTCTCTATTGAGAAATGTATTCATGAAATCCATTTGGAATATTCTATTTCATATTTTTGTAGAAATAACAAAAAAACAATATGTTCATTTGATGAATTGATATCAGGGATAAGTTATCATAATATTATATTTTCTAGCTATGAGTATCCATTCCAAAACATGCATTCCTTCATTCATTTCATATGATATTTTTCATTGAAATTTGTTAAAAAAATTTATTCTTGTAACCACATTTTAATCTTCCTATTTCTGTAAAAGATATTTTGAATAATTCTTCCCCATTTAATTTAATTATTCATTCATAGAATCTGTCCATCTAGATTTTATAAGGATTTTTATTATATCTTATCTTAACATATTTTTAGAATGATATATGTAATACTATCATATATTTTCTTCATATTTGAACCAATTATCCTTGTCCACCAAAGATACTATGGAACATTAATTGATTTTATATCCATGGATTTGATGATCACACTTTTCCCTCATCACATGGAATGGGAGAATAAATGTCCTCAATTGATAAATGTTCAATATAATTACATCTATTAGAATATTTTCATGATTTTTAATAATGAATAACCTCATCTTTTAATCATATTATTTCTAAAACTAAATATGAATTCTCTTTATCATAATTCTAAAACACATCCAAACCTACCATGTCGAAAAAATTAGATTCATTTCTTCATCACCTATTCCCTCTACCATTATGAGGGGTGTGAAGGAAAATAAAAACTACATACTCTATTGATCTTAAATTGATTCTCAAGTCTTACATTGGTATTGTAGCAACTACCAAACACCGTAAAATTCATGAAAAAATGGGTTTTTAATATAATATGTCTCAAAAGGAATAACATTGGTGTTTTTTCTATTGGAAAATTGATTTTAAATATGATCTAACACTATACATGATTATCTCTAAAATAGTAGATAAATTTAATGTACAATCAGAATAGTTCATGATATATGGACTAAATTTATTTAATTTCTTTAAAGAAATTTTTTTTCTAGGGTGTCTATAGTGTATTGATTTAATTATGAATTCCATTCAGTTTTAGATAATATTTAAACATTTTATTTATTTTTTCATCACTGTTAATAGTTTTATTATTTTTTTCCTAATATCCACATTTACCATCATCACCTCTCTTGGAACACTAATTTATTTTGAGAGGCTTCAATTTATGATTACAAAAATTATACATGTGATAAGAGTTAAATTACCAATATTAAAAATAAATTATTTAAATTAATTTATTTCTTTCTCTCTCATGGGGACACATTTATCAAAATGAGTCAATGCTAAGGGATAGGTTCTATGTATCTCAACACTCTAATATAATAAATTTTAAATCATGCCCTTATAGAATTTTGAAAAACAACAACCAATTTATCATGTCATATTATGAACATCAAAAATAATTCTCCATTTGTAATTTTTCCATATTACTGTGGAACATATGTATACTACTTTTACAACATAAATAACTTTCATCTGACATGACCAGAAAGCATGCCCCCTTTGTGTCTCTAACCTAATGTAGAACATCCTTGGTTCAATTTTCTATTGATACAAAATTCAAATCATCAAAATTTTTAAAAATAATGTAATATCTATATAACAAAACATCATTTCTTTTATTATAGAGATATGACACACTATTTATGCTCTATTTCATTCCATCAAGCAATAAAAAACTTCTTGATTTCAATTTATCTTTTTTAAAATGAAATGTGATCAAATGACATTGATTCTGAGGTACTCATCATTAAAAAGGTACAATATCACTTAATTATAATCAATAAAATTATTTACAAACCTCCATTCTATTATCATATGTAAATAATACCCTTGATCCATATCCCTTCACACTCTCCTTTCTTCCTTAAGAAAATATTCCACCGATAAAGAATTATTCTTACATTTCATCACATTCAAGAAAATATTTTTTTTATTTGTAAAAAAACAATTATATTAATTATATTATAATGGAACATCCCCTAATAAGAGTACATGACCAATAAAATCATTTAAAAAAGTATCCATATGTACATAAATATTTTCATTTTTTGAATTCATTTCTCAAGTCGATTTAATTTACTAGGGAAGTAACCTTAAAATAATTCCTCTAATACCTCCTTAATTAATTATAATATTAATGATTTAACCATAAAATTCATTGTATTGATAATTCCTCCACATTAGTAGTGGTTTCCATATGAAATATATTTTACTATATAACCTATATGCTATCCAGTATTGTGTACTTATATTACATCACCATTTTGACCATTAATATCACATATTTAATGTGAAACAAAATTTTACTACCCTTATAAGATATTAATTTTCATCTTTTAATTCTTATTAATATTAAAAAAATATTAATTTATCATTTTCTTCTTTAAAACTGATTGCTCCTAAATTTCACAATTTTTACATCACCTTTTTAGCTAAATAAATGATTAAATATAGTTGGTTAAACTTATTAATGACATAAACCTAGTTATTATCCACTACAGGTGATTTTTATTTATCATTTAATCTTTTTAAAACATTATAGCCTTCACTAACAACTAAAAATGTGTTATTAAATAATTGTATTAATTTATTAACATTAAGAGTTTCAACAGTACAAGATCATATTCACTATCCTTTTACATTATCATTTATTAATTAATAATATTTAGTATTTAATCTTCATTAAGTTACTTATTCATATAATCAATATATTGTATCATAATTTATTTTTCATGTCTTTTTGATTCAATGTTATTTTATACTAAATATACTTTATTCAACTTCTTCCTTTCATATTCATTTTTAAAAATATATGATCACTATTCTTTCAATTAACTTTTAATAAAAAACTAAATATCTATTTTCACATAATGTTAATATAATTATATTACAAATTAGTAAAACTATTAAAATTTTCCTTTTAATATGATACTTTTTTATAAATATTGTCATGGTAATTTTAAACTTGTACATCACTACTGTCATCAGAAAAATATTTGGATAAAAGGTTTCTCTTTTTATATTTAGATAACATGTTATAATTTCCTATCCAATAACACATTTAAATATATTTGTTCATCATGATAGAAAATGTTGAAATTAAAACTTCTATATCAATGTCTTCCTCTACATTTTCTAATGAAGAAATTGCGATGAAATGACAAATTACACAACAATTAAATCATTCTATTGTTAATATTACATTATACATAGTTGTGACACATTTAATATTTATAGAAAAAAATAATGAGTTAATAAATATTTCAATATTATTCGTCTTCACAAGCAATGTCATTTACTTTATCCTCATGAACATTCATATTACTTCATTGTTTCAGAACGTTGAATGAGATTTACCAAATAAACTTTTCATTATTCATTCTATCCATTTCGGTTCCCATGTAATATGGGATGGGAATGATATATATATCATACATATGGGTGACCATTAGAATATTGATATTATCAATATTATACCTATAAATAAAATCTATTATGGTTATTTTTAATGATTATTTAAATAATAAAAAATTATAAAAATTCACACAAAAATCACTTTGTTCACTAACAATGTCCTTAACCCTTATTATGAATTCATCAACAGATTAATGATTTCCAATTTCTTATATTCACACATAAATTTTAAAGTCAATAAATTTTTATTATTAACTATTTTTCCTTTAAAATATTAATCATTATTACATAGTAGCCTTTAACTATTTAAATTCATTTAAACAAGAAAATATAACATTTAAGGTGTGATAAAATTTAACATTTGGATCGCCTATCATTATTTTCATTATTCTTATATGTTTTCTTAATGTAAGCCTTCAATAGGGGGAGTGAAGACTTCTTTTTAAGATCCCAAATCTTCATAGAAAATGGATAAAATAAAGGGATTTTTTTCCTTCTTGATATAATATTGGTTTTTATTGATGATTGTAATCCCCTAACTATTAATTTATTATTGTGGATCCATATTCTCTTTCACCATTTATAATATTTAAAAATATAGGAGAAAATTAATGAATGACATGTCTTATGAAATATTTTATGGATACATCTAGATCGTTATGATAACCAATGGGGTAGAATTAGCCATCAAATTTTATTACATTTTTCTTTAGTAAAAACAACATTAACCCAACATCATTGAGATTTGATTCTACTTTAGATCAAGAAAAAACAAAACCCAAAGGAACTCAAATTTTAATATGTTTTACTCTAAAATAATAATATCGAGTCAATGACATGGTCTATAAATAATCTAAAACCATAAATCTATTAAAAATATATTTTATTTATTTTCAACATTCATGGAATATTTATCACTTCTATTGTATATACTCTACAAAATTTTCATGTCATCATCTTTAGGATAATATAATATTACAATTTATAAATCCAAAAAAAGGAACCACTATGTAAAGGATTCAATGAATTGTCACTCTGACTCTTGAAATTTCATTACACTTTAATTTTTGTAAGTTTTTCTTAATCAAAATTAATTTCATCAGCATCATTGATAATGACAATCCATATTTTTTTTATTCATTTGGTAAATTCCATTTGGTATACATAGTTTATTATATCTTTTTATGATACCCTTCAATAGTTACCCTCTATCTAGTATCTTTAGTTTGAATCATCTTTTTTTTATGACACTATGCTTTATGATATGATTAAATAATATTTCAATAATATTATTCAAGTCCATGTTTTTTCATCAATACACTAAGAAGTAATAACATTGTTACAACATAAGTAATACCTATTTATATGGGAAATGTTTCTCTAAATTTCATGGGAAAATCATGAACATGAAATTCAGTGTTCTTGAACGAACATTGAATATCTCGCGCATATCATATTTTAAATTACTATTTTTCCCCTCTAATAACATAGGGGTCATGAAAATTCATTGTATGTTTTACAAATTATTTTTCATCAATTATAAGTATACAAAATAATATCTTTCTAATAATCACAATTATTAAATTATGATTATAAAATCAATGATTTAATAGCTCAAAATAATTTCATTCATAACACTTTAAGACTTTGTAATGTTTCTAAATAATTTTTCTAGAAAAAAATGTATATGAAAGCCTCACTCTCGATATTATCTATCTCATAATATTCATAATTCTTCATCTATTATGATATTATCTTTTCCTTTGTTAATATATTAACTAGTTTTTACGTCTGATAAATTCACATAGATATCTCTATCTAATGGATTATCATGGAAACCATTAATCGATGCCTCCAGACACAGAATTAAATCAACTAATTCTATATAAAATTACTTTATTATATAAATTCTGAAGAATGATATTATTGATGTACATTATCTTACATAATTAGAAGCAATGTTCAATCTGATGAGCATATAAACAGTTGTATTGATATCATTGTCTAATGGAAACCCGATGTTCATCCAAAATACTTCATAATTCTATTCATCTAGAAAACGCTATCTAAAACCCCCATAGATGTCAATGATTTCATTTAAAACTCATAAAGAAAAATTTGTTCCCCAACATAAAAAGGATATATTTCTCTTTGAGAAATATCAATGTAATGCATGAATTTTTATAGAAAATTATAGCTGGTATACTTAACAATATTTTATATTGTTCATTCAATCATATTTCATTTGATCACTCCTAATATAATTCCAGATCTATCCATCCCAGTTTTCCCTATAGAATACGTCTCATCATGAAGAATCAGAAATAAATCCAAACATTACCATGAATTATATTAATTTTCAACAAAATATAAAACCATGAAATTATTATTACAGTTAAAAATATATTGTCTCAATATAATGAACATGAAAAATAAAAAACTATTTAAAAAATCTAATGGTATTACTAGGAAAGAATGAGAAATTTATATCCAACAACTCAATGTGTATTCTAATGGGAGACCATATAATAAAACATAGTTAGTTTATGGTCCCAAATTTATATCAATTCTAACATACAAATATTAAACTATTAAATGATTTAACATAAAACACAATTTCAATAGAAAAGAAAATAATATTTAAATAAACATTAAACAACTTTATTAAACCCTAATAACCTATGAAAAAAAATTATAATTAGAAACTGACATCATATGTCTCATTTTTTAGTGTGATTGTTACACACATTTTGGGTTTAATTAATAATAATAAATAAGAAAAATTTGGATGAAATGATTTCCTTTGAAATAAACTTTTAAAAAAATAATTAAATGTAGATGGAGTGGACTAAATATGGAATTTAATTATAAATGAGTTTTCATAATGTAATAATTATAAACAAATTCTTTCAAAAATTCATCATTATAAAATTATCTAAATTTTATTAATTTATAGTATGTTATGGTAATATAAATATTGAAACAAAAAGTAAAACACATTTTTATCAATCCTTCTAACCTCATAATCACATAAACCACATTTACACCATATCACTATCATATCAAAGGGGATAGTGTAATTTATTCATATATATTTCAATATATTCTAATTGGATGTGGTTATTTTAATTTTTTAAAAAATAAATATGATCAATTAAATATGTTCACAATATGTATTTTTTGAAAATAGAATGGTTCCACTTAGGATGTGTCATACAAGATTCCACAATGTTGGGTTGGAAAAACCAATATGTAAAAGGTATCAATTGAATTAAATAATTAATATACAGAGAATGGGATCCAGTTTTCTGTATGAGGGTTAGGTAACGTATTCATAACATAGGTTATCCGACTCTCGTATCAGGTAAAACTATAGAAATCATGAAAAAATAATTATTTTATTCAATTGTATAAACTAAATATAGAAAATTAGACAATATAAGCGAGGAGGGAAATATTTTTACATTTTCTTATTCGAACAAATAAAATAAGTATAATTTTTATACCCAAACACCATTATAAATTAATCATATTATTTCCCAAAAGGTAATGGTTGTATTTATTAATTATAATCAGAGAACTAAGTAGGCTTGTCATAGGAATCAAACATGAATCATTTACTAGGTCAATTCCACATAACAATATAATCAATAATAAATAACAACCCTGATAAACCATTAATTTGTGCCTAAAATCCTATGAGCTAAAATTCCATAACAAATGTATCCCAGTAACTTAACTCCAAAAAACAATTAAAAAAACTAAATAAAATTAATGTGATTAGTCTCTAAAATAAATTAAAAAATTGAACAACATATGGTCCAAAATATATCTAAGATATAGACAATAAATTACATGAAAAATCTCATATTCCAATGGGAAAACCATCTATTAATTGCATACATTATAAATGATGCACTAATAAAAAATCCCTTGCATGAGCCACCTTGAAAAATTATAAGTGGATATGAAAAAATATTATATATTAAAGTGTTATTTGATTAAATTTGTCCTAAAATACATAATACAGTAAGGTTTCTTAGGTTAAAATCAATGTAGAAGGATTATGATAGGATATATGAAGTCTTAACATAGGTTTGAAGCTAAAATTGCATATAAGATCACATTATATCTAATGGAATATATAAATACTTGAAGGAGTATATAATAAGATGTATTATAGATCACAATAAATTGGGGAGAAATGGGTTCAATGTATACAACTAAAGTGGATAAATATATTTGATCCCAAAAAATACAATTCCCCAATCCATAGAAAAATAGTTATAGCATACCTGGTACCTGGAATCTCAGGAACTATTTTGTTCTAATCATGATCATTACCTAATTGTATCATGAAATGGTTGAAATGGAATTAGTGATATTAATATGTATGAAACTAGTTCATGGGAATTAAAATAGATATTTTGGAACAATATCACTCATTAATATAATTTATGATCAAATGGTTTCATCCAAAAAACCTGTAATGATTTTTCCATTTGTTGCTATTTAATAAAAATCAATACTTAGTTAAAAATATATATTAAAAAAATATATGGTATTTAGTGCGTTAAAATAATTAATATGGATATAAAATCAGAATATAACTAAAATAACAATCTAAAAATAACCATATTAGTAAAAAAACAAATATACACAAACATTGAGAATATGAAAAGGAAAATGTGAAGGGAAACTGATTTGGTGAGATTTAACAATTATGTATTATAGAAAAAAATAAAAAATTAAGTCCCCAGATACCCATTATAATGTGACACATGGGCTGACCCATTAATTACAAATCCTTCAAATGTTGTACTAGAATTGAATTAGAAACCCTTACCTGTAATTAGATAATATTCGTTAACTACATATGAATAAATGTGTTATTCATACCCCAATTTGTATAATAATGAGTCTATAAAAAAATTCAACATTAATTTCACTGAATCACCTAGTTTTTTTAGTTGAAAATTAATCATTGTAAGCCATGTTAAAAATACATATATTAATGTAATATCGTTTATCCTTTTGAAAAAAAAACAAATGATGTCACGTTAAAATCCAATAACTCTTTAAAAATCTATATTATAATGATCAAATATAAATAATGAACACATTATTAGTCAAGAAGTTTTATAAGGAAATTATACACTTGGATTCACTAAGGGTTCAATGTTGGGGATCATGAGATCTCTATATTATTATTTATTAATATAAGTGTCATCCCTATAGAGTTCCAATTCAACCCAATAGACATATATGTGGAATAAATGTTTCCAAATTGAGTAGATAAATAAGGTAATTTAATGTGAAAATATTGATATCTAATGAAACATCATTATTTTGTAATATTCATCACATTTCATTACATTATGCCTCCTGGGATCCCCCTATATTACCCATTAACTACCAATAAGGTTTTTATTTGAGTTTACATTCAATTTTTTCCATTGAAGTGTGATGAAATACTATTAAAATCAAGGTAGTTCTTATTAGTTAAATATTTAATATTGAAGATAATCCTTTTATGTCCTTCAATGAAATATATCTCATAAAAATAAATGAAATCCATGTTTTTTCTTTTTATCAAACTCATTGTCCAGAAAAATTTAATCCGAGATTCTAATAATCATTTAAAATGTGATATTCCATTTATTTAAAGGGAGAAAATTTGGAATCTAGTATAACAATATGTGAATATAAATATTGTATAATATAGAGGAAATTGATTTTTGTTATTCATAATTTGTATAAAATAAATTGGGGATCACATAGTATCACCTACCATAAATCAATTGAATTTGACTTGAATTTTTTTCTCACTAGAATAAAGGAGAAGAGAAAAAATAGTAATGATTAAAATCCATGTAAATGTAAATAACCAATTAAAATATATTAAATTATAATCCTTAGGCAAACATGGTTGTATGGTGAAAGGATTATGTTTGAAAAATAAATGAATATGGATAAGGGAGATTAAAGGAGTATTTTACTCTGTGTTTTCTTTCACATTGATAATTTTTATGGAAGAAATTAATGAGGTAGAGGAGATCTATGGTTGGTTTATTTGAGGGATAAAAGAAGTGGTTTTATGGAATAATTATAGAAAATTATGCTATCATTCAATAGAATACATAATTTAATTAATATTTTTAAAACCAAAATATTGATTGGGTAAGGGGTGTGTGTTTTGATCCTAGGATGCCTACTCAAGAAACCCTCTTCCTCTCATGTATTAAAAAATAAAAATTACTTATATTTACCATTAATAAACCCAAATGGTAAGACCAAAATATTTCTTATTTAAATATAAAATTTTGACATTATAGTTGTGATAATTCTCAAAACCTCATCAATTTCCACTACCATAAATTCTATATTATATTCCTAATAAGGGAAACTTTGATAACCCATATCATTAATAATCATTATTTTTTGATTAATTACATATAAATAGACTGAATAACTCCATATCAATTCATCAGGAATATTATTACTTTTTAATAAGGTATATATCATTATAACAAACGATATAAATGAAAATACATACACTAAAACTAAAAAACATTCACTTAAATTAAATTACATATCTAAACATATGTTGAGAAACTGGGGGATGTATATAACAAATAGGTGAACAATAAATCATAGTTATTTATTAGAAAATTAATTACATAATGGAAGTAATAAATTATATTTATTAGTCATGTCATGGTGAAATAAAAGGTATGAAATACTTAAACATGATCATCGAATCACAATATATAATGATAGGGTAAAGGAAATATAGGAATATGGAAACAACATAACACATAAAATCCTAAGAAAAAGTCAATGTTATTTTCCAAGACTTTTTAATTGTTCATAGTATTACCTCCCATTTATTATTTAATGAATTTCATGAGACAAAAAATGTAAAAAATGTATTATAGGGTTATAATATATTAGGCCACACTTTTACATTCATATCATATATCTTCATAAGTGTACAACATCAAAATAGTATTTTCTTACATAAATTTTAATCCAATGATTAATGTGTGTGGATTAAATAAATATAATCCCCCAACCAATGATGATTATGTACAACTTAGTGAATACCCATTATTAGAAATGTTTATGGTTATTCAATAGAAAATGATTATCATAGAAAATCACAAAATAATTTTGGTTGCATAACTTGTGTAAATAATTATTAATGGGATGGTTTAATGATCATAAACGTTGTTCAATAATTAATGAGATGTTATAAGGACATTAAAATGAATATATAAAATTTGTTAAAACAAAAATAATTTGAAATAAAATTGTATATTAAGAGGAAATTAATTGAATAGTGGAAGGCAGAGTCATTCACCTTAAAAGGGTGCTACTATATGATTAGTAATAGCTTCTTAAGATCTTGGAGGAACATTGGGTGGGCTCTATAAATTGAAATACAATGTAATCTATGGATCCAAGTGTATTTTAGTGAATAGTTATGAGATGTTGGCTGGGTTTTTATAGAAAAAAAAGAGGATAATTCTTTATTAATTTCTAAAAAGTGATTTGGACTCTATATGATAAATTAATCAAAACCAATAACTAAC
Organism: Viscum album; assembly: GCA_963277665.1. Classification (NCBI taxonomy): domain Eukaryota; kingdom Viridiplantae; phylum Streptophyta; class Magnoliopsida; order Santalales; family Viscaceae; genus Viscum; species Viscum album. The sequence goes on from OY728126.1 coordinate 475,476,349, forward strand.
CCATTGTAATTCGTAAGTGTACCATGTTTATATTTCATTTTTTTAATAGCATAAAATATAATATTGGATTTAAAGATTCATCAATGGGTTTTTAAACTAATCAGATAACATCAATAATAATTTATCTTAAGGGGGAAACCTAACTCCAATTTTTAATATTCTTTAGTGTATTTATTACATATAATTTCAGTTTTTTGATGTCTTAATACACAACATATAAATATATCATATTTAATTTTATCTAAAGAATTCATCTATATCATAAAATTATGAAAAATTATCCACCAGATAATTTCAATGCAATTATTTAAAGGATAATATTTAATTTAACAAAATAAATATATTTCTATGATAAATTTAAATTTTAAATAAAAAATATTCATTTACTAATAAATTATGTGTTTTTTTGATAATAATGGTTTCTATATAGTTATAACCAATATATTTGATTTCCTTAAATTATATTATCATTAATATTTAAATAATATTATTTTATAATAATTTTTTATGAAGTCATTCATTTAGAAAAATTAAAACCATCGAAATGTGTGTACTAATTGAAACTATATATTTCCTTAAAAATAAAATTATTTATTTATTTATTTTAAAAAAATATTATACTTTATTAATTTATAAATATAATGTATTTAAAAATATAACCATTTTTTATTGAACATAAAAATATAAAAAATCATAATACTCGAGTTATGATATAAAAACTGTTATTACAATAGAAAATTCATTAAGGGTATGGTCTATTATGGTTATATTTTCTTGGGGTGGTTTGGAAAAAAATCATTTTTCTTTGATATTGTTAATATTTAATTTCTCCAGTAAATAATTTTACTCATTCTTTAGTTGTTTACTATAAGCTTGGGATGGTCATGGGAAAAATCATAGTGATTATATTTCCTATAGATTCTTTGATTAATATACTTCATACTATACAATACCTCTTATCAAATCCTTTGACATTGTCACTAGTTTTTTTATATCCCTATATATACTAGTCAGATGATCTTAATATAATAGCTTCACTACAAAATTTTATTGTTCATAATTATCCAATAATTCTGATTGGATATAACTGATAATTTTATTAAAACAAAAAAATTTATTTTTTTTATTGTATTATTTCATAATATGAAATTAAATCATTTAAAAATATAATTCAATTTTTAAATTTTTGGATCATTACATTATTCCCCATATCAAAAAAAAATCCTCGCAAAAATTTAATTTGTATACAAAAAAATATAGTGCTCCATCTAATTAATCACCGCTTTTTGTTTCCATGTCTCTTCTTTTAGCTTTTGGTTTTACCACAAAATTTTGACTATGTGAGATATCATGATTAATATACCATTTTCTATTTGGAATATGATTTGACAATATACTCCTTATAAGAGTGATCATTCCCCAATGGTACCAACTTTTGATTTAGTAGGAATGGGTTCTCTGCTATGTACATCGTCACCTATGATACATGGAACAAATAATTTTTTTTGACAGATGTTCTATGGGAGAATAGTTGACATGACACCACTATGTTTTTATAATTGATCTAGAGGTGTCCAATATGACATTGAATAAAATTACCATTATTCTAACGATGTCACTTAAACTTCAACAAAAAATGAATTGACAATATCAAATAGGGTCTCTCATCATATGAACATAAGAGTTCAGTATGATAGATATAGAGATCATACATTAACATAATAAAAAGGAACTTGAAAGACTTCACATGAAAATAGATCTTGAAAATGAGAAGGGTAAAAGAATCCCTTAAAAATTCGGCAGCCTAACGCGCCATTTAAAACTTAAAAATACTGAATTGAATAGATCAAATAGGGTCTATAATCATATAAACATAAGAGTTTAGTAAGATAGATATAGATATCATACCCCAACATAATAAAAAGGAACTTGAAAGACTTGACATGAAAGTAGAACTTTGAAAAATGAGAACGGTGAACGAATCCCTTAAAAATTCAGCAGCCTAACGGCGCCACTTAAAACATAAAAATACTGAATTGAAGAGATAAAATAGGGTCTCTCATCATATGAACATAAGATTTCAGTATGATATATATAGATATCATTCCACAACGAAATAAAAAGGAACTTGAAATAGTTGACATGAAAATAAAACTTGAAAAGGGTGAAATAATCCCTTAAAAATTCGGCAGCCTAACGACGTCATTTAAACTTCAACAAAAATTAATTGAAGATATAAAATAGGGTCTCTCATCATATGAACATAAAATATCAGTATGATAGATTTAGAGATCATAACCCAACATAATAAAAAGGAATCTGAAAGACTTGACATGAAACTAGATCTTGAAAATGATAAGGGTGAAAGAATCCATTAAAATTTGGTAGCCTAACGGCGCCACTTAAACTTCAACAAAAATGAATTGATGAGATCAAAATAGGTTCTCTCATCATATGAACATAAAAGATCAGTATTATAGATATAGAGATCATACCCCAAAAAAAGGGACTTGAAAGACTAGACATGAAAGTAGAACTTGAAAACGAGAAGGGTGAAAGAACCACTTACAAATTCAGCAGCCTAACGACGCCACTTAAAACTTAGAAATATGAAATTGAAGAGATAAAATGGGGTCTATCATCATATGATCATAAAATATCAGTATTATAGATATAGAGATCATACCCTAACATAATAAAAAGGAACATGAAAGACATTACATGAAAATATAACTTGAAAAATCAGTAGGGAAAAAGAATCTGTTACAAAAATTTCGGCAGCCTAACGGCGCCACTTAAACATTCATAAAACGAAATAATGATAGTAATAGGGGATCTATCATTATAAGAACATGAAAAGGGAAGTAATAGGAATATAAATGAACATCCTCCAACATAAGAACATGGAGCATAAAAGAAATGACATAAAGGAGATTACTTGAAAAGAAAGAGAGAGGTCAAATCCCTTACCTTAAAACGTAACTCTTAAAACTCAAATGTTGGGACTATGAGGGCTTGGGAGCACCTTGGGAGGACTCCTTGGGAGGTAATGAGACTAGAGCTTCGTTGGGAGAGAGTTGGGAGTCGAATGGATGAGAGGATGACTTGGTATTTATAGGGAAAGTGAGGGGACAAGGCATTAATGGCCAAGGCACACCTCATTGGTGGTTTTGGAAAAACCATGTGCTTGCCCATGGTATTTTCCAATGTTATTGGACACTTGGGACACCTCATATGTTATCTTACTATTCATAAGTCGAATATATTGATTACATACTTAATACATCATTTAATGATGTCATTAAACACTCGTAACTTAAAAACTGTATTTTCCCTATTCATCGAAAATTCAACTTTCTCAGAAAAATCCCAAAATTTCAACTTAACCAAATATAGATACTCTGATTTCAAAAATAAGGTCCATTTTTAAAAAATAACATTCTAAATGTTTTTCATTTAATTTTTAAATAAATACACTATTCATCGAAAATACATTTTTTTTCAGAAAAATCCCCAAAAATTACCTTAACATAATATTGATGCTCTGAGTTCAAAAATGAAATCCATTTAAAAAAAATAAATTCATAAATATTTTTAATTTAATTTTTAATTAAAAAACACTATTCACCCCAAAAAAACTAATACTTGACTAATAATTTATGAAACTGTTATTTACCCATTTTATTGAATCACATTACTTAATCTAGGTGTCTAAATTATATCAAAACATTCATTGTGTGAAATAACTAATCCATTAGGTCACATTACTAATCCAAAGCATAAAATCACTATTCATAATTTACTATTCATAAAAAATTTATTTGATCTTATTAGACTCTAATGTTTGTACTGAACATAATTGTAGAAGACCATTTTTTGAAAATCATTACACATTTTTAATTATTTAAGGTTTACATAAACATTTTTAAAATATCCTTTCTTTAAAAATCATCAAAAATATGCATACTATATTTATCCGGACAATTGAAAATTCATAAACATCATCATAAGAAGAAATCAAAATTTTTATTTAAAACAAAGGATTACATAGGGCAGTTATGGTCTCCTTACATAGCCCCTTATCACACCAGCATTGGACCTAAGTTTAAGGTGTGCTATGGTGAGAGAATCTGAGGGAGGCTCGGCCAACATCGCACGAGTAGTAATTTCTATCAGTTTGAACTTCTCGTTAAGGCGATTTCGTTCTAACTTCACACGATGAAGTTTAGATTGGGTTTGGTCCAAAGAAAAGACCAATGTTGCTACCTCCTTTCCAAGTTCTGTTAGATGGTCTTTCATCGGTCCAAGACTACTGGGTGAGGCCATCGAATCTTCTTTCTATATTAATTAACCAAGATCAGTTGTATTTAGAGACAATAATTGAAACATTTAGTTTCCAGTGGTCATATTGACCAATGGTCATATAAAAGTCAAAACCCAATGGTCACATTTTAATTATACTCATGTTATCAAATAAAACAGTTTTATTGAGTACAAAAAAATAAAAATAAAATAACACACAAAATTAGGAAACAAGATTTATTCAAAATTTCAGGTCATTAAAATCTGCCCCCCTTAAGAAATTGTGTCCCCACAATTTTTAAAATTGGGTTTTGAAATTTCATTGAAAGTCCCACATCGGAAAAAGAGTCAGTAACACTATTACGTTAAAAGAATGAAAAGGAAGTACAAAGGTCACCCGAGTTAACCCACACTATGATTCCATGCAAGAAAACATGGACATGGAGGATAAAACAAAGGGTCAAGTTCTGAGGGATAGTGATAGAAATCATGATTAGGAGAAAGTTAAGAACAAGAAAATACCAAACTTATGATGTGTGTAAACGGTCTTTGATTACCTATTAGGAAACTTAAACCAACAATGTTTTAGTTTTACGTTCCTTTCCATAATTTTGAGGAATTCATTTACTACATAGAACAAAAACACAAGGAAATATACCTAACTTCAAGTAGAGTTTCATCCTTTAATAAGTCTCTACCAAAACTAATCTTTTCATCAAACGATGAGAATTAAAAAACACTTGTTCTCATCAAGAGCACAAGAATCATCTTCTAGAGAATCACATAATCCACCAAAGATTAACTATTTATTTTTTCTATCACTAAACATTATCTCAAAAACAGAAAGGTTAAGGTAAAACAACTCTTCAAAAAGAAAGAATCCCATAAGAATGGAAACAACTTTTAAATCTTCAAAATTCCATGGTACTACCCAAATTTCATCATAGACCATTCCATAAATAACAGTCTTTAAAATTCATCAAAATAAATCAAACTAAGATTGAAACCCAAATACAAGAAGGATTTGATAACATAGTCTTCCAAAATAAACTTCATTGTTCATCTCCAAAAAACATCACCCACTCCTAACATCTTATAACAAAAGTAGCTAACCTAAACATATTTTACCCAAGATAGGTTAATCAGTTACATAAGTAACCTAAATTACTATAAGTCCACCTTAAATTCATCGATTCTTCAAAACATAAGTCAAAATTACTCCTCAATGAAAATACCGTAGTAATCTATTTACCTCTATCATATAGGGTCCCCAAAATAGTGAACGTCATCCAAAATAATAATCATAATTTAATCCCTTAATCATCTCTATCATATTAATACAGAAATCGTCACATTTCTTATCACATTGGTTATTAGGACATGTTCTTCCATTTCCAACCATTAACTAAGAAGAGAAAGTATAATTAAGGGCTTAAATACATAGCCAATAATCATGAAAAGGAACTTAAAGCATATAAGGATAACTTGTAGAAGAAAAGTATACCCTAACTTGTGATCCCCTAGGTTTTAAACTAGGTTATCCATGATCATATATTCTTATGTGAATCTTTATTTTTTTATCTTTGTTCCTTTAATAATGGTTTATACTAATCTTATGAATTTACCAAAGCATATCCCCCAGGAGTGTCGTAACCAAGAGTGCAGCAAGGCCCATTGTCGTGTACCAGTTCCTATTCGAGTCTAGCTCAAAGCAGTGTTTTCGGGTTTTACCCCTATGTACATCTATGCCAGAGCCACCTCTACCTGCTCATATCCAGACAGGGATGTATTTGCCTGGCAACCCCTTACTCAATACTCACCAAAATACCAGGAAGATTTCCTATATTTAAAATTTTCTATAGGGTTCTTCCTAGATTTTTCATATCCTAATTTCCAAAAATAACTAAACCATCCATTGATACCAACTATAGGATCCCTCATTTTTATCACATAAACTTTCATTACATTTTACAGAACCGAGGATCTTTAAGGGTTAGTGTCTTGAAAACCAGGAACATAAAACATGAAAACATAAAACATTCTTCTTAAAAACATGAAAGGCTTCTCCTCATGTTCATTTAAGGTTCATTACTGCATCTCATTATAAGGCCCCATCCATAAACATTACTTAATCATGAGATATTTCAAGAATACACCACGAGGATCTTTTCAGGTTTAGAGTTTTAGAGAATTAGATCATAAAACATGCATTACATCCCACATTTAAACAAATTGGTTACAATAAAAGATAGTTTTAATTTTTTCCCATCAATGGAAACATATTTAAAGTAAAACATGGATTCATTCTTGACACTTCCTTGACACTATCATCATATCATGTACCATTCTCTTGACCTGTGAAAAACATTTCAAAAACATCAAATGAGCATAAAAAGCTCAGCAAGGGATATAAAAATATGGAAAGGAAACATGAGTACATGTATACATAAGAATCAATGAAATCATACTCTACTCATAAAACAGAAGCACTTTAACATACCTCATTAAATCATGAATAAATTATAGAAATCATAAGATATAAAGGTAACTTGAGGCATTCATAACATTATTACATAGGGAGTAACCCTCTTGGTTATGTTTGGAATACCCATCACAGTATATTCCCTAAATCTCATTGGAGAAACCTTAACGTTTAACTCCTTCGCGTTACCCAATGCATTGGAGAGCTATATCGGTCTCACCCACCCTTAGTTTATCATGGAACCACCCGTCTACATAATAATGCCCAAGAACCATAACATAATTGTATCACATAAAACATACATAAAGGAAACATAACATTTCCACATTTCAATCACAAGATATAAATACAACACATTGATATAATAAAAACATTATGAAAACCATTTTCAATTCCAAAATAAAAGAAAAGTAAAACATGGTATTTATTTTTATTTAAAAAAAAGGTATGGCATGTAGAAGAAGCAGATACTCAAATAATGGTCACAACGGCGGAGAAGTCGTTGTCGCCGCATACGTACGACAAAAACATTCCCTTTTGTCATTTAGTAAAATGCTTTGTATAAAAAAAATTCCTTTTGGATAAACGTAAAAGTCAAAGGGGTTTGTACACTGTATAAAAGAAAGTTGTGTTTAAAACAGAATATGGCTCAATGAATGGAGATTGAGACGAAGTCCCATACCTCGGGTCTGACATGACTCGATCATTCTTTAACCTCCTAAATAATAAACTTGAGTTAATTTCTACTTGATTAAGAACATTTTTCAAGTTCATTAATCCTTTTATATCACTTATTACCATGTCATTAACACTATGTAATAATTTATGTTAATAACGGTTGTTTTAACGATCATTAGTACTTGAGTAAAAAATAAACTATTTATAATTACAATTTGTTCATGTATCAATTATATCCAGATTTATACTCATGATTTAGATATCATATATATCATATATATCCAGTATATACATGAATTTATAATATTACATGACGTTTAGCGGTAAGAAATGAAATGCACTGTTCATGGAGACGGTAAGCCGTACATACGCATGAACGTTACTTTCATTTCTATTTGGTATTTTATGGAATGGAATCATAATGATATAAACATATATTATATTTCCAGTATAATATAATATATGATATAATTAATTACATCATTTATACGTCTAACATATTGAATTAACGAATCAAATCACTTTGAGGGGCGGTAGTCCGCACTTGCTAAAATGAAGATATCGTGTTTACCCATAATGGAAACCATAAAGGTATGACATAAATGAAAGATACAGAAGCTTAAGGAAAACATAAAAATATTATATATCATATATAAATATATTGACATCTTAATGGCCACCTTTGAAGGTGTTAAAAGAATATTGAACAATCATCGTTTCGTGAGGCAGAAATTCGCCATCCAGGGAAACAGTATGTTCTTTAACCATTAGACGTAGGTGTGTGTAAGTGTAGCTCGAATAATTCTTATAAAAACATCCTAATATATGTAATATAATGGTTTTGTTACAAAATAAATGAATAAAAAGAGTTTAGGGGGTTGGAGAAGCAAAATAAAACATAAGAACACAAGAGAAGACACTACCTTTAAATCAGGTAACTCTTTTTTATTTGAGATCAAAGGCTTACTTGGGAAGACTTCTGTCAAATGTGAGCCTTAAAAGAGTTAGATAGGGATTTGGGGAGACAAAATGGGCATGGTTTTGCTGAGCCAAAGGCTTTGGAAGTGTGGGTAAGGTGATAGAGGTGGGGGCCTTTTATAAGAGGAGAGGAGGGGGACTCTTGGAATGTTAAGAAAAGATACTTTGTTATAAAATGCTTTTCAGATAACAAAAGGTCCCAAAATTATACATTTCGAGTATAAGGTGATAAATGATCGATATCCAACCATCCAATAGGTTTTCGACAAGTTTAGCTCTTATATTTTACATTAGATGTTCATTTTATTTAAATCGTAAAATAATGAGGTAATGACTGCATCATCAAGTTGTCATAAATAATATAATTTATTTAATATATAAAAATTATAAAAAAATATCATGATATAGTAAGCCTTTTTATATTTCTAATGACTATTTATAGTAAAAAATATGACTTGTATAACCCCATGTAAAAATTGTTTTTGTAAAACAACTCATGTTTGTGACATTTTCATTTTAACTTTAAATAAAAAGTTATTAATGTCATTTTCCTACCAAAGTGGATCCATGGGGTCCCCAAGTCTAACCATGGATTTTCCTGGTCGGCCATGACACATACAATAAGGGTAGGACACGTGTATAGGTATTTTCATTTTATTATAATATCATTTTTGCCTTAAATTGCACTAATTACCTCTAATCGCGATTAAAAACTTAAAAGTTTCTATTCACCAACAAAATTATATTAGTCCCATTGAACCACATTTTACTTCTTAATGTCAACCATGTATGTAGGATTTTTGAAATTCAAAACACAGAGGTGGTAAAATTTCATTTAAACGAAAAATCAGTTTTTTAAGTACCACTTAGTGGTTTCACTATTCATCAAAAATTGATGTTTTTCAGAAAAATACCAAAACTTTTCCCTAAGCTATATTTGATATTCTGAATTCAAAAACGATGACTATTTTACAAAATTCAAAACATATATGTTAAATTAATTAATTTAATAATTAATTCCCGCTGTCAGAGCAAATAGCGTGTTTTTATGAAACAATAAGTATCAAAATATTGACACTAGTTTAAGTCCAATTTCAATGTGAAATTAATTACAACGACCACCATTAGATTAAATGGTAAAAATATATTCTAATTTCACTTTAAAAACAATTCAAAATATAATATTATCATAAAAATAAATTATATTAAAAATAGGTTTTGAATTAAAATACAACATTTTTCACTATTCATTAAAAAATGAACTTTATCGGAAAAATACCAAAAATTTACCCAAAGTAAATTTAAATGTCCCAATCATAAATAATAATTTTATTTTGACAAATAGAGCTTATAAAATTTTCAAAAGTTTGATTTCAAAAAGTTTTTCCACTAAAAGGCAGTAAAACAATCTTTTAAAAATACTAGTGTATTCCATGCTTATGATTGGATTTATTCTCATTTTAAGCCTCTAATACACTATCTAATTCATTAATAGACATAGATAAAAATATCTATTATTCATTACTTACTTGGGATGTTACATCCTTACCCCCTTTAGAAAATTTCATCCCCGCAGTTTATTTACTTATCGAATAAGTGGGGGTATTTATCCCTCATTGCATTTTCGGATTCCCATGCTGCCTCTTCAATCATGTGGTTTTCCACAAAACCTTTACCTGATGAATCACCTTATTCTGTAACACTTGCTCCATGTGGTCAAGAATCTGGACCGGTAGTTCCTCATAAGATAGGTTCTCTTCCAGCTGAACTACCACTAGACTCAAAACATGAGATTGATCTGGCATGTACTTCCTTAACATTGAAACATGAAAAAAGTTGTGTACCTGAGATAAACTCGGAGGTAAAGCCACTCGGTAAGCAAGTGATCCAACTCTCTCCAGAATTTCATATGGTCCAATGAACCTTGGATTCAGCTTTCCTTTCTTACCAAATCGAATCACACTTTTCTATGGTGAGACTTTGAGAAAAACATGATCACCTACATCAAAAGGGAGATCCTTCCTCCTGTTGTCCGCATAACTCTTCTGCCTGCTCTGAGCTATTCTCATGTGTTTCTGTATCAGCTAAACATTTTCTGCCAACTCTCCAACCAATTCTGGTCCCATAAGCTTCCTTTCACCCACATCATCCCAGAAAGCTGGAGTTCGACACCACTTACCATATAACGCCTCAAATGGTGTCATCTGTATACTAGAATGAAAACTGTTATTATATGAAAATTCAACCAAAGAAAGATGTTGGTCCCAAATTTCCTGATAATCCATTGAAAAAGAACGTAGAATATCTTCCAAAGTCTGAATTTTTCGTTCTGAATGCCCATCTGATTGAGGATGAAAAGCTGTACTAATATTTAATTCAGTACCCAACGACTTCTGAAGGCCTTTCCAAAAGTTAGAAGTAAACCTGGAATCACGATCAGATAAAATGGAATGAGGAACTCCATGTAACCTGACTATATCTTTAAGATAAAAACGAGAAAGTTGATCTAGGGAAAAAGTATCTCAAATAGGAAGGAAATGAGCAAATTTGGTCAAGCTATCAACAATAACCCAGATTGCATTATTACCTTGAGATGTCTTCGGCAATCCCACAATGAAGTCCATGGATATATTTTCCCATTTCCACTCTGGCACTGGTAAAAGATGAAGCATCCCTTTCGGTAACTACCGCTCTTCTTTAACCTTCTGACAAGTCAAACACTTCACAGTAAAATCAGCAGTATCCCTTTTCATTCCATCCCACCATTAATACTCCCGAAGATCTCTATACATCTTAGTACTGCCTGGATGAACTGAAAACGGAGAAATATGAGCTTCACATAACAACTCTCTCTTCAACTGTGAATCACAAGGCACACACAACCTCTTACCAAATATCAAAACACAATCATTATCAATGTTGAATTCAGGAAACATACCCTTCTAAACCAGCTCTACCGTTTTCTGTAACTCACTGTCTTGCTTCTGTGCTTGCTTGATTCTGTCTGATAGAGAATATTTCACTGATACCTGAAACAAAATAGAAGAACATCCTACAAAAAAAACATCTATGCCAAAGTTCATCAAATCCTTAACCAAAGGATCACGTTCCAAACACAACATTGTTAATGATGCATTACTTTTTTGACTCAAAGCATCAGCCACTTTATTTGATTTTCCCGGATGGTAATGAATTGTACAATCATAATCCTTGATGAATTCCAGCCATCTCCTCTGTCTCATGTTGAATTCTTTCTGGATGAATATATACTTTAAACATTGTGATTAGTATATATTTCACACATTACTCCATACGAATGATGCCTCCAAATTTTTAAAACGAAAACAACAATAGCTAATTCCAAATCATGTGTAGGGTAATTTAACTCATGAGTTTTCAACTGACGTGAAGCCTAAGCAATTACATGATTATTCTGCATTAGGACATAGCCAAGTCCTTTCAATGAAGCATCACTGTAATAACAAGCTCCCCATTCCTGGAAGGTAGTTCCAAAACTGGAGCATTCACCAATTTTCTATTCAGTTCCTAAAAACAATCATCACATTCTTTTGTCCAGATAAACTTGACACCCTTCCGAGTTAGCTTTGTCATTGGACTAGATAACCGTGAATAGTTTCTAACAAACCTACGATAATAGCATGCCAGACCAAGGAAGCTATGAATCTCTATTACATTTTTGGGTCTTAGCCATTCTTCAACAACCTTTGTTTTTGCAGGATAAACAGTTATCCCATATTTAGAAACAATATGACCAAGGAATGAAATTTGTTGCAACCAAAACTCACACTTGATGAATTTACCATACAATTTCTTTTCATTTAAGGTTTGAAAAATAACCATTAAATGTCTTTCATGCTCCTATTTACTTTTAGAAAACACAAAAATATCATCAATGAAAACCACCACAAACATATCCAAGAACTCATGGAAAATTCTATTCATTAAGTACATGAATACAGCAGGTGCATTGGTTAGCCCAAAAGGCATTACTCAAAATTCATAATGGCCATATCTTGTATGAAACGCAGTCTTCCGAACATCTGCTTCCTTTACCTTTAGATGATGGTAACCCTATCTCAGGGAAATCTTTGAAAAATACTCAGCTCCCTAGAGCTGATCAAACAAATCATCAATATGAGGCAATGGATAATTGTTCTTAACAGTGATTTTATTCAAGGCTCTATAATAAATAAAAAGTCTCATTGAAACATATTTCTTTTAAACAAATAAAATAGGAGCACCCCATGGTGATGTGCTAGGTCAAATGAAACCTTTCTCTAATAAATCTTGAAATTTATCCTTCAACTCTAAAAGTTCAATTTGAGCCATTCGATAAGGGTGTTTTGAAATTGTCTTAGCATCCAGAACTAAGTCAACAGTAAACTCAACATCCTGATGTGGTATTATTCCATGAAATTCATCAGGAAAAACATCAAGATACTCATTTACGACTGGAACATCATTAATCTGAACAGTTCCCTTGTTTTCAACAATGTGTGTAAGGTAACAATCATTTCTATCTTTTACAATTTTATCGGCCTCTTGACAAGTTATCAACAGTAAGGGGTCATTCGTGTACACAAATGGAAAGTCTTTCTGAAAAGATACTTCTTTAGCTCTACTGTCAATCTTAGCATGGTAAATAGGGAGCCAATCCATACCCAGGATAACATCAAACTCTACTAGAGGTAAAACAATAAGGTTCGCAAGTAGGTTCTTTCCACAGATAAGGATAGGAAGATTGTTATATATTCTTTTTTCCTCAACATTTCCCCCAGGTGTTTTCACCACAAGTTCAGGAGTCATTTCTTGAGATGGTATACCCATTTTACTAGAAAATGTTTCAGAGATGAAAGAATGTGTAGACCCCAAATCAAACAATACACTGGCATAATCTGAAAAAACAAACAATGTACCAGATACAACTTCATTTGATGGCCCGACATTTGCTGAAGTAGTTGCAAAGGATTTTACCACCCCTTTCTGCTTGTAGTCTAACTGCTTCCCATCACTCGAGGTCTTTGTCGGACACTCGTTTGCATAGTGACTCATCTCATGGAAATTAAAACAATTCACTAATTGTAAATCAAATTTGGACTTACCATCACCTTGATATTTTTTAGTGCAATCACGAGCCTTATGTCCCATCTTACCGCATCGGTAGCACTTTCCAGAATTCATAAGACATTCCCCAGTATGCTTTTTCCCACATTTATCACAAACTAGAATCTTATTTTTCTTACCATCAGACTTTTTTGAAGAATTCTTCCCTTCCTCTTGCCACCTCGGTCTCTTCTTCTATTGGTTGTTATAGAACACTTGATCATCGAAAAAATCCATTTCCACCTTCTCAGCACATCGAAAAAGCTTTTCATAACTTTTTAACTCACAAGAAGCTAAAGCCCTTCGATATATTGGATTAAATCCCGAGTAAAAACAATTGATTTTACTATCAAGGTCTCAGATAAACTTTGGTGCATACCTTTCCAATCGAGTGAACCTTTCTTCATAGGCATCCACTGAGTATTATTCTTGACTCAATTCCAAGAATTCCTTTTCCATCCTAAGTCAAGAAGCCTTAGGAAAATACTTCTCAAGAAACATACCTTTGAATTCATCCCAGTAGAGAGCATCAATATCATTAGCGTCCTGTATATTTTTAACCATCGACCACCACTGATCTGCTTCACCCTCCAAATGGTAAATATCAATACTAACCTTTTGATTGTCTGAACACCCCATGACATCAAAAATCTTCTCCAGTTCATTAATCCACCCTTCAGCTAGCACAGGGTCAGATGATCCTCTAAATGATGGGGGATGTTGCCTCATGAAATGTTCCACCACTGACATGTTCCTCTGCAGTTGATCTGGATGATCTCGTGCATGGATACCGCCACCATTTATCGCTTGAGTCAACTGCACCATTACTGCAACAAACTGTTCATATCCCATTCCGACCATCTCAGGATGCTGATTCGGAAGGTGATTTCCTTCTGTATTCCTTCCTACCACTGCTTCCCTATTTCCTCGGTGGAAAACCATTCTGAAAAAACATGTCTTAGATGAAGAAAATGGTAATCTTCAAATGCTATATCATTTAAATTTGACCATAAAAAATATTTTTGGATAATCATTTAATAATATACTAACTCCTAAAGTTATCTAAACCGACCTCTGATACCAACTATAAGGCCACAGCCTTAAACATTACTTAATCTTGAGATATTTCAAGAATAAACATTGAGGATCTTTTCAGGTTTAGAGTTTTAGAGAATTAGATCATAAAACATGCATTACATCCCCCATTTAAACAAATTGGATACAATAAAACATAGTATTCATTTGTTCCCATCAACAGAAACATATTTAAAATAAAAACATGGATTTTTTCTTGACACTTACTTGACACTATCATCATATCATGTGCCCTTCCCTTGACCTATGACAAACATTTCAAAACCTTGGGATGAGCATAAAAAGATCATTAAGGGATATAAAAATATGGAAAGGAAACATGGGTACATGTATACATAAGAATCAATGAAATCATACTCTACTCATAAAACATAATCACATTAACATACCTCATCAAACCATGAATAAATCATAGAAATCATAAGACATAAAGGTAAATTGAGGCATTCATAACATTCTTACGTAGGTAGTACCCCTCTTGGTTACGTTTGGATTACCCATCACAGTATATTCCCTAAATCTCTTCGGATAAACCTTAACTTTTAACTCCTTTGCGTTACCCAATGGATTGCAGAGCTATATTGGGCTCACTCGTCCTTAGTTTATCACGGAACCACCCGTCTTCATAATAATTCCCAAGAACCATAACATAATCGTATCACATAAAACATACATAAAGGAAACATAACATTTCCACATTTCAATCAAAAGATATCAATACAAAACATTGATATAATAAAAACATTATGAAAACCATTTTTAATACCAAAATAAAAGAAAAGTAAAACATGGTATTTATTTTTCATTTGAAAAAAAATTAAGGCTTGTAGAGGAGGCTGAAACTCAAATAATGGTCACGGATGCTGAGAAGTCATTGTCGCCGCATACGTACGACGAAAACATTCCCTTTTGTCGTTTAGTAAAATGATTTGTATAAAAAATATTCCTTTCAGATAAACGTAAAAGTCAAAGTGGTATATACACCATATAAAAGAATGTTGTGTATAAAACAAAATATGGCTCAATGAATGGAGATTGAGACGAAGTCCCATACCTCAGGTCCGACATGACTCGATAATTCTTTAACCTCCTGAATAATAAACATGAGTTAATTTATACTTCCTTAAGAACCTTTTTCAAGTTCATTATTCCTTTTATATCACTTATTACCATGTCATGAACACTATGTAATTATTTAAGTTAATAACGGTCGTTTTTACGATCATTGGTACTTGAGTCAAAAATAAACTCTTTATAATTACAAGTTGTTCATGTATCCAGTATATCTAGAGTTATACTCATGATGTAGATATCATATATATCATATATATCCAGTATATCTTTGAATTTATAATATTACATAACATTTAGAGGTAAGAAATGAAATGCACCGTTCATGGAGACGGTAAGCCGTACGTACGCATGAACATTACTTTCATTTCAATTTCGTATTTTATGGAATAAAATCATAATTATATAAAGGTATATTATAATTCCAGAATAATATCATATATAATATCATTAATTACATCCTTTATATATCCCACATATGGCATTAACGAATCAAATCACTTTGAGGGGGCGGTAGTCTGCACTTCCTAAAATGAAGATATCATGTTTTCCCATAATGGAAACAATAAAGGTATGACATAAATGAAAAATACAGAAGCTTAAGGAAAACATAAAAATATTATATATCATATATAAATATAGTGACATTTTAATTTCCACCTGTGAATGTGTTAAAATAATATTGAACAATCATCGTTTCGTGAGGCAGAAATTCGCCATCCACGGAAACAGTATGTTCCTTAACCATTAGATGTAGGTGTGTGTAAGTGTATCTCGAATCCTTCTTATTAAAAAATCCTAGTATATTTCAGATACTGGTGTTGTTACAAAAGAAATTAACAAAAAGAGTTTAGGGGGTTGGAGAAGCAAAATAAAACATAAGAACACAAGAGAAGACACTACCTTTAAATTGGGTAACTCTTTTTGATTTGAGCTCAAAGGCTTACATGGGAAGACTTCTGCCCAAAGTGAGGCTTCTAAGAGTTATAGAGGGATGTGGAGGGACAAAATGGGCAGGGGGTGGCTGAGGAAAAGGCTTTGGAAGTGTGGGTAATGTGGTAGAGATGTGGGCCTTTTATAAGAGGAGAGGAGGGGCACTCTTGGAAAGTTAAGAAAAGATACTTTGTTATAAAATTATTTTCGGATAAAAAGGTCCCACAATTATAAATTTCAAGGATAAGGTGATAAAGGTTCGAAATCCACCCATCCAATAGGTTTTTGAGAAGTTTAGGTCTTATATTTTACATTATATTTTCATTATATTTAAATCGTGAAATAATGAGGTAATCGATGTATCATCATGATGTCATAAATAATTTAATTTATATAATGTCTAAAAATTATAAAAAAAAGATCATGATGTATTATATTGTATTATCTTTCCAAGGAATATTTATAGTCAAAAATCGGACTTGTATAACCGCACGTAAAAATTGTTTTAGTAAAACAACTCATTTTTTGACATTTTCATTTTAACTATAAATAAAAAGTTATTAATAACATTTTCCTACAAAAGTGGCTCCATGGGGTCCCCAAGACGACCCATGGATTTTCGTGGTCGTCCATGACACATCCAATAAGGGTAGGACATGTGTCTAGGTATTTTCATTTTATTATAATATCATTTTTCACTTAAATTGCACTAATTACCTCTAATCACGATTAAAAACTTAAAAGTTACTATTCACCAAAAAAATTATTTTAATCCCATTGAACCACATTTTATTTCTTAATTACAAGTATGTATGTCAGATTTTTTAAATTAAAAACACAGAGGTGGTAAATTTTCATTTAAATGAAAAATCAGTTTTTTAAGTACCACTTAGTGGTTTCACTATTCATCAAAAAATTGAAGTTTTTCAGAAAAATACCAAAACTTCACCCTAAGCTATATTTGATATTCCGAATTCAAAAATGTTGTCTATTTTAAAAAATCCAAAAAATATAAGTTACATTAATTAATTTAATAATTAATTCCTGTTGTCAGAGCAAATAGTGTGTTTTAATGAAACAATAAGTATCAAAAGATTGACACTAGTTTAAGTCCAATTTCAACGTGAAATTTATTCCATTGACCACCATTGGATTAAATGGTAAAAATATATTCTAATTTAACTTTAAAAATAATTCAAAAGATAATATAACCTTATAAATAAATTAGATTTAAAAAAGGTTTTGAATTAAAATACAATATTTTTCCATATTCATTAAAAAATGAACTTTATCGGAAAAATACCAAAAAGTTACCCATAGTAAATTTCAATGTCCCAATCATAAATAAAAAGTTTATTTTGACAAATAGAGCTTATAAAATTGTCAAAAGTTTGATTTAAAAAAGGGTTTCCACCAAAAGGCAGCAAAACAATCTTTTAAAAATACTAGTGTATTCCATGCTTAAGATTGGATTTATTCTCATTTAGGCCTCTAAAACACTATCTAATTCATTAATAGACATAGATAAAAATATTTATTATTAATTACTACTTTGGATGTTACACTCATAACCTGGGGACATACATCAAAAGAAAGGGTGAGCAGAAGGCCCAGTAAGGGAAACATGGGAAACATTTAACATGTGAACTTGAGATACATCAATAAAGTCATGAAAAGAACTTTAAGGAATGAGAAAGAATCATGATGCATATCATAATAAAAATAACATTTTTCATACCTTGAAGATGTTGCTACAACATTTAATATTGACAATCATTTCGTTTCACCAAGGTCCATCCCCATGGTTTCATTAAAAATTACCAAGGTTATTCACAAAGGTATTAGTCTAAAAGGTCATCTCTAGAGATTAAGTCTTTACCCAATGCATTGGAGTGATATCAGGGTTCACCCTTGAAATGTCTTTATTATCATGTGAGACACATATATCATCATCAATCATTTCATAAACAACCCCTATTTCAGAAAAAAGGAATGGGTTCCATTTCATAATCATAACCTTTAAAAACTGCTTTAAAGACATGATCTTTACGTCACTTTAAACCCACTAAAAGGGAAAGAGGGTCTCATGTATGTAAATCCCAGAATTTAAAATAAAACAACTTTTTATATATGTGAATACCACTATATAATAGATATAATTGAGTATTCACTTAATAAAATAAAAGAACTTTAGAAAAAGAAAGGGACATTTTGAGACGGAAATTCTACAGCATAAGGGCTATGTTTCGAGGTTTTAGAAAACATTGAAAAGAGAGGGGACATGGGTCAAAAAATCATAAATGACCCATAAAATAGTATAGGGACCGAATATGAAGGATATATGAACATTGTAATGAAATTTTAAGGACAAACCATCTGAAATGAAAAACATGGAAGGAAGATAAAAATTATATTTCTCTTATGAAAATCATGCAGCCTAATGACGTCACTTAAACTAAACCAAAAATGAATTGACAAGATCAAATAGGGCCTCTCATCATATGAACATAAGAGATTATAATGATAGATATAGAGATCATACCCCAACATAATAGAAATGTACTTGAAAGACTTGACATGAAAATAGATCTTGAAAACGAGAAGGGTGAAGGAATCCCTTAAAAATTCGGCAGCCTAACGGCACCAATTAAATCTTCAAAATACTGAATTGAAGAGATAAAATAGGGTCTCTAATCATATGAACATAAGATTTCATTATTATAGATATATATATCATACCCCAACATAACAAAAAGTAACTTGAAAGACTTGACATGAAAGTAGAACTTTGAAAAATAAGAAAGGTGAACGAATCCCTTAAAAATTCAGCAGCCTAATGGTGCCACTTAAAACATCAAAATACTGAATTGAAGAGATAAAATAGGGTCTATTATAATATGAACCTAATAGTTCAGTATTATAGATATATTTATCATTCCCCAACAAAATAAAAATGATCTTGAAATACTTGACATGAAAATAGAACTTGAAAAAGGTGAAAGAATCCCTTAAAAATTCGGCAGCCTAACAGCGTCACTTAAACTTCAACAAAAGTGAATTGATGAGATCAAATTGTATCTCTCATCATATGAACATAGAATATTAGTATGATAGATTTAGAGATAATACCCCAACATAATAAAAAGGAATATGAAAGACTTGGCATGAAAATAGATCTTGAAAACGAGAAGGGTGAAAGAATCCCTTAAAATTCGGCAGCCTAACGGTGAAACGTAAACATAAAAAACATGAATTGACGAGATCAAAATAGGGTCTCTAATCATATGAAAATAAAATATCAGTATGATATATATAGAGATCTTACCCCAAAAAAAGGGACATGAAAGACTTGACATGAAAGTAGAACATGGAAATGAAAGGGTGAAAGAACCACTTAAAAATTCGGCAGCCTAACAGCGCCACTTAAAACATCAAAATATGGAAATGAAGAGATCAAATGGGGTCTCTCATCATATGATCATAAAATATCAGTATTATAGATATAGAGATCATACCCCTACATAATAAAAAGGAACTTGAAAAACTTTACATGAAAATAGAACTTGAAAAATGAGAAGGGAGAAAGAATCTGTTACAAAAATTCTGGCAGCCTAACGGCGCCACTTAAACATTCATAAAATGAAATAATGAGAGTAAGAGGGGGTCTCTCATTATATGAAATTAAAAGGTCAGTAATATGAATATAAAAGAACATCCCCCAACATAATAAGATTGAGCATAAAAGAAATGACTTAAAATAGATTACTTGAAAAGAAAGAGAGAGGTCGGATCCCTTACTTTAAAACGTAACTCTTAAAATTCAAATGTTCGGACCTTGAAGGCTTGGGGAACCTTGGGAGGACTCCTTGGGAGGTAATGAGACCAGAGCTTCGTTGGGGGAGAGTTTGGAGTCGAAAGGATGAGATGATGGCTTGGTATTTATAGGGAATGTGTGGGGACAATGCATTAATGGCCAAGGGACACCTCATTGGGGGTTTTGGAAAAACCATGGGCTTTACCATGGTATTGGCCACATGGGACACCTAATACCTTATCTTAATATTCATAAGTCGAACATATTGATTACATACTTAATACATCATTTAATGATGTCATTAAACACTCATAACTTAAAACTTGTATTTTCACTATTCATCCAAAATTCATCTTTCTCAGAAAAATCCCAAAATATCAACTTAACCAAATATAGATGCTCTGATTTCAAAAATGAACTCCATTTTTTAAAAATAAATTTCTATATGTTTTTAATTTAATTTTTAAATAAATACACTATTCACTAAAAATTCATTTTTTTAGAAAAGTCCCCAAAAATTACCTTAACATAATATCGATGCTCTGAGTTCAAAAATGAAATCCATTTTATAAAAATAATTTTCTAACTATTTTTAATTTAATTTTTAACTAAAAAATACTATTCACCCCAAAAAACTAATACTTGACTAATAATTTATGAAACCGTTATTTACCCATTTTATTGAATCACATTACATAATCTAGGTGTCTAAATTATATTAAAACTTTCATTGAGTGAAATTACTAATACATTTGGTCACATTACTAATTCTAAGCATAGAATCACTATCCATAATTTACTATTCATCAAAAATTAAGTTGATCTTATTAGACTCTAAATTTTGTACTGAACATAATTGTAGCAGACCATTTTTTGAAAATCATTACACATTTTTAATTATTTAAGGTTTTCATAAACATTTTTAAAATAACCTTTCTCTAAAATTCATCAAAAATATGCATACTATATTAATCCGGACATTTGAAAATTCATAAACATCGTCATAAGAAGAAATAAAAATATTTATTTAAAACAAAGGATTACACAAGGCAGTTACGGTCTCCTTACATAGCCCGTTATCACACCAGTATAGGACCTAAGTGTAAGGTGTGCTAATGTGAGAGAATCTGAGGGAGGCTCATCCAACATCGCACGAGTATTAATTTCTATCAGTTTGAACATCTCACAAAGGCGATTCCGTTCTAGCTTCACACGATGAAGTTCAGCTTGGGTTTGGTCCAGAGCAAAGCCCAATGGTGCTACCTCGTTTCCAAGTTCTGTTAGATTGGCTTCGTTCGATCCAAGAATACTAGGTGAGGCCATCGAATCTTCTATCTATATTAATTAACCATGATCACTTATATTTAGAGACAATAATCAAAACGTTTAGTTTCCAGCGGTCATATTGACCAATGGTCATATAAAAGTCAAGACCCAACGGTATCATTTTAATTATACTCATGTTATCAAATGAAACCATTTTATTGATTATAAAAAAAAATAACACACAAAATTAGCCAACAATATTTATTCAAAATTCCAGGTCGTTACATGTGTAGTGGGATTATAGTAAATAGGATCACACCCAACATCTAGGGTCTCATAGATTCATCGTGGGATCCCAAATGACCAAACTAATCCAGCAAAAATGATTTAAATAAAAACCCTTTACATGGGCTTAGTAATGTAATTACTTTTATATTTAAATGTAAAATTTGTTTTTTATAATCATGATAAAACATCTAGTTCCATGGTTTATGATCATAACGCCACTAAATGGTTACCCATAAAACTATAAAATGTAGTTCCTAAACCAATTTTTTATTTAATCACTTTGTATATTAACTCATAAATAATCCAACCCTCATTAATATCAGATCCAAAGTAGTTCTTAACTACTAATAACGCATAATACATAGACAAGACCCATTTGAAAAATAGTGTGCAACCTAAAATTGTACAAGAAATTTGAAAAATCAAAGCATTTTTTACAAAACAATTTATATGAAAGTGGTAATTGATGAACATTCTATAAGAACAGTTTAGATTATTCAAGAATTAACCCCCTCCCCCACACATAAAATCCATCTTTTCCTTACAATTTAATTCCAAATATGGCAGAAGAAAATTTTAATTATTAATGTAACAAAAGATTATCAATTTAGTAGAATAATGGAATGTTGAAGGGTATTAGTGAAATTCAAATATAATCTTTTTTCGACAATGTATATCATAAAATATGGTTCATTATCAAATTACATGCATTGAAATTTATGTCAGTAACAATGATTTTAAATTAATTTTAGAAGCAGTATGTAAAAAATGATATAATAGTGAAATGAGTGTTATAAAGTTATAATTTTTTTTATTCAAATAAATTTTTAATTGAGTAGACAAAGGCATTTTAAACACCCTATAAGTACATGAATAACACAATACAGCAAATTTTCAATGTTCATGCCCCCCCACACATTTTTTATTAATGAAATGATTTTAAACTGTGAGATTCAATTTCTAGCAAAGAGGTACATGGATATTTTTTTATAAAGTCTAGTGACAGTGCAGAATAAATTTTATACAATGTGACATACAATAACAAGGAATTTGAAGAATTTTTTTTAAAAGTAAATAGTTGAAGAAGTAAATGATTCCCAACAAGTAGAAAAAAAGCATAAAAATATATCCTGTAATAGATAAATACATGCAGCATATTTTCTTTCTAGTACAAGAAGAATCATTTAAATAGAATTCAAGGATTTATAGTTAGCAGTTTATCAGCAAGTCAGAGACATCACTACCAATGTGTCACCGAAATACATGTATTAGTGGATTCAGTTCATTGGTGAGTTAGTGACTAATTGATAACAATAATTTGGTGACCTATTTGTGAATTTTAACTAATGTGAAAGCAACATAAAAATCACTGCAGAAATTAAGACACTACCATGAATAAATGATTCCTTTACACGAAGTAATTTTGTTTTTTCAATGGAAAAAAACATCAACAACCTAAAAATCAAGAACCAATATAAGAAGAAACAAAACTCCAGCAGAGAAAATGATTTCATGGGAAGCAGCAAGATTCATTTTATTCAAACACCAAAACAATACAAAATTAATGAAAAATAATGATCTTGCGTGGTCTCACATGATGCACTAAATTTAATGTTTTCATTTAAACTTTATTTAATTAAATTTTTTTAGTTAAAAAAAATAAAACAAATGTGTTTCTTCCCTTGAAGTGCTAGATTTATATTCCACAACTGAAATCACATAGAAATAAATGTATTCACTAGATGGATGTGGTTTCCATAACAGGAACCAAAACATGTGATTGGCCCATATGTTCTTAACAAAAATATTGAATTATTGGGCACCCAGACCTATAAAAACTACAACTTAATTGTCATATCTTGTAAAAATTACAAAGACACTCCCTTTAACAATTTTGAGAATTGTGTTTCCCACTTGTAGATTATATTCAAATTTGACACAACTGAAAATTTTTTGATGTGACATCAGTGTATTAGGTGCACCTAAGGTTGTGACAATATCCTCACATCTATCTTTCTCATTTTAAAAATTAAAAATTTCCAATTCATGGGAGCTAATGGGTGTGTTATGATTTTTAGGTTCAAGAAAATGATCAATAATGTTTAGTACACAATCAAATAAATTGAAACTCAAGTTTTTCTCTTTTGCCACACTGCTTGGAGTATCATAGAAAGAATCAGCACCCAACTAAATTGAGGATGGAAGTGGATAACCCATAAGAGATATAATTTTTTCATTCAATGATTTAGGTTTATTATTATTGTAAATCACTTCCAAAAATTCCTCATCAGTTAACAAAATATTTACATCTATTACCATTGATAAATCAACTCTTCCAAAATCAAGTGTCTTCTCATCCTGTTCATCGAGTACATTTTCAAAAATTCCACTTTCCAAGACAAAGTCTATAGTATGTTCTGCAAAGTTCAAATTTGGGGGAGTAATGTTCAATTCTACTTCAATAAAGTTAATTTCCCAATTGTTCAAATTTAAACAATTATCCCCATTTATGACAATAATATTTTACATTTCAGTACACGTTTTATAAAAGTGATGACTCTCAGAAAAAAGGCACTAAAAACTCATCATTTAACCTCAATTCAAGGAACATATCCTCATATTCATCCTCCAACATCATTTCAGAAAAATATGGGTTTGGATTTTGAAATCATGGAAGAGAAGTGTTCATTTCAAGTTATTTCAGATTCCATGTTATCCAGTTTAATGTTCTCTTCCATATTATACCCAAATTATTGTTCATGCTCTTTGCATAGAATTTCTAAATTTTTGGATGACATATTTTAAAAAAAATTAGGTTTTCAATATACAGTTTATCTTTATCTTTAGTTAATTCATTTTCAAAACTCCTAAAACAGTGAATTTTCTCTAATGTAGAAATTACAAAAATAACTGGGAAATATTTTTAAATCCATTTCAGTTAATTTTCAAAATTATCTAACTCAACAACATTAAAATTCATTATGGGGGTTTTAATGTTTTTTATTGAAATCCTAAGTTTGTTATTAACATAATTGAATCGTCATAATCAAATTCTTCAAAATGAATGTTTTGTCTCTCAGTTTATCAATAACGCTCCACTTAAACTTAATGTTCAAATATTTTATAAAAATTTTCATTTTCTTTCATTTCAGATTCTTATTGATCATTAACCCTTTTTTATTATTAGAGCATGTTTTCAAATTTTTTTAGTCTTATATATTTCTCTTGAGAATATTTTACAGGAATTTCATGGTTCTTTTATAAAAAAGTTTTCCGAAGTTTCTTCCTGGCATCCAATATAGAATCAACATGACCAATTTTAGCTAGGGTGTCATGACCGGGCTCAAAATATTCATTTTTTCAATGTAATAAATCTGCTATTGTTTTTTATAGACACACTACCACGTAATGTTTTCATAATAAATACAAAAAACAAAAAAAATAGCACATGTTGCTACTTCCAGTCTTGATAATGTTCCATTTTTTAAAAAATGTTCAGATTTAAAACACAAACAATCAAACAGAACAAGAAGTGTTTTAACTCAGTTCATGCAACTATGAAGTTCAAGTTTTTTATTTTATTTTTTATTGTTTATTTTTTAAATTTCTAAATCTTAGAACACAAAATGCATGGCTTCGCAAGAAATGATAACAATTTTTGACAAGAATGGAGGTCATCATGACCTTTTAAATATTATTTACAGACCTACACAAGCATAGTGGTGAAGGTTAGAACCCTAGAGAATATATGTGAGTTACTATAAGTTTTTACGAATTAAACTCCAATATTGTTAGTTGTGGAGGAGTTTTTATTTCTTTTTTACATTTTATATATTTTTTCTATGATGAAGTGAAATCAAATGATAAAACATGATCTTTATAATGAAACTAAGTCTAATACTACAGTGAAAAAATACTAAAGAAATATAGTACAGTAATATATAGCAAAAAAAAGGCAGAATAAATAAAGTGTATTACATAGGTACTCTAAAATACTTGTTAAAATCATGTTTTTTTATTTTTAGTTTTTTAAAATTAAATATGAATTTTTTGTCTTAAAAATAATTAATTTAATATATATAACATATCTAAGTTAATAATTTCTTATTTAGTTTTGATAATTTTAATGTTTTTAACATTATATTAAATTAACATTTATATTAAATAATTATTATTCACTTATTTATAGACCTACACTAGCACAGTGGCGTGGGGTCGAACCCATGGGATAAAAGGTGAGTTATTCTATAGTTTTAGGAATTAAACTCCACTTTTGTCAATAGTGGAGGTTTTTTTTTCATTTTCCATTTTTATATTTTTATGTTGTTTATGATGAAGTGAAAAAATGAGAAACCAATATCTTTAGAAGGAAATTATGTCTTATAATATAGTGCTGAAATATAAAATAAATACAATGCACAAATATATAGCAACAAAAAAGGAGCAACAATTCAATTGTAATACTCAAAAACACAAAACTTCTAGTTAAAATAATTTTTTCTCCAAAAATTATTATTGTAACACACCTCAAAGTAAAACTAATGAATTCAACTATCTACAAAACTAAACAGACAGAAGATTGATTCATGGCAGTTTCCATTCTAGAATCAATAAAACTGGTTGTGAAATTGAAAATTAAAATACTAGAATTAAAGTCACCATAAAACTATAACTGTTTAAGACATTAACTTTCCAATAAATTTATTCATGATCTACCTCACAATTTGATCTTGAATTTTTGAATGTTGAAATCAATTTATGCATGAAACAATTAGATATAGAATCACAAATAAAACTCACTGATTGGTTATGATTCTAAAAAATATAAATTACATGAATAAATATAATGGTAAATCATGTAGAATTAAAAATTTTGAGCTAATAAATAATTTGCCTAAGATCATTTTGATTTCAAAAAAATGAGAAAAATCCAAAAAACAGAGTACTAAAATTAAGGACAGAGGGAGGAAGGACTATCCTATTATTGCTCTTCTCTCAGGCTCCTTCGTCTACGACTATTCATGTCTTCTGGCTGAATCCCCTCAGAGCTCCTAATCTCCAAAGATGTGTTTTTGGAATAACCGAATGAGATTTTCCATTATAAAATAAATCCCCAATTCTGCTGCTTTCTCTACTTTAATATAGATTGTCTTCTACTTCTCATCACTACATGTTTCCACTAACATACTTTGGTTCTTTAAACATTGACTGCACATGTGCATTTTTTCCACTCAACACACGTCACATTAGAATCTCCCTTGAAACAAACTCCCTCTGATTTAGTTGAATGTATCTAGACATCGTTTTGACTCATTATTGAACCTGAAAAAGAAAAAGAAAACTAAAAAGCTAAAAAACGAAGGAAATAAATAAATTTTTATTTATAATTAAATATAATAGTTTATTTAAAAGTATTTAATTGAATTAATATGTTTTTATATTAGATATTATTTAATAATTTATTTTATTAGCATTATTATTTACTAGTAATAATATATTAAAATTTTATTTTTATTAATTTAAATTGAAATAATGTTATTATTAACATAATTATTTTTATAAATGTTAAGTTATAATCATTTAACTAAATATTTATGTATATTTTTTGTTTATTATGTTATTTAAAATTTATTAATTTTATAAATTATTATTAACAATTAAATTTAAATGTTCAATTTATTATAAATTAAATTTAAATTTAAATGGTATAATGTTATTATGTTATTAATTTTTATTAGTCTTCATTAGTAATGTTAATTATAAATATAAAAATTATTATTATTTTTAGAATTAAAATATTTTCTATTTTAATTTATTTAGCTTAGATTATATTTATATATAATAACTTATTTATTTATTTTATTATGTTTAAAAGTTTTATTTTTATATAATTATTTAATATGTAACATTAAATTATAATTAATTTATTTGAATTTAATTTAGAATTTATTATTAACTAATTTAGTTTAATTAATATTTTATTTAAGTTAATTAATGCAATAATTAAGTTTCATTAACATTAAATATCTCATATTTATTATTTATTTATAATAATTACTATTATTATTTATGTTTAGTTTTTCTATTTCTTCTTCTTCTCCTCCGAAAATCCAGGTCAGCCCTAGGTGGGGTATTCTTCGGTGTTGTAATCTTGTTGTTGGAGTGGTTGAACAATAGATTTTCGCACTGGCCGCACGCTCTAGAGTCTGGTGGCACGCATCATCGGGTGAACTCCTTCTACGAAACTAGTGGCAATGCTCAACTCAATTCCCCAGCTCTAAATCTGGTGGTTCTGATGACACAGCCTCAACGGACCATTACCAATTAGTGGCGTGACCCTCATAATGAACTGACGGTGATGCAAAATTTATATTGGATATTAAAAATAAAAAAAGGTTTCAAACACTCTTAAATAATTAATTAAATAGCTAAACAAATACTTAAAAATTAATACACACTGTTCTAACAAATTAGACATAAATTGTTAACATATTTTAACTGACAAAAAAATAATGTTATGTTATTTTAGTCAAACTAAACTAAAGAATAAAAATTTGAAATAAAAAATAATTTAGACAAATGAAAATAAACTTATTAAATAATTATATGATATAGATGTTAATTTATTAAAAAGAAAATCACATTACAAATTTCAAAAATAAATAATATATAATTAACTTAGATAAGTTAGTTAGATTAAATTAATTAGTTTAAATAGTAAATATACATAATTAATTATAAAAAATTTATTTTTAAGAAAATTAATTATAAAAATTAAATAGATTGATTATTTAATAAAAATTGAATAAAATAATTAAATCATTATAAATTTAATAAAATAAATGGAAAACTATTTAAAAATAAGTCCACATCAAAGGCATCATAATAATAAGAAACTGTCATTTAAGTTGATTTATTTTCATTAAATATTAAAATATATAAGGTGAATGAAAATTTGTTAAAAAACATAAATTTAAATAAATTAGATTAATATTATAAATAAGTGTTATAAATAAGACTTTAGATGCAATAATGTATGTTAAATTTTATAATGGAGATAGTAGTAGTGGATATGTTCTGGTATTCTAGTATTCCCTTTATCAATTTCAGGAAATTAATTTATCAATTATATATCTAAATGTGTATGTTATGACCTCAATTCATGGACAAAAATTATGAATAAACCATATCGAGACATCAAATATAGGTGTTGATTACCTTATGAAATTGATCTGATCACCCAAATGCCTACAATCAACCAAAAAAGATTAATCTGATTGTTCTCAAAAGAGAGGCCTCTCAAAAGAACACAAACTAAGATAGTAACCACAATACATTAGTATGTTAAAAAATTTAGGATAATTTAAAAAAAAATGGATTAATGGAAAAAGTTACCCCTCTTCATTCATTGAAAAACTATTTCCCTCA
Source organism: Viscum album (assembly GCA_963277665.1). NCBI lineage: Eukaryota > Viridiplantae > Streptophyta > Magnoliopsida > Santalales > Viscaceae > Viscum > Viscum album. The sequence continues at coordinate 475,505,808 of OY728126.1, forward strand.
AAATAAATAAATGATATTGAAAAGTATAAACTCTAAATGGAAGAGCATCATCAATATTTTATCGTCTACAACTACATGGTGTTTATCCCTTCATGGTTTGATTAGATAATGAAAAGTTCACCTTTACCAGTAAAAAACTTCTATAATATCACACTCCACCACTCTCACCTTCCCATAAAATGGATTTGGAGACATTAATTTATAGAAAAGTGTTTTTTATAGGTCCTCTATAGTTTCTGTAATCTGAAATTTTTCTCAATTAATAAATATCTTGAGGTTAAATCATAGAATAGTTCTTTATTATAATATTTTCTGAATAATGATAACTTATCACCCACAGTATTTGATATCTATTATATATGAATAAAAAATGATTTTCACAATTAACTAAAATTAATTTTTGAGTATGACCAGACAGGTCACATTACACTTATTTTACATCCCCATAAAACTCATTAATGGATAGACATGAATTTGAATGTAAATGTGGAGATGAACAGTTGATTATATTTCTTTTTCAATTTAAAATCACATCATTTTGACATATATTTGTATAGTTATGTCTCACTTTATGATGGGATGTATTTTTTAAAAAAAATATATATGCCAAATTGTGTGATATTTTTTTCCTCATGATGAATGATTCAGCACATACACAATCAAAAAGAAATGAAACTCACATGAAAATAGATTCTATAAAATAACCCACAATTAGGATAGAATTGAAAATTTCATTCCCAAAGTACCAAAATTATATAAAACTACAAAATTTTCAAAATTAGGGAATTTTCACAATTAATCTCAAAACACATCAATATTCCAAAAATAATGAAAATTCATTTAAAGTATCAATTAGATTGGGATTGAATAACGAAAATAAACATGAAAAATTATGTTAATTTTAGGTCTATAAATTCACCAAAATATTTATTTTTTCACTCCTAGGATGAACCCCATATAATTTAATCTGGAAAATGATGCATATAAAAATTCCTTTAAACATCATGGTCATATGAGTAGGGAGTGAATCAAAAAAATGTTAAAAATATCAGTAAATAAAAACATTTATGTTTGAAATTTTATATCAAAATTAGACCCTATGAGATTAGTGATTCTAATCTGCTGGAATCATCATATGAGTCAACCATGTGATAAATTCTCCATTTTTGTGTGACAATCATTTCATGATTCTCTCACCATCCTATATTCATCATATTCAGGGTCGGTACAAATTTTCTTCCTATAGAATACTATTAAACCAATCTTATTCAACATCCATTTTAGTCAAATATAAAATCCCACTCAGTATAAATTCTTTTATGTCAAATCATAATATTCAGACTTAGATATCACTATAGACGGTACATTTATTCACTTATCTATTTATTTATTTGTATGTTTTATTTTATTTTTTGTATAGTACAATAGAAACAGATCAAGGGAACCAAAATTTGATTATCCAATATATTAAAGGATCTTATTGGATTAGAAATGAAAATATAGAATAAAAATGTTATAAGATGAATATCTTTTCATAACGTGGTTATAACATTATTTTAAGATAGATATACTCAATGTCATGATTATATGTGAATTTTTAAAAGATATTAAATGATACAATTTCCCTACTTGATTTCCTTCAATTAATCTTTAAAAATATTACAGTATTCATAAATAAATAGTAAATATTTTCATTGACCCACATAAATTTTAACAAAAGTCAACCATAAATGATTAATATATTCCAATGGATTATATTCATCCAGTTATGTTAAAAAATAGAAGATGAATTTTTAATAGGTTCCATTTGTTAAAGAAAATGTTAAATTATTATTTTGTTATTTTCCTTCATATTTATTTTTTAAAACTAGAAAACTTTGAATAAAGAATAAAAATTTAATGAAAAAAAAATAAAAAAAGGAAAAAAAATCCTAATCAAAATTTAATTTTCCTCTATCATGTTTATTTTATAAATTATCCCTATTGTGAATATTTTATTTGATATATGAAAAACCTTATGATATGAAATGACAAAAATTGTTGGATGGAAATACACAACCTAGTTATCATTGTACATCAATGAAATTGGGTTATCCTCTAAAAGGTTATAAAATTGAAACATAAAATCAAAACTAGAACTGAAGAATAAAAAAAATTAGAATGAAATGAAATAAAAAAATAATAATAATGGGAAAATATTGTTTTGATACCCCATGTGGATGAATGGGTTTCACTTCCCCAAGTTATGCAGTTCTAGATAATCATCCCCAATTAGAATGTGGTTAATTATTCTCCCTCATATACCACTTAAATAATAATTTTACAATATTTTCAACCCTTAATGGTTTTATATGAACCTAAAATTAGATTTATAGAAGTTCCCATTCAGTAAATTATTGATTTAATGATGTATTGGAAGAGGAAATAAATTATAATGGAAACATCCTTTGATTTGATCTTCCAAAATTACTTCCACCGGTTATTGATTTATAACTATTTAATTTTGTTCATCTAGAGTTTTATGGTGAGAAATGGTATCATCTTTACAATAAATATTTGTTCATCCAAACTCATGTAAAAAAATTTACACTTCAATTGGTAACATTATTATATATATTAAATTTTATCTTTCATATCCTCTTTTTATGGAAAAACATCCACTCTTATGTAATAGCCATTAAATATACACTGAGAGACAATTTTCATAATTTTTCATCATTTTATTTTGAAATAATATGGATAAAAATTTGAACAATATCATTGTGTTTATTTGGGTTCCAAAATTTAATTATAATTGGAAAATATGTATTGAAATTTGGAAATAGTTCACGTTAATAAAAATGTCCTTTAAAAAATAATGTCTCCAAAATAAAATATTTCATATTATATCATTGTTGATTATGTCATTGAATACACACTTTATCGGTGTGTTTGTTTAGTTAAATTATGGATTGGAAAGGATATTAATTCCTTGAATTAGGTTAGACACATTCGAGGTTCTCAAGATCCACTTCGCAAAAAATATAGTTATTTTTAATCTTGGAAATGTATTTTTTTCATATAATCTCCAATATTTTTAACAATGATTTTAAAATCAATTAATTCATTTCCAAAACCAGATTCTTCACACTCATTATATGCCTCTCATGGAATTTTTCTTTCAATTATTCCAACATAATTATCTTCCAAGTAAATTTTCTTTCCGAATTTCATTCCATTTAGTAAGTGATACTTTATAGTATTCATTTTTAGAAATTGAATTCCACTTCATTTTTCCACTCACCCAAAAATGTTTCATCAATATTAAACATTTTTTGGATAATATTTTCATTTTGTATTGCTTCTTTTAATGTTTTTTATTTTTTATTTTATTTTCAATTTGTGAGATAATTTCAATTTGTTTTCTAACTTATATAATCATAATATCAGTTTGTATAAAAATAATCATTTTTTGGATTATGATATCAAATTTCAGGAATGGGTGTTTTAAAAAAAATTTCTTACTATAATCCTCGAGTTATTTATATTCATTAAAATCATAGGAGAAGTTACCTTCAAAATGAATTTCTATTGTTTGATTTTCTAAAAGACTATATATTAGATATTAATATCCAATAAATTAAAAACATAATTAAAATAAGATAGTTTAACTCCTTATAAATGGTCCCAAAATGAAGATGATGATTAATTTATAAGACCACATTCAATAAATAACCCCTACAAAAATCAATACAATGGCGTCATTGAGGTAGTATTGTGAGGAGGATGTATCCTAGGTTTAATTGATCATGATGGTTTTTTTTGTTAATTTTAAAACCCTACAAGGGTATTTGAAAATAGTTGAACTAAGTTAAATTGAACTAAACAATATTAGGAATAAAAATAATTATTATAACTAATATGATACATAAAATACTGATGGAAATATATTAACTACAGATAGAAACATCAGACTAATTTTTCTCTTTCGAAACTCCATTTAACATTGATAAAAAATTAATTTACTAATAATATTTCTCAATTTATATTTCAATACCAAAAATAATTCATCAAAATCATATAGAAACCATTTTGAAAAGTAAAATTTCGATGTTGATCCCGTTATGAATGTTACTCAATCACCTGAAGACCTCTAAGAAATCAAAATAGAATAAAATCACTCTTCTAAAAGGAGTGACCATTCTAATGAAATTTACCTAATGAGAGAAACCAAATTCAATTAATAAAGTGGATATAAGTCAAGAAAACATTAGAAAAAAATATTTTCATGGAACAAAATGGAAATCTAAAATTGTTAAAAACACATTCTAGTGAAATACAAAGGATAAATATAAAAACTCATACATAAAATAGAAGAGTATCCTCTTTATTCTAAAATACCTGAACTCCAGGGGTTTATTCATTCATGTATTGAATAATTGGTGAAGTTTTACTCTTAACCATCAAATAACTTCTATAATAGCCCACAAAATTTCCCCCACCATCATTTTAAATGAAAAATAGTCATAAATATATATGAAACGGTTTTGGCAATGATGTTGTCTCGTTTATAAAATCTAAATGTATTTAATATTAATTCATATTTCATGGATGAATAATAAAAAGTAACTTTGTAAATACTTTCATACATAGGTCAAATTCTCCCAAACTTGTTTTTGTATCCATTAAAGACATGGTTAAAGAGATATTAATGATTTATTAAAAAGTGCTTTCCTAAAAAACTTAGTTTTCATATTCTTTTTATTTCATGCACCAATATACCACATTAATGAAGTAATATGAACACCAAAAAAATGGGGTGAGGAAAATATTATTACTCATTTTATTAAATATATAATCACATAATTTTTATTTTTTTGAGCCTTCTTATATCCCTTTTAATAATGATTTATCAATTCTTACGGAAAAAACTAATTTCTAAATTTGATGATTTTAAGGGGGTCAAAATTGTTTCTTCAGAATGTGGTATATGTGGGTTAAATTAATGCATGAGAAAATTATTTATAAATATAATGATTTATATAATTGGATCAATAATTAAAAATTCATTCCCAGAATATAAAATTGATGATAATGTTTTAAAATTCAAGAATTATGGAATTTTAAAAACTAAGCTAAAAAATCTCCAATATTCTAAAATTTATACAATTTCACATAAAATAAGAATTTATTTTTTATTAAATAAATTAAATACACATGAAAATAATGTAAATATTATTTCTTTCACATCGTGATACATATCCTGCAATATCCCTCTATATGTTATCTCATAGGAAGTTTTTCATCAAATCATTATACATATTAATGCCCCCACGTGAACATACAAGGACTATATATGTGTATCATCAAAAGTTTTACTATTTAGTTTTTTAATTTATAGGATACAAATCTAGGTTCAAAAAATATAACACCATAAATTAGAATATTAAACTCCAAAATATTTTAAACATTTTTTATAGTTCTCCATCATTATTTTTATCCTCCTTAGTCCTCCCAAGAATAGATAGTTGAGATTTAATTTGATAAAAGTAAAATAATGTTAATTTTTTACCTATTCCAATACATTTATATCAATATTGATTGGATCCATTTAAATTATCATAATTAATTATGTTAATGGATCATTTAATCCTAGAACATCATCCACATTATTTTCCTTCACAAGATTATAATTGATTAAAAACCCATAATCCTTGATCATATCATTCGAACATTACTATGAAATATTAATAAAATTTTATATTAATATATATTTTAGGTTTTATGAACTATATATAAGACACACTTCAGCCTATAGAGATAATTTCACAATGTTTTTAGGGTGACGATCACTACCACAGATTTTAGATCTTGTGTTTTTTAGATCTACTAATGGATCATTACTCGGTGAGATGAACATATTATCATTTCTTCATCTCAAAATAGAACACAGTCCTAATAATTTTTTATAAACATATTTATATATAAAATATCCTTCCCCACGGGGGGGGGGGGGGGTAATGAGAGAATAAGTGTTGTTATTATAATATTTTTTAACTCATTAATTATTCCCTAAAATTTTTAATTCATGATAATATTAACCCCATTCTAATTTATCATTGTTATTGAGTTTTATAGTAATTATAAATTTCTATAATTTAATTATAATATTCAAATCATATATGTAATATATGGATTTAAGTTATATAGATTAGCCTAGGTCATTCTTCAATTTCCTATATTTTTGAATTATAGAAGGATATCCAATTACATTTGCTAACATGAACCAAAAATGTTACCAACATACTATATAAGTTAGATTCACTACACCACCACATGTTTTGGTGAAATACTATGCCATTATATGAGGAACACATTCTATAAATATTATAATTCCATTAAGGATGGTCTTTTATTTACCTCTTATCAATTTACCTAGATTCATTATTTATTCGGTTATAAAATATAACATTTAGATAATGAGTCAGAATGAGACAATTCCTCCCTCTTGCACTTTTATGAAATAAGAGTGGGAGTTGGGATAAAGAGGATGATTTAAATCTCTTCAAAATTTTCCTTGGGTCTATTTAATGAAATCCAATTCATGCATTGAATAGAATAAAATTCCTCTAAACGGAGTATAATAATTATTTCTTAAAATATCAACCACAAATTTATAAATATTATGAGTTTTATTCATATGATATATTAATATCCACAATTTCTATATTCATTGATATATATACATTATTTTTTTAAAAGGGTGGTTGATTAGTTCGAGTAAATTTGTTTGATATAGAAAAATGTATGTAACAGTAGATGGTAAGTCATTCTTTAAATATTTTATTATGGTTATAATTATTTACTTCCATATAAAAAGTCATGTGGATTATAATTTTCAATATATTATGTACATAAATTTCAATCCATGAACAATTAAGTGAAAACAATTAAGTGGTATATAATCCTTAACCTATGAGTTTCTAGGTTTTAGTCCATTTTATCCATGACCTTTTTAAAAACATAATATTTTAGGGACATTTATATTTCTTGCTAAATTTTTATAAAAAAACATTATGTAAAATTTTATTATCCCAAGTAGTGTCAATATGTGGGTTATGTAGGGCCTTTTTGTTTTTCATGAGGCTACAATCGTGTCCAACTCAATTCACTATTTATTTGTTATTAACACTAGGTACATATGTTCCCGATATACATGCAATTATATTATATAGAATAGGATTTATTTTATGAGAAACAATATACTCAATAAATTATAATAATTATCAAAAAAATTATATCCTTAGTATTATCCTTAAGGCTTCCACTACGGTAATCTAATCCTAATCCCCAATAATAACTTTAATTTTATCTAATTATATCATTGATAGGCCATATAATTTATAAATGATATTTTATTATTCATTATATAAGGATTCGCATAATAAATACCAAAAATATAATGAGGCATAGTTTAATAGGTCAATTTGGTATATATCACAATAACATACATCAAAATTAAAAACACATAAATTAATACTCCATAAGATCATCATTAATTACCTTTATCTTCTAAAAAGTAATGAGGTAATCTAGTGATGTACATAACAAATTGGTGATCAACCAAGACAAGTATGGTAATAATAAATGCATATAATTTTGGAAGTAATACATGTATTTAAATATTCATGTCCCCATTAAAAAAAATGAGTGAGAATCATTAATCAGGTCATTGATGAATTATATAAGATAATAACATATATTAAACATATGAATATATAGACAAAATAATTCAATACATAATAATTATATGATGAGGATAAAATACAATACATCATAACAAATTGGGTAATGTATAGGATCCCATGCACCATACATGGTATCAGAATAGATAAAAACATAACCAAATGCATTGGAGGGTTATATAATGTCAGGACCACTTGTCACATTCCTTGGATTTATATGAATATGTTTCCCACATAGATCACTAAACATAATACTTAAATGAAGATATATTAATATGATTATTTATGATTTTGGGTTTTATACATTAAACATAGAAATATATGAAGGAATGACACATATTGGTGAATATAGTTATGTTGAAATGAGGACGTTTATTCACTATAAAATATCTTCCATGTAAAAGGAAAAGAAATTTTTTGAAGTATAAAGAGTGTCTATAAATACTAATGAAATCAATTAATTAATGTTTAAGGTGGTATCCTATGATGATTAAATACTAACTATATTAAAATGTATTTTTGAAAACACATACTAATATGAATAGTATGAAATCAAATGGAATATGACAACGAATGTTCCTGAATAATTTGGAGGAAGAGAGAGTCCCTTACTACGAGAGAGTGCTGGTAAAATATTTTTAAAATCTTATTATGAGGTGGTAATAACCTTTGGACGGATATATAGTTGCATTGATATGGTAAAATCATGTCATAAGGTTATTGAGTAATGAGTAATGAAAATATGGCATAGTTTTTAATAAAAAAGAGGGACAATTATTTCTTATTATATAATCATTAGGTCAGGACCATATATAGTAAATTTATCAAAACCATAAAATAGCCTATGATTTGTTTCCTATGGGATCTACAAAATAGAAGTGGATTTAATTATTTAATATTTCTATGAATAGAAATCAATGAAATAGTACCCTTTTTTATGTTGATGAGAGACATGTTTAGAATGAATTGATTTTAAAACCATGAATTATAATAGAAGACTTATAGGATTAATTTAGGGATTAAAAAATTAGTAAATTAACTTATAAACATATTTTTAAATGAAAACCATAATTTTAATTATATTTAATGTTTATAGTATTTATTATATAACTTTTAGGAATTTATGTAGTGATAATAAATTCTATATAATAATACAATATTTAATTTTTACACACAAAAATGATTATCTCTGAAAATTTTAGAAAATTAGACATTTGATAAGTTATAAAGAACAATTTATTGATAAATATATATTAATTATATAAAAATAATTCAATGGAAATGATAATTTCAACATTCAAATTATTTATATCCATGTAATGAAAAATATTTAAATAAAAAATAATTTATTTCAAATATTATTTATTTCATTAAAAATTGTGTTCTGATTAAAACCATTTATTTTCTAGGAAATAAAATTCAGATTCACTATATCCAATTTAAATGAATATAAATATTTTTTATTTAACCATTATAATGTAATGAAATATAATTATAATCATTATATTATTAAAAATTTACAAATTCAGACTATCATGGTCATGATACATCTCCCTTTATTACACTATTGAATGACATACGATTAAGGTCTTTGATTGTGAGGTTTTCTTTTGGCGGTTAAGAAAACACGGTTTCAGATGTGATGTTAATGATATTTAACATACCTAATAATGGTTGAAATCATTATTTAGTTATTACATATCATGTTTTTATCAGAAATGAGAAAAAAATATAGGGATTCTATATTCAAATAATGATATAATAAATTGGATTCAAATGGTAAAATCCTACTAGTCTCTTCCTTTTTTGATTTCAATCGTACTCTTCATAAATATATTTATATACTAATCATTAAATCACATAATAATGGCTATACCATCAATGAATCTAATTATAAAAGGTATTTTGAATAATAATATATACATATTTTAATAATACAAATGCTAATGTTAGTCCCATGTTTTTTATTATTTCATATCTTAATAAGGAATTTTCTCATTTAAAACGGAAGTACATTTATAAATATTTGATCCCTTCGAGAAACACTACTTGGAAAATATTTTTGTTCACAAACATTCCATAAAACCATATGTTGAAGGATACCCCCAACTAATTTTGGTATTCAAATTATTATGAAAATAACAAAATATTGGATTACTACTCCATATAAGATAATGAATAATTAAATATTAAAGATTAATGAACCAACTATAGATGCTGATGAGTGGGGAATAAAAATTAGAAATCATATATCTATATAAAAACTCTATAATCATCAATTTACATAAATATATTCACATTAACCCTTTTGAATATAAATTAGATTAAAATAGAATAGAAAATAATGTTCTATTACCTAATTAATACAATTAAAATTATTAGAATTCAAATCCAAATATGAGGTTTTGGAAAATATATTAAAATAACATTGAATTATGAAGTAAATACATATAATAGTTTTTCATTAAAAACCCAAATTATATTCTCATTAAAACTGATGGAACATAATGTGATATATAACCAACTCAATTAGCATATTAAAAATGGTTTCAAGTACATCATATCACAAATTTCAAATGAACGTAGTCTAAATGTCATGTAAACACATTCAAAATCATGGAATCTTGAAATTCATAAATAATATTATATTTTATAAAACAATTTCTAAACCAAATTTATAAATGCAAAAACTATTACACCAAAAAATGAATTCTAAATCATAAGCACTCCAAAATAATCCCACATAGACCCTCTATATTATGGATCACTGGTAATTAAACTTCATCATTTTCATCATAGAACACCTCACATGTTACCCAAAAATAAATTAATAATATGATTAGATAACAGAAAATGTTATATATAAATTTTTTATAGAACAATAATATTTGATAATATTAATCATTACTATAATATAACTACCATTTATAAATTACCATAATTTCATGGTTATATTAACTTATATAAAATAATATTATAATGAAAAAACCCCAAAAATTTTATTTCAATGTTAATTTATTTTTATAGGATCATATAATATTATGAACTAATATATTTTTATCTAGTTATTATGCCCATGATTATTTTAGAAATCAGATATACTATTAATTGAAACCGCAATATGCATTTGTCCAAAAACATCATTCAAATTATTATGTCTAGTACATCATATAATCAATTTCAAAACACATTTCCAATTATGATCCTTATTAATGTATATAAAATAACAAAATAAACACTTTCCAAATAGTTTTTCCACCTAAAATTAAAAACATTACCATGACTTAATAAAATTATTATAACCAAATAATATATATAAGTCTATATTTAATACAACCAAAAAAGGAAATAATATTTTTATTTTTATTTAATGAGAGATCTAAAAATAATTCAACTAGTAGATTCAAAATTTATAAAAGACACTCACACATCCGTGAGTTTCTCTTAACCCATAATAAGTGACAAATAATCAATGTGATATTATCTATATTACATTGAAATGGTAAAAATGTACTCATGAATTTTTAATATTTTTTAAATTATTCCATTAACACATATATTTAAAAAATAAAAAATAAAAATATATTGAGCTGAAAACCCACAATATAATAAATATGGAAAGAAATTAGAATTTTTTAAATTAAACAACATTGTATGTAAAATTTTTCATTGAAAAAAATCCCCATCAAACATTATAGTCCAAAAAATGTTAAAATAAATCCCTATAGACACAAAAATCCTACAAAATGATGAATTTTGGGTTTAAAACCCCATATTATGTATATTACACAAAATAACGATGTCTAAAATAAACCAATAGAATATTTATAATATAATCTTTTAGTAAAAATTCCCAATGGATGAAATCGAGAAAACATAAACTATAGAATTTCACAGATAATTATATATGTATACTATAATATAACATTTCAAAACAGGATATTAAATTTTTGAAAAATATATGTATAAACTTGAAATACCTTTTATTGACGTAGTTATACCCAGTAACTACTAAAATCATTTCTTGAGAATACAATACAACATGTCTGAAATTTTTTTATTAATGAGTATATCCCCCGATATATTTAGTGTAGTAATTATTATTGAATAGGAGACACAAAAATATAGGGTTAATCATAGTTGTTCAATACACAATATTAAAAACATCATCCAAAATTCGAAATTCTTTTAAAACAAATTATAATAAAATTTAAAACTATTGGATAAATTTATATTGGTCAATATAATGACATATAAATATATGAAACATGAATATAATTGATTATTTTTTAGATGTTTAAGGAATTAAATCAAAAATAATAATAATAATAAATAAATAATAAATATTTAAAGAATTATTCCATGATCATTTTCTAATAACAATTTATTATTTTTAATATTTAAATACAAATAATCCTAATCAAACTATGTTATTAAGAATGAAGCCACCAAAACATATTTTCACTAATGACTAATTACCTGAATAAATAAGCTATATATAATAAACACTTAATTTATGTTAAGGCATAAAATTTTGATTTTATAAAACATTTTAAAATTAATTAAAAATATTATAATTGATAATTTTTGTTAATATATATATATTTTATTTATTAATTTTTTTTCATAAATAAAAAAATAAATTAAATTGTGAATTTTATACTCACCACTATGTAAATTTCAGATAAACTCAAATCATTAAATAAATTTTTGGAAAAAAGCATTATACCAAAAAATAATTTGATAACAATTTCTAAATATAAATTCATAGAAATAATTTATTAATATTTATTTATATAACATATTTATTTACTCTTAAATTGATGTAGTCTCCTAACCATGTTACAAAATATTGTACCATATAAACCCACATACTTTGACAATTAAAATTTAAATAATGTCATACCAATATGTGTAATTCCAATGATACAATACCATGTGGATAATATGAAAAATATAACTCAAAAGAAAATAATAGGTTTTGTTAATAAAACACACATCCCTGATTCCTGTTAAAATTGTACAATATTTATTAAAATTTTAACCCTTGATGATATAATTAAGATACTCATATCCCTTATTTTACTACATAAACTCTTTTTTATCAATATCCCCCAATTATGATTCACTATTTTAAATTCATGTCCCTTGAAATTTAAAATAATTTTTTTCAAACAAATGTTTTTTTCCATAAATATTATAATTCATCTACAATCACTTTTTCCTTGTAATATTTATAGATATCCTTGAACCCCCTCACCCATTATGCAAGAGGATTTATACTAAAATATAGGTGGATTGTTGGAATCAGTTTTAGGTTGTACACATAATATATTGAATAATAACTGATAAATATCTAAACATGTAAAAATATACAATATGATTATCTAAAAACCTATGAATATACCATATGTAATGAATAAATGCATAAAAACATAAACGAACTGAAATGACTTGAATTTTTATAAATAAAATTCAACTTTATATTAAATTAAATGTATTATAATTTAATATGGTTATAGAGAACACATGAATTTATTTAATTTTATTATATCCTATCATACTTATAAGACTATTAAGAATCATTACCATTCATAATATAGTTGTAGAAAAGTGATCCCATGGGTAGTATAAACATAGGGTTCAAACAAGTCCTATTTACATGGACAAAGGAAGTGATCACCTCAACTAGTAGAATCATACTATATGAAGCATATTTCTCTAAGCTCATGAGAGAGATAGAATCAATAGGATTTGACCTTGACCCATCCCACGCTAAGATCCAATAGCTGAGGCATGAGTGAAACCATTTCAGTGATAAGATCAAGATCATCGAGATCACGACCCAAACCATTTACGCCATATCATCCCATAAAAATTTCATCATCGTGCACCTTACACATAGGGAGTTAGTTTTTTTAATAGGATATATATCAATACAATCATAATATTAATAGGTATATTGTATTTTTTAGAAGACAATGTTCATATTTTACTCTAATTATTACTTTACGATTAATATTTTTTTTTCAATAAAACACAAAATTTATTTTTAATTGGTTATAAATTCCAATTAAGACTTATATTTTGATGAATTAATGTAATTTTGAAATAAATAAAATTTTCAAAAAATTTATTATAAAATATTTTTTATTAAATATAAATTATCATATATTTTTTATAAATTCAAAAGTAATTTTTAAAGGGCTTCAAAAACTGTAATAGTAAAAAACCAGCATTTGAAAAAAATGGGGGATTATTGTTATAAATTTCAAAATTCACATATTTATAAAATTATTTTTTTAAAATTAAGATTATTTTGTGGATCATAACTTTAGAATAATCCAATAGTTACTTTTTTTGTGGACATATATATTTTCATATTAAAATTAAATTCTGTATAAATATATTGTGGGTATTATGACATCATAATGACCCTATGGTGATTTAAAAAAATAAAGGGTATATAAGAAAAATTATTTTCTAACCATTAATATAATGTGATTTTATTTTTATTTTATTAATTTTATAAAACTATAATGAATCCTATAAAACCATTTATATGTTTTATTGTTTTAAAATCATTAATTTAAGAGTATGACTCACTTACGCATAATAAAGGGTATTATTCCATTTGGTTCAAACCTTTAAATTATTTAATTTTGAAATCCAACACCCTATGGTAGAAAAATTGTAAAAATCAATTTTATGGTTTATTGTTTTGGTTATTTTATTACATAGTGTCCAAAACCAAGGTTTGGGATGTGATAAACAATTCGTCATTCAATTCCAATAAAATCCCACCCAATATCCCAATATCCATCTCTAAAAATCCTTTTATAATGTACATTATCTTCTCTAACCTCTCTATAGTCCTAAAAAGGTTCCCCCAAGATCTCAATAATTACCTACCAAGCATTTGGAGACATATTATTATTGTTTAATATTATTTGGATATATTATTTCCATGTCCCTATTGTTGTAAATTTTCTCTCCAACATATTAGAAACAAATTTTTCTCTAATCAACTAGGTTTATAAATTTTTTATGTGACACCATTATGGTGTCAAAATTGCAGCACAATTTTCCCTGCCAAACAATTTGGTATTGAATAACCATACCCATTTTTTAATTAGGGTACTCATAATTAAGCACTTATACCTACTTATTGGGGGCATACATGTATTTATCCCACACTCAATTATCATGGAATAAAATTGGATGATATATGATTCCATTTTTTATGATCTATGTGGCACACATAAGAATAAGAATGTAATGAATGTGATTGGTTCACCCAAAATTATATATCACTCCATTGTATTTTATAATATTTTGTCTCATTAGACATAATTGAGGTAAATGTTTTAAACCTGAATCATTTATGGTACTTTTTTTAAAATTATTTATTGGTAGTTATCCTTGACCTACTTTCATGATGTAGTGTTTTATGTTTTTTCCACGTCTTCCTTGTTGATTTTATGTTATCATTCTATATCATGTCTAACTATTCAAGATTACAATTATCACAACTTTTATTACCCATTGATATGAATATAGTATAACATGCACTAGTTTATTAGTGTTATTCCATTTCTATTCCTTTACTGGGATTTATAACTCTCCCACTTTTTATGTTTGTTCCTAGGTTATCCAGTGTGGTTTTATATATGAGCATGTTAAGAATTTTTTCAATAAACATGATGTATTTATTATTTTATGTTTTTCTAGAATTTACATGATTAAAAAAGAAAATATTTTTTTTATCTTATAGGTTTTATTATGTTTAAATTCTTGTATTAAATAGATAAATAATTTTAAATATATAGCGAGGTTGTTATAGTCTTATGGAAGTGAAAGTGTATTTATTTTGTGGCGTATGATTAGAAATATTTTGTTAAAGACTTAGTGATAAGACCATGTATAAGAAAAATGCCTAAATTATAATAAATTTTTAGTATGTTTTTTAGGAATAAAATTGATACTCGTATATATACTACAATGGGATGTGGCTCTGGAATAGAATTGCATATGGGTAACACCAAAATACACCATGTTGATCTAGACTTGATTAGGGACTGGTGCACAATAATGGGACATTACACACACCTAGTTTCACACTATTAGGGAATATTATTGGGTAAATTCATAACCCCATTATGAACCATTATTAAGGGAAAAATATCGATATGAATAAATGGGAGGCAATAAAACATATATATCATATATTGATGTCGATAAATTGCAATGCAAAGGAAATTCAAGAAATTTATAAATATGTTTTTAATGCCATTGAATTTACTTATATATGTTTAGTAGTTTAAAAATACTCATCCCTAATTGTAACATTATTCTACATAGTGGTCATAAATATGAGGTCTCCGGAAAAAAATCAATGTTGCATAAAATTTGATCACTCCCCCAATGAGAATCCTAACCTGATGTGAGTGGGAAACACAAATATTATGACAATACTATTTAATCTAACCCATGTTATAAATAGAATCTTGGATCAAGAAGACATTACAAATCCCAATAAGAATTAATAATCATGAATTGAGTGATTTATGTGACAATGAACTCCATTAATCAATGGATTAGTCGATCCCTTAGTTATTGAAAAATAGATCAAATCAATTGAGAAGAACCTTCACATAATTCAATGATCATAGAAAGAGAAGGTTCTTCTATATTTTTTTCTCATTTAAGGATATGTTTATAATTTCTAGGATGGATCAGGAATAAAATTCTTGATGAATAAATTGATGTTATAGAGTGGAAGGACATACAAAAAAATGCTAATTATTTTCATCACACACTATAACATAAAATTTAATTTTATTCCGTTCCCTCAAATAAAAATATGATCAATATATTAGAAAATATAAAGGAAACCCAACAATACTTGCAAAAAATACATCTTACATTTTCATTATACCTGAATGAATGTTTGAGCTTGTATTTACTTAGATAAAACATAGTATTGGAAAATTTTTATGCATCCAGTAAATTGATAGCTATGAAGAATTTTTTATTATATTCCCTTAAAATTGAGATAGATATCTGTTAATATCAAGGTAATCATGAGGATAATAAGTAGAAGTGGAGATTAATTCTGGTGTCCTAATACAAAAATCTAATATTTCCATGATATTTTAACATGCTATTTATTAATGTTGCTGAAAGAGCACGATTAAAGATAGGTGGGATGATAGGGTCTTTTAGGACCTTACATGTAAGAAAAATGATATGGAAGACCCTATCCTAATGTAGGAGTGTATTTATCAGGAAAGAGAGATAGTGAAATGGCTTCATGAAGGGGGAAAAAACTCAGCGTTTTTCCATTCACGGATAAAAGTGTAAAAGAGGATGATTAAATAGAATATTCTTCTTGAAGATGGTTCGTTCTCTGGAGATAGAGATGTGTTTGCGTATGTGGATTTTTCCTTCATACAAAATGTAAATTCTACTCCTAATATGAATATAGTGAATGTTTATCCAATTTGGAAAGTCTAATTGCCTGAGGAGATTCCTAATATGATGTCTAGCCTTGACAATAAATTACTACATGCTATTCAGGATAAAGAGGATATCCATGATTTTATGATGAATCATAACTCGAAGATTGATCAAGGTCATGATGGTTTTCTAGGGTAATTTTTAGTGGGGCCATGAGACATTGTTAAAGCTAATATTATTTTGGCTATTCGAGACTTCTTTTGGGGTGGTTATTTTCCAAGGGTGGCTACTGCTATGACACTGGTTATGCTTCCCGAGGTTAAAAATTTGTCTTTTATCTATGACTATATTATGTGGAGTATGTGTAATTTCCATTATAAAATCTTCTCACGTATCATCATTTCACACCCGTCCTTTCACTTTTCATGTCGGGTTTCCATAGAGAAACACAGTTTTTTAAAGGTCGTTCTATCTAAAGAGTGGTTTCCTTAGCTCATGAGACGATCTGAGATATCATCTTTAAATCCTATGGTTAAAATATGGATTTGAATTTTGATATGAATATAAAATTATGATAGTATATAATGGGGGTTTATCATTAAGGTTCATAATGGTATGGGGTTATCTATATGGGATATTGATATCCGATTTAGATGTTTCAGATCCTCATAGATGATGGTTTCCAACATGGAAAAACACAATGATTTTTCAAGGAAACTCATGGTATCAAACAAGGGGACCTTATTTCTCTAACCCTATTTATTCTCATGCATGATACTCCTAGCCACATTGTCAATAAGATATTTTCCATGGGTGAACATATTACTTATCGAAGGAAAATTGACCAACCATCGATCTCCCACTTCATGTTTGATGATGATACTATCAATTTCATTAATGCTAGTGTTAGATCTACTAGATGGCATATAAAATTTTTGGATGAATAGAGCATCTCGAGTGGTCAAATTATCAACAGGTGAAAGTGAAATTTGTATATCTCTAACAAATGTGGGGACAAGCAAGCCTTATCCCTATCTAGATTTATGAACATGAAGAAAGGTTCTTTTACCTTGGATTGTATAATATTTCTTATCTCCCTTGGCCAAATCCAAATCAAATATCTTTATGGAATCATTAATAGAGTCATGAGTCTTGTTATTTACTGGAAAATAGATTTCAATCTTCTGGTTGTAGGATTACATTATTCAATAGTGTGTTAATGGCTATTCTGATATGTGTTCTCTTGGTTAGTGATATTCCAAAGGGGGATATCACTACTATTGACAAAATCATGGTAGTAATCTTATGGGATAAATATCTTGAGGGAAAATTTCATTGGACTTTGTGGGATATATTTTCTTGACTGGTTCAAGAGGGTGGGATTAATGATGGAATTATATGCGATACAATTCACTGCATGCATTCTAAGCATGCTTAGGAGGTGGTGGAATGGTGCACACTTTGAGGAAGAATTATGTTATTACAAGGAGGAGTCTCTGTGGAAGAGTGTAGACCACCATCGATGCTCTGGTACTTAATCTAGAGTATTGTCCCTATCAACCATCATTATTCATGGTGGATTATTGGGAGGGGGTATATTTCATTTCTAAAATATAATTGGATAGGGTGGGTTATTTGTTTCTCGAGCTACCCAGTTCTTATGATTTCTTTTAGAGAGGCCAATAATGTACCTGATTTTATCAGTTTTGTAATAGATGGGGGTCAAAGACAGATTTTTGACTTTATAGTTTTGAATCTAGATCTATAAAATTATGTGTTCACTACTTCAAATTCTGTTATTTTTTCCACTAAGGAGTTTGTAAAAAGTTATACTCCTCTGTAGAAAAATTATATTTGGAATAATGTGGTCTGGTGTAATAGTATTCCCAATAAATTACAATTTCCTTATATAAAGAATTAAAAACTATGCTATTCCCATGGTTGATAAAGTGAAAAAGAGGGGCATCAAACTCATTTCAAAATCCCACTACTGCAATATGAAAAAAGAGGAGGATTCCATTATTCATTTCTTTGAGATTGAAAGGAACATGTCCATTTGGAGTTTCATTATAGAATTCACAAATTTCATAGGCTCATATTTTATGGAAACATCATTTCTGGGTAAATGGTTTCATAGTTTAAATGGTGCTGGTCCAAAAATTAAATCCAGATCTGCGATTCAAAGTGCACGATGTTGGTGTATATAGAAGACAAGAAACAAGGATCTCATTGAAGGTATTCATTATATAGAAAGAACTATTTTCAAGAAGAAAATATGTTTACTGGTTGATCTGGTACATTACTCTAATATTTTGAGTGATACCCCCTCTTTGAGGAACATGCTGGAATATGATTCGTTATTGCTTCCTTCAGATCATCTGATAAGGTTGAATTAGGTTTGCAGGTTACATCAAAACATGGGTCATAATATTAACATATATAGTTCATGCCTTGGTGGGATCATTCGTGGTGGTGGAGTTATGAATGAAATTAGTGGAAGTACCCTTATTTATTTTTCTCAATTTTATGGTAGGAGGAGTTTTTTCTAGGAATAGACAGAGGCTATGCATAATGGTATCATTTTATATTCTCAGAAGAATCTATCTATTAGTAAACTTGAAACTGATTCCAAGATCATCTATGACTCGATGAATGGAATGGTTTCCCCTCTATGGTCGATTACATATATTTTCCAGAAGTGTTGAGGCATGCTCAATAACAACAACACCCAGTTTATTCAAACATGGTGTGAAGGAAATAAGGTAAAAGATTATCTAGATTCCATGGTGGTGGTTGATCATGTTACTAACATAAATTGATTATCTAGTTCTCGTCAAATGAATCAGGAATGGGTTAACTAGATTAGGTCAGTATAACATGACATCTATTATTTCCAACCTCCTTGAAATTTACTTGTCTAGCCTTGAATTGCCTTTTTGACGTGGGTTTCTTCCACTAATAATATGAAAAATGCAGTGTTGGATTGACTAGTGGTGCATAAAGAAGGATCCCATAATTTTCCTATGGGAGATGAGAAAAAGATTTTAGTGTGGTGAGTGAGGGAAACTATCTTATGATTCTTGACCAAGGAAACCCACTAATTCATTCGAGGAGAGGAATTATTTGATCAACCATTAGAGAATTATTTAGTTCATCAATCATTGGGAACCCAAGCACTTTTCAAACCAATTCAGTAAGCCAAGGGGTTTCCTAGACAACCAATAACCTCCAAGGAAGAAATCTTGATCTTTTTATATCAATACTGATGAGGTGGAATCTTATAACAAATAGGTGAATTGTATTCATGTTATTCATTCATGAAGTGAGAACATAATTCTAGAATATTTTTCTACCAATTCATTTATATCATGAATGTTTGGTGGAACTATTCATCCCTCACCACCAATCATGAAAGTGGAGTTATCAATGAAAATTTAAAATGTGTAAATTATTGAATCCCATATATATAACTCATCCCCTCTCAAATATTGGGGATTGAACTTCCAAGATCACCTTTACAAAGTCCATTTTTTTTAATTTAATAAAATTTTGGGTTAGTATTGGAATTCTATATATAGAGCCAACATTAATTCCCATGAAAACATAATCTCTCTCAGTATCATGGATCGACCCCCGATTCTATTGAAGTGAATGGAGGAGGATGAATATTCTTTAGAAGAAAAATATCAACAATGGATAATATTTCTATACTATCAATTCTATATTTCACAAATAAATTACTCTAATCATATATTAATCCTTGAATACATGTCCATTATAAGGCAATACTTTTTGGTGTTTTTAATGGATTATATGTTATTCCTTCGAGTTGAGAGGATGAATTTTAAATCAATCTTATAACATCAGTGATGTAATTATCCAAAAATCCATATATAATGGCAATTGTTGATCATGAGGATATAAAGAGAAAACAAGAAGAGAATTTGGATAATGATTTCATACATCCAACTACACCATCTTGGGTTGAAATTCACCTCTTCTTCAAGAAGAGAGATGGGTAAATGTGCCTTTTAATTTATCTTCATGTGATCAACAAGATCATGATAAAGAACAAGTATCAAATGACATGTATTGATGAATTTTTCGACTGGCTATGTGGAGCATGATAATTATTCCAGATGGATCTATATTCACTATATTTTCTTGTCTTGGTGATTAAAGAGGATATCCCTAAGACTTCATTTCATACTAGGTGTGGGAACAATGATTTCATCGTAATTCCAATCAAAATAACTAATTCTGAATAAGTATTCAACGAATTTATCTATATAGTCTTTATAGATTATGGTAAAAATATGCTAGTCATTATAGATGATATTAAACTATTATCCAAAACTAAGGGGGTCATCAAGAGAATATATCAATAACACTAATGACCTTGGGAAAGGATAATATTCAAGAAAATTATTAAAATGTGGGTTCTGGTTGAAGGATGAATCACTCATGGTGTATATCTTCATATGAAATGTGATATCTATGGAACCTTCAAATATAGAAGAAATGTATTGGGCATAGTATGGCTCTGGGATTTCGTGTCATGTATTCCGAGTCGTGTGGAGCCTAGTGCCTTGGAGATACATGTAATGTATGGGTTCCCCTTCATCCCTTAAAAGGAGGATTATCTATAAAAAATAAAAAAACAAGGCCTTAGGACCAATCAGGCATCATCTGGTGTTTGATGAAGTGATATTTTCTTTGAAAATATCGAGATATTTTATCTTTGAGGAGAACTGTGAAATATATAATGTTCAAAAAATTATCAAGTATTCATTCACATAGAATTATATGAATATACACCAGTGAATATTTCCTAAGATAATCATGGAGTTTGACTAATCAATTAACTACCATCATGGGAATGTAAATAAATTTGAATATAGTCTATATAGAATGGTTCTAAAAATTTCATCATTGTTGACAATATATTGTAATCCAATCATCCATGATTTTAAAAGGATGAACATGGGAATCATAAAATAAGGATCATCATCAATTATTTCACAGAGGACTTCTCAACCATCCATTCTGGGGATGATAAAAGATTATCAAGGATATGACGTATGGATTAAAAATAAAGAAGTAACAATAAGAATGTTAAAATCCTAATAATTAAATTTTAACCAAGATGGTGTTTTATGATTTTGGTCACTACAATGTATACCATCAAATCAAGAGTTGAAGGAGTTGTGGATGATTCACAATGTTCAACAATATCTATCAATCTTGTAAGCACAATGATATATCATGATCTCTGAGGGGACTATTAGGGGGGTAATATGTAGGGGTATATCATGTAATTTAAATCACAATGACATTTATGTTCATAAGTGAAGGAGGAAAAGAAAAAATCTAATTAGACGATGTAATAATTATTCAAAAAAACATAGAATGGAAAAAATCACCATGTACTTTATCATTGGTCTTCTAAAGAGATAATGGGATAATAATGAATTATGAGTTTTGAAAGATCATATTATGAATACTACTATCTTCATTGTGATTATAGAGGACTTCTCACACTATCAACGTGAAACAATATAGATAAGAGAAGTTGTGAGGCTTCATGGAACACCAATGCAATTTTTATTTTATCATGGTCCAAAATTTACCACCATATTCTATAAGAGTGTCTAACACACTCTGTATACATATTTGATCATCATCATATCATTTCACCCACAAACTAATGGCCAATATGAGTGAACTATCCAGTCACATGAAGTAATATTGAAGGAGTTATCAATTAAATTCAAATTAGTATGCGTTCAAAATCATCATCTTGTTATGTTTTTTGGAAATTACAGTTTCCACTAAAGTTACCAAATTTCTATATATAAATATAATTATGGAAAATGTGATGAATACAAGAATAGTGGGATAATGTTTGGGAATGAAAATGACTAGGACCTAAAATAGTGTAGGAAATGGTTGAATAAATGGTTAAGACCATTCAACATTACATCCTGACTTCTTCACATAGACTTAAGAGCTATTTTGACAACCATCAATTAGACCTAGAGTTTGATGTTGGAGACATGGTATTCTTCCATATATCTCCATGAAATAACATCATGAAATTTGGGAAGAAGGGAAATCATAGTCGATGAAAAATATATCCTTTTGATAAGCTTGATCTTATTAGAGTGGTGGGTTATCGACTAGACCTACCAACTAATCTATCTCAAGAACATGTTGTAAGCTATTTATCACTCATGAAAAAGTACAAACCAAACACTTCAGACATACTCATTCTCGTGGTGGTACCACTATGGAATGATCTATCATACAAGGAGTAGTCGGTGACGATCTAAGATTATAGTGACAATATTTTATGGATTAAGAAATATATTCTAGTAAATGTTTTTTGGAGGAACCACATGCTTAGAGAACTAGGGTGATAATTAGAGGAAGTGATGAAATATAATTATGCTCAATTATTTTACTATGGGAAATAAAAAATTTATTTTGAAATTTATGAAGGGGAAAGATTGTAATGACCTGATGTTTAATAATAATAATTCTGCATTTACATTATTTAAATGTCTGGTTTTTTGATATGGTTATAAAATTCACATTCACATATATATTTTTTAATATATACTATAATATTACAAACACCATTAACAATAATTACCATTGACAATATATCCATTTAATCTTTATCCATTAATTAGTATAAATATTGGGGTTTAACAAATTGATTTTCCCCAAATGAATGAAGTAATCCCCTCATCCAGTAGAATAGTTCCCTATGAACCCCATTTATCATAGCTTCCAATGTAGATAATGCCACTATGAAATTTTCCTAAACAATTTGATGTTGAGATCTAACAAATTATGTATGAGAGAATCCTTTTATAGGTGAATTTTAAGATCATCGAGATCAAGGCCCAAACCATTAAAGATTATACATCCCATGAATGTCTAACCATCATGCACCTTACTCTTAGAGGGTTTGATTTTTTATTTAATTGGATGTGTTTTATGACCATAATAATATGAATATATATATATTATTTTCTATAAAATAGTATTCTTATTTTCTTCTAATTATTAATTTATAAATTTTTTGTATAAAATATTTCACAAATTCCATTTTTTGTTGGTAATAAATACCAATTTATAAGTTCATATTGATAGATTAATTGAATTTTAAAATAAATTATATTTTTCTATTTTTCTATTGTTAATTAATTTTTATTAAATATAAGTATCATATATTGATTATGGAGTCAAATGTAATTTTTATAAGGGTTTGAAAACATTTATTATCAGAAAACCACAAAAATTTCTGAATAAATGTCAATTATTATTTTCAAATACAACATTCACATATTTAGGAAATTATTTTTATAAAATAAATAATATTTTTAGAATTCTAATGTCTAAGTAATCCAATAGTGACTTTTTTCACGCACTCAAGTAAGTTATCATTTCCATCTCATCCTTTTTTGTATTTCTTCAGTATCTTATACATTTTATTTACAATTTATATTGTTGGAATATATTTTTTTCATTTTTATATTACTATCCACTTTTTGTCCAAATTTTTAGGGAACCCTTTATCTCATATGTAAATGTTTTATGAATTCTTTATGTGACATTGTTATGTTGCCGAAACACCACCGGGATTTTCCATGCCAATCAATTTTGTTGTGATTAACTATACCCATTTCTTATCAAGGTTGTTCTCCCTTTTGAACATAAACATATTAATTTGGGATATACATGTATCTATTAATCACTCCATGATCATGGAATATAATTTGTTGATAAATTATTCCATTATTTATGATATTTTTTCACACTTAATCATTAGAATGAAAACAATGTGATGTGTGCATCTGGAATTTTATAGTGCTATAATGCAGTGGGTAATGTTAAATTTCATGAGATACATGGTGGGATTGGGATTAAACCTAATTTCATTATGGTATATAGTCCATCATGATGTCTTGGTAGTTATCCTTGACCTCTGTTTTTGGTGAAATATATTATTTTGTTTCAATATTTCACATTTTTTCTTTATGTTCTCATACTATATCATGTATTATTATTCATGATGATGGTTCTCACCCATTTTATTCCCCATTAATATGCCAATTTCCCAATATATATTTTTTATTAATTTTATTCCATGTTTATTTCATTACAACGCTTTATAGATCACCTATTCCTTCTGGATGTTCCCAGGTTATCACACAGAGTTTTATGTAAGAGCATGTTATGGAATTATCAAATAATGATTATTTATTTCATATTTTTAGATTTTTTATAACGTACATACTTCCGAAAGAAACTATAGGTCATGATCTTATGGGTTGTATTATGTGAACATTTATGTATTTAATAAATAATTAATGTTCAGTAAAGAGTAGGTTTGTTATAAGAATGATTATAATGGAATATAAGAATCTAACAGAACACCTATATAATTTCATTCAAATGATATAAAAATAAAAAATGTTAAAATATGATTTCCAAATCCATAACTTAAATCCTCTTCGTCTCTAGACTAATAGAAAGTTATATCTCTCATTAATAAAACTATATCCTCTCTCCAACATATAATTAAATTAAATATGGGGAGCTTGATAATCCGATTACCATGGATTCCTAATAAGGGTTATAGTACAACTAAATAGTATATCATTAATGTGTACTCGTACCAAACCATTAAATAAAGTGTAAAATAAGTTGATAAGATAATCAGTATGTAAACATGAAATACATTATGTATAAAATCAAATAATATAACCACCATTGAAAATTTAGGAAACATTCACCCATATTCCTTGAATTCATTCAATTACATAGTGAAAACAAGCCCCATAAAACCGTTAATAGAATCTATATCGAACATATAAAAATATAGATATCGGGACTTTTCAAAATTTATATACTACTCTAGTGAACATCTCTCATAGTTGTTGTGTTTAATTGAGTTAGATAATGACATAATGAATCCAAATAAAACGCTTAGAACTCTTATGGAATGATGAAATATCTATCTATAATTTTGGAACACCCAAACATTGTCACCTTCGATGTATCATTACTGATATCATAGTTCATGTCTAAAGGCAACCATATCATATCAATGCCATTTCTAAATCTCCAATGCCATCGTATCCCTAAGTTAACTACCATAGGCCAGAACACATGGTCATAATACCCTTACATTTTTTTATAGAACATCATTATAATTGTATAATGTTATTCCCATTCCGTCTCTATGGCATATCCATATAATGAAGATCATGCTTTCTAATGTATCGACGAAATAGATCCAACCAGAAGGAAATATCTGATAACACGGTGGATCATACAATGGTAGATAATAAAATTTAATAATTAGTATTTAGTGTTTATATAAAAATATGTAGTATCATTTTCAAACATGGAATAACAATATTCATAAGAACTATCAGGAAATTAATAATATAAAATTCGTATCCTCAGATACACACATACTGTATGAGATTATCAAACACGATCTCATAGGATAAAATCACACATGATATGAATCTGTGAAACATGGGTTGATGGTCTACACATGCATACACATGTGGTCAATACATCGAACAAGGTCTCATAGATTACAAACTCGGGAATATTTTATCAATACATCCAATATTATCTAATATGTTCTACGTCTTTATATCAGAACAACACACCAAAAGGGGCCCATGTAATCTGAGTCACTAATTCTTGATAAACCCTTATCCATTATTGTCATACATCAGGCTAATACACTTGGATTCATCACTTCCCAGGGCACGTTGTTCGGTTATATTAGGTGTAGTCCAATTTATTAAGAATTTATAAGATACTAGTAGATTAATGATGAAATTCATGTAATTTATAAATTAATTATGAATTAAGGGTTAGTCCCAAAATGTGTCAAATCATATAGACAATTTCAATAACTATATATAATACCATAAGAACGGTAATATGGGAACACAAGCCTCATTCTATTTAAACACTCTACCATGTAATACCCAATTTATTTTTTGAGTTCATCTCGGACTATTCGGCCTATATAAATATCCATATGTTTATAACTAAGGGATTTTCATTAAAAAATAATTAAATGCAACTAAATTAAAATTAATTAAATTATTCTGAGAAACATCACTACCAAATTGGAAAAGTTCAATTTCTGAAAGTATAATCAAATATCACTACCTAGCCTGAACCATGATCAACCACACCTATAGGTACCATTACACATTATCCGTAATATACTAGTAAATATAACTATAACATTAAGAAATGTAAATTTTATATGCATATGAACCATTATAATAATTTAAAAAAGTTACATTATACAGAAATATTATCTTGAAATAGATTAATATCTACTCTTAGATCACACATGAATCCACTTAGCTGCAGGATATGATTGTTAACTCAACTAAATTTTACCACAATCCTTCAAAAAGATATGAAATCTACATAACTTAATCTAAACACCCTTTAACTACAATATTTCATCATTAAAGTATATCCCCATGTCTAGTTATTGAAAATAAACGTTGATCTCAAAAAATTCGATTATTATATAGTGGTACTTTTATCAAATTACCTAATAGAGTTCTATAAAATGAAAAAATTATGATTAATATTATTAAATATATGTGGATTAGATTATAATTGAGAATCTGAAGGCCCATATAGACTAGGACATTCCATGGTGAATCATACAAGATAAACGACACAATGATCATCCCCTATATGAATAAAAAACATTCCATGTCTGGTAAAAAATGAAGGATATTTCATGGATTCTCTAATAGATCTCACATAGATTGACCACAACCCATGGGGATCTCATGGATGTCGGATAAGAGGAGGGTATAACTGAATCTTCCTCAAAATTTAGTGTAATGGAGATTTATCCTGAGGGGGAATCCTTATCCAAAATGACGAAAATTCTCTTTTTTTAAAATTCCAAAGTGTGCCATATCGTCAAATATATGAAAGCTAAATGGTTTGTAAATGGGTTGTTCTAAATAATATGGCTAATGTAAACCCTATTTTATTTCTCTTATAATCTATTATAGCCCAATCAACTAAAAAAAATCCTTTAATGTTAACCCAATATCTATATCACCGACCAATCATTAATTTAAATGTAAACAAACACAAAATGTATTTTGAACATGAAGTAACACAGTTCATCACAGTTTACTAAATATATAAATTAAACTATATGGGTAACACATATTTTCTCTGAATTAATAACAATGTATTGTTCATGTCATTATATTCTCTAAACCATAATGCCCCCATCCTCAATAAGTTATAGTAACACATGAATAACACATCCTGATATTCTGTGATTATTATTCTGAAGTTGTTACATTCCTCACATCAGTGAATTCCAAATTATGTCTTCAAGGATTCACTCATATAGTAATTTAGATCATGCTCATCCATGATGACTCCCTGAACAACCAATATAATTATTTCAAAAATCTCAATGTCATCCAACTTCTTAAAAACGCTATCTGCAACCATTCATCATGAAATAATGCGGTGTACTGAATTTATTCTTCCAAAAAAACTATGGTGACCCGTTATATAGTAAAGTCTAAATTGAAAAGTATTTTTTAATTAAACTGACATGCAATGTTAATTAGTTCAATTATTCTTAATCAATTAAAAAATATAGGTCATTTGTGGATACCAAAAAATCATTATTGGTTATAATAATAAAAGCGAACTACCAAATTATTAACTCTTAATCTGATAAGAATTATTGAAAATAACTAACTAATTATTTATCAAATTATAATTATATTATATAAAAATATATTTTATATTCCAAAACAATAATTTTTGTTTCACATAAAAATACCAGTCAGTTCCATTCTAGATGAATTACAACCATGGTGTTAACATAAAAAATGATATAGCATGAATCCAAAAATCAAATTATGTATAGCCTTAGATAAATCATTAAATTGATTAAATTACCAAAAAAAATTATAACCCACATCCATAGAGAATTATTTTTTAGTGCACCAACAACAAGTCTCTCATCCTTATACTAACACAATAATGATCTAACTCCCACTCTATTCAAACTATATTTTCCTTGATTTCAAATCCCATATTCAGTTATTATTTAGGGTTAGATTCTAGAAAACATGAAATAATTCATTACATGATTTGATACTCTCATTTCCAACACTCATCGATCTCTCAGAGTATCAATGGATGTTTACCTGTTAGTCTAATATAAAACTCTGACCCTTCTCATGAGAGGGTCATTCACATGGGACCATATCAATTATCCCCACCATATTTATATCCGTATTTTTTCATATAATCACACATAATTTTACCCATTTCGTTACTATTCTCTCTCTAAAACCATTAACTAAAACTCAATATTTGTTGACATTAAATTTCATAGCAATCCACCATGATCTACGCATACTTTTATTATTCTAAATATAGTTTATTTAATATAAAAATAAATTCTCAAGGAGCATAATATCCTTCAATATAATAGGCAGGGGCTATAACTTCGAACTCATCTGAAACTCAGCCCCTTACAGGTACACTATAATAAACAAAAAAATATCTATTGAATGAAAAACATGGGTTGACGGAACAATGATAACCCGGTTATTTATAGAATACATCTCTCTCCATAGAGACATATCGACATAGATAATAATATAGAATTAAAATCCTCTATGGTGTCATTACACATGAAGTATATTTTAATTTCAAGGGATTCTCTAAACTAAATTCTTCACTAACCAACCTTTACTGCCCTCACATGTTCATCAACTGAAATCTAAACATTATCATTGCCCATCCCACACCACCAATTCATCTAACCTCATACAACAACCATATACAAACTTTAACTTTTCATTAACTAGATATGATTATGCACCTAAATAGACCACAAGTAGTTATTTTCTTGTTTAATGGGAATTCATGACCACCAATGGTGGGTGACATGCTCATGGGAATCAAAATATGAAAGTTGGAACAATTTCAACAAAATAATATTTCATAATAATAATTTAGAAGATATAAAATGATTAATAGTATATATTATATATACTATTTATGATAAAAAAACTAAAAATATCTAGATACATGTATCATAATGGTGATTCAACTAATGTTATGAAAACCCAACTTTGTAAGTGGATCTCACATAAAGTTGGTCACAACAAACTCCCATGTTCCAACTAATGACGTATTATCACCACCTCCGAGTGGTTATTTCAATATTATTAGAACAGTTATATGTAAATATATAAATTTTTTATGGATATGGATGCGAGTGATTAAAAAATCCCATTAGGAGATCACAAATAATTTCATAAAGAAACTATATAGATGTAAACCGACAGCTAAAAAATGTAAAATGAACATGTAATGGAACTTCTTAAAATATTTGTATCTAATTAATATTTAAAAAATATATTAATGCGTATAATAAAATATCCTCAAAAGTGTATTTCCATCAATTTAATTAGATAAATAATATTAATATAAATGGTAAAATGAATTAAATTTTATAAAAAGAAAAACAAAGAAATCATTTTTTTCCAACTAATGGAACATATAAATTATTTTCAATCATATATCCCGAATAACTATGACTATATCATTTTACCATAGGTATTTTGAAACATACTTCATATTTATGGCTCAATGTGTGAACATAGTCACAAGATTAGAAATCATATTCGGAATATGATAAAATCTATATGAAGTGTCTCTATAATCTAAAAAATAGTTTGGTTACCATTATAATCGTCAATCATATATATATTGGTAGATCAAATACAAGACCAGCTTGTGTTCATCCAACCTAACTCATAATGCACCCATTTTCATAATTGTTATAAATAATTTACGCAAAAATCATTCAAGTTTATACAACCCCTTCATTTTAAATAACCATTTCAATCAATCAAATGTTCTATTTCCTTGAATATTCCATATCATTTGAAAATCCATCATCAAATGGATTTAATCAAAAACTCATAATTATATTGAAATAATTTTATTTAAAATATAGAAAACATTTATCCCCATTCTGTCTAATAAATATCATTATAAAATTATTCATCTCAAATAAATTCATATTTCTTTAAATAATTATTTACTTTAAAATCTAATTTTCAACTAATTCCATCACATACCATAAAAACATTTCATCTAAAATGAATTCACAGTGAATAAAAATTAAATCACTATAAATAAATTATATATTCTATTCCAAATAATCAATTATCAAATGTTTCAATTGATAGATATTACCATACAAAATCGCCAACCTCAATCATTATATATAAAAAATGATAGAAGTCCCATTAATATAACCTTAAGGGATATAATAAAAAAAGAATAATCATATAATTAAATTAAATTTATTCATGATCAAAATCCAAAAATTGGCTTGATTATTCACTATATCTGAATAATTAGAGGGTGAAAGAATGTATAATCCATGATACAATCAATATAATTATTACATGAAAAGAATCAGCACATAAAATGGATTGTCGATCCCCAATGAAACAAGTCATGGAGAGGTAAACCCCACTCTATAGATCCTTCTAAGAGATTATGGATGAATGGATTTCATGGGAGTAGATTTAGAGTTAAATTGAGAATTAAACATATAATAAAACAGCCTTACCCAACCACTAATCATCTCCATCAATGTCACGTTAATGGTGGTGGCCTCCACTATCCATCAAATGGGGTTTGATAGAATTCATGGATATCTATATTTACCATTTTCCAGTCATTGGCTTTCTATTATCTTGTAGGTTCCCATCATAATCTAGTCAGTTCAACTCATGTAGCAATTTTAGATATAAGCTCAAGTCCTCCTCTATGATAAATTCCTCGAATACCTTTTAAACCAAAAATTCAAAATACAATACACTGCCAAAACCAATTAAAAGAAAAAAAGTGGTAAAATCATGAACAATCTATCATAATCTGGTACTAATAGTTCCACTAGGAATCAAAATGAAAACATTTGATACCGATAAAAAAATATGTCTTTAACAGAATGATAGTACACATTTTTTACAATCTCCACACTATAAATTCATTATAACCCTTAAAATCATGTGGTTAAGAGTCCATAAAAAATTGGTGATGTTATTACTCTCTTAAGAACACTCACAATCCAATGTCTCATCTGAATTTAATCAATGATTCCATAATATAAAAACCAAGGTTTCATGATTCCTTAAAGAGAAATTTTGAATGATATTCCACGTTTTCAATCCACTGAATCACATCAAATAGTTTCATATGTATTGGTTCTAACATGAATTATTTTCGAAGTAATTTATCAAAAACGGATGTGAAACTCTCCAAAAATATTCACAAAAATTAATAATTCTAATGTATATTGATGAAAGTTAATCTAATAATTATTTCAGCTCTTTACTAATACAATTAATTGACAATAAAAAAATATTTAATTTCTTATCTTGTTCCAAATTACTTCCATATAGGGAATCTTCATAATTCCACAACCAACAATGTGTAAATTTAAATAGTTGTTAAAATAAGTCCTCAGATGGTCCCATCTTAATTAAATCTTAGAAGCTATTATAATATGTACACATGAATATTCTTAAATGGGTATAAAAATACCCTAAAAATTATAGAACAAAAAATAAAATAATTACCATAATAATTTATATAATACATTATATCTGGTCATTTGTCTAAGGATGGTAAATCGTGACCCACATTACCTAGCAAACCATATCCTCTGTGAGGACCCTCTAAAACAGATATGTAAATCGGGAATCACCATCAGAAATGATTGAATATGAAATACCATGGTTTATAAAGTTCTTATGAATTTAAATATTTCCATTTCCTTAATGATGGTCATATCAGTATTGGGAATAATGTTTTCCAATTTGGTTATTCATTCAATCATCTCTATTATAAAATTATTTTCCTGATGTGTATGTGACATCCTAACCAAAAAGTGACTCTAAATCCCATCCCACTTATATGTTTTAATGAGAATGTGATGAATAAAACCTTATGGTTTTTGATTCTTGACCTTAACCAGATAAGAAATTTATCAACTTGAAAAATAAATAAATAATTTCCCATTACATACTTGTAAATTTGAATCATCACATAATATAATAAATTTTCTCCATGGATCATGGTTGTAACATCAGAAGGGAGTTATGTGAATCTGTGATCACACCCTTTCTCACAGAAAAATGAATGAAATACCAGATTCTGAAAAATTGGATTACCATAGATGATAGAGAATATTTAATAATGATATCTGCAAAATATAAATAATACCTACATCCATGTTACCAATACTCAACCTGATGTTCCTAAATAATAATATCATTATGTGATAATTTCAATTGAATACAAAAAAAGCACACCCATAATGAACATATTATACTTTAAGAAGAAAAAATGAAAAAATTAGCATCCAAGCCCACTCCATAGATGAGTCTTCAATGGCATTGAATATATAATTCCTACTCTATGCATCTACACTAATGTTTCACATACATGGTGTGTACATTATATCAAAATAAATGTATTATAGGCACTCCACCCACCATCTCATATGAATGTTCAATTCATTTTCTATATAATATAACTCAAGCATCTATTATGAGTGTATATACATAACCATTCGATTAAAAGGTAACTCCAAAAAACACTTTGATGTGTGCATTACAACTACACGCTAAATTTCATGTGTGGGATATTCCATGTAATATGGATAAATATAATGAGAAACATATTACACAGTGTGATAACTATATATAATAACCTCACTATAACCTAATCAAGATTCATACATTAAAACCACATATCCCATCTTAATTTGTGGAAGAGATAAAAAAAGGTATAAATTCAACTGACACTTACGACACTTACCCTCACCATTTTCCTTTTATTTATTTCAATTCCAAATGTACATTAATCCTATATGTGAAGGATTGGTCAATGGGGATTCCAAATTTGGTAATTACATAAAACAATTCCACAAATCCATACTATACCCCTAAAGATCGTAATCTCAATGGTATTTTGTGGTTCCTTTGAAATAATAACAACTGTCACCTTCTCAAGATCATTTGTTCAATCATTTTTGGAATTATTTTGACTAAGAATATTATATCCAAAATACATAAGTTGAATTTATAAAAAATGTAATAATTTATATAATTTTCAATATGTATATTTTTTATCTCAATTGACACATAAATTCCTCCTCAGTATTTGAGTAAACAAAGATATCATTCAAAAACAACAGAATAATAAAATCATGGTACTAAGGGAATATAATATCCATCAACACCATGAAAAGTGTATGTGAATTTTTTTAGACAAAATAAATAACTTTTTATATATATTGATCATATATTTAATTGACTGTTATCATAAGGAAATAAAATTCAATGATACTGAGTTACTGATAACCATTTTGATGATCAATATTTTGAGAACTATAATTACCCTTTTAGCTATTCAAAATTGTCATAAATTTGGGAAAATATATACTTTTACTTTAGAATGTACATATATATATTTTTTATAAAATCACAAAATGTATAAGTGTACCATCCGCTTTTATAAAATAAAGAACATGAACTAACAAAGGTGATGAGCTGTGTCGAATGATGCCTTTGGGTATTAAGTCCAAAAACTGAGTCTTTATATCCTCTGTTTTAGCAGGTCCCATATGTTTTGTGGGAATAGAATTCAACTATATATCTGGTACCCGATAATTATAAAAATACACCTCCCTCACTAGGGAAAATAATGAATGTGTTATATTGGATAACATCATAAAACAAATATACATCTAGATTATGGTCATCAAATAAAAAAAATCTCCCTTTTTCAAATGAAAACATTGATATAATCCTACACCATAGTAAATGAACATGTCCACCTCTTGTCAATCAAAAGATAGATAATCCTCGGAAAAAAGGGCACACCCTATCAAGGGTAGTAATAGTGAACAATAGTTGATAACACTTAATATGGGGTCTAGGTTAAATAACCCAATACATCCTAAGAATTTCATCCATATATTTCATATCAAAAGCCAAAAGGTCTGATGTAATGTATAATAATGATAAATAAATCATCATGAAGGGTATTGAATACTCCAATATCTCTATCATTCTAATAGCTATAATAGTCTCTATAAGGAATTAGATTAGTATGAAGATTCATAAATTAAAAAACATGGGTCGATAATAATGAATGGGTGGAACCAATATCATATACAAAAATCACTATATATTAATTAATTGTAATTATACCTCTCAAAATAAAAATAACTACATTGTATTCATAAGAGACTTATCCAATGCGTGAATAATATTTATTCATAGATCTTGTGTTTGGAACCCCTTATTTGGTGAATAATTTGATTACACTATATATCCTTGTGATATAGTTGATCTATAACTGATATTAAGTGTCGTAAAGTCATGAAAAAGGTCTATTCATGTGACATAAACATATATAGGTGATATATATATTTTGTGCCTTCATAGATGCATTCATTGAGTGAATAACTTTTCCAAAAATGGAAACGACAATGTGGTATTTTAATATGCACCATTGCAGATTTAGAAGAATTGTACTTTCAATATCCACCACATGGGTTTCTACCATTAGACTCATTCTTGATTACTCATCCATATATAGGGAATACATGTGAAACCATTGAGAGTAGGATGAACTCTCGTAAAACATGACATACAAACTATTTCATGTCATACCATAGGATATCTTTCTATAAACTCTATATAGAGGTGTGAAACAATTAGAAACCATGATATTGGATATATGGTTAGTAATAAATAATAATCCTTCAAGATTTTTTTCTAATTTGATATAACCTGTACAGATAAATGAATTAGTTTGGAAAAGAAACATGTATACTAAGACATTTTCTTATCCCCAATCATGGGTATAAAAAATAAATTAACATGTACAATATCATTGATTCCAAATATAATTTATCCACAAAAATATACTTCATATCCTTAAAATCCAAACCACATTATTTTTAGTATGAACTACTGAATCCCACATCATTCTGAAAGGCCATTCTTGTTTGAAGGTGAAAAAATCAACCTTTATAATTTTAGGAGACACCAAGATCACCAAATACTTCTCAAACTTATTTGATAAATAATCCACTATATTAAAATCATTTTTACCCAGGGAGGATGATGGTTTCAGATGAAGGAACTCATGTGAATGATCTCTAATAACATCCCACTAGGGTACAACATCTGTATCCCAAATAATATATAATGCAACTACATATCCATGAGCATGGTCCACACAAAAAACCACCTGGACATGGTTTTCAGAACATAGATGGTATTATATTAATGGTTCATCAAAATCCATCAAGAGATATATTCATCATGAAATAATATACATCAAGGATGTGTTAATGTTTCATGGAGTACCTCGTTTCATTGTATCAGATCGAGATCTGATATTTACCTCATTATTCTGGATAACACTTCTACTGTAACTTGATATAGAATTCAATTTCAGCATTTCTTATTATTATCTAATAGATGGTAATTATAAAATAACAATTCAAACACTAGAGGTTATGTTGAGATCATGTTCTATTGAATGAAAAGGCATTTGGGATCAATATCTTCTACTAGTTGAGTTTCATACAACAATATCATTCACTAAAGTGTTCAGGTGGATATGTATGAATCCCTCTATGAGAAGAAATGTAGAGAACCAACATGTTGGCATGAGGTTGGATAAAGAAAACAATTGGGACCTGTGAATGTTAAATAAAATGAGAAGAATGTTGGAACCATTCAAAAACATATCACGACAAATCAAATTCATGAAAAATTTTATTCTGATAACTCTAGATGTGGTGTAGAATTTGAATTTAGTGAAAAAGTGTTTCTAGGAATGTCATAATGGAAGAATGCTATGATATTCAAGAAGAAGGGGAAACTAAGATCTTGGAATATTGGTCCATTTTAGTTTCTTTATCGTATCATGATGGTATCTTATCACTTGTAACTTCGTCCAAATCTCTCTTAAGTTCATGATGTGGTCCATGTATCTATTATGAGTATGTACATACTTTACCCTTCACATGTTGTAAACATAGAGGTCATACCACTGGAATTGGAAAATTATTATGAGGAGAAACATATTGGAATTCTTGACTAGTTACAGAAAATTCTATGAAACTATATCACTCGCCAGGTTAATCTATTGTTGGGAAATCACTAGTTAGAGGATTATCTGTTGGAACTTGAGGATATGATGATGAAAAATTATATTTATTTGTTTTTACTTGAGTGATGAATTTTGAGAGTGAAATTAATTTTAGGCAGGTAAAATGTAACAACCAGAGTGTTTATGGCTATTTTTACAAATAAAATAATATTTTCATTTATATCTTGTATTTCACTAAGTCAAACATTTTATTCACATGGAACCGACTTTGCATACGTTTCCCAAAACACCAACTTGGCGTAGGGTCCACGCAACACTATCTTTCTAAAAATATTTATTATTATTATTATTATCTAAATGTGATATTATAAAATATCCATTATACAAATTTATATGAATACTAAAAACTAATTTTCAATTATTGATAATAAAAATATGTGATTCTATATATGGTTCTTCTATATTTGAAAATATTTTTTTTATCAAATGAACAACCTTTAATTTAATTTTAAAGATAATTTTATACACTCATTGAAATTTATTATGGTTAAATAAAAACCATTTTTTTAATTCATTATATTTAATTTAGTCTATTTAAATTATTTTCATGAAAATTTGAAATTTTTTATAAATAGTGAAAAATACGACATAGTAGTTAAAACCCGACATTTTCATTTAACGAATTATTTTTTATAATGAATTTATTTTTTTTAAATAGA
The DNA here is from genome assembly GCA_963277665.1 of Viscum album. NCBI lineage: Eukaryota > Viridiplantae > Streptophyta > Magnoliopsida > Santalales > Viscaceae > Viscum > Viscum album. Next base: position 475,543,987 of record OY728126.1, read on the forward strand.
TAAAAAATACATAAATTAATCAAATTTATGTCAATTTAATTATTTTCAATATTTAATTAGATATAGAAAATTATTAAACTCATGAACATCCCTTTTACATGCCATCTAGGCACATTTTTAGGATTAGCAGTAAATGTAATTTTACCACTTCTATGAAATGAACTTAAAAAATGGAAAAAATGGTTTTAATAAGGGTAAAAAAAATTTCTAAAAGGATAAACTATTTTTTTTTGTGAATAGTATCTTTAATATTTTATTTACCACTGTTAAATGTAAATAGGGTAATTAAATGATAAAATAATAGTACAAAAGTATAAAATTATCAAAACACTTGTTCTAAATTTAGGTATATGTGTTTCTAGACCCAAAGAATCCTTAGGTCAAAAATATGATCCTTTTTAAGCCACATGGGTTACATTAAGTCATTTATTATATTTTATTTAAAGATGAGTTAAAAAGAGTATCATTCAAATTTTAATAAATAAATAAATATTTATATATGGTTATAAAAAAGATAAATTCAAAAATATTTATTCATTTTAAATAATGTAAATTTTTATTCATGATGATAATTTTTTTTTTAATTTTTTGAGTAGAGTTATTTTAATTAATGTCCTTTACAATAATGATGTAGTAATTGTTTAATTAATTTAGATACCAAATAAATGGTATTAAATTTTTTAAATTAATAGAATTTGACTTAATTAATGACATCCAAAAAATTTAAAGGAAACATAAACATGACAGTGAAATATTTTAATTACTTTTTATAGGTTTTGATTTTTATTTGATATTTATAAAATTGAAATTATTGGACTATATCAAAATGGAAATAAATAATAAATTAAAATAAATAATTTTTTATTAAATATTATAAAATTCATAAAAATATAAGTTTCGTCAAACTAACTTTCATTATGTTAAGTATTTCATAAATGATCCAATTGGGGTTCGTTTGTAATTTTTTGTAACCATATTAAGCCTATATTATAAAATGACAAATTGTCATAGTAAAAGTTAAATTTTATAGCTAATGGTTAATATAAAAAGATAATCATAATTATATAATATAAACATGTATAAAATTCATTGGTTTAGAGGATTTCGATAAATAATCATATTAAATTTGAAATAACTCTATTTTGAGCTATTTTAAATCAAAAATCAATTTACAATAAATTAATAAATTTTGAGTTTCCTAATGCACCCCTCCTCCCCCTTGTAAAAGGGCTCATTTCCATCTATTTTTTTCAAACCAATAACACCTTTATTCATAGAAAACACCAGATCATTTATATTCATAATTTCCCTCCCTTCCGCCTAGAAGCCTTCTCTTCGGTAGAAGGTAACTCAAGGAATCCTTTTGTCACAAACCAAATTATATTACCTAATTAAGAATTAATGTGTTATCTCATACCCCTTTCCTTTATTTTCCCTCTCCACCCCTCCTCTATCTTGATTAAATTATGGTATGAAAAAACCTGTATAATCAATATTCAATAATGTTTTTATGATTAATTTTTATCCTACACTTACACAAAACCCCATATAATGAAAATTTAACACAATACTTCCATGTATGGTGAACTAGTACCTCATGAAAGGATAATTTTTCATTTTAATTTTAACACCACTCATAGTGGAATTTATGATGGAATATATATATATATATATATCATATATTAAATTTATTATTTCATTATGTTTAGGTATTCCTTTTTACAACTCATACCATTTTACTTCCCATTTGATGTCAATATGATAATCATGTTTGAGGAAATGTGGACTACCCCCCCCCCCTCAAAAAGATGTGATTCATTCACAAACCACATGGAATGATTTAAGGATGGGTTTACAAAAATTAGAAGATATATATGATATAAAAATTATACTATAATAATGATATAAAAATATATAGATATTTTATTTACAAATTTTATTTCCATATGAAATTTGAAATAGAAACTACTTTCATGCTTACGTACAACTTACCGTCTCCATGTATGGTGTATTCTGTTTCATAAATATTTATGATATTGATTATTATAATATACTATAGGGATATACATGATATTTATATCATTATTTATATTATAGAATAATTATATATGTTTATGGACCAACGATATAACCAATTATGACTCATGCGAAGAAAAACGGGAATATTATCCAATGTGAAACCTTAACATAGGATCATTAACAAGTGGGTAATATAAGGTCATAATCAAACAACTCATAATATTATATAAAAGAAAATTACTCTATTAAATATATAAAATAAACATATATTTATTATAAATTAGTTTTTTCAAGTACAAAGAGAGTCAAGAGACAAGGTAAAGGGATTTCATTTCACTTTTAATTTATGTGAGACACACATTATGTTCACCACCCATTCCTTTTTTATGGTGTATATACTGCCCATGATCATATCAAATTATTCTTATAATTAAATTTAGGGGTTTTTACATATCCATTTTATGAAATCTCTTTCATGGGGATTATCTTTCAAATGATTATATTTTATTAATATCAAGTTTCAAAAAGGAATGGATATTTTCCTCAAGGAATGTTTTCAAAAAATCATAAAATATTGTTTTACATCTTCGATAACATTCATTTGGTATACTCCTACCATTATGGGGAAATTATTCATTGCTTACATTCATATTCATTCTCAAAATGGATTATGTTTTTGTTGAATGATGTTTATGAAGCTCGTGTCCCTTTCACTGGTTACATGATTTTGAAACCCACATTTTTCATGGTTATGTTTATGATAAAATAATTATGCAACCTGTATATTTCCACATTTTTTGATATATTTTCATGTTTATGATACCCATTTCATTTCATGGGTTACTTTATAATTTTTTATTTTATTTTCACACATGTATGTATAATTTCATTATGAGATGGGTGGGACACATATTTTCCTCCAATGCATTGGTTAAACATATATATCTCATGAGATAAACTAAGCTGGAACTTTGAGTGAACCATTACTACTAGGATGGACATGGGACTGAACCATGACTACTAATATTGTATGAGGAGTGAAAACATGCTAATTTGATGGTATGGTGATTGAACCAATACCACAAAGATGGTCTTGGAAATGATGCATTGGCTACTATATAAAATAGTTTATTCTTATGTGTTTTCCACAATTCGATGTCTTGCTTTAATGTTATGTTTTCATGCCTCATGATCATTATATATTTATGAATTATTTCCTATAAATTACAAATAATTATACCATGACTTATGTTATGATATATGATATGTAGGTTATGATCTTCTATTTTTAATGATCATGTTCTCATACCCTTATACTCAGCATTATGCTTATATGTCTCTCTCGTTTACCCTTACAAAGCATCTAATCTCAGCCCTTTTATGATTCTTCTTTTAGGGTACGATGATATGTACTATTCTTGATGTATCTAAGAATGGTTCTTGTCATTATGAACCTAGTGAGTGATTATGTACTTCATTTATGTACCAGTGTTATATTGCAATTTTTTCAAAGGCACTAATAGTATTACTGTCTTTGGGAGTCTATATGAATAATGTTTATTTATTATTAAAAAGTTATGTAATTTTTATTTCATAAAAAGTGGGGGTATCTATACCTTAATAGCTCGTAATTGCTTTAAATTTTTCTATTTTTTATAGGATCTAGCCTACATCATTGATAAAAACTATATCCACATCCATTAATAAGAAACCAGAATTAAAACCACTCCCAAACCTCTCTAAAAGCACAAAAAGGTGGTAAATAATGAATATATAAAACAACCAAGCATAAATAAAAAAACACAGACTCAACATGAAAAAGTGGAACTGAGAACAAAACACTTTCCATACCAAAATATTATTAACATGATATATTTATGCTTAATGTTTTTTCATGAAATGTATTATTACACCCCTAATTACTGAAAACTATGTGATTTCCCAAATATTCATGGAAACTTGGTCATATAGTCCCATTAATCATTATTTTTATATATAATAAGGAGCTGTATAACTAATCTTGAGCTCTCACATCACTAACCATCTAAATTGGAATAAAATTACAATACTGATTCATTAAATTTCAACATCCATTAGGTTCTAGTTTAAGAATCATAACCTCAACTTATTCTATAGGAAAACTAGGTTCAACCACCTACTATCTTCAATCATCATCAAAGGATTATCACTATCTCTACTAACTAGAAAAGAAACCATTGGTTCAACACTCGATAACATAGACACACAATAAATAAAGAACCCAACCCTATATGATGATTATTATCACTCAATGCTATCTATACTCCTGAGATATATGGGAAATTTAATGATCATAAACTAATACTTCTAGGGGTTAACAATATTAAGAATTGAATCTCTACTAATGAAAATGCCCAATAAGTCATTAAACATGATAATATCTTCACATTAGACACCCACATTCATGTCACAATTTGTTATAATGACACACTCCTAAACTAATAATCTGAGTCACTACACTACAGACACATGGCCATAAACATTTCTCATGAAATGTTCTAACTGATGGTTACAAATCATAGAAAATTAGCTCTGAACAACTCTATAGACATAACACAATGTCTGAACCCATATTATAACCATATAGCAGAAAACAATTATAGGTTAAATTAAATATAATTCTACTATGTGAAAGATAATAACACCCTGATATTGTGTGATATATTTATTTAAATTTAATCTCTTCAATAGATCATGGTACAGACAACCCTATGTCAAAATGAATAGAAATATAGTATATGATTATTTAATTTCCATTAAATTAATAGTATTATTAATCATCACAATAGTTAAGTTATATTTAAAATGATTCTAGATAAATCTAATATATATTTTTAGTAAAGTATTTATATGCTTTAAAAGAGAAAAGTTTTCCTTAAAACAGTTTTATATATTATTGAAATGAAATATTATAATTAATTGTTTACAATATTTAGAAATTTACCTAATAAAATAAATGGAATGAATGTAATTAACATTTTAATGTTACATTGGATATAATTTTTGATAAATATTTAACAATATAATGTTTTTTATGAAGACTTAGAATACAAATTATTATAAAAAAATTTCATTTCATTTCAAGTATTTACAATTATAATTTTTATAAATCATTTTAAATCTATGATTAAATTAATTATATTATAAATAAACCAATTTAGGTAAGTAAAGTTTATATTTTTTAAATTATTATATAATAAAATTTCATTCTTAAGATATATTTTACATTGCAATATCGAACTACATCAATTTTTTTATTAAATATCAATTGAATTATACTAATTTTATAAATTTAATTTTATAAAAATTATATTATATTATAATTTATCATAATTAATATTATTTAGTAAATAGTGATTAATATTTGTTCATGATTAATAGTAAAAATACAAAAAAAAATTGTTACTTCATAATAATATAAAATAGTTTAATGGGGTTAATATATAATGATAATGATTAAAATGTAATAATACTTCCCATAATCCAATTTTATGGTTTTATTTAGACTATAACCACGTATAATTATAAAATTATATTTTAGGGGTAATATTTTCTAAGAGGGTCAGTAGACATTATTTCAAAACATTGAAACATTAAAATTGTCTTCTTTACCTCAATTATAAATTAGAACTTTATCCCCTCACTCTTTTACACATATTAAGCCATTATCTCTAAGATAACATAAATAATATATAAAAATTATCCTTTTATACATTAAAAATCTAATATTCTACCCAAAAGAACAACCATATATTCCTTAATAATAGATCCAAATTGTGTTTTTTCTAAGGGAAAATAATTATCTTCACTATGATCTTTCTCTTTAATTCATATTTTACCACAATCTATTATATATCAATAATTTCAATTTAATCAAACCACTATTTATCATTTATTATTATGTTATCATATTGTTTGATTAAACTATATCTATCTCATATTCAGTTAGAAGGGAAACAAAACTGTAATAAATTTGTACGATGGACAATAGCCCCATGAATTTACATAATTTGTTTTCCATCATCAACTCTCATGGATAAATAAAATGTTGGATTATATATATATATTTGTTTAATTTTTAAATAAATTATACCTATTTAATTATAATATCATATATTCATTATTTTCATCCAATATAAAAGAAAATGATAATGTCGCTCGTGCGTATGTATAGTCTACCACCTACATGAAGCAATGTGTTTTTTAGGATTACTATAGAATGAAGGGTTATATGGATAGATATAATGATTATATATGATATATATGATATATTAATGAATATATAATGTTATATTATTAATTAAAACCCATTTCTTTCACAAATAGATTAGTTAATGCAATTTCAATTCATTCTTATAGCATACAATCTCAACGAATTATGTAATTAATTTTTATATATAATTTTTTTTATTAATAAAATATGAATATAATGAACATATATGAAATTTATATCATTATTAAAATTATGTATTACTATGGAAACATGATCAAACCAACTCGATCATAACTACAGAACAAAAAAAATACATGATAATATAAAGAAATGTTTACCCAGAACAATCATTTTAATAACGAACCATTAATAAATAGGATGTAAAAGATTATAATTTAATTATATTTAGAAATATATATTTTATATTTGTTCTGGAATGTTTTATTAATAAATCTACATTTCATATATATGTTTTTCGAACACAATTGATGGATCGATTTTGATGTAAGACTTTACTTCACAATCGCATCCTTATTCATGATTGTTTATTTTTCAGTCACCAATGGTTGAATTATTTTATAATTATATATTATAGGATATTTATTTACAGAATATTATTTTATTTTTATAATTTACTTGATTATATTTTTTTCTCTCTTTAGGTACTCAAGATACTGAAATAATGGTTTTAAGGAAAATATACATTGTATTTTTTACTTGGTAAAGAATAATTCAATATCATGTTCATATTTCCAAAATAAATTTTAATATAATATGTATAACATAATGATATAATTTAATAGATATAGGTTTAAGTAGTTTTTAAAATTTATGGATTTGTTTAAAATGAATTATCGATTATTTTTCAGAATGATGTATTTTTTAACCTTTTTATGAATGTTTCAAAGTAATTTTTTAACATATATGGTATGAATGGAATTTTCCACAATCATGAACTTTAATTTATATAAATATTAAATTAATATTTCATGATTTTTATTTTAGTTAAATTTTTTGGGATATATTTTAGACTTTTAATAAGATATTTCCAAGTAAAATAGGTATTTTCTAGGATAAATATTATAGAGATACTTTTACAGTATTATAATCTATTTTAACATCTATTTAAGAATAATATAATGTGGATATAATATAATGATACCATAATATATATTTATATATATTTTTTATGAGTATTTACATTATTAAAATTATTGATATTTAAAATGATAGTTCTTCTAATATGGATAGTTATTTATTTTTAATGAATGTTTGTATGTTCTATTTTTTATTAATAAACATAATTAATTATACTTGTTTATTGATGGGTGGTCCCTATATTTAAATATCCCTTCAATACATTGGTCATTGTCACGATATAAGATAGATTGTTTAATTTTATGAGGCATTACCAATTTAAGTAAGACATCATGGAATGAATCCTCAATGGTTGTTTTTAGATATATTTATTTATGCATTCAATCGTTATGGAATTAGCTTTTATTTCCCATGTGATTATATTTTTAATAATGATATAAATGGATATTATTGATTTTCCTTTGATAATTTAATCAAATTATTTGATGACGATTAATTTATAACATAATAATCTTGTATTCATAGATTTTATTATTTGATTATAATTACTAATAATATCAAATCCCCCTTTATTTTATATTAATTTACTATGATTCTACAAAGTGTATTTTTATATATATTGATATATATGATAAAAGGATTAATGGTTTTTTAAAAGAAAATACTATGTTGTATATTAAAACATCAAATATAATGGGAGATTCTTTTATCTATATAGTATCCAATGACTAGTAAACTATTCAAGCATTTGGGAAGTGATTAATTATATCTAGAACCAATTTAATAATGTAACCACAAACTCTACGATAAATTTTTTGGGTTATTTATTAATAGAATAAAATAAATTTTAGTATAAAACATGTGATCAGGATTTATGAATATAATAATTAGTATATATAACCCCTATATATTGTTTTACGACAATTCTATTTATAGTATACCATCCTAATGTCTTGTTTAGATTGTGTATATATGGTTTTTATGGTAATACATCACCGTCTAGATTCTATTATTGGATGTTGTTTTGAAACAAATTCATCTTAGTGTAATAATCTAAAAATTGGTGACTCATGTTTATAATGACAATCATTATATTGCTTGGTGACTATATCATTATTGTACACCCAATTTGAAATACATGGGTATATTCATGGTTTAATTAATATTTTATTAATAAATAATTATTTTATGTTACAAAATATTTTTGGCAAGAGTATATTCCCAAAGAAACTATGTTAATGATTCTTAGATTATCTATTCATAAATTTTTTAATATATGTTATGTTTTTCACATGGTTTGAAATTATTAATATTAATTCATAATTTAAATACCTAGTATAGTATTTAATTTTTTAGACATGGTGTCCAATGATAGTAATGGACATTGTATCAATTCACATAATCTTAATAGGTGTCGACCTCGTTGGAATGATAATGAAGCCGGATCAATGGATACAGATTAATATAAAATAATTACTTTTATATTAGGGATTAAGACTCAGTTTATGACCAATAACCATTCCAGTATATAGGATAATACTAATCCATAATGTAGTGTAACAATGTTAAGACTATTTATAAAACAACAACCTCTATCATTCAATGGCACTACTACTAAATTATTATATGATAAATGCATATGTTTATTATAGAATATATTTTTGACATTGGAAATTAATGAAGGCGATTAGGCTTTCATTGAATTTTATTATCTATATGCAGATGGAGATCAACAGTTTTTATTGATTCAGAACACTAATAATGATGAGGAGATAAAAATGATGGAATGAAATGATTTTAATTTACTTTTATAAAAGAATATTTTTTTGTGTGAAATGAATTAATATATATATGTAATTGTTGAGTCTGAGGAAAAATAATAAGGAAAATTTTTATAAATTTGAATCTAGAATTACAAGGATATAAATACATGATATAAAAAATTTATAAAATACCATGATAAATATTGATATTATTTTTTACGGGATTAAACTAATCCTTTAAAAGTAGTAGCATCTCATACATTACCATCATATGAGGATATAATATCAGGTTATGAAAAAATATATAAATTATTATCCATATATAATTATTGGAGAAAAATAAGTTGAATAAGAAGATAGAGGAGAAAAATATTGTTATGTGGAAGTAGAGAAAGATGAATTTTCCAAAAATGTGAAACTTGTGGAAGGAAACACCTTGGAAAGTGCTTAAAATTAAAATGGGTTTTCATGAACTGTTGAAGAAAAATATATCATGGGAATGAATTCAAGGGTAATAGATAATTCATCAATGAATTGTTATTTAACTATAATGAAATTTGATACTAGTAAATCCAATTCCATAAACATCACGGTAACATACCACATGTATCGTCCCGGATCTGGAAGCCACCTAGAGGCGCCCCATACCCGGTTGGTCACATGGCGTCAAGCACATTTCCCCACAAGCCAGAGGCTGCCGACTAGCAGGGAGTGCCTTGGGTGTGATAATGGGGAAACTATTCCCTCATTGACAGAGTACACAATGGAAGAATAATAAAAATACCATAGCGGGAACATTAATAACCAACAATATAAACAATGGAAGACTAAATTGAAAAACTGGAGCACATATGTATATATGAAATGATGCATGATAAAAAACTAGGAATGCAGCCAAACAAGTCACAATGCTGGAAAACACTACAGTATCAAAACAAGTACAAAAGAAAAGTAAACAGCTCCTCAGCATTGCAAGCCAACGATTGGTCCCATACTCTCCTCCCCCAAGCAATCAAGTTCCAGAAGTTGAAGGGAACTTTCCCTTGTCTACACATGCAAAAATATAGTTGGCTTGGGCCCAAAAGCATGGCCCAAATAGGGTGTGAGATAAAATCCCAATAGGCATTCACCCGAAGATCTGAACCTAACATTCTATGAGTATATGGCAGGGAAAAGTATAATAAGAAGTAAACATAAACAGGAAGTAGTATGCAGTAAACAGCAAGTAGTAAAACAAGATGATACATAGCAGCAATCAACCCACAACAAATCAACAGCAGTGAAACAAATAGCTAAAAAGTTAGAAACCCTCTATGATGTACTCGCAGCCATCACCTCTGGTCTTATCCAAGAATTAACACAACCCTATGGGTATTTCACTCATCCTAACCCCTCTGGCTTGGTCATACGAATTTATGAGACTGTTGACGCTCCTTTCGTCACAGAATCTAAAGATCGGAAAAGGGAATATCTCAGCTGAAAGTGATTCATCCTTTGAAGAAAGATCAAAAATCGACAAAGGGATGAACAAGGAGAACATTGCCCATAGGTCGCGCAAGTACACTTGCGCGACGACTCAATACTTGCGCGACTCCTTATGGTCGTGCAAGGGACTTGCACGGCATATATGGTAACCGCCTGGTAACTGCCCAGTAACCGCCCGGGGTCTTCTTTTGCCTATAAATAGACCCTGTGGGCCCCCCATTTGAAAAGATCTTTTTCCAGAAACTCGGATTGAAACTCCCAACGCCCAAGTCTCTTCTCAAAGCTTCCGGAACACTTCTAAGGTAATTTCTTACCTAGAACGGAAGATCTAAAGAGAAGAAGGAAGGCCTAAGTGTTGAAACTTATCAAACACTTGTGCGCCGAATTAATTCCTTCAATATAACTTGCGCGTCCCTTTTCTGGAAGAACCTTAAGGGGATTCTAAAGGGTTTTATGAAGAGTCGCTCAAGTATTTCAATTCTGATTGAAAATCGCGCAAGTACCCCTCAGGTCGCGCAAGTATACTTGCGCGACCCAAACTTGCGCGCCGCCGCTGGACTTGCGCGCCTCTCAAGACTTGCGCGCCCCTACCTTTTTGGAGTGCCTTTCTTGCCTATTTCATCCCTCTTAATCCATTTCACCTTTCCTATTCAAGATTCAGTCTTCAAGATACTCTTCAAAGCCATCTATGGCATGATTTCTTGATTTGACATCCTTGTCTGAAAGGAATTCTGTGAAATATCTCTCAAAACCTAGTGATTTAAACATCTTTATATCACCAAAGATTGAGAGTTCATTCATTCAACCTCATCCTTTAAGATGAGAGAATCCCCCTTAACCTGGGTTTCCTTTTCAGGAATAATGCTCAGTTATAAATCTTTTAACTTGGGCATCCTCCTCAGGAGTAAGCCCCAAATCCTTAAAGTTCTCAATCTTGGGCATCCTCCTCAGGAGTAAGCCCCAATCAAGTCCTTTAATCTTGGGCATCCTCCTCAGGAGTAAGCCCCAAACCATAATCCCTAACCTGGGTCTCCTTTTCAGGAATAAGACTCAGTCATAACCTTGGGTTTCCTTTTCAGGAGTAAGCCCCAAGTCTCATAACCTGGGTCTCCTTTTCAGGAATAAGACTCAGTCATAACCTTGGGTTTCCTTTTCAGGAGTAAGCCCCAAGTCCCCTTAAAATTATCTTAACCAGTCATAATTTACCTTTGATTTGGGTTTCCTTTTCAGGAGTAAAACCCAATCATAATTCCCCTCCTAACTTAGGCATCTTCCTTAGGAGTAAGCCCGAAGATTAGAGTATTCAAATCTCCATAAAGCACACATAACTTTATGGACCCTGTTCATGGATTTTCTCCCTAAAAAAGTAAAATCCTAAACCTTCATCTATCTGGGCAGTCATCCATACATAAGCCCCAAACAAATTCTTATGATTGCATCTTTTATGGCACAATTGTCTAAATTTTACCAATACCTCTTGTTTCTCACACCGAGCATGACTCACGTGAGCTTAGAGTGTAAAAGTAATTATGACATTCATCTTTGAGCCATCAATCATAAACATCATACCCCATTTCTCGAACTACGTGGGTTCTGATTCCTTTTCCAAAACAAAGGATACGTAGGTAGCCCATTTATGGGTTCGATCCCAACTTTGAAATAATCTCTGTCCTTCCTAATGACATTAAACTTCAAGTGCCCCGCTGAGTGGCTTTAAAACCAGCCTGGTCATCATAAATGACCAAGAGACTTTTATATAAATGTTTTGAAGGATACCATTGACCAAGAATCTCTAAACAAATATAGATGATTCTCTATTGATGAAGAACCTCGAATACATATAAAAGATTCTCTAAATTTCTTACATATTTAATCATTGATTGTTAAAACTAAAGGAAAACTCATTTTATACTTGGTAATGTAATAAGGATTCACGAACATAACTTAAATCTATAAAGAGAGTCCCGGAGTAGACAATAATTCCCCTCAAAAAGGTGTGATGAGTCCGACCTCCCATCCTCTCGACCAATGCAAATTCCTAAGCCTCATTAGTCCACAAGCTAATGAGCGCCTGCCTTTGGAAAGTAGGTCCAAACGGATGTGGAATCATTGGATGTTTCCGGTTCTACGAACAAACCTGTTAGAAACCGATCGGAACGTTTGAATCTCCCGTCCAGGAGGTCATCCCCGGATTCCGCGCGAAACAAAAATGGTGAACCCGACGTGAATCCTTAACCAAGTTAAAGTGATGTGCTTCTTATCTGTTAGGCCCCCTGGGCCAACAAGGCAATCATTGACATATGATCATCCAAAAGATGCAGTAGCCGGATTCATCTTGATTATGTCTGTTATATGGAACAGGCACTCTTTTCTCAAAGATCTTCTGCAAAAATGGCTTTCCTTAAATTCACCCATGTGAATACTGCTGCTGGAAACACCTCTACTGTGAGGTCTGCTGCTGTGAAAACCAATGCTGCTACTCCTGCTAGAACGTCATCCGCTCTGAGGATGACATCACCAACTCAGCGTCTTCAACGCTGCATTTCTAATGCACTGGTTAAGGAGTACCGTCGCAACGGTACTATCCCAACTCTGGAGGCCGCTCGTCAAGCCCTCCAAGTTAACAATTCTACCTGGTCGTCCGGACAACGGCGACCAGCAATCAAGAAGCAGGCGGTGCTGACTACCGTCTCCAACCGTTTCGGGTCGTTATCCCCGGAACGCAATTTCCATTCACTCCCTTACTCCGAGGAAGTGAATGAGCAGGTCCCTCGGGGCCTTAATTCAAAGAGACAGGAGTCCTTCTCAAGGGCTCCCATCAACAATCGCCGCCAGACTCGTGCGGTAGTGCGCCCTCAACATGATGAGGGTACCGTCTCCAGGAATTCAGCTCAGGTTCCCCGAACCCGAGCAGGCAAGATGAATCACCAGAGACGGAATCCGGTTAATAATAGGCAGGTTGTCATCCCTGCCATCTCCGGAGAAGTCCACCAACCTAACTTGGTGGCAAACAACGAGCAGGCACACACACCTGCCCGTTTTAATTCAGCTGTCCAGCAGACTCGTCTGGCAGCATCAAGCCGATCCCGCCAGGCAATTCCGGCGGAGTACCATAGGCAGGAACATACACCTGCTTATACATCATCAGTTAGTCAGCAGGCTCGTCTGACTACATATGATGGATCTCGTCAACCACGTTTGGCGAAGTGTAAACAGCAGGCACATACACCTGCTAATACTAATCAAACCTACCAACAGTCTCGTTTGGTAGCGCATGGGGAAGTCAGTCGGAAAGTCCCGACGACAAACAGGAGGCAGACTAAACTCTCTGTCTCCACACTTGAGTACTGTCAGGATTCACTGACAGGAAAAGGAGGACAGGAGCAGGCACATACACCTACTCCAAGCCCGGAATGGACGTATATTCCTGTTCCGGCGGCTGAAGTCACCAAGCATATTTTTTCAATGGTGAAAGAGCAGAAGCAAATTCCTGCTCATATTCTGGATGCTTGCCAGGATATCATAACATCTTCAGCATCATTTCAGGGACAGACACATAAATCTATCCCTAGCAATGGAGTGACACATCAACAATTCACTCCGGAACAGACACACACATCTGTTCCAGTCCAAGAGGGTTGTGGGGCCTACTCCCCCATATCATACGGACAACCAAGTCAGGCACATACACCTGATTTGAGCGATGATCGTCAGCCTAACCTGACCATCTTTCCTGATCAGGCACATACACCTGCTCAGAGCAATCACTTTCGTCATCAAGTGATTTCTAAAGCGAGTAAGAAGGCATCTAAGAAAAAGATCCGCCCAGCACAGTCAGGAGATCAAAGGCCAATCTGCAACCAAGCCTTGCTCGATGCTGGAGTTCCTGAAGCCCTCAGACATTTATCTGTCGAAATTCAAGATTCTACTCCCTCAGTTCCTAATAACGGGAACATTAATTCTGAAGGTCTTCAACAGACACTTCCTCATGAAGACTTGCTTCATGAAAATTCGGTCAATCTTGAAGTTTCTTCTTCAGATGAGAGCCACAAGAACCCTCTATGTGGTCATAAGACCAAGGAGCAAGAGATTTCATCTTTTGCTGTAACCCATCATGAAGGTCCTCCTCATGGTGATGAACATCGCTGCGAAAGTCCTCTCCGCAGTAGTGATTCACATTGTCTCGAAAATTCTTCAGAAGGCAATGTAGTACCGAGAAAGCCCTCTTATCTTGAGGCACTTGCAAACGTAAAGCCAGTCATGTCTGATGCTTTACTATCGGCAGGTGAAACTCTTTCTCCATCAGAAGATAGTCTGGGGTTCAGGTTATTCTCCGAACCATCCCTGGGTCATTCATCTTCCGGCATGAATAATGATGTCTCTACCAATCTTGTTGAATCCGATGAAGCAACAAGAAAACACCAACTCTGGTCCAAACAGGTAGAAGAATCTTCATTCAATGGTAAAGAGGAAATGCTGAACATGAGGAAAAAACTGGCAAAAGGTGAAGTACCAGTCATGTTTTGGCCTTTGGCTGACTCCCAGTACGACATTCCAAAGATGTTGACGGATGATGGAGTCCATGACATTCGTCTCAACATATGGAAGACTCTTTGTCAATTAAAGAAGAAGGTATTATCTTATGATGAATATGAAAATCATCTTAAGATAATAGAAGGGTTACAACGCCAGATTGATTTGGCATCTTTATCAGTCTCTCGGTATCCGAAGGCTGAAAAGCAACAGAGAACTCTTCAACGTTCATGCCTTGGCGCATTAAGAAGATTGCGTCAGTTAATTTCCAATGCTCTGTCTAATGTTCATATCAGAGGATGGGGTGTTCACGGAGCACTACATTTCACAGTGCTTTCCGGTCAGCAAAGCCCGCCGAAAATGGTCTCATGCAATGTTATTGCCCATGGCCGGCCACAGTCAATGGGCTTTGTTCATAATCAAAATCTTGCTCGAGATCAAGCTTCAACTAGTTCCTCTCAAAGTCAAGTATATAGAGAACAAGTTGTCGAATTGCTCCTACATCGAGCAGGCGAGAATATTGCAAAAGCCTCTCGTCTGGAGCAAACACGTCATCAAATGACGGAAGTTTCGGAAATCATCCAACGGTCTGTTGAACCAGGTGATAAAAGTGGATACAGATTAATGCATCCAGCTAATTTCCGAACTAAGATTCGCAAGATCAAGAGAGATTTTAAAAAGATCTCAGGCATAGCATGTCAAGAGACACCCCAGCTTGCCAGACTGGGGACTTCTCTAACCCAACCCTCAGAGTCAACAAATAAGATTCGAGGAGTTGAGCGGAAGCATCAGGAACATCCCCAGTCCACCGGACTGGGGACTTTTTCAAATCTTCAATCCCTCCCTAAGAGAAAGTCAGTATTCTCTCGATTAGGGAATAAGCCTCAAGAGGAACGAAGAGCCAAGATGTCAGGAGATTCTCTCCAAGTGACGGTTCTCCAAGAAATTCCTGAGGGATCAAGTCAACGGAATTCCATGTCTCATCATGGACATGGAAGAAGACAATATCACAGAAGTGCTGATAGAAAGGATTCCATGAAATATGCATCCATTAATGTCATCACTGCCGTTGCTGCTGATTCACCAGATGAGGCTCAATCAGAGGGATCAGACGAAGAGGTTCCTGCTCAAGAAGTCGCGCACACAGACCTAAATGAAGAAGGTGTGCGCACACGTAATCAAAGGCTTACCCAAAATCTGGGTATTCCTTCAAGTAACCCACTTCCCCCTCTCCGAAAAGGATCCAATAAGGGGAAAGGAAAGAATCAGGTTACTTCTCACCCTTCCTCTGAAGGAGGTCAATCGCTCTCATTAGAGCAAAGGTTTGCACAACAGGAGGAAGAAATGAAAGAATTAAGAAGGTTGAATGCAGAACTACTTCAGAGTAGTCTTCTTCTTAAGAATGCTGAAGTCAGACAGCCGAAAGAATTTGTTGTAACTACTGAGATGGATCAGGAATATCCTCCTTTATCAGTACACCCACAGAGGTCTAATCCTACGGGTCAAACGCAACAACGGTTGGCAGCACTACCATTAGTTGCAGCACCAACCTCCACGGCTGTCCAAGCTCCGTTCATTGCACCTACCCAAAACCTAGTTCAACCTGACGTTTCTCAAAAGTTAATAACTACTATTGAGTCATTAACAGCTCGGTTAGAAACTATGGAAGGGAAACGGGCGCAAGTTCAACCTGAAAAGAAAGTTTACCCTGAATGGGTAGATTCAATTTCTCCTCCATCCAGTTTTGGAAACCCTATTTTCCCTACTTTCAATGGATTAGGCGACCCTGAACAACATTTGACGCATTACGTGTCTTGTTGTGATCCTATGATGGGAACTCCAGAGCAACAAGAAGCAGTGAAACTCAGATGCTTCGTGCGAACCTTGCAAGGACCAGCTTTTGTTTGGTATACAAGCTTGCAATCCCGGTCAGTCATCGGATGGGAGGATCTTCGTCAAAAATTCCTTCTTCATTTTAGCTCAACTTTGCCCAAAACGACAGTTTTTGATCTTACAAACTGCAAGCAAAGGGAGAATGAAAGAGTCTCTGATTTCATTGCTCGTTGGAAGGGATTAACATATTCCTTGAGTTTATCACTCCCTCAGGAGGAATTATTGCCAATCTATGTGGCAAATTTGCGTGATGAATTACGCACGCCATTGATCCCTGTGAAATACACAGGAGGGTTTCGAGACCTTACTTCAATCGCTCAACAGATTGAAGATTCCCTTATACAGGCTAAGGTTAAATCTCGTGTAATTCCATCAGCTCCAGGAAGAAGAATGGGTAAAGCAGAAACTGCTACAGTTATGCTTAAACAGGCACCTGTACCTATTTCTACTTCAAAACCTTCATCTTCTCGAAGAGCTCCACCTCCTGAACGCCAACAACAAAGGCTGTTTCGTCCAAATGATAAAAAAGATCAACGACGAAAACAATTTGAGGATATGAAGAGTAAAACATACTCTTTCCAAAGTGAGCAGGTTCCTGGTTACTTCATTTCAGCTCTGGAAAATAATTTGGTTCAATTACCAGTGCTGAAGAGGCCAAACAAGGAAGGAGATGAAGACCATCCCAATTATTGTCCCTTTCATCAAATATTGGGACATCCCATCCAGGAGTGTTTTGTCTTTAAAGACCTCTTGCAAAAGATGGTTGATTTGGGACAGGTCAAATTGAAGGGTTCTTCAGCTCATGTAGCGTGTATTACCGCTACAGATTCAGAGGAAGGAGGCGAGTGGCAGGAAGTCAAAAGCAAAACTGCGAAAAAATATGATGATTGGTTGGTCAGAAAGAAAATCAATCGGACCCATTCCATTTTGCAAACACAATTGAAGAAGCCAATTGTGTCTCCTACAAAAACTGCAGTAAAACCTCCATCAAAAGACAAATCCTCAAAAGGGCAGAGCAATTCAAAGAAGAAAGAGGAATCAGAAGAAGATGAGTATGTATCAAAGCCTAAATTGTCTTTGACTCTGGCAGATTTCATGCCATCTACTTCAAAGCCATGGGCACCATCCCACCAAACGGCACAGCCTAAACAGGCTAACCAGGCAGAGTCTTTTTCAGACGAAGAGTTAATATTTGGTTCTGTTAATATGATTCAATTAACAGATCCATATTCCAGTCTTGATGAGCCTGAATTCCCTGTATCAAATAAGGGAATCTGAAGAGGTTCTAGAGGTTCAGGATATAGGGGAAGACGTGGATCTTTCCGAAGCCACTACTCTAATTCTACCCCTGCTAGCACTGTATACGCAGCAGAAACTCGTGGTAGAGCCCTTCAGCAAGCTCAAAAAGAACAAGCAAGTTCTTCTGCCGATGGTCAACTCAGTTTTGGCACAGTTATTTTGGAAGACCGATTAAAGGTTCCATCTTATTTATCTCAGAAAGTAAATGGATCTAATCAGTCTAATCTTCCAAAACCTAGGATGTTGCCAACTTCAATACAAGATGCATCAGCTTCCAAAGCATCTGCTTCCAAAGTACCTGCTAAACCACATATTCCTATTGGGAAACGTAGGCCTCTAGATCAAAAGTATGATATATTGAAACACTTGGCCCAAGTACCAGCCAAATTATCAATTTTGGATGCTTTGAATCTATCAAGAGATCTTCGGGAAGCACTCATCGAAGCTTTGTCAAGTCCGCAGGAGTTTGAAGCTGAAATTGCTGCAGCTGAAATTTATCACATAGAGAATAATCCTGCAGAATGTCATGCAGTGATATCTTTTACTGATAAAGATGAAAATGATGTTGTGCATGGGCACATAAAACCTTTGTACCTATCTGGCAAAGTCAATGGTATAGATGTTCGAAGAGCTTTTATTGACAATGGTTCAGGAGTCAACCTCATGCCCATTCGCACACTTCGTCGATTGGGCCTCACGGAATCTGATTTATCTCCTTCTACCATGATGTTGCAAGGATATGATAAAAATGAACAAGAACCACTGGGAGAACTTACACTCAGAACTCAGTTTGGAGATCTTGTTTCCAATTCAGATTTCATGATTGTTGATCAAGATTCAGCTTTCAATATCTTGCTTGGAAGACCCTGGCTACATCAGCATGCAGCTATTCCGTCATCATACCATCAATGTCTCAAATACTGTTTCGATGGTCAAGTTGGAACATTGTATGGTGATAAGGCCCCGTTCAAGACATGTGAATCTCAATACATTGAGGCGGAATTTTATCACATGAAGGGAAGAGAAAAATCTACAATGAAGGAAATTACCAAAGTTAATGCTCCATATGGTTTGGAAAAAATTCCAATAAATCCATTTTCACATGTAAGTACAGATTATGTGTTACCTATCAGTCAAATTGACAAAATAGGCCCAAATCAAAATACTCTTATGCAAAGATCCATAATGTCAATTACGGCAGTCGAGCCAGACAACATGGGAGAAATTGGTAATTTACCAAGCAGTGATGAAAGCATAAGTGGTGACGTTTTCATTTCGTCTGCTGAAATCCAACAAGTCTATACTTCGCTAATCAGGCCAGAAGAAGTTATAGCAACACCAAAGGTGAATAATGATGTCGATTCTTGATCCATCATCTCCTCTTTGATTCCCAAAGAAGACCCTTTATCATCAATAGGGTCGGAAATGGAAGCTTCTTCTTCAAAATGTGAAAATTTTGACATTTCTTATGATCATGAGAATTTCGTTTTTTCATCTACTTCGCAAGTAGAAACGGAAGAAATAACACATGATGAAGAGGAAGAGGAAGATCTTAGAGATGCTCCTCCAGCATTTGAAGAGGGTATCTCTACCACTGTGGATGAACTCAGAGAAGTAAATCTGGGAACAGAGAAAGATCCACGCCCCACTTTAATTAGTGCGGCCATGACCCTTGAAGAACAAGAGATGTATATTTCTTTTCTAAAGCAAAATAAATATATTTTTGCTTGGAATTATACAGAGATGCCTGGCCTTGATCCTGATGTTGCCACCCATCATTTGGGTTTGCCAAAAGAACATCGAGGATTCAAGCAAGCCGCGAGAAGAACACACCCAACCTATGCTTCCAAAATCGAGGCTGAAGTGGATAAGCTTATCAAAGCTAACTTTGTCAGAGAAGTTCAATATCCCAAGTGGTTGGCTAATATTGTCCCAGTAAAGAAAAAGAACGGACAAATTAGGGTTTGCATCGATTTCAGAGATCTTAATCGGTATTGTCCCAAAGATGATTTTCCAGTCCCGATTACAGAACTCTTAATTGATGCGACAGCTGGCTATGAAGTACTTTCTTTCATGGATGGATATTCTGGATATAATCAGATCCGAATGGCCCCAGAAGATGAGGAATATACAGCCTTCAGAGCTCCTCAAGGTGTGTTTTGTTACCGGGTGATGCCCTTTGGTTTAAAGAATGCAGGTGCAACATATCAACGCGCCATGCATCGTATCTTCAAACCTTTTCTAGGGAAATTTGTTGAATGCTATGTGGATGATCTGGTGGTTAAATCCAAACAACGTTTTGATCACTTGGCTGATTTGGAAGTCGTATTCCACAAGCTTCGACAACATAATTTGAAGATGAACCCCTTAAAATGTGCTTTTGGGGTAACCTCAGGAAAATTCCTCGGCTTTGTTGTACGCCATCGTGGTATTGAAGTCGATCCTGAGAAGACCAAATCAATCCTTGGTATGTCACCTCCTCAGAATTTGAAAGAATTAAGAGGACTTCAAGGACACTTAGCCTATATTCGGCGTTTCATCGCCAATTTGGCAGGCAAAAGTTTACCCTTTACCAAATTATTGAAGAAAGGAGTCACTTACCAGTGGACTAAAGAATGTCAAGAAGCATTTGATATTCTCAAGAAATACCTCTTGAGTCCACCAGTACTCATGTCACCTGTTGAGGGTAGGCCTCTTATCCTCTATGTGACAGCTTTAGAGCGATCATTGGGTGCCTTTCTCGCTCAAAAGAATGATGCTGGGAATGAAAATAGTCTCTACTATCTCAGTAGAACTATGCTTGAAGCAGAAACTCGATATTCGAGTATTGAAAAGTGCTGCCTAGCATTAATCTTTGCAGTTCAGAAACTGAGACACTACCTGCAACATCACGAGGTCCAATTGGTATCTCGTAATAATCCACTCAAATTCATCCTTAGTCGTCCAATGCTTACAGGACGTCTGGCAAGGTGGGCGGTTATTCTACAGCAGTTCGACATCCAGTATGTGTCTCAAAAGGCAATTAAGGGCCAAGCTCTGGCTGATTTCCTGGCTGAACACCCTTCAGTAGAAGACACGTATTCAGATATCGAACTCCCTGATGAGGAAGTTTTTTCTATTCAAGAGAGTCCTCAAACATGGGAAATGTATTTTGATGGTGCTTCTAGAAGTCCAACAGGAAAGAAAATGGAAAATCCTAAATTCAACAAAGTTGGTTTAGGAATTGTGCTCATTTCTCCAGATAAGGCAGTGTTACCTTATTCCTTTTTGTTGAGGGAAGGTGGTACCAATAATGAAGCTGAATACCAAGCTCTCAATACAGGCTTGGAGTTAGCACTTCAAGCACAAGTGAATCACTTAAAGGTGAAAGGTGATTCAGACCTGGTAATCAAACAAGTCAATGGGGATTATGCCATCAGAAAAGAAGAATTAATCCCTTTGTATGATTACGTCAGAGAGTTAATGTCGGAATTCCCTTCAGAACCGACATTTTCTTATGTCCCAAGATCACAAAATGCTCAAGCTGATGCACTGGCTAATATAGCCACAGCTTTAGCAGATCCAAATCGGGACGAGACAACCATCTGTATTGCCCACCGTCGTGCAATTTCACCTTATGTTCAAGTCAGAACAGAGGAAATTAATGAAATTAGTCCCATTCCTGAACCATATGGTCATACTACAGGATGGATGTCACCTATCAAGGAATACCTTCAAAATGGAACACTTCCACCTGATAGAGCCGAGAAAGAACAGATTCGGCGATGTGTGGTCAATTTTACTCTTTATGATGGTCCAAACCACTTCGAGAAAATTCTCTACAAACGTGGTTTTGATGGAGTTCTCTTCAGATGTATTGATGGTGAAGAGACAATGGCTGTCATAAAAGAAGTACATTCAGGGGTCTATGGTGCCCACCAGTCTGGACAAAAACTGTCTGATCAAATTCGAAGGCTTGGATACTTTTGGCCTTCAATGATACAAGATTGTGTTAATTTCACAAAGAAGTGTCATTCATGCCAAGTATATGCCAACTTCATTCATCAACCTCCAGAGTTTCTTCATACAGCTAAATACTCATGGCCATTTGCCACATGGGGAATGGATGTGGTGGGACCTTACCCTTCAGCTACGGCCAAGCAGTTTAAGTACATTCTTACTGCTACTGATTTCTTTTCCAAATGGGCAGAGGCAGTACCTCTCAAAGAAGTCAATTCTAAATGCATTGTCAGCTTCATCAAGTCTAACATCATTACTAGATTTGGTGTCCCTCATACCATATTGACGGACAACGGCACCAACTTCTGTTCTTCTGAGGTAAAGAAATTGTATCAAGAATACAACATTAAGTCCAACCATTCATCTCGATATCATGCAGCGGCTAATGGCCAGGTAGAGGCCTTCAACAAGACTCTTTCAAATATACTGCAAAAGATGGTGGATAAAGATAAGAGGTCATGGCCTGATAAACTCTATCATGCTTTATGGGCTTATCGGACTACCACACGCAATGCAACGCGGTCTACTCCATATTCATTAGTATATGGAACAGAAGCAGTCTTGCCAATTGAAGTTCAATTGCCCTCACTCAGAATAGCCATTTGTGATCAATTATCTACAGATGAGCAATCCCAAAAGCGGTTGAATGAATTGGAACAGTTAGATGAGAAAAGATTGTGCACTTTGCACCACTTGGAAATCTATCAGAATCGGATAGCTCGAGCTTTTAACAAAAAAGTTCGTCTTCGTTCATTCATTCAGGGAGAATTGGTATTGGTTCTCAGAACACCAATGATACCAGGAAAGAAGCCTCCCAAGCTTGAACCAAAATGGGAAGGACCTTATTCAATACATAAGGTCTATTCCAATGGAGCGTATTCTCTGATCTCAATGAATGGAGAACTCATCACGACTCCAACCAATGCCAGATTTCTGAAGAAGTATTTTGTATAAACACAAAATATGGTCCCCAGAACCAAGACTTACAATTGGTTCATACAGCATGACCTTAAACTGCATCAGCAATGGTCCAGTATGACCTTAAACTACAACTTGGTCCAGTATGACCTTAAACTACAACTTCGTCCAACATGACATTAAACTGTGTCACACTTCTGTCCGAAATGACATTAAACTATAATACGTCCAGCATGACGATAAACTGTACGGTCCATGCATATGACCTTAAACTATTCGCACTTACGTCCCAGCAACATGACACTAAACTGTGTAGCACCAATAGTCCTAACTGCAAGACTTTAAACTGCATAGTCCCTGATTTTGTCCTACATGACAATAAACTGTATAGAAGTTCCCATATTTTGTCTGAGATGACATTAAACTATATTGTGTCCTAGCAACATGACATTAAACTATGTGGCACTTCCAACGTCCAGCATGACGATAAACTGTAAAAAGTCCCCAGAACTGATATCCTCATATTGGTTCACCTTAGTCCTAGCTACATGACTTTAAACTATACAGCAATGGTCCCGTATGACCTTAAACTACATCATCCCTGGTCCATGTATATGACCATAAACTATTTACCATATCCAGCAAGATTTTAAACTGTGACGTCCTAACTACATGACGCTAAACTGTATAGAAGTCCCTCACGTCCGGAAAGACATTAAACTATATAATCATCAAAAGTCCAGCATGACATTTAAAACTGCACAATCCCCTTTTCGTCCAATATGACGTTAAACTATATTTTCCCCGTCGTCTTAACTACATGACGCTAAACTGTACAGAAAGTCCCTTTTTTATGTCCTACATGACATTAAACTGTGCATCGTTAAGGTTGTTATTACCTCTTGTTTCTCACACTGAGTATGACTCACGTGAGCTTAGAGCGAACATCAACCATAACACTCCCTTTGGGCCACTAACCATGTGTAAGTCCCAACAATATTTTTTATTAGATCATTGTCCATAAGAACAACTTGATCATTGATTCATTCTTTAATTGAACTACACAGACTTTGATCCTTGCCCTCCAGGCTGGGTATGTAGGCAACCTCCCAGGGTTCAAGCCCAAAAACAATCTCTTCACATCAGTTCATCACCATCTCATATGATGATGATTTGTGAAACCGTCCCTGGAATCAATATCTTTACATTGATTCACTTTCGTCCTTGTTATATGACGTTAAACTATACAACACTTTTTGTCCGGTACGACAATAAACTACAATATTCTTTGATTTCCTCATTTGGAAAGGAACCATTATTAATATTGATTCTTTTTCAATCAGGGTTTTCATTTTCAAAAGACTACGTACATACATGGTAATACCTAAACTTTTTATCTCAGGTTAAACCATCATTGCACTAAAGTCCCCTTTCACCCTTCACATGTACGAACCAAATTTGTACAAAGGGTAGTTCTAGAACTACGTGGACTTGATTCCCATCCTTATGGGATACGTAGGAACATTCGAGTGTCCCTCGAATCCAGTCCCAAGTCTTTTGGGCCTAACCCCAAATTTCACTTTCAGTCCCTTGGTTGAAAAGTCCTCATGAAAACACACACTGTGTATTCATTATTATGGTCCGAATTCTATGACCCTAAACTAAGATCATTCATACTTTTGTCCTGCACGACGTTAAACTGCATTTCAAGAACTACGTATGGCTTGATTCTCATTCTTATGAGATACGTAGTGAAGTCCAAAATTGCAATTTTAGGACCCAGCCACAACATGATTATGGTTTTTATTGACCTATGTATCTCTATATACATTGGACAATACCCATCTTTATGTCTTATAATCCTAAACCTTAAAATATTTTCAGATCTTAATAACCCTTTTCATGACTTCTAGTCACAAAAATGTCAAACTTCTGAGAATTCTTTTGCCTGACTATGCAGCACGTGCCCATAGGTGGCCTTGCATAAACAGTCCACATAACAGACTTGTCAGCCAAAAGATGCTATTTTATTTGACTATGCAGCCAATGCCCATAGGTGGCCCTGCATATTTCAACCCCCTAACGGGTTCTGTTAAATAATAGTAACTTCATTCTTGGGAAGAATGCCTCTTTTGTCCTTATTTGTCTTAAAACGACAGTATGTAGGGATCCGCAAAAAATAGCCATCCTTAAACATATTTGTCCCATATCATTTTTCATGATCTGAAAGTATTCAAGTCTATGGGTTATTCTTCTTCCCTACGTTTGGGTCAGACCTTCGTAGAAGTGATATTCATCCAGTTCTTCGATATTCTTGTTTGGAAATATCTTCTCCATATTCAAGTACCTCTTTCCATACAACAAACTCTATGCTTTAGAAAATTTGAATCTCCATAAAACTTTCACTGGCTTTTTAGCACTAGGAAAGTAAATTTCTGGGAGTTCTTTTGCCTGACTATGCAGCACGTGCCCATAGGTGGCCTTGCATAAACAGTCCACATAACAGACTTGTCAGCCAAAAGATGCTATTTTATTTGACTATGCAGCCAATGCCCATAGGTGGCCCTGCATATTTCAACCCCCTAACGGGTTTTTGTTATATAATAGTAACTTCATTCTTGGAAACTGCTTCTTTTAATGCCTTTTTAGCTCTTTTTCATATCATTCCTCAGATTCAAATATTCTTAAGCCATAGTTTACATTTTTTCCCTCATGCTTGAGTATGGTAATATGTTTTCAGATAAATTGTCAAGGAATTGAATCCATTTTTTTATCCAATTTCGGTCAAAGCTATTTCGACCTTAAACATTAGCCCCTTTATGTCCGGTGTGCATGACTTTAAACTGCCCACACAAAAGACAAAGGAACTCTGAATAAAAGTCAAGTTCCAGCTCACTAAATATACATTTTTTGTATGATTTAGGTAATATTGAGCAGTTAAAAGGTCAAAGTTTGTAGGGTTATTTGTAATAATCCTAGTAAAAATCAAACTATGCTTACTAGGCCCATTGGCTTAAGTAAATTTGAAGAAGGTAATGAAAGAATGTAGGTACAAATGATCGGAGACGAAAGTTGTTTTTCATTGATACACAAGAGTTAGAAGGACATCCACAGATTGGAGTCTCTTCTCTTTTTCAAGAATTACAAGAGGCTTTCAACATAACACTTCATTTGATTTACGGCATCCCGAGCTTCATCAGCAACCACCTGGAATTCATTCATTCAACTGGATACAAAAAGAGATGCAGTGATACCAGCTCTTCTTGAAAAAGTTGTAAAAGGATGTTCTTAAGTGCGGTTTGAGAAAATTTTCTGCTGATCAAACAGTGATTCTGTTTCTGTCCAAGAGACTTGGAAGATGGATACATGGATTTGAGAATGGAGCATTGGAAGTAAAGAGCCATTTGGAGAGAGTACTCTTTTCAGATATTTGCTCTAATACCATGTTTGTTTTCTCTCCACTAACTGGTAGTGGAAAACATTTCAGCCCATGGGTTTGCCATTTTCATATCTGCAGGGAAATGGTATGCAAGGAGAATTTTAAAGTTTACACCATTGTTGTTGCTCTTAATGCACAGCATAACCGAAATGAAGGAGTAGTAGCGCAGCTGCATTTCAGATGTATAGTTGTTTGCATTTGGAACATTGACTCCTTGCAAGTAACCATGACCACATAGAGACAGGTAGATGCTCTGTGGGAAATTAAGATGATATTTCTTCAAGTACTTAGCCAAATCTGGGAAAGTGCTGTCGCAGATATCATAGTAATCATGGCCAATGATGTTCATCATGTCATCAATCCGCTTGCTAGCCAATTCATAAGTCGTTCCAATTCCCTTGGGAACCACTGAATCTGCACAAAAGATGGATAAACTAACTCTTAAATGGGTTTATTTTTCATAAATTTTGTGACGAAATTTGGAAAAATGGCAAAGGCATTAAGGCGCGCAAGTATTCACGTGCCGCGCTAGTTCTCACCGCGCAAGTCTAAACCGCGCAAGTAAGAATACCTTTACAGGAGCGCGACATCAAGGAAAACAGAGCAGACTTGCGCGGCTTAGGTGACCTGCGCGGCGAGAGCTCGAGAAGGTATGAAGTCCGGAAATCCGGATACTTATAACGGAGGCAAGGCCGGGTATTTATAGGCGCGGAAGCCTACCTGCGCGCCGTACCCAGAGCAACTCAGGCCTGCGCGACGCAGACTTGCGCGCCGCCCTCTGCGCAATGAACACTTGCGCGCCACCCTTTTCCTTTGGAGGGATTCGATTTCCTCAGAGTCAAATCCTCATTTTTTTTCCGGTTCCAACTCTGAGGGGGGACTTTTGTTGACGCTCCTTTCGTCACAGAATCTAAAGATCGGAAAAGGGAATATCTCAGCTGAAAGTGATTCATCCTTTGAAGAAAGATCAAAAATCGACAAAGGGATGAACAAGGAGAACATTGCCCATAGGTCGCGCAAGTTACCTCTTGGTCGCGCAAGTACACTTGCGCGATGACTCAATACTTGCGCGACTCCTTATGGCCGTGCAAGGGACTTGCGCGGCATATATGGTAACCGCCTGGTAACTGCCCAGTAACCGCCCGGGGTCTTCTTTTGCCTATAAATAGACCCTGTGGGCCCCCCATTTGAAAAGATTTTTTTCCAGAAACTCGGATTGAAACTCCCAACGCCCAAGTCTCTTCTCAAAGCTTCCGGAACACTTCTAAGGTAATTTCTTACCTAGAACGGAAGATCTAAAGAGAAGAAGGAAGGCCTAAGTGTTGAAACTTATCAAACACTTGCGCGCCGAATTAATTCCTTCAATATAACTTTCGCGTCCCTTTTCTGGAAGAACCTCAAGGGGATTCTAAAGGGTTTTATGAAGAGTCGCTCAAGTATTTCAATTCTGATTGAAAATCGCGCAAGTACCCCTCAGGTCGCGCAAGTATACTTGCGCGACCCAAACTTGCGCGCCGCCGCTGGACTTGCGCGCCTCTCAAGACTTGCGCGCCCCTACCTTTTTGGAGTGCCTTTCTTGCCTATTTCATCCCTCTTAAGCCATTTCACCTTTCCTATTCAAGATTCAGTCTTCAAGATACTCTTCAAAGCCATCTATGGCATGATTTCTTGATTTGACATCCTTGTCTGAAAGGAATTCTGTGAAATATCTCTCAAAACCTAGTGATTTAAACATCTTTATATCACCAAAGATTGAGAGTTCATTCATTCAACCTCATCCTTTAAGATGAGAGAATCCCCCTTAACCTGGGTTTCCTTTTCAGGAATAATGCTCAGTTATAAATCTTTTAACTTGGGCATCCTCCTCAGGAGTAAGCCCCAAATCCTTAAAGTTCTCAATCTTGGGCATCCTCCTCAGGAGTAAGCCCCAATCAAGTCCTTTAATCTTGGGCATCCTCCTCAGGAGTAAGCCCCAAACCATAATCCCTAACCTGGGTCTCCTTTTCAGGAATAAGACTCAGTCATAACCTTGGGTTTCCTTTTCAGGAGTAAGCCCCAAGTCTCCTAACCTGGGTCTCCTTTTCAGGAATAAGACTCAGTCATAACCTTGGGTTTCCTTTTCAGGAGTAAGCCCCAAGTCCCCTTAAAATTCTCTTAACCAGTCATAATTTACCTTTGATTTGGGTTTCCTTTTCAGGAGTAAAACCCAATCATAATTCCCCTCCTAACTTAGGCATCTTCCTTAGGAGTAAGCCCGAAGATTAGAGTATTCAAATCTCCATAAAGCACACATAACTTTATGGACCCTGTTCATGGATTTTCTCCCTAAAAAAGTAAAATCCTAAACCTTCATCTATCTGGGCAGTCATCCATACATAAGCCCCAAACAAATTCTTATGATTGCATCTTTTATGGCACAATTGTCTAAATTTTACCAATACCTCTTGTTTCTCACACCGAGCATGACTCACGTGAGCTTAGAGTGTAAAAGTAATTATGACATTCATCTTTGAGCCATCAATCATAAACATCATACCCCATTTCTCGAACTACGTGGGTTCTGATTCCTTTTCCAAAACAAAGGATACGTAGGTAGCCCATTTATGGGTTCGATCCCAACTTTGAAATAATCTCTGTCCTTCTGAATGACATTAAACTTCAAGTGCCCCGCTGAGTGGCTTTAAAACCAGCCTGGTCATCATAAATGACCAAGAGACTTTTATATAAATGTTTTGAAGGATACCATTGACCAAGAATCTCTAAACAAATATAGATGATTCTCTATTGATGAAGAACCTCGAATACATATAAAAGATTCTCTAAATTTCTTACATATTTAATCATTGATTGTTAAAACTAAAGGAAAACTCATTTTATACTTGGTAATGTAATAAGGATTCACGAACATAACTTAAATCTATAAAGAGAGTCCCAGAGTAGACAATAATTCCCCTCAAAAAGGTGTGATGAGTCCGACCTCCCATCCTCTCGACCAATGCAAATTCCTAAGCCTCATTAGTCCACAAGCTAATGAGCGCCTGCCTTTGGAAAGTAGGTCCAAACGGATGTGGAATCATTGGATGTTTCCGGTTCTACGAACAAACCCGTTAGAAACCGATCGGAACGTTTGAATCTCCTGTCCAGGAGGTCATCCCCGGATTCCGCGCGAAACAGAGACTCTCTGGGGAAGCTCACTCTATCAATTCCCCTTATAGTCTAGGGTAGATAAGGACTCTCTTGAGGAAGATCACGTGGTCTAACCCTCTTATCCCCAATGTCTGGAGACTCTCTGAGAAAGCTATCTCGATCAATTCCTCCTATAGCCTCAGGTATGCCACAGACTCTCTGAAGAAGCTCACTCAGTCAACTCCACCTCTACCCTGGGAAGGTTCTTAAAGAGATTCAAAAAATGTAAGACTCTCTGAGGAAGCACACTCGGTCTACCCTCCTATAGTCTATAATATACAAGACTCTCTGGGAGCTCACTCGGTCAATCCCCTGTAGTCTATAATGTCTAAGACTCTCTGGGAAGCTCAGTCGGTCTATCCCTTATAGTCTATAGCATCAGTTTCTCTTAGCCACATGCCATTTAGTTCATAATAATGATATAAGGTGAAAGTACACATATAGATATACTTGGATAACCATAGTACACCTATAGAGCTACTTAGCTAAACATTCTACAAGGAAACAAGCATTTCATGAGTTTCACTTTGACTTATAACTCCAAGGCATGAAACGATGTAACAGCCAAAGGCAAACAAGACCCAAAGGTAGTAAACTGTATGAAGTAAGGCAAGTACATACAATCACAAAAAATAATCCTCTAACATGACTAAATTACCTCTACACAAGCATACAAGAAAGCAGGAAAACAACAAGGGAAAAAGGTAAACATGCAATAGCCCGTTCACGGGTATCGGTGAAAATTCACACATAAAACTCAGAGACATTGAACAGTAAGGCACAAACCACCTACCACGATCCTAGGAGATCGATATACTTGAACCACAATGGCTAATTCCTCTTAGAACGTCATAGATCTGAGAAAACTACCAAAACGTTAAACCTTAGATAAGTTGTGAATGAGGAATAATTGGAAAACAAGGCTCAAACAGAAGGAATAAATCATCATTGCGCTTCCAACGCAATTGAACATGCTCGAATCGGGGAACAGAAGGAGAAACGGGGGCTCGGGGAAGATCTGGATGTACGGGTCGCTCTCAGACAACGAACCTAGAGAATGGGTGTGTTCTGTCCATCAGGCGTGACCCCGATGCGTTTTGTGAAAAAAAAATAAATGTACACGGCGTATACATTTAGAGTACACAATATGTACTAGGTTTTTTCTATACTCTGCCAAAAACGGCCTCCACATCACCCCTACACACCGTGTGTGTGGCCTGGACACGGCCAGCACACGGCTTCAAGCCGGAGATAAGTACACGGAGTGTACTCAGAAAGTACACATCGTATACATCGAAATTTTCCTGAAACACCATTTTTCTTAAAAAATACATATAAAGGAAAATTGTACCTGAAACGAAGATCTGGGTTCTTACAATCTTCCCCCCTTAAATAAATTCATCCCCGAATTTCCTTAAATGGGCGTAGAAGAAGGATCCTCGAACAGGTCCTTCCACTGCAATCAAACCTCGACCTCCCTCTCCCATGTCTCGTCCTGTACTCGCCGGTGCTGCCATAGCACTCATACCAGAGGAAAAGACCGGCCTCAGAGAACCATTGTGCTATGATCAAAAATCCATATAGGATGCTCTTCAAACGATGCATCTGCTTCGAGCTCAACCTCCTCGGGCTAAAGGACATGAGACGGGTCTGAAAAGTAACGTCGGAGCTGAGAGACGTGGAAGATGTCGTGCATGACCTGGTATCTCTGAGGTAGCTACAACCGATAGGCAACCGGCCCAACTCTCTCCAAAACCTCAAATGGGCTAATGTACCACTGTGAAAGCTTACCCTTTCTCTGAATCCTCTTTTGTACCAACCTCGGTGCGGCACATAGGAATACCTGATCTCTGACCTCAAACTCCAGATGTCGCCTCCGCTGATCATCATAAGACTTTTTCCAAGACTGTGCTGTAGCCATCCTCTTCCGAACCAACTCTATCTGATCTGAGTTCTCCTGAACAAGAAGAGGTCCTAGAAAATCTGTCTCTCCTGCCTCCATCCAACATAAGGGTGATAGGAATGGACTACTGTACAATGCCTCCTATGGTGACATCTGAATGGTCGCTTGAAAACTGTTGTTTTATGCGAACTCCAAAAAAGGTATATGCTTCTCCCAAGAACCTCCGAAGTCTAGAATTCAAGCTCAGAGCATATCCTCAAGCACCTGGATCATGTGCTCGGACTGGCCATCATTCTGGGGATGGTATATTGTACTCAAAAGTACCTATATACCCAAGGCCTTTTGAAGTCCCTGCTAGAACTAAGAGTTAAA
The DNA here is from genome assembly GCA_963277665.1 of Viscum album. NCBI lineage: Eukaryota > Viridiplantae > Streptophyta > Magnoliopsida > Santalales > Viscaceae > Viscum > Viscum album. The sequence goes on from OY728126.1 coordinate 475,576,146, forward strand.
GCATGCATCCCTGTCTGAAATAATGGATTTTGGAACTCCATGTAGACGTACAATCGCTCGGATGTACAGTCATCCAAGATCATCAACACTGAAGGTTTCCTTGATCGGCAAGAAGTGTGCTACCTTCTTAAGCCTGTCGATGACAAGAAAAACAACATCAGTTCCCCGAGGTGACGTCGGTAACCCGGTCACGAAGTCCATCGCGACATCGTTCCACTTCCACTCCGGAATGGGTAACTGATGTAAAAGCCCTACTGGTCGCTGATTCTCTACTTTCACCTTCTGTTACGTAGAAAATCTAATGAAAAAACTAGTCACATATTTATTCATACCTGGCCACCAGTACTGGCGATGAAGATCCCGATACATCTTGGTGATGCCAGGATGAAATGCCCAAACTGAGGAAAGGAAATCCCTCATCAGATCCTCGCGTATGTCTATTGGCACCCATACGCGTCCCTAGAAACACAATATCTCATCCTCGCCCACTGTCCATCCAAGAAGAGGGTCCCCTCCTGACATAGTCTTCCGTAGGACTAAGGCCTCTAAATCTGATAGCTCCCTCATTCATACCTGATCAAGAATTGAAGAGGTAATAGCCACAGAAGATAGGACAGTCTATCCCTACATGTCGTAGACCATTAGATGCATCTCAGAGAACAGATCCATAAGCTGGCACTCACTGCTGGCCTCCTGAACTTCCTGAATCTGGGTTCGTCTGCTCAACGCATCTGCCACTGCATTGCCCTTCCCCAGCGTATAGGCAAGTTCGAAGTTAAAGGACTTAAAATACGTGACCCACCTGTGTTGTCTTAGATTCAAATCATGTTGACTGAAGATATACTTGAGACTCTTGTGGTCGGTGAAAACCACAAAGTGCTCTCCCAGAAAATAGTGTCTCCAATAGCGTAAAGCATGAACAACTGCTGCCAACTCCAGATTGTGCGTAGGGTAATTCCTCTCTTGAGGCCTCAATTGATGAGACCCGTAAGCAAAAAACCCATATCCCTGCATAGGCATGACTGCTATCCCAATACCTGAAGCATCACAGTAAACAGTGTAGCCCTTGCCCGGCTCTAGAAAGACTAGTATTGGTGTTGATGTAAACATCCCTTTCAACCCTTTAGAGGCTTACTCACAAGAATCTGACCATAAAAACATATCCCCCCATCTTGGTCAGACCTGTCAACGATGCTGCTAGGCTCGAGAATTCCTGAATGAAGCATCTGCAGTATCTGGCCAGCCATAGGAAACTCCGCACCTCAAAGACTTTATTCGGATGCTCCCAAGAAACTACAGCTCTCGCATTCTCTGGGTCCACTGACACTCATGTCTCCGAGATAACATGACCCAGGAAGTTAATATAATCCATCCAAAAGTGGCACTTCGAGAGTTTAGCATACAACCGATGCTCTCTCATTGCACTCAGAATGATCTCAATATGTGTGGCATGGTCATGTCGAGTGTGAGAGTAGATCAAGATATCGTCCATGAAGACCATGAAAAAGGAGTCTAAGTACGGATGGAACACTCGGTTCATTAGTTCCAGGAAGACTGGAGGTGCATTTGTAAGACTGAACGACATGAATATATATTTGTAAATACCATAACTGCTCCTGAAAGCTGTCAAAGGTATATCTGATGGTCTAACGTGCAACTGATGATAACTGGACCTCAAGTCAATCTTCGAGAACACCTGGGCTCCTCGAAGTTTATCAAAGAGGTCATCGATCCTTGAAAAGGGATATCGGATCTTGACCATCAACTGGTTCAGCTTCTAATAATACACACAAAGCTGAATGGTACAGTCTGCCTTCTTCACGAACAAGATAGGTGAACCCCATGGAGATGTACTGGGTCAGATAAAACCCTTCACCTGCAACTCCTCTAACTGCTTCTAGAGCTCCTGCAACTCAGGTGTAGCCATCCTATATGGATGAATGGACACCATTGCCACTCCTGGAACATGTTCAATAGAGAAGTCTACCTCACGCTCTAGAGGTAAACCTGAAAAGTATTTTGGAAAGATATCCCTGAAACGATCCACCACTGGAGGAAAGTCTAACTGTGAAGTCCCCTGGTCATCCAGATAAAGACTGGAAATATGGGATGTAACTTCCCCTATAACATGATGCTATTGTCCAGCTCTACCCACCTCGACATCCCACTCACCCTTATGAAGGAAGGATCCTCTCTATGGTGATATGAAACTCACCCTATGGCGATAGCAATCAACGACTGCCTAGAAGGGAACCAACCATTCCATCCTGAGAATGATGTCATAGCCCGTCATATTTATGACATAGAGGTCCTATATGAAATGACACCCCGAAACTTCGAGAGGGCACTCTCTGCACTGACGTATGCTAGATTTCCTTGTTCCCAACGGTGTGTCAAGAGTCAAAAAGTTGGCAGACGAAAAGATACACAGCCCAAGGCTCTCCACAACCGCAACAGAGATAAAACTATGGGAAGGACCAATATCGAAATGAATTGAAGATAAAACTGAGGCTACTAAGATTGTACCTCAAACTGTAGAAGGGCAGTGATCCTGCTCTTGATAGGTCTACTCCATGGTGAAAGACTGGCCTGCACCACGGCCCTACACCCCTGGCTGACTGCTCTGAGCTGATCTACACTGCTATCGCTGATGACCTGGTGACTGACCACCATGGCCGCGACCTCCACCTCTAACTGAATGGCCGGAAGAACTCTAGTTCCCGGACTGGTGAGAAACTGGTGAATCATCTCCAGAACACAGGGTCATGGAGGAACCCCTACCACTAGCTGAAGGTGATAAGATGTGACATAAATGCTGAAGATGACCCATCTTGCCACAATACCAGGACTCCATCGGATCTCTTTGACACTGAGGCCTAGTATTCCCACTCCTACCACAACGGTAGCATACATCCTGGCTGCCAGAAGATCCATCCCTTGAACCTCAATATCCTCGAGATGACTCTCTATGATTCTTACTAATGTCCGTAGGAGGAACAACAGCTCTGGATACCAAACCTCCATGGCTCACTGCTCCAGAATATCTTAGATTGTGCTCAGTGATCAGTGCCTAGTTGACGATGGAGGATATCGAAGTCAACTGGACGATATTCACCTGGGAATGAATCTCCTGCCTGAGACTATCTTCAAACTTCATAGCAAGGAAGTACTCATCACCTGCTGGGATCAGTGTGAAACGCTGCAACTCAATGAAGTGAGACGAGTACTCCATAACAGAGAGAGTACCCTACTGCAGACTCATAAACTCCCAGGCTCAATCATCCCTCAGGGTCTCTGAATAGAAGTAGTAATAAAAGGTGTGTTGAAACTCGTCCCAAGACATATCCTACTGATGCCCTGACTCTGAGATCACCTCCCACCACCTCTTGGCAGTGTCTCGGAGCATATAAGTAGCCAGCTTTACCCTTTTCTCCGGAGGGATCTCTAGGTGCTCAATGATGGTAAATGTGGCATTTATCCACAACTCTGTAGCCTGAGGTCATCCATCCCTTGAAAAAGTAGGAGGATGCTGCTGTTGGAAAACCTGCGTCAACCCAGCCATCGATGGGGCAGGAGTTGGCGCTCCCAGGAAGGTCTGCACCATCCTCAGGAAGTCCTCCATGAACTGTGCCTCGGCACCTACAACGGGTATGAGAGCCGGTTCCAAGGCTGGTTTGACTGGAGGATCGGCAGGAAGTCCCTGATCATCCATATCTGTCTTCTGATCACTGCCTGACGACACATGTACAACCGAAGGACATCTTGTAGGAATCGATCTGAAAGATCAAGAGAATACCTTAGATCAGAAAAACAAGAGCAGAGAAAACAGGACTACAAAACGGGTGTAGGGGGAAGAAACTATCATGTTTTACAAAACACGACTACATGGCGTGTATAAAAACTACATGTTGTGTCTACTTAAGTCATTGACATGGGCGTGTACCCCTGCTCGATAGGTCATGTAACACCTCAAACTACAGGGTGTGTTTACCCAACACATGACATGTACTTTAAAACTATTCCCCTGCCTGAGTCTCCTTACACGGCTAACTCACACGGTTCAAACTAACCTCAAACTACACGACGTGTTCCCTAGGGACACGACGTGTACTAGACACTGACTTGGAGGCCCGTGTTGTTAGTTACACGGTCGTCTAGACAGATGTCCCTTACACTGCGTGTTCCGAACAAACACGACATATATAGGAAAACGTGACACCATCCCGTGTTGTTCGTGATACAGCCGAGTACCTGGGCAAGACTACATGGAATGTTTCAAAAGAAACACGGCGTGTCTAAGAGAAGGTCACACTGACCCATGTTGTTCATGACACGGCCGGGTACCTGGACAGAACTACACAACATGTTCCTTTACAACACGGTGTGTTCTACACGAGATTACCCGACCCGTCTTGTTAGTGACACGACCATGTATAAGGATCTACACTACACGACATGTATATATCGTACACGGCGTGCTCCTGATGTTATTTTAACAACACCGTGTTCCTCCACACACAGTCAGTAACATGGCCTAAAAACGACACGACGTGTAACCAGAAAGTAGACGCCGTGTATTCTGTGTTTTTCTGGGCAGTAGCTCAAAAACTGCATAGAAGCCCATAAACACAGAAAACAAAGCAAAGAGGTGCCAAATTCCTATCCGTGAGGGCCCATACCTCCCGCGAATCAAAACTTTGCATCCCCTACAGTCATGTACAAGAGAAAACAGGATCATGATCCACCAATTTATGATTCAAGAGGGCCCATAAGACCTCAAGAATCAGATTTTGGCATTCATTTAAACAAAGTACAATACAAACAATTCTCTAACAAGAAGCAGAGATTCTATCAAGCATCTATCACAACATCATACATAATCTACACAAAGTCTACCACAATAGCATGAAATCGCTAATGCACCCTAAATGGCATGGAAAGAATTCATGGCATGTGATTTATACAAGTGCCTATATGATGCATGATATGGAATACCCTCATATATTAGGGTTGTGATAGAAATAGAACCATAATATCAAAACAATAACAGTACGAAGAAGGTGAATCACTCTAATTGAAATCGTATCAACCGTAAAATCTCAAAACCAGAAAACTGCAATAAACGAGGTAGTATGGCTTTTCCCTGTACATGGGTTAGTTACTCCCAGGAAAAACTTATTACCAAGTACCGAATCTGTCCTGTCCCTGACTAATGTCTCCAAATAGTAATGCAAGAGAAAAGAATGCCTCTGATACCACTTTGTAAAATCCCAGTTCTGGAAGCCACCCAGTGGTCCCCCGTACCCGGTTGGTCACATGGCCTCAAGCGCATTTCCCCAAATTGCATAGGCTTCCAAATAGTAGTGAGGGACTTGGGTGTAATAGTGGGGAAACTATGACCTCATTGGCAGAGTACACAGCGGAAGAAGAATAAACATACAATAGCAGGAATAGAAATAACCAACAATATAAACAACGGAAGAATAAATCCAAAAACTAGAGCACATATTTATATATGAAATGATGAATGATACATAACTAAGAAAGCAGCCAAAAAAGTCACAACGATGGAAAACACTTTAGTATCAAATCAATTACAAAATAAAAGTAAAAATCTCATCATCATCGCAAGCCAAGGCTTGGTCCCATGCTCTCATGCTCCAAGCAATCAAGTTCCAGAAGTCGAAGGGCGCTTTCCCTTGTCTACAACTATAACAACATAGTCTTCATGGGCCTAAAAGCATGGACCAAACAGGGTGTGAGATAAAATCTCAGTAGGCATTTACCTGAAGATCTGTGCCTAACAGTCAGTGAGTATATGGAAGGTAATATTACAATAAGAAGTAAACAACAACAGCAAGAAGTATGCAGTAAACAGTAAGCTGAAAAACGGGATGATACATAGCAACAATCAATCCACAAAAAATCAACAGCAGTGAAACAAATAGCTAAAAATATGGAAACCCTCTAGGAAGTACTTGCAGCCATCCCCTCTTGTCCTATCCAAGAAGTAACACAACCCTATGGGTAGTGCACTCAGCCTAACCCCTCTGGCTTGGTCATACGAATATATGAGACTCTCTGGGGAAGCTCACTCGGTCAATTCCCCATATAGTCTAGGTTAGTCAGAGACTCTCTTGAGGAAGATCACGTGGTCTAACCCTCTTATCCCCATGTTCTAGAGACTCTCTGAGGAAGCTATCTCAGTCAATTCCTCCTATAGTCGCAGGAATGCCACAGACTCTCTGAGGATGCTCACTCTGTCAATTCCTCCTTTAGCCTAGGAAGGTTCTTAAAGAGATTCAAACAAGGTAAGACTCTCTGAGGAAGCTCACTCGGTCTACCCTCATGTAGTGTATAATATCCAAGACTCTTTGGGAGCTCACTCGGTCCATCCCCTATTTCTTATAGTGTCTAAGGCTCTATGGGAAGATAAATCGGTCTATCCCTCATAGACTGTAGCACCAGGTTCTCTCAGCCCCATGTCATTCAGTGCATAATAATGCTATAAGGACAAAGTACACCTATAGAGGTACTTGGATAACTAGATTACACCTATAGAGATACTTAGCTAAACAGTCTACAAGGCAACAAGCATGTCATGAGTTTCACTTCGACCTATAACCGAAAGGCGTGAGACGGTGTAATAGCCAAAGGCAAACAAGACCCAAAGGTCGTAAACAGTACGAAGCAAGGAAAGTACATCCAAGAAAAAAAATATCCTCTAACATGACTAAATTACCTCTAAACAAGCATAAAAGCAAGGCAAGAAAACAAAAAGGGAAAAAGGTAAACACGCAATACCACATTCATGGGTATCTGTGAAAATTCACACATAAAACTCAGAGGCTTTTAACGGTAAGGCACAAACCACCTACCTCGATCCTAGGAGATTGATTTAATTGAACCATGACGACTAATTCATCCTTGAATGTCATAGATCTGAGAAAATGCACAAAAAAGTCAACCTTAGTTATCTTGATAAAGAGGAAGAATTGGAAAACAAGGATCAAACAGAAGGAATAACTCTCTGATGTGCTTCCAACGCCATCGACTGTGCTTGAATTGGGGAACAGATGGAGAAACAAGGGCTTGGGGAAGATCTAGTCGTATGAGTCATTCTAGGACGAAGAACCTGGAGAAAGGGTGTGTTCTATCTGTCAGTCGCGGCCCCGGTGCGTTTAGTGAAAAAAAAAAAAAAATACACTGCGTGTACTTTTTGAGTACACAGCGTGTACTAGGTTTTTTCCGTACTCCACCAAAAATGGCCTCCATATCACCCCTACACACCGTGTGTGTGGCCCGGGCATAGCCAGCACACGGCTTCGAGCCGATGATGAGTACACGATGTGTACTCAGAAAGCACACGACGTGTACTTCTAAATTTTCCGGAAACTCTGTTTTTCTTAAAAACGCCAGAAAAAGGAAAAGCGTACCTGAAACGAAGATTTGTGTTCATACACCTCAAAAGATGGATATGTGTGAAGGACAAGCTTATGCAATTTCACCATCCAATTTGGATATTCCTCGTGACATTGGGATGGCTACAGTTATCATCCACTATGACATTATTAATATTTTATTAATTCTATTTATACAAACTCTTTAATATATGATATATTTTTTAATGGTATCACATCACCAACTCTATTAAAATATTTTTAGATCTAGGACTAAAATCCTAATGGTAGGATGAATGCATCTGATGTCGATAACTCTTCCCTGATCGATGTTTTTGGAAAGCTTCTTATTGAAAATATTTTTTTACATAATCATATTGAATTCTACATAAGTATTTATATTTATTGAATCTCTAAATATAGTCCCCATATCAATTATCAATAACGGTATGTTATATTTGATATTCTGGATCATCCTATAATAGTATAACAGCGTAATAATAAAACTGTATACCAAATGAATGTGAGTTCTATCATATGGGTTTGGCTACAAATTCATGAGGGATATTTATCTCATACTAGTATAGATAAACTCATTATTTAAAAGGTTCATATTATTTTGTAATATGATGATTTATTTACTACGGACACGGAATATTTTACAAATAATAATTAATTCGAGTGGTCAATATTTATCATTCATGGTAATACATTTATTTCTAAGAAATTGTTCAAAATGGGCGTGGTGGAGTGGCATGAAAAAAATTACTCCAGGAGAACATTTATAGGGGATTAAATCAACATATTTCTTTATTATGAGGTAAACATATTGATTACATTAATATGAATGATGGGTATATGAGTCATTTCATTGATTATCCGATGCATAACATGATCATTATTTTTAATAAGCAACATATGCCTCGTATTAATGCTATATTTAATCAACTATGGGGAGATCTATATGATTTCATGTTTTATCTTCTATCTAGATATCATTATGCGAATATTAATAAATATGATATACGAAATATAACTGTTGTATGATGTAAAGTTATTATGAAGTGGAAGTAATTTCATTTTGGGAATTCCAATGATACTTATATCATCATGGATTTAATGAATGGCTTCCATAGTTATCATACAATTACTTTTTAGTGATATATAGATAAAATATTATAAAAATTCATTAAGAAAAAAATATCATGAAGGATATTTTTGAATTGTGATACTGAAAATGTGGAATGAGTTGTTTTATTCTAAATTTACCAAGTATGAATTATGGATTTAGAAATATTAATTCAAGTGTTATATAACATCATATGAGGGTATATAAATGGGATCTTCAATAATGTATGTAATTGAGCAATGTCCTAGACCAACCATGTTTATATAAATCCTTTGTTTTCAAGGCTAGGATAAATATTACTAAATATTTTTGGTAGATTTACCATGACTCACTACTCCAATAACCATGTTGACTAAAAACGGATTCTAATGTAATGGATATATGAATATTGAGTGAGTTCTAAATAAGTGAATAGATTTCATGTCATTGTGGTTGTGATTACACAATCAGAAAGTATAGAAGGGTTTGTAATCTATAGTTATCCATTAAATAAAAGATTTTTATATGTCATTATTCCTAATTCTATGGCTATATTTATACATAATTAAAATTGATGAATCTTGAGAAAAATTACCCAATTAATGTTTTGGAGGTGTATTTGTTAATTTTGACATTGTAGATATAGAGGAAAATTTTAATAATGTAATTGTTTTGATATATATATTATTCATAAAATCAAGATATATATTTACATAAACCAAGTTTAATATGAATTAATGAATATGGTTGTAGTTGTTCAAATATTATAACTTCTCAATTCATTACCACAATGGGAAAGTGATCTAGGTGTCTGATGGTTTATGTTTAAATGATCGTGCTGGAAATTTATGGTGGTAGTAAAAAATATCAAATATTAAATTATTTGTAAAGGATGTACGTTATAATCTTTATGGAAGTGGAGAAATATTTATCTTTCTCAAATGGGTGTTCAAGAATCTATACATGTGAGCATTAATGAAGCATAGAAGACATATTTGGTGATGAAAAAGAATGTAAAAAATATTTATGAGAGTAAACATTAGTTTTATTGAATGATATGTTTTAGGAACCTTTTATAAATTTTTTCATAGAAAATATTTATAATGAACTATTGGATGACACTCATAGTTCATTATTCTCAATTCATCTTCAATGTATGAATATGTATGAACATTATAGAGAGTATTTATTATTAGAAAAAATGAAGTGAGAAAAATTTGGGTGTATATCTCAGTTCCTGATATGTTTGAAAGTTATGGAAAAGAAACTTAATTAATAGGGTTAGTTAAAAACCACTACCCATACTATATTTTAAATAGGAAAACCTACCCATGGATTTTGTTGTCGAAATCCCTAAATACCCTAATAGAAATAATTATATTTTGGTTGTTATAAACCTCCATACAATTTATTGAAACTAAATTGAAATTAATGAATATTTTTATATTGATCATACTTCTATAATATAAATTCAGTAATAGTTATTGTTTCATGGATTACTCAATTCTATTGAATATAATCGGGACTTGAATATTACCTTGGTGTTATGGAGAATTCTCCAAGAGGATCTTAATATAGTGTTTAGTTTCAGTATTGTGTATCATTTTCATAAATATGGTTATTATAAGAAAACAATTCTAACCCTAGATGATATATTGAGATGTTGAACTATTTACATCTAAGGTACATTGGATCAATACCATCCCCTAGTGGAGTTTTCCAATAATGAAAAATTTTAATCAATAATTTAGATGTATCTGTATGGATTTAATTATGTGAATATGTGTAAAAATCGGTCCTTTTAAGATGAATATAGATAAAAAATCATTTCAGGCATATTCTAGTTGAGGAAATGTAGAATAATGTAAAAAAATCAACAAGACATCAACTGTAGCTCCAAGTCAATAGAAAAGTTATGTCGATAACCACTGATGATAACTAGTTTTCAATGTTATTGAGATAGTTTTTCAATGAGCATGTCCATATAATATGGTAATTATATCCATCAGTAATGAAAATTTGATCCCTAGGTATGTTGGCCCCATCAATCTTCTTGATTGTGTAGGGATGGTAGCTTATTTTTTGGAACATTACCCAAACATTTATCAAGATCATAATGTCTTCCATGTATCAATCAAAAGAAATTTCATAATTGATCCATCAAATGTACTATTGATTTAGGTCATACAAATAGTGAATTATCTTTCTTATGGGAAAAAATAAGTTCCTATTATCGATCATAGAGATAAATTAATACCGAATAAGATTTCTCTCGTGGTTTTAGATCTCTAGAGTATTCTTAAATTGTATAAAGCTACATCTATATCTAATTATGGAAAAAAATAAGATATCTTCATTTATTAGTATCGTACTAATATAAGTTATTTGTAAAAATTAATTATATTTGGGGGGAGAATGTAATACCTTGAAAATTTATGTTATATTTTCAAAATTCAAATCTATTTGATAGCACGTGATCCACACAACCCCTATCAAATTTATCCATAATATAGAATACAATTATAAAAATTCCATTAAATTAGTTGCATGAATTTGAATAGTTGTATGAAGAACTATATAAAGTATTTAAAAGATACAATTTGTTTTAGAAATCTATTATATATTTCAATAATATTATTTTTATTAAACAAGTTTTTTTAATTTTTTTTGGAAAATAATGTAATTAACTTTTTACACTAATATAAAATTTATCTTAACAATTTCATTTCCTTTTTAAAAATAAAATTTCCTTTTTATTATAGAGTTATTCATTGAGAATTTTTTGAAAAGTTAATTTTTCAATGTATAGTGGAAAATAGTAATTTTCATTAAATAAGTTAATTTTATTTAAACCCATTAAAAAGATTGATTTCATTTTATAATTGATTTAAAAAATTATTTAGTTCAATTGAATTATTATTATTCTAGTTGAGTTCGTTGTAATATATATTATATATAATTTTTAAATAAACTATTATTATACTTTTAAGAACTTTTTTGATTGGGAAACAAATTTCTCTCACATTTATGAGTTCAATATTAAATTAAATTATAGAAAATTTTGTTAATTTTATTTAATATAATTTAATAAATATTTTAAATCATTATCAATATTATTGAGTAATAGTGTGTTCATCATTTTTGGCCATAATGAATATTAAAAATAGAAAAAATAATTTACTATGGTTAGTGTTGAAACATGTTTATCGGGGGTTAATATATAAGGATATGGGTTAAGATTACCTAATACCATTCTAAAACTCCATTTTAATATTTTATTTAAACATGATACATATGAAATTTTAATATTATCTACATTTGATCCATTCAGAAATTAATGTGACTTTAACTTATGTTTTATCATTGTGAAATTACAAGTGTTCTAGTCACCTCAATTATAAATGGGAACTACATCCCCTAACTTATTCATTATTCATAATTGATTTATCTCATAAAAACATGAAATAATTAAAACCAAAAATTAATATACACATCATAATTCTACTGATGAATCCAAAAGACCGACCCTTGTATCTTTAATAAGAAATCCATATGATGATTTTCTAGGAAATGATAATTTTGTTCACTAATCTATTTCTTTTCAACTTCAACATCTTCATCATTAAATTATGTATAAATATTTCAAAAAAATCATCATATGTATCTAACAAATACTTTAATTTTTTTATGAATTAACCTATATCCAACACATCATCCAACAAATGTGAAAATAAAATTTTTATCATGTGTACGATGAACAACCACATCATAAACTGGTATAATTCGTTTCCATTCTCTGAATATCAAGGATGTATATATTGTTTGATAAATTGTATATATCTAATATTTATGAAATAATTATACTTCTAAAATTATAATTTCTTGTATAACTTCATTCCATCCTATCTGTTGGAAAACTACTTCGTTTCTCATGCACAAATATGAACAACCATCTCTAAAAAGATATCTGCTATGTTCTTTAATTTTATTTTGACAATGATGGTAATAAGCATATATTTATGTAATATAATAAATAATGTATATAAAAATGATTTCAAAATGGTAAATTACAATTTTACTTTCCTTATTTCCCTATGTCAATAATAAAAATATTTTCATAAAAATATATGATCTACTATCTAAATGAATATTGTAATTCATTTTTTCACTAACATTTATTTGTGATTAAAATTATTATTAATTAATATATTTGATATTTATATCATGTTTATTATTTAATATGTGATTAAACTATGACCCAATCACATGGACTTTCACTATAGAACCAATGCATGAATGAGGAAATGAATTTGTTTTTACACGGAATAGTGATTTTAACAAACAATTATTAATAAATGGGCTAAAAATATTATAAGTTAATCATATATGGCATGATAATTTTTTTTCTTTAATAGATATGAAATAAAACTATATTTATTATGTAGGGGATTAGAACACATCTTGTTGAATTAAGGCCCATCGTAAGGGTTTTTTTTCACAATCTCATCATTATCAAGAATATTCATCTTCTCCAAAAATGGTTTAGATATAGTTCCCCTCAAAAATAATAAAATGATATTTATCTTTAATGATTTTTATAATTGGGTTAAGTGCCATAATAAATCCTCCCAACCTATCAAAAAAAAATTTATAATATTGGGGAGTGAATTTGAATTAATAAAAATGAAGATGACGGGTCCGGAATCATGCATTTATAGACACATCATACTTATCACTAATTTCTATGTGAAAAATATCCCATGAACATTGTATCTCCCATACATAATATTAATATTTCTCCTTCCCTCTATTTTAAATCGAAAAATACCATGGCCCAGGAATAGTAAAATGATAGTATTGTGGAATTAAAATTTAATTATTTTATAATTTTTCATTTTGATTATTTTTAATGTATATATTGTTTACTTATTCAACATTCTACTATGTTTTCTAATTATTTTATTCACCCAAATTTCTATTCTAAAAAATTAATTTTAATATAGTATGTCACTTTATTTCTTAATATTTGGTGGCATTTTATGTCAGAACCAAGAATATGTTCATCTTTTTTTAATGATACATTTTATTTTCGGATGAGGAATTGATTTTATATTGATATTTTCAAACAATACAATGTATCACATTCTTATAATTAAAACAAATTCATTATTCTAAATTCATTTATTTTTAAATTTTGGCCAATATTTTCAATTTATGGTTAATTAGCGGTGTGAAAAAAAACTTTCGGTTTATTGTAGGGAGAGTGATGTCATGTTATAACCATTGTGAATTTATCATTTATCAATATAGAAGTGGTGTTATTAATTTTCAAAGGATGATCTCATGGTATGTTATAGTATACAATTTAAATTTTAGTAGGGTGATTCGGCTACAGTGTTGACTATATATAAATATGAAATTAAAATAATTTTATTAGATGATGAATGACACAAGTCACTATACATATTATCTTTGATATTAAATATAAATTATTTTCCTATTTTATATTAATGATAAAAAATATCATTTTTTAATTATTATAATTTTAAATGTTTCAAAGTTATAAAAAAATATTATATGTCAATTGATAGTGAGTGATTTTCAATGCTCATCAAGAAACATCAACAGTCTGCCTATTGGTTTCATTTCATGAGTGTATTTAAATAATATTGACCTAGACCTTGTTAATTGATCACTTCATCAATATTTTTCCTAGATTGAATCCTGAATAAAAAGGTATTATCAACATGTAGATCACAAAATACATTATACTATTATCACAGTTCAGTCTATAATAAAGATTATCTCACCAAATATTTAAAATAATATTAATCATATATTTATATTCCATGGTTTCCAGTAAATATAATTTTGTTATTTTTGAGTTGGTTTTGAATCTAAATAATATTATTGCATGCCCCTGATTATTATATACAACCTCATACAGATATGATCTGAAATAGTATGATAAATTATTAAGTAATTTTACATGTGTTTATTTTTAATGATTCCTTAACGTGTCAACATAATCTCTATATAAATATTGGGGTAAAATTACTTTTATCAATTTTATGGAATGAAATATATTAAACATAGAAATCCATATTCATTCAGTTTTAAATCTGTAACTACCATATCAATATTTAAATCACATTATATTATCTTATATATAGTTGACATGTCATTCTGAAGAACATAGAATAAAAAAATCATTCCACTTCAAGGTAGAGAAAAATAATTCCAAACCTTTAAATATTTATCACACTCATTAACTTAAAATTATTCTATCATATTCAATAAACAATGTAAATGTATATGTATCATCATATGAATATAAAAAAATAAATGGAAACTTTAATGAATGTTTTCACTTGTTAAATTAAAACATTTTCAGAAACATTATGATTTATCTATACACTAATTTTTTAAAGGTTGGGGCCAAAGCCTCATTTTTATTATTAAATCAAAGCAAAGACCTCTTTTAACTTAGTATAGGTAAACCCATTACATAGCCCAAAGGCCCAGTGGGCTTGTAGCCCATTACATAGCCCGTAGGCCCAAATTATAAGGCCAATTCACATTCTATTAATAGTAACCTGCTGCTACAGTACCGCACAGTATCGTCGCCGCTACAGTGCCCTGCCGCCGCTACAGTACCCGCTGATGAACAGTTCCACTGATGCTACAGTACTTCTACAGTACTTTCTGATCAAATTTTTAATTCAATTTTCATCCACTAAACATTTACTATATTAATCACACAACATTAATCTCAAGATGTATTTTCTAACAAAAATTTAGGATTTTCAGGTTCTGAGTGATATGTGTCCCAACCATTTATTTTTCTAAAAGCAGATCTAATTTTAAAAAATACTATATATCATAATACTAAATACATAACCTAAATACTCACTGTGTTAATAATTATTTTTATAAAATATATATTGATATGGGGAAATTTATATCATAGGCTTCAGTTATATTTACTAAATAACCAATAAAAAATTTATTTATATAAAAATAAATCGATTAAATACTATAGGAAATTAAATTATTATTATTTATATATCCCAATAAAAACTAATAAATTAAACCATCCATGAAACTCACCAAATTATAACAATTGTAAAAAAACACTATCTAACACACAATTAAATTATTATAATTAATTTTTAGGTCAATATTATCATTAAAAATTGTTATTTTCATTAATATACAAAAAAGTGTACACTAATTAATATACTTTGATACTAATTTAGAATTTATAATTCAAAAAGAACCAAATAATTAACTATAAAATATGTTTAGCCAATAGAATCTGATCCTAAACCCACACAAACTAGAAAACCCTGTAATAAAATATAAGGACCTAAAGCCACATGAATTAATTGTAAAATATCAACTCATTCAAATGCTAAATATTGAATGATGAAAAATATTTAGATTTCTCATGCTCAGGGACATGAGAAAATAATTTTGTATAGGTTTTTAATAATGGTATTGATGAAATTCAGTTTAATTTAAAACCACGATTTGTGTAGAGACTATACAAGCACTAATATCGCCTTTTATCAATGGTCGTAGTTTCTATAATAAATATAATGTAGGTAAATGGAAACCTTATATACAGATATAATATAAAACTATCGTAAATTTAATGGTGGAAGTATCTAACTCTATCAAAAAAAACAATAATGAACAATAAATACTAAAACAAAATGTTCATGGATAATAAATTAAAATTGATTTTAAATCACTATCTCAACCATTAAAAAAATTGTCCTATGTCAGAAAATTAAAATATTGAGACTTGAATCCAAAATTTGAGAACCTGTAATAAAAACTGTAAAAATAAAATTACATTATTAATCAAACCCAATTACATATAAAATATCAATAAATGAAATCTACCCCTCATTCTCTCCATGAGTGGGTCTCTAAAATAAAGCATCCCCAAAGTATTATGGGATTACTCAATCAGTACCTACATGAATTTCTAGTGTCGAATTACACTCTAGTAATACTCATGTAATCCTCTATTTATAAAATATGGAATTTGGGATAACATTTATATATTATTTAAAAAATATAATTATATATTATTCTTCTTAATAAATATATATATAAATTATTAAAACATAAAACATGATTATTCATGAGATATGAAGTTTCATTTATAGCTTATATAATCACACTCATCCATCTCTTATGACTGAAAACTTGTCAACATGAATATTCCACCTCCATACATGGATGTGACCTCAAATAAAATGTGAAATTGACACAAAAAATCCCATGTTTGAATATATTTAATCTCAAATGCTTGGGAATAGGGTTTTGACATCAATTTTTAACTACATGTGATTCCACATCATGGTGATGTCATATTTTAACATGGGTGATTATTATTCATATAATCTTTTTTTATAGAACTATGATAAAAATATTGTTTTTTAAACCATGACACTACCAAACTATATGCATGACCATTTTGGGCTCTTAGATTCCATTTATGCAATGAAATAAACCACCATGTT
Organism: Viscum album; assembly: GCA_963277665.1. Taxonomy (NCBI): domain Eukaryota; kingdom Viridiplantae; phylum Streptophyta; class Magnoliopsida; order Santalales; family Viscaceae; genus Viscum; species Viscum album. The sequence continues at coordinate 475,593,191 of OY728126.1, forward strand.
GTGATGTTTATCATATCATAATCCATCATAATACATGAAATATGTGTCCTTGGTTGAGCATGGGATTATCAACCATGATGTAGCTCAAATATTTTTTGTCTTATGTAATCAACGATGCTAAACACAATGAATAGTAGGATGTTTCGGTTTATTCATCATCAAAAACATCATGTTAACCTTCTTCTTATCAAGTAATGTATTTTAGAATCATTCTTGATCATTGGGCAACCCCATAAAATATAGTAATATACTATAAAACATATTAACAACTCTATGGTTAATAATTTTAAGTGGGGATTTATATTCCCCATTGTATTTATCTCAATGCAATGTCTATGCATTGAGTGATCTTCTATAGAATATGTAGCATAAAGCAAAGCACTCAATCACTGACATGAGTTTCTTTGTTGGTGAAAATGTAATTTTTTATTAACATCAGTGGTAGTGTTGGGATATTTTAGAAACATTACCACCAAAATAAATGTTGGATTGGGTCATCACATGACTCGAATTGAGATGAATTTTGTTTGGTCATGTTCATAATTATTATAAATATTGATATCCCAAATTATATATTTCGATGGATTTACACTAATTATTTATAGTATCATTTACCCAAATGGTATATTAATTATAGATATGGGTCAATGGAAACCTTCCAGAACTATGCATGACACCCCTATTAATATTATACTCTAATAATGTATTGAGCCACCCCATGGGTTGGTGTGCCTATATGGATTGTTCTTATGCCCACCTTGTCTCATAGGAACTTCTATTACAACACTCAGCAAAGTTCTAATTATGATTGGTTATCCTGACATGGGATATCATGTTATCCTAGGCTCATGATGGTCTACTAGGCCATTTTTTATACTTCAAATATAATTATTAATTTTTCTCAACTCAAATTTTTCTTAAAATTGTATAATAATGATTTTTTTTGAAAATTATCATTTAAAATTCTCCTGACCACAAAATAATAATACAAATAAAAATTTCTAGGTATATTATAAAAAATAAATATAATATGTCTAATGAAAATTAAAATACATCATATTCCAAATGGAATTATCTTTAACCATTAAGTAAAAAATCATAATATTTCAACAAACACATTTGGAAACTCTAAACCCTTAAAATTTAAACCACTACCAATAATATTTGAGCATTGAATAAGCCACTAGAATCATAGATATCCCCCACCGGGATCCTAGTGGGATCTTACTACCATCAAAAACTAAATTTTATCAATCATTTTCCACTAATTTAATCTCATAAACCAACTTATCAATATAGTTCAATTTCAAATTTTGTAGGACTGAAATAAGAATTAAAAATTAACTTCATGTATTTTATAAATAATGCTCATAAAAAACTATTATCATATATTCAACGAATGACTAATAACCAATAAACCAAAGTTAGGTTAAAGTATAACCAACCATTTATTATGTGAAATTTTCTATAATGAAATTAATGGCTTTAATTAAGAATATATCACAATGAACTGGACTCCATAATATTAAAATGGGATGTTTGGTCAATGAATAAGCATGTTGAAATGCGAGATAGAGGCGAATACTTGAAATTCATCAAGAAATCAAAAATTTATAGTTCATTTATTCATTAACTACTATAATTAAAAAAAGTAAATGTTCACTATCACATAAGAAATGATTTTAAATTTTAAGGGGTGATTATATAGAATTTCATTTTTTCACAAGTGGTGAATTGATGAGGCATAGTAAAACCAATTGCATCTATTTTATCTGAAACTAATTTCCATTATTAACCAAATATAAATTTTAGTTGTTGTAATGTTATTTCAATAGAAAAATATATATTGAAAATGGCACTAAAAATATTATAATTCTTATATGGGATAAACAAATATGATGAGGGATATCCCAAATATCTTTAAATAATGTAGAATAAATAATATTACTGACTAATTAAAAAGTTAATTGCATGAATAATGAATATGGATGGAATAATTATGAGTAATTTCAATCTTAAATGATTAAAAACATATTGAGATCTATTTTTCATACAAAATACTATTAATTTTATGATTTTTTCTTTATGAAATAGATACAACCTAATTAGAATGTTGTAATATTTGAAAAGTTTTTTAAATAATGATATTGTCCAACTATTTTATAATTCAAATTTATGTCTCCAAATTATTCACTTCGTGCATTCAATCTTAAATGGTTCATATGAATTTGATAAATTATTCCATTTGGTTTTTGTGTAAGTGATACATTTCCAAGTATTTATTATCAGTATTAGAAAAATACGCTATACCAAGTATTTGAATCCGTTGGTATAGGCTTGAAAACCATTGGTATATCCTATACCAACGGTTTGGAGAACTGTGGCAATGTTAGCAGTAGGGATAGGTCTATTCCAATGGTTTTCCCAAAACCATTTGTATAGACCTATACCAACGGTTTTCCAAATTTTTAGTATAATTAATTTGATAAATCTATATATACAATTCCATAAAACTGTTGGAATATGTATTTCAAAAAAGAAGAATTCAGTTGGTTTTGATCTCAGTACCTACAATTCATGATTAAACAACTTTACCACTAACCTAACTTGACATTTTTGAACATAATTTCCAAAATATATATATGTATTATCCTTAATATTTTAAATTTTGATTCATTTAATGTCCTCTATAGAAATATTCCATAAAAATACATGTAACTATACCAACAGTTCTCAAAACAATTGGTATAGACCTATACCAAAGGTTTTGAGAACTGTTGGTATAGAATATTTGATTTTGGGACCTATACCAATGTTTTTGGACCAACCGTTGGTATAGGGAGGACATATACCAACGGTTTGAGTAAAGTCATTCGTATAGGGTCTCTATTGTGGACCTATGCCAAGGGTTTGGCCACACTCATTGGCATAGGTCCATATAAGTGACATATACCAACAGTTTTCCCCAAACCGTTGATAAAGGCCCCCCCTATATCAATGATTTGTCCAAAACCATTGGTATATGTCCAAATTAGTGACCAACACCAACGGTTTTGGCCAAATCGTTGGTATAGGTCCATATAAGTGAACTATACCAACGGTTTTTCCAAAACCGTTGGTATAGATCTTATATACAGTAGTGTATGATATTTCAGCATATATTTTAAATAATCATCCAAAATGATATGTATTAAAACATTTAATTTGATATAAATAAAATAGTTTTGAACTAAAATTTATAATAATATTAATATGAACTATGAATCCTTCAGGTTTCTTTGATTTATTTTTTGGTCTATAAATTAAATTAGAAATATAATTGTGTATTTCTCATCCCCTAACCAAAGTAGGGAACCAACTTGGCAATTTATTGATTTAGTGATGACACCCTAAGAAAACCATGGCTATTCTAGAGGGTGATGTATCACATAATGGTCATAAGCATAGTTTTTTTTGAATTTATCTTTTCCTTAAAACAATATGACATTATAATAAAATAATTCTTTAATAAAACATAATTATCATTTAAAAATATATAATGACATAATTCAACTTCACACATAAATAGAATCCAAAAACATAATAACCATAATAAACATTAGTATCTTGTATAACATAACTTATAAATGAAAAAATTAAATTCAATGTTACTCTCATGCACGACATATAGTTTCCCAACACCAAAACTAACTCTATATTGTATATATGAAAAAAATGATGTTTTGAAGAGTATATATAGATATATACTTCATAGGCTCTGCTACTAAACATTTATCCATTATTATTAATGGAGTAGAAATATTTATATATGATTAATGTATAAAATTATTGTAACCAAGGACCCACCCCATGTAAATTTCATAAGATCACAAAAATTATATATCTTATAGAAATCGCAATACTCTTGTAAGATGACAATATATATAAAATCCCAATTCCTATTGTAATAGGAATCCATTATCTTGAGTAATATTTATCATTCAAAATATCATTATCTATTACTCATAAAAATCATACCCCAAACCACATTATCATCATTATAATAGTGATTAAAATTATGAAATTAATAAAAACTTTTGTAGTCAAAAAAAATATTTGAATGGTAAGAATTTTTTATATAGTATTTGGATGAAGAGTTATATGGATGTTACCTTGTACATGGGGTAACCTATAGTTTTTTATTTCTTTTAAGCATTAAATTTATGAAAAATAAATAAATATAAGAAAAAATTTCTATTGGGAATAATTAAGTAGCCCAGTAGTGACAAGAATGAAGTCAACATTAGTAATTAACATTATTATTATTAAAAAACCATTTTACATCATTTAAAATATACAGGATTAATCTACACTATAAATATATATAGTAGTGTAATGAATAATTGGGGATATTCTATTCTATTAATAATGAATTTTTAAAATAGAACAGGATATTGTAATTTAGTTTATTCAATAGCAGGATATGAATTAGCTACACATATTGAGTAGTAATATTCAAAAATATATTATTAATTTTTTTTGAATTTTATCATTTTAGTGTTCTATATCATATATAGATTAAATTAATGAATTAAAATGGGTTTTTTTAAAACAATATACATAGCTAATTCAGACCCTCTTAGTTTCATTAATGATCAAGATGGTTTGTTTTCAATGGGTATTACATCCCAATTCCCCTTTATTGGATGAAATTGTTTTGGAGGTTAATGCAATAATTTTTCACTCGTGTTAAATATTCCATTAAAAATTATAGTATAATTAATTATTGATAATGCTTACAATTTATTATATTATTAGTTTTTTAAAACTATATATATTATGAAAAATGAAACAATTTTTAGTGCTTGGGGTATATATGTTACATTATTTATTTCATAAAATGTTATTAAATTAATAAGAATATATATGTTGAGTAATAATTGTATGACCTAGGTAAATTATATATATTCATTCAACATGTTCCTTATAGGATACTTTTAAATCCGTTATGTAGATATGTTTCTGGTATAAATGAATGTATTAATGAATCATTGAATATATGGCTGTTGTGAATGTTGTATTTTATTGTTGTTAAATATATATGTACATATATATACATATGATCAGGGATAATATTCTTTTTTATATTTATAAATATTGAAAGGATATATTTTAAAAAAATTGGGCCACCCTTTCTAAATGATAACATTATATGTGGTTGGATTGTGTTGGTGACTAATATTGGGTTTCATTATTATCACATGTGTAGGAAAGTAGCAGAGGGAATTAGTGAACTAGACAATAGGAAACACTCAATACGGTATCAAACGATACTAGACACCATGCTCCATTAACTTATGTATTTACTGATGATACAGTGGTATATTTTAGGTAATTAAGTAACCACATCCCATGTAATTTCCCGAAGTGGAATTCGAAAAACATGGGTAATATAAAAGTATTATAATTTATCTAAAATAACAATGATGAAGAAATTTATTTTTATCTTCAACTATTATGTAAATAAATTATATGTGTTTGTATCAAGAATTATAATTCTTGAGAAACTTGAATGCTTTTTGAACATCTCCACACAAATGATTAAATCAAGATAAATTAGAAGCACGAAGTTTTAAACAATCAATAAATATATATATATATATATATATATTAATTCTTGATAAAAAGTATTTAATATCGTATGAGAAGACTACATTCAAAAATGACAATAATATAATGAATACCACACTGATGCAGATGTAATTTTGATTGGGTGGGATAACCCAGAGACACAAGAAGTCTCATTATGGTTGTAGTAAAGGAAGTGGTGTAACTCATTTTAATGTGCTTGTATACGTGTGAGAATGATACTACATACAATATTTTTAGATCCTTTCTGTAGTTGTAGGAGTTAACAATTGAAAATATATCTTTATAGGATATAGATACCTCTGGAAGGGAATTTCAATGGCTATAATCGGGTTTACTACAAATTATATTGATATCGAGGATGAAATTATTTAAGCAGTTGACAATGTAGACATGTGATTTGGAATGAATTTTTTATTTATATATTTATTTTGAAAAATAAGTAGAGACAGTTATTTAGATCATGGTGTTGAGAATGTTAAATATTAGGTTTTGGATGTTGAAGTAAAACATGGTAAAATGACAAAATTTTAAACCATTTTGAGAATATTATTTTCAAAATGAAGAATTTATTTAAAGTATTGCATGCTATTTCTAGATAAATGACGTTTTAGAAGATATGATTTTTTTTCCATGTTCAATATAGTGATCAAGGATTGTGATTTAATAGAAGTGTATACAATGGATGAATTTAATTTAAAGTAATATTGATGTTAACTTATATTTGAACTAGAAAATTGAAATCAAATCATTTTTTGTTATGTTATAATATTATATGTGGAATTTAAAAAATATATAAATAGGCATAGAATGTATTGGACATTTTTATTAAAAATTAATATTTTGGGATTTAATAAGGTTTTCCTTATTAAATATCTAAAATAATGATAACTCTTTATATTGATAATAATGTAATAGAAATTTTTTTTCAGGGATGTCTGTTGTTCTAAACATAATATAAGATAAATCTTTTTTTTCTAATTAATGAATACATACACTCATAATAATACTTCTACTTTCTAGAAAAAATTATATTTTGTTTATTTATTATTGTATAATATTAGATATAAATCATTTCTATATCACTACATATTTAAAATTTGGATGCATAATGTTTTAAATACACTAAAACGTCAATATTTAGAATGATGATTCAATATTCAATAAAAAATATAGTGACAATTAAGTCATTAAAATCAGAATGTACATACACAAACAATATTATCCAATAGTATTATATTACCTTATTACATTGGTATAAGATACATTGAATCACATCATGTTGGAATGAATAGTTTAAGAGTCTCGGTAAATAAGATACATTCATGAATCTAATTTTATAAATGATGAAATTAAATAGAAAATTTAATATTGTTTGAATAAAAAATTCTTCCTGTTGTCAAATCCATTCATATAAATTACAAAAAAAATCGTCAATTACCGGACGAACAAACCAAAGTAACATACTGATATCTAATTCATTTTATGGGTATGTGAATAGTTGAATCTGAAATGAATACATAATACATAGTGAATAAGGAAATTTAAAAAACTAAAACCCATTATAATTAATAATTGAAATGAACATGAAGATTAATATGGATGAAATAAATGATGATCAAATATTTTAATATAAAAATCTTATAAAATAGAATCCCATCTATATATATCTTAAAAATTAACATAATCACATGGACATCAATAACTAAATTCCTAATGATGGAATGTATAATGTCATGCATCTAAAAAATACATTCAAGGAATTATGCTGATACCTTTAAAATACCATGGAGGCCTTGTGACATGGAATCAAAATAAATGGTGATTTCCTCAAATAAAACCAATATAGCTTGTCTCGTGAGACCTACCGATGAATCAATGTCCTATAGAGGGCCTCTCTTATCACATATATTGTCCAAAAAATTCATCATATTAAATATGTCAATGATAATCATCATACTCATTCGTATTTAAATACTACAATATGAAATTTTAATACAATCCCCAATAAATAAAAATGAATACAAACCTTCTAGAGTAATATAGAGAATGATATCAAAATAGAACATCATCAGTCAAAATGATAATAAACCATCAAGATAAATAATACTAATGGTATCATTACATCGTATTACTAGTCGAGAATAATTAAAATAATGACAAATCCCATTTATTAATAGGAATACAATAAAAATTGCATTCAATTCATTATTGATGAAAATATCCACTTTATATTTAAAATAAATTTTAAAATCTATATATTTAAGAATATTTGGGAAAAAATTCATTGAATATAACCATGTAAACATGTAAATGACTATTCAATGTAGTTGGTGGTTATAATAGAATGAAATTTCATAATACTGAGTATATTAGAAGAATGATTCCATTCAATTTTTTTAAAAGATGCAAAATTCCACTATTTTGGAAATTGATTTGAAGATACATTTAAATGATTTTTGTGTAAATATAGTAATAGGTAAAAATATATATAATATATATTTTTTAGATTTCTTTTAAAAAAAATTAAATATCATTTAAGGAAACATGGAAATGGAAGAAGTTAGGATTTTCAATAGAAAATAGAAATAAATATATATTTTATTAATATCTATTTACAACCATTTTGAGTAGAAACGTGGAGAAACTTGTTATATTACTTTAAAATATATTGAATAACCACGAGAGATTTGAATTCACGAGTTTCATGTGTGATTTATAATAAGATTTGATAATTTGAAATTTAATCATAATCAATCCATATAAATGATTAGACTATAGAATGAACCCTTGCAATTTCGAAAACATTTTAATCATAAGCCTCGTTAAAAAAAATAAATTCTAATAAAAAAATTACATAAAATTAATATAAATATAACCATGATATAAAATATCACTTAGGAATTATACATTCCACCAAAAATAACTAATTATTGAATATGGAATACGCCTCACATAACTAAAAAATGAGATGAGTAACCCTTACCTTGGGCCTGATTTCTTTCATACATGTCAATATATCTTGAATAATAAGTATATATTGATTAATAATATGTTATAGAACCACGATATTTAATTTTTTACACTATAGGACCAAAATATAGTACGTTTTGGACCTTTTTTATAAAATTAATTGCTTAAATCAATGTTTTGGGTGATAATTAATCAGTTATTTTGTTAGTTTTTGTAATATAGGTTGGTCAATTTAAATTTATCATTTTTATATAATATCATTAATGTTAACCATGATGTAAATATCCTAAATAATCATCATAAAATTAGTAATTGTAATACAAATAAATAAATTATAGAAAACACATTACAATATTCATGGGGAGGGATTGGCTATTTGTACGAATTAACGTTGTTTCCATTTTATCGATAAATCATATGAAAGGAAAATATATTTTAATTAAACATTAAAAATAATAATAATTTTATATATAAAATGTATAAAAATAAAATAAATCCTCTTTACCTTCGTGAAAAATAAAATAAGAAACATTTCACATTACCATGTGGAGATGGTAGTCTACCCGTACTCACGAGTGACGTTATTTTTTTAAAATTTATTATGAAGGATTAATTTAAGATTTTATATTATATATACCAATGTATTTTATGTTAATTTATACAACATATATTTCTTAATAGAATTCTTAATATCTCCACATTATTACATAGTCAAAATGAGAATCACATCGCTTCACAATGTGGTGGTTTGCCGTACACACGAGAAAAATTATCATACCCACCCATAGAATGAAACGTATGAATATATATGTGAAAAAATATTTCATTACATAAATTGTTTCATAAATTTAATATTAATATGTTAAATCCATAATTATATCAACAGAAGTAATATGGCGATGGAAAATAAATTAAGTTGATTCATGAGGATGTAGTCTGTTTTACATATGATTGACATTTTTTGGGTTTGATATAAATCAATATTGATATAGGTCATGACATTATCATAATAAAATCATTTTATATATTGGATACTGGTTATATTATATAATCTTTATTTTATATAGGTGGAAGAATAAAAAAAATAAATACACACATGATAAATTTTACTTTTCTCAGAGAGCCTTGTTAGGTTCATATCAAAATCCATAATAAGATAGTTTAGTAAAAAAAATATCATAGTATAAGATAAGGTAATAAAGGAAAGTACTTGGATTATTCATGGATAATCAAATGTATTTGAATGCTTAGATATGTGAGGAGAGGGGTGAGATTTTATAATTAGGGGAGAGGGCACAGATGGATTTTTTTTAAAATAAAATTAATCCAAGGCATTCCACATGGAGAATTGAAAAAGTGGCTCATTATCGAACCATGGATGAAATGTGGTTGATATAGGACCATAAAAAATAAATAATATTTTTTTTGTAATTTTTAATGACTGTATTTTTTTGGTCTCCATAAAAAAATGTTTTACCTTAGTAATTAATTCGTACTTTTTGAAAAAATCATTATAAACATAAAAATATATTTTTTATAATATATAATATATTATATGATAAATACTAACATGTAATAAATTTTTATAAATTCTTTTTTCATATGTGGGAAATTATATTTTAAAATAAAACAAGCTGATGTGATGAAAATGGAGGTTTTAGAAGAGAAAAATCCAAATGTATATAATGTTTTAGTATCAAAATACAATATAAATTCTATTACATTAATCCAAATTTCTTAAATAAATATATAATTAAACTTATATTCCTTTTAAAACTTATTAAAACAAAATAAATAATATTTTTTTAAATAATAATTTTGCATATAAATAAATACCATTACTGTTTTCTATTCATAAAAAAATTAATCAGTTCTGAAGAACCAAAAAATTATCCATACTAAATATTTTAAACTGTGGTCAAAAAATTATGTCAATTTTAAAAAAAAATTATAAATTTTTTGAAAATAAATTTTTTTTATTTATTCACAAAATGTAGTGAAATAATATTTTTTAGAGAAATATATTTTCAAAACATATAAAGGAATTAAGAAATATTAATTTGTTTCATATCAATATATATTATTTTTCAAAACCCATTATTTTTTTTCAAAATGTTGTTATTAATATTCACACCAAATTGTATAGTATCTTTGTTATATTGTTCTTGTTTAAATAATAATATTTATAGTGTGTATTGGTTTCTTAAAACATAGAGTTTCTTCTTATGATTGATATATAAGAAATGGAATTTGTTAAAAAGGAATTTATTATAAATTATTGTTGTGTAATATTATTATATATTTTTGTTCTTTAATGTTATATTAACGATTTGAAATAATTTTATTCCTTAAAAAATAATGTTATTACATTTTATCCCCTTAAATAAATTTTTCCCTAGAAAATTATTTTTCTCTTTATATGTAAAACCTTTGTTTAATACACACATCTTAAAAGGTTTTATTAAAAACTATTCTAGATAATTAAAAAATTAAGAAAAATCATCTATAATAAAATATAACAATATTTCCAAATAAGATAATTTTTTTGGATTGAAAATATGGACATAGATGAAAAGATAAAATAATTATTGATAGTGATAATGATTATTGATAATAAAATTTATAATTATGTAGAAAATTTAATTAATTTTTTTTATAAATATGTAATGAATTTAAATACAATTTCATTTATATTAAATTAATATTCTAAGATAAATTTTTTTGCATGATCATTTTCCTAGTGTTGAAAAATTCCATTACCATCAATACCGATGACAAAAGAAAATATAATTTCATGATATGTTTATATTTAACAAAAAAACATCATTAGACTTTTCTTTGATCAATTCCAACATTATTTCTTACTCCATGAATTAAATGTCCAAGATTATTTTTTATATATGAGGCACTAAAATTATATCTTAATGGATCTTAAATATAATGAAATTTCATTTATCAACTATATATGTATCTGAAAAGTCTAAATTGGTTATAATGAGTTGTGCAATGAAAAATTAATTTCTAAAATCACAAAAATTGTAAGGACTTGGGATTAAAAATTACATATCCTAGAATTGTTTTACTAGATTTCATATTTGGGGATCATTTTGTTTTGGTGTTTTACAGATTAAGGACAAAATAATAAACATGTAAACCCATACATTGCTGGTGGAATCATAAACTCAGTATCAATTTTTCACAATATAAATCATCTTAAAATTAAACATGATTTATATTTTGGAAAAATATTCTCAGTTATCCCTTTGTCTCATATTTGTCTTACTCCTTCTTAAACTGTGTGAATGAAATTTCAAAAATGTGAGATGAGAACATATGTTTAGTAAGGGATAATGATATAATGGAACAGTTTCGTTTCTTAAATACTTGAAAAAACATATAATGGTTACCTTTATCTTGATGTTCATTGAGAATATAAAATAAAACATTTCCACATGGAAAACAAAACCACATTTTCCAAAAAGAAATTCATTAACACCCATATCATGCATTTATAACTCATTTAAGTGACATAGAGTTTCATATACATAAAATAATTCTAAACCATTTCAATTTTATTATCTATAAGGAAAACATCGAATTGAGAAATCACAGGATTACCTATTTCTATTTGGGAAACCCCATGTTATGATATGATGAAATTTTCTGGCATTATCTACGACACCCCATGTTAATCTATAAAATGTTTTCCTAACACTATTTAGGGAATCCCATGTAATGTTGTAACAGGCTTTTTAGGCACAATTTGTGCCTCCCCATGTATAATTTGTATTGGGATCAACTGTTTTCGATAATTCTCAAGTACCACATTATTAATAAATATAATTCACCAAAAAAACATCTTAATAAATCTTCTAATAACATATGTAAAAACATTAGGAAAGTAATACATGTTTCATTCATGTTCCCATTTTCAATTACATGTTAACCTTTTAATTGAAAAACTAATTTCAAAGAAAGAATACCCAAAAATAAAATATTGGTTATTCATTTAAGGAAAAATGAAATCATGAAAGGTAATACAAAAAAACGTTCTCCATAGTAGCAGAAAAGTCATTGTCACAATATACGTTGAGAATATAACATTCATTTTTTCATTTTTCAAAATGTCCCATATAAAAACCTGTAAAAGATTAATTTTGGAAACAACCTAAATGAAATTCAAAATGTATAAAAAAAATTCCATTATAATCATTTTATAGATATATTACAGAATTTATAAAATAATATCATGAATATGGACTTAGAGAAAAATATTTGTTAATTAAATCTTTTAACCGCCACGCGGTCCCATACAACTTTAGACATTTAAATAATAATCTAAATGAATAAATGTATTGAAAACAATATTACATTTGTTGATTATAGATAGAATAGGGATATGAAATATCATATTATCTATATATACATCATATAAAAGAATAAAGGTTCTTATATGGAAGAAATGTCTCAAAGAAAGGTGATTGAGAAGAAATACACTAAAATTAATCTGATTCATCATACATGTTCATTATCATCAAGAATTATAAACTTTTGTAAATTATTTACTTTCTCAAGAACCATTTTTATATTTATTATTCCTTTTATATCACATAATATCATGTTATAACAATTACATATTCATTAAATTTCATGTCATCCATTTTGAATGTATTTGGTACTTTAGTCCAAAATGAAATTTATACGATGTGAATATTTCAATTTTTATATTGTTTCATCATATCCATGAATAATATTCATGACATTACAATTAGTAGTAAATATCAATTATACCTTTAAATCATACAATTTATTGAGATGGTATGTCGTATATATGCTTGAGTAATGATTCAATTTTTCAATGATCATTATGTAAAGATGGTTAGTATTATTTCATATTTATATAATGATCATACTATAATTAACATCATTTTAATCATATAAATATAATTATATATATTATACATGTTATGTGGTGATTAAAAACAAACCACATTACATCGTGGAGGTGATAGTTCACACATACACATGAAAAAAATTATTTGTTTTATACATGGATAGTAAAAATGTAATTGAAATATTATTACCTTATAAAGATAAATATCTAACGAATATCATATATAATATTTATTTCCGTCACTATAACTAATCATGAGATACAATGATGAAAAACGAATTATAATGGGTTGTGGAGGTGGTAGTTGACACGTACGCACAAATGATTAATTATTTTCCAATTTGATGGATGTGGATATGGATTTTGAAGATGGAATTAACATAATAACTACACAGAATATTTAGGATACTAGAATTATTATTTCACCATGTTTGGAGAGTATTTGACTGATTTGGAAGAAGGAAAAAAATAAAAATACATGATTTAAATAATACATCTTCTTCAAATGAACCTCTTTGATTAACTCTTTAACACCTCTATGTATGGTATTGTGCATTATCTAAGGCCTCTAGAATGTGGGGAAGGATTCTAGGAAACAATTTGGGCAAAGATGGTCCGAACCAAAATTGCCTTCAGGTTTCAATAAATCGTAAGATGCAGTTTCCGTTTATAAAGGAGGGGAGGGTCACTCTTGGAATTCTTAAGAATATTAAATGAATATAAATTATTTTTTCTAATCCCAATGGCACCAAAATGATTTATTTCAACGATATTTGTATTCTAGGTCAAATACCATTCATCTAATGAAAAATAGATATGTTTTTTTATTATTTAATCATTATTGTTTACCCCTTTTAAATCCAACTGTGATATCATAATTATAAAAATACAACTTATTGTGATGGGCTCAGGTCACGCATAAATATTGCAACAAATTAGACTATTTTCAACTGAAATTTGGACCTATCAGAAATAGTTAATAAAAAAAGATAATTACGATTTTCTATTGCAAATACTCTTCATGGGTTTATATTATATGAGACATGGGTGGATCCTCATCGCAAATAATATGTCAGTAGGATGATATATAAGACATGCCGTCACGACCAATATTTTGTGACAATTGAATTTATGATGGGTGTCATCGGAAATACTATCTTTTTTCATTCCCTAAATTAATAACTAGTGAACTATTTGTGATGGGTACGGTCAGAAAAAATAATATTTCTTAAATTACATTACAAATAATATCTCAGAAAAAAATTATTTGTGTCGTAAACCACCGCAAATACCTTTTTAATTGGTGCCCATTATTTATAGGGTGTTAGCATTTGTGATGTATCCTATCACTAATACCCAATTTTCAAATGGTCAAACATATATATACAACAATCCAATTTTACCTATTTCACAATTTTCTAATGTCCTCTTTCCTTCTCTGCTCTCATATTTCTCTCGTCAGTTTTTTCAAACATTAAAATTTTATAGTGGACCCATTTTTAGTTCTTGCATCCAACTAATGTTTTAGTTTTAATGTATTTACTTCTAGATTTTATTTTTAGTTAACTCATATTTAGTTTTATTAATAATTATTATTATTAATCGGTGGTAATTAAATTAAATTATAATTAGACAGTTTTATATTGAATTATTTTTTTGTACAAAGATGTTGTTTCATTAACATTTTATGTATTTATTTAAAAGTTAATAGTATTAATTTGAAAAAAAAATTGATTTAATTAACACCAATTAATAATAATTATATGTAATTAGTATTATGTTGAAGTAATTAGTTTTATTTATTAATATATATTTTTAATTATTTTGAATTAGTATAAATTAGTATAAATTAGTATTATATACTATTATTCAACATTAATTAGTAATAATTACTGATAATTAATAAAAAATAAAAAGTAATATTAATAAAAAGTAATAAAATGTCATAATTAACAGTAATTATGAGTAATTATCGGTAAATAATAGTAATTAGTATAAAATAGTAAAAAATAGCTTATATAGTAATAATTAGGAACAAATACCATTAATGATTAATAACTAGTAAAAAATTGTACAAAATTGTAATAATTTGTAATAAATAGTAATAAATAGAAATAAATAACAATAAATAGTAGTAAATGGTCGTAAATAGTAATAAATAGTAATAATTAGAAATAAATAAGAAAAATAATTAGTAATAATTAGTAATAATTACTATTTAATAGTAATTAATACTAATAAAAATTTATAAACAGTAATAAATATTAATAATTAGTAATCATTAGTTATAATTGTAAATAAAAAATCATAAATAGAAATAATTTGTAATAAATAGTTTAAATGGAAATATTTAGTAATTGTTAGTTCTAAATAGTTATAAATAGTAATAATTAGTAATAAATAGTAGTAATAAGTAATAATTAGTAATAAATAGTAATAATTTGCAATAAAAAGTAAGAAGAAGTAATAAATAGTACTAAATATATATAATTAGCATTAATTAGAAATAAGTATCAATAATTTGCAATAATTTGCAATAATTTGCAATAATTAGCAATAATTTGAAATAATAACAAAATTAGCAATAATTATTTTTAATTAGTTAAAAACAGATAATTAGTAAAAATGTGTGGTAATTATTTATAATTAGCCGTAATTAATATTAATTAGTGGCAATTAGTAAATATTAGTAATAATTATTAATAATTAGAGATAATTCGTAAAATTTATTGATAATTAGTAAAAATTAGCAATTAATAGTTAAAATTAAAAATAAATCAATATAATTATTAATAAATAGTAGTATTTGGTAAAATTTTGTTATAAATACAAAAATTAACAATAATATGTGCTAATTAGAAGTAATTAGTAATAATTAGTGGTGCTTAGTAATTATTAGTACAAATTAGAAAACTTTTGCTGAAATTAAAAAAATTGAGAATAGTGGTAATAATTAGTAATAAATAATAAATAATAGAAATATTTACTAATATTAGTAATAATTAGTAAAAAAATAATTGGCCATAATTAGTAATAATTAACAATCATCAGCAATAATTAGAAATAATTTTTAGTAATTAGTAATAATTACCTTTAATTGTTAAAAATTAACTGTAGTTAGTAATAATTAGTGTCAATTTGTATTAATTATAAGTAATTAATATTAATTATTGGAAGTTATTATTAATTAGTGGTAGTTAATAAAAATAAGTGGTAATTAGTAAAAAACAGTTATAAATCATTATAATTATTAATTATTAGTCATAATTATTAAATAATTGTTACAAATAATTAAAAATTATTAATAATATGTTATCATTGTAGTAATTAGTCGTAATTAGTAATAATTAGTAGTAATTTGTAAAAAATAGAGTTAATTAGTTAAAATTATCGGGAATTAGTAAAAATGGTTCTAAATTGTATAGAATAGTTGTAATTAGTATGAATTAAAGCTAATTAGTTTAAATTAGAGAAAAATCAATATTATTAAAAAATAGGGTTAATTAGTAAAAATTTGACATAAACAAGTAAAATTTAGTAATAATTTGTTGTAATTTGTTGTAATTACTTATACCAAGTGATAATTAGTAATAATTAGCTATTTTTAGTAATAATTAGATAGATTTCGTAAAAACTATTATAATCTTATAAAAATAGTTAAAACTAGAAATAATTGTCACGACCAATCCTCGGGGCCCGTGCCGTGACTACCCCAATCCTGCCTTCCATAGGCTAGGGGCTGGCGACAAGCACCAAAGGCGTATCCCCGTTAAAAATGGAAGGCATTGCCTTTAAACCTGTAACACACATAGTCTGAAAAACAAGCAGTATAAGAAAAAAGTACTAATATAGAAAAGAAAAATTTGCTGAAAGTAAGTAGGCCAGTATACAAACCCAACTGAACAACAAGTACAAGTACAAGAAAAACGGTAGGCAGCTCCTAGATCATCCTCCGAGGAATCCTACCTGAAGGGTTGGTACAGAAATCGAACAACTCGTCCTTGTTGTACATCTCATCTAGTCCAGCTCTGAGAAGCCTTCCATCTCTCACCCTCATCCACGACCACTGCTGATCGGCATCTGCACAGAACACAACAAGGTTTGGGAGAAGCTCTTGCAGGGGTGAGTATAACAATACCCAGTAGGGGACCCCGAGACCCCCGAAGGTCTCCCAGAATCCACTAAGGGTAAACCACATAAGAAAGATACAATCATGAAGTATCAACCAACATTACATGGGTATATGCCCATACATAATCCGATGATACCAATCACAGTTCAACTCCAACTCTAGAGCCCAAGCACAACCCATTACAAAAAATAAGTAAAGTCAATCACCACGATGATAATGGTTAAAAGACAAGACTCGGCTCACACATGTATACATTTTTTGTAGAGTGATAGAGATGATTAGATGTATTCACTGATTCATCTATGATGTCGAACCCACACATGATACACGACCAGCTGAGCTGGCGGACCCACACAAGATATAGGACCATCTATTCTGGTGGACACACATATGATCTAGGAACAGAAGTCATAACAGTCAAAACCATGGAGGATTCGGGTACCGAATTCATCACTGTCACAGCCACGGAGGATTCTGGTACAGAAGTCATCACTGTCGAACCCACGGAGGATCCAGGTACAGTATCATCGCAGCCATCCCTAGGTTTCCCTCACACAACACGCTCGATTCCGAGAGAATTCGCTCCTCGAGCCATGTTTCGATACATACACTATCACAAAGTCCTATGTCGATGTATCCCATAGTTTTGTCTCACCATAAGGAACCCAAAATGACAGACAATGCGTTAATTAGACGCCTGGTCTGAGAGTTATTGACATTTCTGTTCTAGGGGCCCGGTTGGTTTTTAGGTTCAAACCCACCCTACCATACCCCAACTGCGTCCAAAACTTAAACGGGGTATGCCCAAATAATCGTCCTGCTCTAAGCCTTCCGTATTCGTAGACGGTTCTTCGTTCAGTCACTTGAAGCCAAAAATATGGATGAAAAGGTGATTTTGGGTTAAACGGTCCGGACAGGGGTCCGACCTGGTCTGATGGAGTGGCCCGACCGGATGGCGGTCTGGCTCAAAGGCGGCCTGGTCTGAGGCAGCTCGGCTGGTCAAGGTAGGCCCGACACGGTTGCGGCCTGGCCCGCTGGCCGTGTGGCCTGGCCCGACTGGCCGTGTGGCCCGAATCGGCTGGCCGTGTGGCCTGCCCCGACTGGCCGGGTGGCCCTGTCATGCTGACAGTGTGGGCCGGCCCAACTGATCGTGTGGTCAGGCCCAGCTGGCCGTGTGGCTCGGCGTGGCAGGCTATCCGGCGCTAGGCCCGGCTGGCTATGTGGCTTGGCCCGGATGGCCTTGTGGCGTCCGGCTCGGCTGCCCGTGTGGCGCCCAGCTCGGCTGGCTGTGTAACATCCCCAGTAAACGAAGAATAAAGTATTTTTATACTTATTAATATTTTTTATTTAAATATTAATTTTACTTTAAACGGTTTGTTATGTTCGATAGCATATCTGATACGCAACAACGAGTTTCTTGGAAATCTTACATTGCACACTATAATATAATATTATTGTTTTAAATGGTAGTTAACTCCTAGATGTTGTAGTGGCGGGAATGAACAAAACTAACTCCAATATGATTATACATGTTTGTTAGATGTATTTACTTTTTTTCCAATAAAATCTATAGGCTTAAAATGTGAATGAATCTAATTTTAAGCATAATTTAAATTAAAAGGCCGATTTACAGCCTTTTAATGGAAAACCCTCATTAAATCATGTTTGTTCTTATTAATATCTTCTATTTGACCAAATAAATTCTTCTTTATATTTGGGTCATCAAATTTTACTTTGGAAAATATTTTGGTATTTTTCCGATAAAGTTCATTTTTTTAAGGAATAGTGAAAAATAATGTATTTTAATTCAAAAGTGCCTTTTAATCTAATTTACTTATATGGTTAGATTATCATTTTAATTGGTTTTAAAGTTTAATTAGAATAAATTTTTACCATTTAATACAATTTCTGTAATTGGAATTCATTTCACTTTGAAATTGGACATAAACAAGTGTCAATCTTTTGATAGTTGTTGTTCCTTAAAAACACGGTATTTGTTTTGATAATGGGAATAAATTTTAAAATTTATTTAATGGCACTTATATTTTTTTGAATTTGAAAAAATAGAAATCATTTTTGAATTCGGAATATCAAATATATCTTAGGTTGATTTTATGGTATTTTTCTGGAAAACTTCAATTTTTGATGAATAGTGACACCACTTAGTGGTAGATAAAAAACTGACTTTTTTATTTAAATTAAATTTTACCACTTCTGTGAATTGAATTTCAAAAATATGACATACATGGTTGTTATCAAGAAGTAAAATTTGGTTCATTAAGATGAAAATAATTTTTGGTGAATAGTAACTTTTGACTTTTATTTACCATGCTTAAAGGTAAATAGAGCAATTCAAGGTAAAGAGAATATTATAATAATTCAAAATTACCTTAACACTTGTCCAAACCTTATTGGTTGAGTCATTTACGACCATGGACATCTTTGGGTCGATTTTTGGACCCCATTGATCCAATTGGGAGTGATAATGACAATTTAGATTAATTAACTTAAAGTAAAGGAAAATATGACAAAAGAAAATATCGTTTATTAAATTAATTTTTAGAAGGTGTTATATAAATTATATTTTCGACACAAAATATTCATTATAAATATAAAAATATTTCCTATATATTGTTATTTTTTTTATAATTTTTAGGCATTAAATAAATTTAATTATTTATGCCACAATAATGATGCAGTATTTAGCTCATAAATAAATGATTTAAATAAATAAGATTATAATGACTAAAATATTATCCCAAACATGTCCAATTCCGATTGGATGATTTTATTTCAACCATGAGTCATATTATATTCATCTTTAATAATTTTTGGACCATTAGAAACAGAATATCATTATATAAAAAAATATTAGTTTCACACTTTCCTAAAGAGCCCCTCCTCCCCCTTATAGAAGGAGACCACTTATAACCAATTACTCACAACTCTAAAGCCATTTGACTCGTCCAAAATCTTACCAATTAAGCCTTCAACATCCCTCTACTCCTCTTAGGAGCCTTACCTTAGGCAGAAGGCACTTCAAGAAGTCCTTTGGTTCAAACCAAAGGGAGTTACCGGAATTAAAGGTAACAGTTTCTCTTAAATTGTTTTCTTTTATTTTACTTCTCCAACCCATAAAATATTTTTATTTATTTATTTTTTAACAACACTAGTATACTAAATATACTAGGATTCTGTTATGAGAAGGATTGTAACTACACATACACACACCTCCATCTAATTTGTAAAGAACATAATGTTTCTGTGGATGGAAAACTAACGCCTCACGAAACGATGATTGTTTGATTTTCTCATACCACCTCTCATGGTGGAAATTATGATGGAACTTTATTTATATATGATATATATTATGTTTATGATTTCATTATTCTTCTGTACTTCCCAATTATATCATGCCTTTACGGTTTCCATAGTGGGTAAATACGATAATCTCATTTGAGGAAGTACGGACTACCGCCCCCTTAATGTGATGTGACTCGTTAATGCCTTATGTGGGATGTATAAATGAAAGTTTTAATGATATTATATATGATATTATGATGGAATTATAATATACCTGTGTATCATTATGGTTTATTTCCATTAAGATAAGAAATAGAAATGAAAGTAGCGTTCATGCGTACGTACGACTTACTGTCTCCATGAACAGTGCATTTCATTTCTTACCTCTAAATGTTATGTAATATTATAAATACATGTATGTACTGGATATATATGATATATATGATCTCTAAATCATTAATATAATTCTAGATATAATGGACTATTGACCACATGGACAACTTGTAAATATAAGGTGTTCATTTTTTACTCATGTTCGAAATATCGACAAAATGAAAGTTATTAACTTAAATGAATAAATAATGTTTATAACATGGTAATAAGTTATATAAAATGAATAATAAACTTGAAAAAGGTTCTTAAGCATGTATAAATTATGTTTAGTTTATTATTCAGGATATTAAAGAACGATTGAGTCCAGTCGGACAGGAGGTAAGGGACTTTGTCTCAATCTCCTTTCATTGAGGCATATTTTTTTCTAATACAAGACTTTCTTTTATACACTGTATAAACACCTTTGAATTTTCATTTCATTCAAAGGGAATATTTTTCTACAAAGCATTTTAATAAACGAAAAAAATAATGTTTCTTTTAACGTATGTGGTGACAACGACCTTTTCCGCCACCGCAAGTATTATTTGATCTTTAGCATAATCAACAAGTCGTAATGTTTTTAAAAGAAAATAAATACCTTATACGCTTGTACATATTTTTGGTATTGAAAATGGTTTTGAAAATGGATTTGTTATGTCCATATATTTAAGTGATATATTGTGATCAAAATGTTGAAATGTTTTCTTTTCATTATATTTGTTGTATGTGTTATGGTTTTATGTTGGTACTTAAACATTTGAAGGGTGGTTACATGATAAACCAAATGACGGGTGGTGCCGGGAATACCAGGACAGGTGGTTACGTTATAACCTCCAATGTATTGGGTATGGAAGTTGGTTTTATGGCTATTCCATTTAGTGATTTGTGTGGAAGTCGACCGTATGGTTCTTCCATTTATGTATGTTTATGTCCCAAGTTTCCTTTATATGTTATGTGATCTTTATATGGGTTTTATGGTAATATTTGGTTACATAAGGGAAAGTAATGATCTTTTATTCAGTGAAGTGTATTTACTACTTCATAAATGTGAAATGTATTACTTATATTAAAGTATTCATGGTTTACATGTTGTTTTGAAAAACTAACAGTTTTACTTCTTTGGGTATCCCTTACTGAGATTTTTATGATCATCCCATGTTTTTGAAAATTTTTTCACAGGACATAATGTGGAATAGGGTCAAGGATGGGATCAAGGAAAATTCATGTTGTCTTAAACAATGAACTAGACATTACTCTTTTTTTGAAGAGTTCATGTTTTGTAAAAAAAATAGAAACTGTGTAGAAGTGTCTACCTTGTAAATCCTTTGAGATGTAATAGTTATGGACTAAATCTCTGAAACTCTAAACCTGAAAATATCCTCAATGTGAATTATTCATTTAATTTAATATTATGTAATGTTTAAGGATGGGTCCTTATAGTTGGTATCAAAGGTTGGTTTAAATAACTTTAGGCGTTAGGGTATTGTAAAATTAATATCCATAAAGTAATTTATCTTAATATTGAAATCAAATAGCATTTCTATATTAATATATTGCTTCACCTAAGATATTTCTATGTTCAGAATGGTTTTTCGCAGAGGAAACAGGGCGGCTATGTTGGGACGACATCAGGAGGGAGATAAACTTCCAAATCAGCCACCTGGGATGGTCAGAGTCCGAACTAAACAGTTTGTTATAGTGATGGAATAGTTGAATCAGGCTATAAATGGTGGTGGTATCCATGTACGACATTAGCCTGATCAACCATAGAGAAACATGTCAGTAGTGGATCATTTCATGAGGCAACATCCCCATCATTCAGAGGATCATCTGACCCTATTCTAGATGAAGGGTGGATTAAAGCACTAGAGAAGATTTTTGTTGTCATGGGTTGTTCTGAACATCAAAAGGCTAGTCTTGTTGTTTACCATTTTGATGGTGAAGCTAATCAGTGGGGGTCGATGGTGAAAATATCAGGGATAGTGAAGAGATTTATGATCTAAATTGGGATGAATTCAATGGTATGTTTCTTGAGAAATATTTTCCTAATGTGGTTCCTCTTAGGATAGAAAAAACATTCCGGGAATTGAGGTAGGAGGATGACTAAGTGGCTACATATGAAGAAAATTTCACTCGATTGGCAAGGTATGCACCAAATTTCATCCGAGATCTTGATAGTAAGATAAATCAATTTTACTCAGGACTGAATCCACGATATCGAAGAGCGTTATCCTCTCATGAGTTCAAAAGTTATGAGAAACTGGTTCGATGTGCAGAGAAGGTGGAAATGATGTTTGTCGGTGATCATGTGTTCTTTGACAAACAATAGAATAAGAGGTCTAGTTGGAAAGAAAAGGGGAATAATTCCTCAAAGAATCCTGGAGGTTAAAAACTAAATATCAATCTTGTGATAATTGTGTTAAAAAGCATCCCGGATAATGTTTATCAAATTCGGGAAAGTGCTTCCGATGTGGTAAGTCTGGTCATATTGCTCGTAACTCTAAGGAAGATGGTCAAGTAGGGAATGAAAATCCATAAGTAAGATGTTTTAAGTGTAATGAAATGGGTCATTGTGGAAATGAGTGTCCAAAAAGAACTCAACTAAAAGAAAGCACCAAGACTACAAGCAGAAAGGGTTCCTGAAATCCATTGCAACTACTTCCGCAGATGTTGGTCCATCAAAGGAAGTTGTATCTGGTACACTGTTTGTTTGTTCAGATTATACCAATGTGTTGTTTGATTCAAGGTCTACACACTCTTTCATTTCTGAGATGTTTTCTTGTAAATTGGGAATTCCATCTCAAGATATGAATACAGAATTTACAGTAAAAACACCTAGAGGAAATGTTGAGACAAAAAGAAATAATTATAAGATTCTTGTCCTTGTGTGCGGAAAGAATCTACCTAAAAACCTTATTATTTTTCCTCTATTAGAGTTTGATGTTATTTTTGGAATGGATTGGATTTCTGTTTATCATGCTAAGATTTATTACAGAGCTAAAGAGGTTTCATTTCAGAAAGATTTACAGTTTATGTACAATAATGAACCCTTGATTTTGATAACATAACAAGAAGTTGAGAAACTAGTAAAAAAGGAAATGAATGTTACTTTTCTCATATTTTTTAAAATAAATAAAGTGTTGAGATTTCTAATGTGCCAATGGTAAATGAGTACATTGATGTTTTTTCTGATGAGTTGCCTGGTATTATACCTGATCAGGAAGTTGAATTTACCATTAACTTAGTTACTGAGGATAATCCAATTTCAAAACCCCCTTATCGAATGGCTCAAATTGAACATTTAGAGTAAAAGAATCAATTGCAGGAGTTATTATATAAAGGTTTCATTCAACCTAGCACATCACCATGGGGTTCTCCGATCTTGTTTGTTAAAAAGAAAGATTTCAATGATACTTTTCATTGATTATAGAGCATTGAATAACATCACTGTTAAGAATAAGTATCCTTTGCCTCATATCAATGATTTATTTGATCAGCTCCAGCAAGCTCAGTATTTTTCGAAGATTGACTTGAGGTCGGGGTACCATCAGTTGGAAGTAAAAAAAGAAGACGTTCCAAAGACCGTGTTTCATACTAGATATGGCCATTATGAATTTTTAGTTATGCCTTTTGGGTTAACCAATGCACCTGTTGTATTCATGGATCTTATGAATAGAATTTTCTATGAGTTATTGGATATGTTTTTTGTTGTGTTCATTGATGATATATTGGTTTATTCCAAAAGTAAAGAGAACATGAAAGTCATTTAAGGGTTGTCTTACAAACCTTAAAAGAAAAGATACTTTATGGGAAATTCAGCAAGTGTGAATTTTGGTTACAACACATTTCATTCCTTGGTCACATTGTTTCAAAAAATGGCATAACTGTTGATCCTGATAAAATGAAAGTTGTTGAAGAATGGCCAAGACCTGCAAATATAACCAAGATTCGTAGTGTTCTTGGTTTGGAAGGTTATTACTGGTGGTTTCTTGAAACTTTTGCATGGTTATCTAGTCCAATTACTAAGTTAACTTTAAAAGGTGTTAAGTTCATGTGGACAAATGAATGTGATGATTTTTTTCAAGAATTGAAAACGGAGATTGGTGAATGCTCTAGTTTTGGAACTGCCTTCCAGAAATAGTGAGTTTGTTATCTACAGTGATGCTTTGTTGAAAGGACTGGGATGTGTCCTAATGCAGAATGATCAGGTAATTTCTTATGCTTCATGTCAATTGAAACCTCGTGAGTTAAATTACCCTAGACATGATTTGGAATTAGCTTCTATTGTTTTTGCTTTAAAAATTTGGAGGCATCATTTGTATGGAGTGAAGTGTGAAATATATATTGATCACAAAAGTTTAAAGTATATATTCACTCAAAAATAATTAAACTTGAGACAGAGGAGATGGTTGGAATTAATCAAGGATTATGAATGCATGAGCCATTACCATCCGGGATAAGCATATAAAGTGGCGGAGGCTTTGAGTCGAAAAAATAATGCATCATTAACCATGATAAATTTGGAACAAGATCCTTTAGTTTTTGATTTGATGAACTTTGGCATAGATGTTGTTGGTGTAGGAGATTATTCTGTTTTGTTTTAGGTGTTAGTGAAGTTATCTTTATCAGAACAAATAAAGCATGAACAAAAAGAAGATAGTGAGTTGCAGAAAAAGGTAGAGTTTGTTCAGAAGGGTAAGTTACCTGAATTTAACATTGATAATGATCGGTTTTTGAGATTTGGAAAGAGGTTATGCGTGCCTTGTGATTCATTGTTGAAGAATGAGTTGTTATGTGAAACTCACAGTTCCCCATTTTCAGTTCATCATGGTAGTACTAAGATGTACAGAGATCTCTGTGAGTATTACTGCTGGGATAGAATGAAAATAGATATTGCTGATTTTACTGTGAAGTGTTTGACTTGTCAGCAGGATAAAGCAGTGGGACAGTTACTGAAAAAAATGCTTCAGCATTTACTGGTGCCAGAGTGGAAATGGGAAAATATATCCACGGACTTCGTTGTGGGATTGCCGAATACATCTCAAGGTAATAATGCAATCTGGGTTATAGTTGATCGATTGCCTAAATCTGTTCATTTCCTTTCTATTCGAGATACTTTGTCTCTAGATCAACTTTCTCGATTGTATATTAAAGAGACAGTCAGGTTTCATGGTGTTCCCCTCTCCATTGTATCTTATCATGATCCCAGGATCACTTCTAACTTTTGGAAAAGCCTTCAGAAGTCATTGGGTACTGAATTAAATTTTATTATAGATTTTCATCCTCAATCAGATGGGTAGTCAGAACGAACAATTTAGACATTGGAAGATATGTTACGAGCTTTCTCGATGGATTATCAGGGAAGTTGAGCCCAACATCTTTCTTTGGGTGAATTTTCATATAATAACAGTTTTCATTCCCGTATATAGATGGCTCCATTAGAGGCATTATATGGAAAGCGTTGTCAAACTCAAGATTTTTGGGATGAAGTAGGTGAAAGATAGCTGATGGAACCAGAATTGGTAGAAGAGATGTCAGAGAAAGTTTAGTTGATTCAGAAGAACAAGAGAACAGCTTAGAGCAGACAGAAAAGTTATGTCGATAACTGGAGGAAGGATCTTTCCTTTGATATAGGTGATCATGTATTTCTCGAAGTTTCTCCATGGAAAATTTTGATGCGTTTTGGTAAGAAGGGAAAGTTGAGTCCGAGGTTCATTGGACCTTATGAAATTCTGGAGAAAGTGGGATCTGTTTCATATAGAGTGGATTTACCTACAAGATTATCCTAGGTACACAATTCTTTTCTTGTTTTGATGTTGATAAAGTATAGGCTAGATCCATCTCATGTTTTGAGCCCATAGGTAGTTCAGTTGGAGGAAAATCTATCTTAAAAAGAACAACTAGTTCAGATTCTTGACCATAGAGAGCAGGTGTTGTGGAATATGGTAATTTACCCGGTAAAGGTTTTTTGGAAAAACTATATGGTTGAAGAGGCAAAGTGGGGAATCTAAAAATGATATGAGGGATAAATACCCCCACTTATTTTGATAAGTGAATAAAAATTGCGAGACGCAATTTCCAAAAGGGGAGAAGGATGTAACATCCCATGTAAATGAAGAATAAGTTATTTTTATACTTATTAATATTTTTGAATTAAATATTAATTTAACTTTAAAAGTGTTGCCATGTTCGATAGCGTACCTGATATGCAAAAACATGTTTCTTTGGAATCTTATGTTGCACACTAATAATATAATGTTATTATTTTAAATCGTAGTTAACTCCTAGCTGTTGTAGTGGTAGGAATGAATGAATCTAACTGAAATATGATTATACATGTTTATTATATGTATTTACAATAATCCAATAAATGTTAGAGGCTTAAAATGTGAATGAATCTAATTTTAGGCATAATTTACATTAAAAGGCCGATTTACCACCTTTTAATGGAGAACCCTCATTAAATCAAGTATTGTTCATATTAATATGTTCTATTTGACCAAGTAAAATTCTTATTTAGATTTGGGACATCAGATATTACTTTGGGTAATTTTTTGGTATTTTTCCAATAAAGTTCATTTTTAATGAATAGTAAAAAATACTGTATTTTAATTCAAAAGTCCCTTTTAATCTAATTTATTTATATGGTTAGATTATCTTTTTAATTAGTTTTAAAGTGTAATTAGAATATATTTTTACCATTTAATCCAATTTTGGTCATTATAATTAATTTCACTTTGAAATTGAACATAAACAAGTATATATCTTTTGATAGTTATTGTTTCTTAAAAACACGCTATTTGTTTTGATAACGGGAATTAATTTTAAAATTAATTAATCACACTTCCATGTTTTTAATTTGGAAAAAAAGATATATTTTTTGAATTTGGAATATCAAATATATCTTTGGCGGAATTTTGGGTATTTTTCTGAAAAAATTCAATTTTTGATGAATAGTGACACCACTTAGTGGTAGTTAAAAAACTGACTTATTCATTTAAATGAAATTTTACCACTTCTGTGAAATGAATTTAAAAAATCCTACATACATGGTTATTATCAGGAAGTAAAATGTGGATCATTAAGATGAAAATAATTTTTGGTGAAAAGTAACTTTGGAATTTTATTCACCGCAGTTAAAGGTAAATAGGGTAATTCAATGTAAAAAGAATATTATATTAATTCAAAATTAACTTAACACTTGTACAAACCTTATTTGTTGAGTCATTTACGACCATGGGCATCTTTGAGTAGATTTTTGGACCCCGTTGATCTACTTGGGAGTGATAATAAAAATTTAGATTAATTAACTTAATGTAAAGGAAAATATGACAAAAGCAAATATCATTTAGTAAATTAATTTTTAGAAGGTGTTATTTAAATTATAATTTTTACTATAAATAATAATTAGAAATATAAAAATATTTCCTATATCATGGTATTTGTTATATAATTTTTATATATAAAATAAATTAAATTATTTATGACACAATAATGATGTAGTATTTACCTCATTAATAAATGATTTAAATAAATAAGATTTTAATGACTAATATATTATCCAAAACATGTCCAATTCTGATTGGATGATTTTATTTCGACCATGAGTCATCTTATATTCATATTTAATAATTTTTTGACCATTAGAAACCGAATATCATTATATAATAAAGTAATATTTTCACACTTTCCTAAAGAGCCCCTCCTCCCCCTTATAAAAGGAGACCACTTATAACCAATTCCTCACACCTCTAAAGCCATTTGGCTCATCAAACCTCTTTCCAATTAAGCTATTAACATCCATCTCCTCCTCTTATATGCCTTACCTTAGGCATAAGGCATTTCAAGAAGTTCATTGGTTCAAACCAAAGGGAGTTACCCCAATTAAAGGTAACTGTTTCTCTTAAATTGTTTTCTTTTATTTTACTTCTCCAACCCCTAAAATCTTTTTATTTCTTTCTTTTGTAACAACACAAGTATCCTCAATATACTAATATGTTCTTATGGGAAGTATTATAACTACACATACACACACCTCCATCTAATGGGTGAAGAACATAATGTTTCTGTGGATGGAAAACTAACGCCTCACAAAACTATGATTGTTCAATTTTCTCCTACTGCCTCTCATGGTAGCCATTATGATGGCACTGTATTTATATATGATATATATTATATTTAAAATTTCATTAGGCTTCTTTAATTCCCAATTATATCAAGACTTTATGGTTTCCATAGTGGGTAAATACGATAATCTCATTTGAGGAAGTGCGGACTACCGCCCCCTTAAATTGATATGACTCGTTAATGACTTATGTGGGATTTATAAAGATAGTGTTAATGATATTATATATGATATTATACTGTAATTATAATATAACTATGTATCGTTATGTTTTATTTCGTTTTAGAATAAGAAATATAAATGAAATTAGCGTTCATGCGTACGTACGACTTACCGTCTACATGAACGGTGCATTTCATTTCTTACATCTAAATGTTATGTAATATTATAAATACATGTATATACTTGATATATATAAAATATATGATATCTAAATCAGTAATATCATTCTGGATATAATGGACTATTGACCACATGGACAACATGTAAATATAAGGTGTTCATTTTTTACTCCAGTTCCAAATATTGACATTATGAAAGTTTTTAACTTAAATGATTAAACGTTGTTTATAACATGGTAATAAGTGATATAAAAGGAATAATAAACTTTAAAAAGATTCTTAAGAAAGTACAAATTAACTTTAGTTTATTATTCAGGAAATTAAAGATCGACCGAGTCAAGTCGGACATGAGGTAAGGGACTTCGTCTCAATCTTCTTTCATTGAGGCATATTTTGTTTTAATACAATAAATTCTTTTATATGCTATATAAACACCATTGACTTTTCATTTCATTCAAAGGGAATATTTTTCTAAGAAGCATTTTACCAAACAAAAAAATAATAATGTTTCTTTTAATGTACGCGGTGACAACAACCTTTTCCGCCACCGCGAGTATTATTTGATCTTTGGCTTACTCTACAAGCCGTAATGTTTTTAAAAGAAAATAAATTCCTTATAGTCTTTTACGTATTATGGGTATTGAAAATTGGTTTTGAAAATGGATTTGTTATGTCAATATATTTAAGTGATATATTGTGATCAAAATGTGGAAATTTTTTATTTCCTTTATATTTGTTGTATGTGTTATGGATTTATATTGGTACATGGATATTTTATGGGTGGTTATGTGATAAAACAAATGATGGGTGGTTCCGTGAATACCAGGATGGGTGGTTATGTTATAACCTCCAATGAATTGGGTATGGAATTCGGCTTTTTGGCTATTTCATTTTGTGATATGTGTGGAAGTCGACCGTATGGTTATTCCATTTATGTATGTTTATGTCCCAAGTAACCTTTGTATGTTATGTGTTCTTTATATGGGTTTTATAGTAATCATTGGTTACAAAAGGTTAATTAATGATTTTTTATTCAGTGAAGAGTATTAACAACTTCATAAAGTCAAAAAATATTACTTATGTTAAAGTATTCATGGTTTACTTGTTATTTTGGAAAACTAACAGTTTTACATCTTTGTGTACCCCGTACTGAGATTTTTATGCTCATCCCATGTTTTTGAAATGTTTTTCACATGACATAAAGTGGAATAGGGTCAAGGATGGGATCATGGAAAATTCATGCTATCTTAAACATGGAACTTGACATTACTCTTTTTTTTTCAAGAGTTCATGTTTTGTAAAAAAAATAGAAACTATGTAGAAGTGTCTACCTTGTAAATCCTTTGAGATGTAATAGTTATGACCTAAATCTCTAAAACTCTAAACCTGAAAAGATCCTCATTGTGAATTATTAATTATATTCAATATTATGTAATGTTTAAGGGTGGGTCCTTATAGGCCGTGTGGCACCCGACTCAGCTGGTCGTGTGGTGCCCAGCTCGGCTGGCCGTGTGGTGCCCAACTCGGCTGGTC
Source organism: Viscum album (assembly GCA_963277665.1). NCBI lineage: Eukaryota > Viridiplantae > Streptophyta > Magnoliopsida > Santalales > Viscaceae > Viscum > Viscum album. The sequence continues at coordinate 475,624,492 of OY728126.1, forward strand.
ATGTGGCTCTCAGCTCGGCTGTCCGTGTGGCGCCCCGCTGGCTGGCTCGGCAGGCCAGCAGTTTCACGACCCGACCCTACCCAGGATTGAGCCACAACTACCTCAAGCCCGCCTCCATAGGCCAGGGGCTGGCGACCAGCGCCAAAGGCACAACAACTCGGGGAGGCCTTTTCCTAAGCACATGTACACACACCCGCTGCACACTCAATGCAAAAGTGCAGAGTAAAAAAAAGAAAAGTAAAGGGAAACTGCTATAAATAAACCAAAAGAGTGCATCGACCTCTAAACAGTACAGGGTACAAGCTGAAAAGAAAAGAGGAAAAACACGCACCCAACCAAAAAGTGCCACAACCCGGCAACAGGTAAACAAAAAAGAAATAAATGACAGGTCTCCCACTTGGAACTCGGCTATGACCACCGCACGTGGTCCAATCTCCCAAGCTCCTATGCTCCACTGAAGTCACGCTCCACCTGTCCGTCGATTGCAAGGGCACACCAAGTGCGGGTAAAGCCCAAGTAGGGGTGAGTATAAAAATACTAAGTAGGATAACCCTAAGGCTTGAGGGAGAAACAAAGGAGGTACTGAAGGGTGAGCAGTAGATCGAATAGGGAGTATAACAGAATTACAACAGAGTGTAGTAAAGAGTCCAGCTTAACCCAACAAAAGAAAGGAGGTAGACTCGTCCAGACACAAGGAGCGGGAAACGGTGAGAAGATGAACTTCTCGTCGAGTCTTCGCTACCTATAGCAGGAGAGTAGACTCGTCCAACCACGAGAAGCTAGACACGGAAAGCACGTGGCATACCCCGCGCATCTTCTCCTCCTCTAGAAGGAGTGCAGCCAAAACCCAAGCAGTGGGTACCAGAATAAGGTATATACATATACATATGCTCAACAAGAAGCCCGAACAAGGTCGTAAGGTGATCTCCATCTCGTAGCTCAGCCCAAGAAAAGTGAGTCACCTATAGTCCTAGAAGTAACATCATCGATGCCCAGAATCCCGCATGTCTACCCTGAACCGCATGCCAAGGGGCTCAATCACCACACCTCGACACTATCCGCATTGGGCGGAACTGACTCGCCCACATGATTTTAGATTGCGTCACAAGAATTCATCTTGGTGGGGAAAGTGCCCCTTGTACTTGAGAGTTCTAGGGAAAGTCAAACCACACCTCTTCACTGCCCTAAAGTCAAGGTCGTCACAACACTGACCCACACAACCAAGGGTCCCGCTCCAGTGGTCACGGAGGAATGCCACAGACTAGCCTAGTAGAAGGGACTGAGTCCGGAAATACCAACGGGTGACCCACTGTCCAGCACTATTGGAGGGTAATTCATAACCAGATATCGGGTGACCCACTGCCCAGCCCCGCTGGAGGGTAAACCCTATTACATCATCAAGCGACCCACTACCATGCCCCACTGGAGGGTAGACCTGGAATAAGTCGACAGGCGACCCACTGCCCAGCCCCACTGGAGGGTAGACCATAACACATCATCCGGCGACCCACTGCCCAGTTCCGCTGGATGGTAGACCTTATTACATCATCAGGCGACCCACTGCCCAGCCCCGCTAGAGGGTAGGCCTGGAATAAGTCGACAAGCGACCCACTGCCCAGCCTCGCTGGAGGGTAGACCTGGAACTAGACGACGGGCGACCCACTGCCCAGCCCTGCTGGAGGGTAGACCCTAAGAGGTCGTCGGGTGACCCACTGCCCAGTCCCTAATGGAGGGTAAACCCTAGAAGTCACCGAGAAACACACTGCCCAGCCCTGCTAGAGGGTAAACCCGATGAAGTCGATGAGTAACCCACTGCCCATCCTCACTGGAGGGTAAACCCGAAGAAGTCGATGAGTAACCCATTACCCAGCCCCGCTGGAGGGTAGAACTCAGAGCAGCTCTATCCATCTCTACTGGAAGGTACCCCACCAGCCAAACGAACATGTAGTGGGTATCGCGCAATCACCCAACTCCAGAACAACTCACCCAAAAGAGGTGTAGTGTCTTCTCCAGCACTGGGTTCCACTAGCACCACTACCGGCCAATCCATCGAGAACGAAACTAGGGGGAGACCACTCAAACCCCCTGGTCAAACAAACGATCACAGAGGGACCCTCTATGTTGCGAGAGATCAAAGTGCACAAAGAAGAACCCAGCATGCATGTGGGGCCCACACAACATGTGGCCCCATCACAACCCTAACCAAGCACCCAAACGTTCTCAGGTACGAACAACCCAATGTACCTTCAAGCACTCTCGTATACTCCCAGGGTATACCTCGTTCCATCCCTAAGGCTATCGTGGACACGACACCCAACGTAAACGTGAAGGCGTGACATAACAACTCCAACCTTCCACCTCATCGGTTGAGGCACAGCCAACCACATCTTGTGAACCATTTGTATCACTCTCCCAAGAGTTCGCGATCACACGCCAAGGGTCTGCTACAAACAAGGTAGGGCGAACCAACAATGGAGCACCTTCCATGCTCCACATTTAACAAGATCGCGCAAGAGGATCCACACAACCAAAATGATTGCACCGTTGTAATCCTCGCGAAAAAACACATGAGATCGACTACTTACTCGCCTCCAACGGATATCCGATGAAAAAGTCACCAACACTGCCTCACGCCCGAACGACGTCCCGTGATCCCGAGCCTCGGCCCCAAAAACAGTCGGGCGCATCACACCATTGCGATTCCCCTCAGGAAAACACGTCAAAAGCACTACTCACTTGAGTGCAACGGATATCCGGAGAAAAAGGTGCATCCTGGCGCACCGCACATGAGCGGTGCCACGTGGGACCCGCAACCCAGTCCCGAAACACAATGAACGGATTGCACCATTGCAATCCTCTCGAAAAAGCACACAAGATGGACTACTCACTTTTCCAAAACGGTCGCCCGGTGATAAAGATGGAAAAACATCGTCGACGCCCAAACGGCCCTCGCGGGGCCCACACCATCGTGCGGAATTATAGCGAGCAGACTGCGCCAACGCGATGCCCTCGGAAAAACACCCAACATTGACCGGTCGCACGCCTCGAACGGACGTCTGAGGAAAAAGTCGCTAAAACCTGCACGCAGCTCAAAAGACGGGTCGTGGGGCCCGTGCCTCAACTTCGGCCTCAATGCCCGGAACAACTCTGGAAACCTCCGCCTCAATGCCAGGGTCCCAACGGAACTGACGGTGCTTAAAATAGACGTCTGATGCATCTGCGCTGCCCGAAACAAGTTTCCCCCGGAAAACGACAAACCACTTAAAGACGCATCGCGCCTCCACGGCCCCACGTTTCGGGAAATAAAAATTCCCGAAACCATCTCAAAAGTCTCGCCTATGTGCCAGGCCCACGCCGCCGAAGACGACGCGCAAAACGGACATCCGTAACGAAAGCTACGGATGTCGGAAATTAGAAAAAGGGGGGGGACCCCTTGGGCCGGACCGACCCGCGGCCCGGCCGCGGGCCCGGCTCAACTCGCCGCGGCCTACTGGCCGCGGCCTGCCGACACCCGACTGTCCTGGACGGCCAGTCTCGCTGCGCCCCCGCGGAGACCCGCGGTTCGCAGGTCTCTGTCCACCGAGGTCGCGCCGCACCGCGACCCTGGGTCGCCGCCCCGTTCCGGTGAGCTCGGCCGCCGCGCTGAGGAGCGCAGACGCCAGCCGCTCCTGCTGAAGGGCACCGCCGCCAGCCGCCACCGCCGGAGAGCACCGCCGCCAGCCGAACTGTCGTCCGCCGCTGTACCACCTTGCCGGTAACTGGCCTCGTGGTCGGAAAACTTCAGAGGACCACCGGAAGCGATCCGGTGGTCAAAAATTCAATCCGGATAACATTTCAGAAAGCTCGGGACAAGATCTACGCGATTATGGGATTGCATCAAATATCGGGCAGCAATTACACACTAAAAATTTGAATTCAAATAGGGGTTCGAAAATTAAAACGCAAACGAACACTGCCTACCTCGCTAGGCTTCGCCTGGGGATTCGCGTCGATCCGTCGGCACCACCGCACCTTGCTGAAGTCTCCTCGCCGGAGCTCGCCTCTCTGGAGGAGAAGGAGGGGGAGGAGGGTTTGTGGAAGAAGAATAAGAAGAAGAAGGGGGGTGTTTACGTACAAATCACTTAAACGCCGCGCCCGACAGCCCCGAACTCGAACTTCCAACGGGGTCAGGATTTAGCCTCCCCTAGGCTAAAAACCACACTATGAACGCAACGGCGGTCTCAGAATTTTATTCCAAGACCCCGTTCAAAAGTTATTAAACTTAGCGCCCGAGGCCGCCAAATTAAGAAAACGCCCTTGGGGCCATTTTTCACAAACGGGCCGCGCCCGCAAAACTTACACCCCTCCTAGGGTAAACGACACGCTTCGAACACAACGGTGCCCTCAGTTTTCCAATCCGAGCCACCGTTTAAGAGATACCTGCGTTTCAACATTAAACGAATAAATTAATTAATTAATTTATCCATTTAACATTCTGAAAGCGAGCTAGGGGTCCAAACATCTCGTGACGACAAGCTTTATGCCATTCCTAGGGTAAACACCCCATTACGGACCCATTCGTACACTCGGATCTCTGATCGGGAACTCCGTTTAGGAGTTGTCCCATTTATTTTGCGTTTCTAGTGTGAACGCACTGAAAATTTAATTCTAGCCACACCGAGGCTCGGAATCGCAAGCCGTCTGAAGGCGCTACTATGGAATATCATCAAGAATATTCCAAAGTCTTTCACAGCAAAAACAGGGTTCTTACATCATTACCTCCATTAATATCTTCGTCCACGAAAAGAAAAACCATGGAACAACACAGGGTACTAAGCCCGCACCCGGCTTTCCCGTACCCAAAAGAACCCATGCACAGCTCTGCATCACCGCACACAGACCAAAGGATTGATCCGTTCACGCGAGGTCGGCCTTTGCCGATGTTGTGCACCGACTCCAGACTTTGGGGTTAGGGAAAGCCGGTAGGAAACCTCGCCATCCCTTTGCACGGTCTCAAATGGCCCAAAGGCCCTCGGGGGTATCTCACCTCCCCGGTCAAACCTCTACGTCGCACGCCGCGACAGGAATCACCGCTCGGGCATGAGACAAGGCCCGGTGATTTCCTCCTTCAGAAAATCCATATGGTGAAGAACCCAAGGATATCTGGTCACACAAGATTTCACAGTCGATGTCTCTCAACCAGGACTCTCTTACACGCTCGGAAGCGAAGTAGTCAACACCATCGACTAAAGGAAAAGGTCTCACGCCTTTCTCCATACCAAAACAGGGTTACACCCGACGCACTGCGTCACCCTAGTAACACCTCATCCAAGGAGCAGGGAGGAAAGCATTCCACACACAGAGTCTATCAATTCTACTGCAAGAAGTAGAAGAGTCGCAAGGGGTACCTCTCACCATCCCATGCTCTGCAGGATCGTAGACATCCAAAGCTCGCGGCTACCCTGGGTCCCAACCGTCAGCTGCTGGAGCCTAACATGAACCGCCTAGTGGTGATGGGGAGATCTCGTAACATCCCCCACCTCTATCTCCTCCTGCTCCTCTTCTAGCACCACCTCTCTGGACACTACTCCGATCATGGCGCTGCCCCTGCCATGGTGGTGCACCTGCTGCCTGCCCGAAGCACTCAGCAACTTGGGTCGGGCAGTCTCATGGTAAGTGACCTCACCCATCACAAGCATGGCACTGGCGCTCTCAGGGCTGCCCTGGTGCCCTCCGGCACCACTGTGGTGTACGAACACAGCTCGGGATCCACTCACGGAAGGGCATCCTCAGATGAGGCCCTGCGCCTTTTCGCCACAGTGGTATACGACCACGTCTCTGAAACTGGCAGTGGGAAGGCCACCTGCATCGAGGTCCTGTCCTCGGCCGCCTGCTCTAGCACCCCGGCATATGTGGAAATGCCCAAGGGTACTATGACAGCATGAACCTCTCAGTGGAGACCCTGCTCAAACTTCTACGCTCGGATGTTGTCTTCATGGACCAAGTTCGGGTAAAAGCGTGCACGGTCTGCAAAACTAGCTGCGTACTCCGCCATCGTCATCCCTCCCTGATGAAACTTCAGGAGCTCTTGAATCTGAACGGAGCGCAAGCAAGAGGGGAAAAACTCCTCACATGGAAACAACTGAAAGTCGTCCCACGAAAGCGACGACTCGCCAAGAAACTGAGTCACCAGACTCCACCAACACCAAGCTACTCCACGAAAGAGGGTGGCTGCCAAAGCCACTCTCTGATCTGCCGGCGTCTGCACAAGCCTGAAAAGGTGAACCACTGCCTTGAGCCAAACCTTTGCTGCCTGAGGGTCTGGCTCACCACTGAACCTCAGCGGTCTCTACCGCTGGAACTCATGGAGCACGCTCAAGCTCAGCCTGCCCCGCTGAAACTGCGTGCTGCTCAACAGGTGGGGGTGCTGCTACCGACCCACCCAGAGAAAAGGGCTCGCATGATGGGTCCTAGACTGTGGCCTCGTAGCTCACAGGGTCGTCGTCACGAACCAAATCTGGTATCCTGGCTGGCTGTCCTCACAGAGACATCCTGAAAATTATTAAGGAGTGTCGCGGTTAGATGAGCATATATGTATATACCAATAGCAATGATGGGGGAGCTGACTCAAGAAGGACAGTCAAAGACTCAATCCTATGTGATGCACAAACAAATTTTCCCTACAACAAGTGTCTCAGCATGACGAGTCGACAAGCGGGTTATCAAGGTCCTGGAGAATGGATATGTCGGACGCCGCACCATCTCTGGACTCCCTGGCCTGAGAGCCACTCTCAAGAGACGTTAACACTGTTGCCCTAAATCCCAACCAATTCCTTTTACTTTAGGGACGTCCGAACAGCGTCACAAGGAATGAACCACCTCTGATACCACTTTGTCACGACCCCACCCTACCCAGCCTCGAGCTGCAACTACCCCAAGCCAGCCTCAATAGGCCAGGGGCTGGCAAACAGCTTCGAAGGCACAACAACTCGGGGAGGCCTTTGCCTAAGCACCTGTACACACACACACACGCAGCACACACAATGCAAAAGTGCAGAGTAAAAAAAAGAAAAGTAAAGGGAAACTGCTATAAATAAACCAAAATAGTGCATCGACCTCTAAAAAGTACAGGGTACAAGCTGAAAAGAAAAGGGGCAAAACATGCTCCAAACCAAAATGTGCCACAGCCCGGCAATAGGAAAACAAAAAAGAAACAACTGACGGGTCTCCCACCTGGAACCCGGCTAAGACCACCACACGCGGTCCAATCTCCCAAGCTCCTACGCTCCACTTAAGTCCTGCTCCACTTGTCCGTCGTCTGTAAGGGCACACCAAGTGCGGGCAAAGCCCAAGCAGGGTTGAGCATAAAAATACTCAGTAGGATACCCCGAAGGCTCGAGGGAGCAACAAAGGAGGTACCGAAAGGTGATCAGTAGATCGAACAGGGAGTAGAACAGAAGTACAACAGAGTGTAGTAAAGAGTCCAGCTCAACCCAACAAAAGAAATGAGGTAGACTCGTCCAGACACAAGGAGCGGGAAACGGTGAGAATATGAACTTCTCGTCGAGTCTTCTCTACCTATAGCAGGAGGGTAGACTCATCCAACCACGAGAAGCTAGACATGGAAAGCACGTGGCATACCCCGCATGTCTTCACCTCCTATGGAAGGAGAGTAGCCAAAACCCAAGGAGTGGGTACCAGAACAAGGTATATACATATATATAGGCTCAACAAGAAGCCCGAACAAGGTCGTAAGGGGATCTCCAACCCGTAGCTCAGCCCAAGAAAAGTGGGTCGCCTATAGTCCCAGAAGTAACATCATCAATGCCCAGCATCCCGCACGTCTGCCCTGAACCACAAGCCAAGGGGCTCAAACACCACACCACTACACTATCCGCTTTGGGAAGCACTGACTTGCCCACACAGTTTTAGATCACGTCACAAGAACGCGTCTCGGTGGGGAAAGTGCCCCTCGTACTTGAGAGTTCTAGGGAAATTCAAACCACACCTCGTCATTGCCCTACAGTTGAGAGGTCTCCTCAAAGTCAAGGTCATCACAACACGGACCCGCACAACCAAGGGTCCCACTCTGGTGGTCACGGAGGAAAGCCATATACTAGCCTAGTAGAAAGGACTGAGTCCGGAAATACCAACGGGTCACCCACTGCCCAGCCCTGCTGGTGGGTAATTCATAACCAGATATCAGGTGACCCACTGCCCAGCCCCATTGGAGGGTAAACCCTAATACATCATCAAGCGACCCACTGCCCAGCCCCGCTAGAGGTTAGACCTAGAATAAGTCGACAGGAGACCCACTACCCAGCCCCACTAGAGGGTAGACCATAACACATCATCCGGTGACCCACTGCCTAGCCCCGCTGGAGGGTAGACATGGAATAAGTCGATAGGCGACCCACTGCCCAGCCTCGCTGGAGGGTAGACCTGGAACTAGACGACGGGCGACCCACTACCCAGCCCTGTTGGACGGTAGACCCTAAGAGGTCGTCGAGTGACCCACTGCCTAGTCCCTGCTGAAGGTTAAACCCTAGAAGTCACCGAGAAACCCACTGCCCAGCCCTGCAGGAGGGTAAACCCGAAGAATTCGATGAGTAACCCACTGCCCAGCCTCGCTGGAGGGTAAACCCAAAGAAGTCGATGAGTAACCCACTGCCCAGCCCCACTGGAGGGTAGAACTCAGAGCTGCTCTAGCCATCTCTACTAGAGGGTACACCACCGGCCAAACGAACACGTAGTGGGTATCGTGCAACCACCCAATTCCAGAACAACTCACCCAAAAGAGGTGTAGTGTCTGCTCCAGAACTAGGTGCCCCTAGCACCACTACCGGCCAATCCATTGAGAACAAAACCAGGGGGAGACCACTCAACCCTGTTGGTCAAAAAAACAAGCACAGAGAGACCCTCTATGTCACGAGAGGTAAAAGTGATCAAAGAAGAACCCAGCACGCACGTGGGGCCCACAAAACGTGTGGCACCATCACAACCATAACCAAGTGCCCAAACGTTCTTAGGTACGAACAACCCTATGTACCTTCAAGCACCCCTGTATAATCCCAGAGTATACCTCATTCCAGCCATAAGGCTATCGTGCACACGACACCCAACGTCAACGCGAAGGCATGACGTAACAACTCCAACCTGCCACCTCATCGGTTGAGGCAAAGCCAACCACATCTCGTGAACCATTTGTATCACACTTTCAAGAGTGCGTGATCACACACAAAGGGCCCGCTACAAACAAGCTAGGGCGAACCACCACTGGAGCACCTTCCATGATCCACATTTAACAAGATTGCGCAAGAGGCTCTGCCCAACCAAATGGATTGCACCATTGCAATCCTCGCGGAAAAACACGTGAGATCGGCTACTTACTCACCTCCAATGGATATCCGACGAAAAAGTCACCAACACCGCCTCACGCCCGAACGACATCCTGTGATCCCGAGCCTCGGCCCCAAAAACCGTTGGGCTCATCGCACCATTGCGATTCCCCTCGAGAAAACACATCAAAAGCACTACTCAATTGAGTGAAACAGATATCCAGAGAAAAAGGTGCATCCTGGTGCACCGCACATGAGCGGTGCCACGTGGGACCTGCATCCCGGTACCGAAACTCAATGAACAGATCGCACCGTTGTGATCCTCTTGAAAAAGCACACAAGATGGACTACTCACTTGTCCAAAACGGTCGCCCGGTGATAAAGATGAAAAAACACCGTCGACGCCCAAAAGGCCCTCACGGGGCCCGCACCATCATGCGAAATTTCAGTGGGAAGACTGCACCAACACAATGCCCTCGAAAAAACACCCAACATGGACTGCTCGCACGCCCCGAACGGACGTCTGAGGAAAAAGTCACGAAAAGCTGCACGGAGCTCATAAGACGGGCCGTGGGGCATGCGCCTCAACTTCGGCCTCAACGCCCGGAACCACCCAAGAAACCTCCGCCTCGACGCCAGGGTCCCAACGCAACTGACGGCGCTCAAAACAGACGTCTTATGCGTCCGCGCCGCCCGAAACAAGTTTCCCCCGGAAAACGACAAACCACTTAAAGACGCGTCGCACCTCCGCGGCCCCTCGTTTCGAGAATTAAAAATTCCCAAAACCATTTCAAACGTCTCGCCTACGCTCCATTCCCACTCCGCCGTAGATGGCGCGCAAAACGGACGTCCGTAGCGAAAGCTACGGACGTCGGAAGTTAAAAAAAAGGGGCGGGGGGACCCCTTGGGCCGGATCGGCCCGGTCCAGCCGGTCCGCCTACAGCCAGCCCGCGGCCCGGCCACGGGCCCGGCTCACCTCGCCGCGTCCAGCTGGCGGCGGCCTACCGACACCCGACCGGCCTGGATGGCCGGTCTCGCTGCGCCCCCGCGGAGACCCGCGGTTCGCGGGTCTCTGTCCACCGAGGTCGCGCCGCGCCGCGACCCCGGGTCGCTGCCCCGTTCCAGGGAGCTCGGCCGCCGCGCCGAGGAGCGCCGACGCCCGCAGCTCCCACTGAAGGGCACCGCCACCAGCCGCCCCCACCGGAGAGTGCTGCCGCCAGCCCATCTGTCGTCCGCCGCAGGACCACCTTGCCGGTAACCGGCCTCGTGGCCGGAAAACTTCAGAGGACCATCGGAAGCGATCCGGTGGTCAAAAATTTGATCCGGATAACATTCCGGAAAGCTCGGGACAAGATCTACGTGATTATTGGCTTGGATAGAAGATCAGGCTGCAATTAGACACTAAAATTTTGAATTCAAATAGGGGTTCGAAAATTAAAACGCAAACGAACACCGCCTACCTCGTTGGGCTTCGCCCGGGGCTTCGCGTCGATACACCAGCACCACCGCACCTTGCCGGAGTCGCCTCTCCGGAGCTTGCCTCGCCGGAGGAGAAGGAGGGGGAGGAGTGTTTGAGGAAGAAGAAGAAGAAGAAGAAGGGGAGGGGGGTGTTTAATTACAAATCAATTAAATGCTCGCCCGACAGCCCCGAACCCGAACTTCCGACGGGGTCGAGATTTAGCCTCCCCTACGCTAAAAACCACGCTCTGAGCGCAACGGCGGTCTTGGAATTTTATTTCGAGACCCCATTCAAAAGTTATTAAACTTAGCGCCCGAGGCCGCCAAATTACAAAAACGCCCCTGGGGCCATTTTTCACAGACGGGCCGCGCCCGCAAAACTTACACCCCTCCTAGGGTAAACGGCCCGCTCCGAACACAACAGTGCCGTCGGTTTTCTAATCTGAGCCACCGTTTAAGATATACCTGCATTTCAACATTAAACAAATAAATAAATTAATTAATTTATCAATTTAACCTTCTGAAAGCGAGAGAGGGGTCCAAACATCCCGCGCCGACAAGTTTCATGTCGTTCATAGGGTAAACACCCCATTCTAGACCCATTCATATACTCGGATCTCTGATCCAGAACCCGGTTTAGGATTTATCCCATTTATTTGGCGTTTCCAGTGTGAACGCACTGAAAATTTAATTCCAGCGACTCCGGGGCTTAGAATCGCACGCCGTCTGAAGGATTTGCTCTGGAATATCATCAAGAATATTCCAAAGTCTTTCACAGCAAAAATCGGGTTTCTTACAAGCAGGATGTGTAAAAGGGAGGGTGTTACACCCTCGGCTCCTGAAACAGCCACCGCAAGGCGCTAGACCTTGTAACTGCGGGACCCGAAGGGTCCCACCTGGCGAGCACCGGCGGCCGGGTCAGCCGACCGCCCTCTCCTATCTGTCGTGGCCTAAGGCCGTAGTCCTGGTCCACCAGTATGGCACAACGGCGTCGCGCCCCTCCGTCGTAGCCCGCCCTGGCCGCGACCTCATGTAGAACGATCTCGGTGTGATAGAACCTCACCCCTTTGTCGTGGCCTGGCTTGGCAACGACCCGACAATCCTTCGGATGGTACGACAGTGCTTCACCTTTCCGGTGACCTGGTGGTCTTGCGCTGTCGGTCTCCGTGCAGTCGGTCGGACACTGACCGCCGTTGTCCGCTCCCATCATCAACTACAAACAAGATCAAAAAGGGAAAGAGTGAACCGTGTTGGTGGGGTCCCAATTTATCCATGTTATGGTGATATCATTTGGTTTTCAAACCATAATTTCAACGACATAGAATGGGTACAAGAATTCAAAACCCCTACCTTGTAATCGGTGTTCGCTCGGCGGAGTCGCGGGAAGGCAGCATCGTTCCATTGACATCAGGAGGAGATGATGTAATTGTTGGTGAAATTCTTCATGGGCAACGTCTTCCCTTTATTTCCCAGTTGGAGGGGGAGAAGACGATTTCATCATTCCTCGGTGGAGAAAGGCATTATTTATTGAGAGAAGATTCCATTCTTCGTTGGGAGGATATTTTCTAAATCCTTCGAAGACTCCACCACAAGATTAAGCCAACCTCAAAATAATAAAATAACACATCTTAATATAATGTTAGCTTAATGAATTCAAAACGATTCAAATTCATTATGTTACATCACTTAAGTAAAAGGTGGTGCTATCTCATTAAACTCAAGGGAAGTTTAAGATACTTCTTCTAATTTAATAAGAGTTTCATGGTGGTTAAAGGGTATTTATACTCGTGTGGGTCCCAGCTAGTTATATTCTCTCATGGGAGGTTATGTGTATGTGGGCCCCAACTAAAACCTCCCCTTCGTGGATTAAACGGCCAGAAATTAAAATATTTTGTACATATTTTTCATTAATTTATATATAAAACCACCAAAAAATAACTTCGAACCTCGATAAAATGCAACTGTGGTAAAGGTCTTCTTAAATGAATATTGGCCCTGTGAGTTCAACGGTGTCCTCAGATTTCAATTCTGAGCATCGGTTCAAAAGATATAAAATCCCACCCATATGTTTACTGAACATTCCTGAATAATACTTCGGAAATTTATTTTGGGCACACCGGGCCTCAGAATCAAGCACTGTCAGAAACTGTGGACTCGTAAAATTCCCATGATTTTTTTAAAGAAAAATATCACCAAATATCTAAGTTTTTACTTTCTACCCACCTCAGGTATTTATGTCCTCGTAAGCTACAACACACACTATAGAAACAAATGGGGGTACTGAGTATTCATATGAGTCTCCCAATCCCATGTGCTCTCCTGGAGGTTCCCCTACTTCCAGAGAACATGCACCAGAGGAATCAACCGTCCACGCATGACTCGCTCCTGTCAATCCTCAATCTCTACTGGAACCTCCATGAATGTCGCTTCGTTATCGATATCCATCTCCACATGGCCGATGATTTGGGACGGGGTCGTGGAGGAATCTCCTCAGCTATGATACGTGGTAGACGTCATGGACCCAGTGCAACTGAGGTGGAAGAGCCAAGCGGTAAGCTACCTTGCCTACTCTGCTGAGGACCTTAAAGGGTTCGATGAATCATGTAGATAATTTTCCACCTTGACCAAATCTCCATAGACCTCATCGAGGTGAGACCCATAGAAAGAAGTGGTCACCATTATCAAACTCAAGTGGTCTTCGTCTCTTGTCAGCATAGGACTTCTGCCTACTCTGTGCAGTCTTCATCCACTCCTTGATGATCTGCACCTTCTCCGTCTTAGCCTACACCATCTCCAGTCCCATAAGTGCTGACTCCCCTGGGTCAGTCCAGTACAGAGGCGATCTGCATGGTCGGCCATAAAGTTCCTCGTAAGGTGCCATTCCGATGGTGGAGTGATAGCTATTATTATATGAAAACTCCACCAAGGGTAAGTGATCATCCCAACTGTGGAAAAAGTCGAGGATGCATGCACGAAGCATGTCCTTGAGTGTCTGAATGGTCCTCTCAGTCTGACCATCGGTCTGAGGATGGAAGACGGTGCTCAGGCAAAGTTGTGCCCCCAAACCCTCTTGCAAGCCCTTCCATAGCTAGGAAGTGAAACAAGCATCTTGATCGGAGACATTCATCAATGGAACACCCGGAAGCCATGTGATCTCCTGTACATAGATGCATCCCAAACTCTCTACTGAGCCTTGCTCTCTAATTGGTAGGAATTTGGCCGACATGGTGATTTGGTCTATGATCACCCAGATAGAGTCGTGTCCTCTAGATGTACGTGGAATTATGGTCACGAAATCAATGGATATCGCGTCCCACTTCCACTCTGGGACCTCAAAGGGATGAACCAATCCCGTTGGAACCTTGTGCTCCGCCCTGACTTTCTAACAAGTGAAGAATCATGGGAGAAACTCTACTAATGCCTTATTCATTCCTAGCCACCAGTGCTATCGTCAGAGGTCTTGATACATCGTTTCCACTCTTTGATGTACCGCTAAAGGAGATGTGTGGAACTCTCGCAAAAACTTCCTCTTGAAGTGAAACGGGTACCATGGTCCATCCTCTGAAGAGAATGACATGCTCCCCACCTTTAGAATATCCATCATGTGTTTGTCCTGTGGTTATCTAAGCACGTCACGTCTCACTGTCAATATCACCACGATGTGCCTCTCTGAATCAATAAAGAAGTGGAAGAGTGACTGTGAGAGACTGTAGAAAGGCGGCTTCATCTCTATCCACAAAGTATATCTGCAACTTGAATAGTTTCTTCGCCGCCTCTCATAGTAGTGGAATGCTTGATCTCTGGATGAGAGCATATGCTAAAACGTTCCCCTTCCCATTACTATAGACTATCTCGAAGTCATTGTCCTAGAGAAACTCGAGCCATTGTCGTTATCTTCGGTTCAGGTCCTTCTTCGAGATGATTTACAAGAGACTATAGTGTACAGAGTAGACTGTCAAATGCTCACCAATCAGATAGTGACACCCCATCATCAAGGCGAACACCACTAATTCTAACTCCAGGTCATAGGTAGCATAGTTTTACTCGTTATGTCTCAACTGCCGAGATCCATATGCGATCACTGGTTGATTCTACATTAGGACACACCTGAGTTTGGTTCCTGATGCATTACAATATACTAAGTACCATACTCCATCCTACGGTAGCCTCATGATGGGCGCACTAGTCAACCTATATCTCAGCTCTTGAAAGCTCTGTTGGCATCTCTCTAACCACACGAAGGGTTTCCCCTTCTTGGTCAATGCTGAAAGTATTGATGAAACTCTGGAGAAGTCTCGCAGATATTTTTGATACTTCCCATCCAGTCCCAGAAAACTCTGACCCTCCATCATAGTCCTGGGTGGCTAACAAGCATGTACTGCATTGATCTTTGCTGGATCGACTATAACTCCAGCCTCTGAGATGACGTTTCCCAGAAAGTGTACCTCACAAATCCTGAACTAGCACTTCGAGAGCTTACCATAAATTTGGTGCTCTTGGAGTGTGTCCAGTACTACCCGTAAATGGTAAGCATGATCCTCCTCAGTAGTCGAGTAGATCAGTATGTCATTGATGAAGACTACGACAAAGAGATCATGGTAAGGCTGAAAGATTCTGTTCATGAGACTCATAAAAACTACTAGACCATTGGTTATGCAAAAGGGAAAAACCAAGAACTCATAGTGGACATACCGACACCTGAATGCCATCTTCTGCAAATCCTTATCTCGAACTCTGAGCTAGTGATATCCTGACCTGAGGTCTATCTTCGAGAACTATTGTGCTCCCTTGAGCTGATCAAAGAGTCTGTTAATCCTCATAAGTGGGTACATGTTCTTCACGGTCACCTGGTTTATGCGATGGTAGTCAACACATAGTCTCAAGATCCCATCTGGCTTCTTGGTGAACAAAATTTTGGATGCCCAGGGTGAAACACTAGGTCAGATAAATCCCTTCCCCTACAATTTGTCCAGCTATACCCGCAGCACATAAAGCTCAGTGGGAGCCATCCGATATGCTGGGGTAGATATCAGTGCCATCCTATGGTATAGGTCAATGTAGATTTCTACCTCTATGTGAGGAGGTAGTCCCGGAACGTCGTTAGGGAAAACATCTGTGTACTGATCCACCACAATAGGAAAACTTGGACTCCGCACATCAACGGCTCCAAGGATGAGACTAGACAACTAATGTTTGATTGGCTGCCCCCTCCTCTGTGTAAGTCCATCCTACACTACATAGGCTCCCTTCTCTCCATTGAAGGTGAACCTGATCCCATCCATGAAGATACACCACACTTTGTGCCTAATACAGTCAATCTGAGCATGAACTGTGGATAACCATTCCATACCCAAGATGACATCATTAGGCCTCAACGCCACTACGTGGAGATCCCAGTCGAAGCTCTCACCTCTTAGAGTAATCTCAAACTACCAGCACCAGTGATTAATCGTCGAGTCTTCTCTCGTAGGAGTCTATAGTCGTAAGTATCGAGCCAAAGACTCCTTCAGAATCTCCAAGATCCAAACGAAGGCAGTGGAAATAAAAGAATGGCTTGAAATTGTGTCTATGAGTACTGCAGGAAGGGTGGAGTAGACAAAGATAGTACCTTGAATAATCTCATGTGCACCGTGGTCATAGGCCTCGACGGTCCGGAGCTAAACCTCCCTATGTTCGCCAGCTCCCTGTGGTGGAGGTGGACCTCCTGGTGGTGGTGGTGGCAGGGCCTTGAAATGTCGTCCACCACTCACTGCTCGGCCTGATCCTTTGCCACATCTGCTTGCTCTTGGCAGACCACCATGGTCGAACCTCTGCCTCTGCCTGGGAGGTCCCTCTACCGTCTGCTGCTAATCTGCATGGCGGGTCAGACATTCACGAGCCATGTGACCCTACCCGCCACATGCATAGCACTACCTGCTCCTCATATAACTGGCTCTGTCTCGTGTGCCCTGAACAAAAAAACTTGTATCATGGGATCGCCCACCTGATTTCTTGGTCCACTTAGAATTATGAAACATCTGTCTACTACCGGCTGTAGAAGACTCCGCTACGTGTTGCCCTGTTGTGGGTCTCACTGCTAGTGACTGCTCAGTGAGAAAACTCTCCACTATAAGGGCTCACTCCAGCATCCCCTCCTACGTCGGGATGCTGAGTGGGATCATCGAAGCTCTGATATCATGCCTGAGTCCCTTCTCGAAGGTCCGAGCATTGAAGAATGGGTATCGTACTGTGGAGTAGCGTGAGAGGTCGGTGAACATCACTGATTACTGATCTACTATCATGCTGCCCTACTGCAAATGAAATAACTCTTCAATCCGCACAACTCGAAGGGTGGCTGGAAGAAACATTGACTAGAGGAGACTCTTGATGTTTTTCCATAGTAATGATGCCTCGTCATGCACCTGAAGCATTAGGCTCCACCATCTTCCTGCTTATGCATGTAAAAGACTCACAACAAGGATCACCATAAGGTAGGATGGTGTCCCTACAAATCTGAAAACTGTCACGACAGCCTTTGACCAATCCTCAGCTGCATGTGGGTCTGTCTCTCCCCGGAACCGGGGTAGCCTCTTGCGTTGGAACTCATTCAGCACACTTAGATGGAATGCACTCTCTACTTCTAGAGCTGGTGGTATCGGTGGCCTAGTGGGTAGTGGTACTGATGGTACCTCTGCTGTGATGGGGCCCTGCACCGAGGCCTCATCGCTCGGTGGGATACCTTCTCATACATAACTCAGAACCCTAGCTGGCTGCCTTCATGGGGCCATCCTGAAAATGGACATGTGAACCATGGCTAAAACAGTATACTTGGTGACCTGACACAAAGTAATCACGAAGAAAACTTTTTCAAATGAAACACACACGCAATCAGTGTTTTCATGCACTGAGTCGGAGATCCAGAGTCAGAGTCATAGTGTATGGATACATCAGCCACCGTACCAACACCGGTTTCCATAAACTAATAAACACACCCAAAAAACATAATAATATTTCCATTAAATGAATTAGAGTCCATGTTTTGTGGTATAACCAACTCCTCTAATAATAATCTGTGACAACCCATCCTCAGGGCCCATGCTGTGACTACCCCAAGCCCACCTTCTATAGGCCAAGGGTTGGCGACTAGCACCAAAGGTGTATTGCCATTAAAAAGGGAAGTAATTTCCTTTAAACATGAAACAAACACAGTCTAGAAAAAAGAATTAGAATCAACAAGTACAATTATAGATAATAAAAGTGTGTGGAATGTATGTGGGCCAGTATACAAACCCAACTGAACAACATGTACAAGTACAAGAAAAATGGCAGGCAGCTCCTGGATTGTCCACTGGGGAATCCTACATGAAGGGTAGGTACAAAACTCGAACAAGTCGTCCATGTGGTATGTCTCATCTAGTCTAGCTCCGAGAAGCCTTCCGTCCATCACCCTCAGCCTTGATCACTGCTAATCTTCATCTACACAGAACAAAACAAGGTGCAGCCGAAGCCCGTGCAGGGGTGATTATAACAATACTCAGTAGGGGACCCCGAGACCCCCGAAGGTCTCCCAAAATCCAATAAGGGTAAACCAAAGAAGAAAGCTACAATCAAAAAGTATCAACCAACTTTACATAGGCATATTCACATACATATACCTAAGCTACCAATCACAGTTCGGCTCCAACTCTCACACCCAAGCACAACACAGTCCACAAAAGAAGTAAATTCAATCACCACAATGATAATGGTTGAAAGACAATACTTAGCTTACATAGGTATAAATATTTTGTAAACTGATAGAGATGATTAGATGTAGTCACTAATTAATCTAAGATATTGGAACCACATAAGATATAGGACTAGCTAAACTGTTGGACCAACACATGATATAAGATGAGCTATTCTATCAGACCCAAACAGGATCCAGGAACAGAAGTCAGAATTGTTGAACCCATGGTGGATTCCGGTACAGAAGTCATCACTATCGAACCCAAATATGATTCCGGTACAGAATTCATCACCATCAAACCCACGGAGGATCCTGGTATAGTATCATCACAACCAGCCCTAGGGTTCCCACAGAAAGCACGCTCGATTCCGGGAGGGTCCGTTCCTCGAGCCAAGTGTCAATACATAAACTATCACGAAGTCTTATGTTGATGTATACCGTTGTTCCATATCATCATAATGAACCCAACGTGATAGAGGGTGTGTCAATCGGATGCCTGGCCTGAGAGTTTTTGGCATTTCCGTTTTAGGGGCCCTGTTTGTTTTTTAGGTTCAAACCAACCCGACTGTATGCCAACTGCATCTAAACCTCAAGAGGGGTATTCACAAAGAATCGTCCTACTCTAAGCCTTATTTCTCCGAATACAGTTCGTCGTTTGGTCACTCGTAGCCCAAAATACAGATGAAATAGAGATTTCGGGTTAAACGATCTGGACAGGGGTCCAACCCGGTCCGATGGAGCGGCCCGACCCGATGGTGGTCAGGCCCGATTGCAGCTTAGCCCGGGGTGGCCCGGCTGGTCAATGGAGGCCTGGGCCGACTGGTCATGTGGCCCGACCTGGCCGCCTGTGGGTTGCGGCCTGGCTGGCCATTTGGCATGGCCCGTCCGGCTGTGTGGCTCGGCCCGGCTGGCTATGTGGCCCCTGGCTTGGCTTGCTGTGTGGTGCCCAGCTCGGTTGGTCATGTGGAACCCGGATGGACGGCCTAGCTGGCCAGCTGTCCTCGTAAAAGGAGAGGGGTGTTACAACCCAAGATCCCAAAATTCTTGGCATAAGGCGCCAGCCCTTGTAACTGCGGGCCACATAGTGTCCCACCTAGCGCGCATGGGCGGCCGGCTTAGCCGTCCGCCCTCTCTTATCTGTCGCGGCCTAAGGTCATGGTTCTGCTCAACAAACGCGGTGTGACAGCACCGCGCTACTCCGCTCCAGCTCGCACTGGCCACAACCTTCTATAGCACCGACATGGCGTGACAACATTGTTCCCCTCTGCCATGGCCCAACTTGGCCATGGATCAGCTTTCCTACGCACATCACGACTGTGCCGCTCCTTTCCGGTGACCCGACGGTCTTGCACGACCGGTCTCCTCGCAGTCGGCCCAACACCTACCACCATTGTCCGCTCCCATCGTCAACCAAAAATAAGATCAAAAAGGGGATGAGTCAGTCCTTTTGGTGCGGTCAGAATTTTCATATGTTATGGTGATATCATTTGGTTGTCAAACCATAATTTCGACGATGTAAAACGAGTACAAGTGTTCAAAAACCCTACCTTGTAATCGGTGTTCACTCAGCGAAGTCACGGGAAGGCGGTGTCATTTCATTGACATCGGGAGGAGATGACGTCGTTGTTGGCGACATTATTTGAGGGCGGCGTCTTCCCTTTCATTCCCCGGTTGGAGAGGGAGAAGACGACATCATCGTTCCTCGGTGGAGACGTCCGTTCTTTATTGATAGAAGATGTCATTCTTTGTTGTGATGCTATTTTCTCAATCCTTCCAAGACTCCACCACTAGATTAAGCCAACCCCAAAATAATAAAATAACACATCTTAATATAATGTTAGCGTAATGAATTCAAAATGATTCAAATTCAATAAGTTACATCACTTAATTAAAATGTGTTGTTGTCTCATTAAACTCAAGGGATGTTTAAGAGGCTTCCCCCAATTTAATAAGAGTGACATGGGAGTTAAATGGGGTTTATACTAGTGTGGATCCCACATAGTTATATTCTCCCAATGGAGGTTACGCATGGGTGGGCCCCACCTCCAACCTTCCCTTGGTGGATTAAACCACCACAAATAAAAATATATTGTACATATTTTTATTTAATTTATTTAGGAAACCCCCAAAAATTAACTTCCATTCTCGATAAAACAAAACTGTGGTAAAGGTCCCCTTAAGTGAATACATGTGATGTGAGTTCAATGTTGTCCTCAGATTTCAATTCCAAGCACCTATTCAATAGATTTAAAATCATGCTCGTACGTTTAGTGAACGTACCAGAACAAAACTTCAAAAATTGATTCCGGACACACCAGGCCTCAGAATCAAGCTCCGTCAGAAACTACGGACTCGTAAAATTCCAATGTATTTTTTTAAAAATAATTTCACATAATTTATAGGTATTTAAAATAATTGGTAATATTTAGTATTTATTAGTATTAAATACTAATCATTAGTACGAATTAGTATTAATTTTAATAAAATGACTAAAATTAGTAAGAGTTAGTTTTCTTTATTAATAATTATTGTTAATTTGTAATAATTAGTTGTTATTAGTGGAAATTATTATAAATTGATGTAAATTAGTTTTAATTTTAAACAATTTACTATAAATCACTATAAAATAATAGAAATTATTTTAAATCTCTAGAATGGGTAAAATGATATAGGTTTTCAATATTTAGGACATGGGTAATAAATGTTTTCTACCATACATGGTTGCTGCATATTAGTCATTTCTCATGGTATACAGATTAGAAATTATATGATTTACACCTATTCTGAAAATAATAATAAATTTTAATAATTTATATTGATTTATAATAATTTTTAATTTTTTTAAAAAAATCAATTAATATTAGAAGTATTTAGTATGACAGCATTGGTCAGTATATACAATTTAGAATATTTACTACTCTATTCTAATTTTTTTAAATATTTCTCATTTTTTGTATTGTATGTTAAATATATAAAATTAATAATTAAAAAATTATTAGTAAAAAGTACTCAACATAGTAATAATTAGTAATAAAAAGTAAAAATTAGTAATGAACAATTTACACCACCAAAAATTTTATTCAAACATGGTTGGTACAAATTTGTAATGAGAAATTTGTGCCAACTATCTCCAAATCTATCATTAGGTTGCTATATTGAGGACATATATGATGTGACATGTTGATGGAAGCAACAAAAGTATGAGGGGATATGATGAAGACATGAAATAATTCCTAAAAATTGGTGTAATGTTAAATTTGGACATGGTTGGCATAGGTTAATTTCATCACATGGTGATTGTCAAATGTATGATTTTTAAATTTTTTTAAATCATATAATATTAGATCATTATGTTATTAAAAATGACCCATCTATGCTAAACATGCACAAAATTTTCATTAGGTTTCTAGAACTGGGACACACATGATTTGACATGTTGATGGTAGAAGCAGTAATAGTAGAAGGAGATTTGTTGATGATAGGACATGGTTGACTTAAATTGGTGTAATATTTTTTTTTGAAATTGTTTTCATAAATTGATTTCATCACCAGAAACATGTAAGATATATGATTTAGTATTTTTTACTAAATCCTCAAATTTCCAATTATCTGGTTTTTAGATATTACCAATTCGTACCACCCATCTCCGAATTTTTAATTTGTTCACCAGAACCATGGTAGAATGTTTGTAACACATTTATGAATGTAGTGTTAGGAGGATGTGGAGGAGATAAATATTGACATAGTTAAATCTTGGTTATAATCATCTATAATATTTATCAATATAAAATATTTTTTTCAATTATTCCTAACAGTCATTTTGTGTTTCAGATGGACTATGATCTCTTTCGTGACTTGGAGAATATTGATCTACCTAGTCACGAGCCTAATGTTCCATCATCTGACCGTCAGACTGATGGTAGTTCAACGACAACTCAAAGGGGTTGTGGTCTTATGAGATTGATGATTCCAAACGATTTCATCAAGCGATGACCAAATCATGACTTAGATCGATAAGTTAAGAGGTATGTTTAATTGTGTATTCTAGTTAGTATTAATTAATATTCAATAATTTATTTATATACTGAATATTTAATTATTTTTAATCTTATTTAACTGCATCTCACAATGTGCAGTTTGACAGGGATCATGAATATCTCTGTCGGTGACAACATGAGGATATGTATCGATAATAGTCGCAACAAAACGAGTAGACGATGACATAATTGTAATGTTTGACTCATGGTTTATAGATGGATTTCCCTCCACCTTCTCCTCCATCTCTTCTAGATGACCCTCCCCATTAATCATGTATATAATTTTTCTGATAAACATTTTAATGTTACATGTTTTTTAGTATTTTTTATTTTATATATTTTTATTTCAATATAGTCATTTTTTATATTGTTTTGAATTTTTTGTTTTTATTATTATTTTATTATAATCATCATCATTATTATTAATTTATTTATTTATTTATTTATTTGTTTGTTTGTTTGTTTGTTTGTTTTATTATTTTATTATTTTATTTTATTATTTTATTTTTCATTTTATTATTATTATTATTTTCCAACAATTTTGTGAATATTATATATTGTATTATTTTATTAGTTTAGTAATATTAATATTATTTTAATAAATTTAATAAATATTATTTTTTAATTTTGTTTTTCAACCTTATTGTGAATGGCCTATTATAAATACTTATTTGTTGTCGACCAATTGAAAAAATGTTTTTTTAACCTGACTAAAATATTTGTGATAGGATCTCATCACAAATAACACATCACAAATGCTTCTATTTACAATACTACATATAATTTGAACATTGAGGTTTAAAATAATTACTATAAATTCCAAACGACCAAAAATAATTCAAAAATGAAAATTTTAAACTCTTAAAAATTCTTTTCCAAATGTTTTATTTTTAGGAACTTTATATGATTTAATAAAATATTATTAATTTTTAAATATCAGTAGGGTCAATTGTGACACTATTCATTTATAGATTTTTTGGAAAATATCCTAACAACTACATATCATCTAAATAACTATTTAAACTCAGCCCTATCATGTCAAGGTCATCTATAAAAATAATTGACGACATCAATTATATCATATATTATTTATTTTAATATTTTTAATATCAATTATTTGATTCTCTTATTAATTAACCAATTAATGTGTCCTCATTATGTCACTATTTAATTTATTTCTTTCTTTCCTAATTTTTTTTATAAATATCAATGATGTAGAAAAACATATTACCAATAAAAATACATTTTATAGAAAAATATACCCCCTATATAATGCAATATTAAAAATATGCCTCATTTTAAATACAATAGTTTAAAAAAAATTCCTTCCATTGAATATAATCTTATAAAAGAGATAAACTCTATAAAATAGCTTCAATTGGAAAATAAATTTTCCCAAGGAAAGATTTTGTAGATGAATACTCAAAAAATGAAATTTGGACAAGTGTTAGGGTAATTTTATATAAGTTATAATATTATTTTTTCCATAATTTCATGATTTACTATTAACAGTGGTAAAAAAATTATAATTATACTTACTATTTATAATGTCCAAAAATAATAGGGGCCTCTTTAAATAATTTATAAATTTTATTAATAATATTGAATCCAATTTTATAAATTCAAATTAATGTATTTGTAAAAATTATTTACACATTAAAGCCATTGACGGAACGAGAAAACATGTTTTTTAATGGGAAAAGTTCAAAATATCATAAATTTTTTATATCTAATTTCACTATGAAAACGACTCCAATTACCATAATTTTATTTAATTAAAAAAACATTCCCTAGTTATACTTTAAAACATTTTAAAAATATAATTAAACACTATAATTTAATTTTATGAAATTATAGTTTTCAAATAAAGTGCATTATTTGTTTCACTATTATTAAAAACATGAAACTATTAAAAAAATACAAAAAAATAATCCAAATATTTTTTTTATAAAGCTATCCAAGAATAATATTATTTTTTCAAATAGGACTTATAAAATTGAAAAATTCCATATTTAAAACATCTGGGCCAATAAAAAGAGTTCTTTTTTTGGAAAATTGAGTATTTTTCCTATAAAAGTAGATTTTTTTTCTTATATCGTATATAGATGACACCGAACATGAATTTTAAAAATGAAATTAAATAATATATATATCATTAATATAGTACAACAAGAGTTATTTATTAATTTAATGTCATACAACAATATTGTGAACTTGTAAATATTTTTTCAGAAAAACATTTCCATTTATTTTAAAAAGCTATTTACATAAAAATTTAATTAATTATTCTTTGAATTATATACCCATAATTAAACTATATTTTCATAATATAATTATTAATAATAATTTATACTATTATATTTACTGGTTTAATGGTACCATAGTATTTTTTAGTTTTTCATTTAACTTTGATGTGGTGTTTCATGTACGCTACCATACATAGTGTTTCGTTTTTATAAAACAATGAACGTTATATTATCCTCACCATTATTAATTTTTTCCCTCTATATTTTTACATGGTATCAAAAACTAGGGGGAAGAATTTTCAAAAAAACATTATTCAAATCTCACATCGAAAAAGGGTTAATGGAACTTCTAAATTAAAATAATGAAATAGAAGTGCAAAGGTCACCAGAGATAATACATACTTGGGTTCAATATAAGAAATCAAAAAAATCGAATAGAAACCCAACAATCATGTTTTGATAGAGAGTAATTGATAACATGGCCATGAGAAATTTAACAATCAAAAAATCAGATGTTTATGAAGTGTTCAAAGGCTATTGAATTATTATTAATATGTGAAACAAATAACGTAGTTTTTATAATATCATTTTATTTGAGTTGAGGAATTTTTTAAATACCTTTATTAAGAAAAAAACGAATCATAAAAACTTTAGAATTATAGATTCATTAGTTAATCAATTTCTGCCAAAAACTCAACCTTTTCTCCAAATGATGAGTATTCAAACTGTATCAACATTTATAGAATAACATTATCCTATGAAGATTATTTATGTATTTATAATGTATTGAATCATTTAAAAATACTAATATGGTTAGTAAAAGGTAAAATAAGTATATAAAAATAATAAACCATTATATGATGAGAAACTACTTTTAATCTCAAAAATTCAATGTTGTATTGAACCCTTAAGGAGTCACTTTCACGGGTTTGGAAAAAAATTTTTTTTACTATATCCACATCATTATCCTTTGTGGGATGATTGGATTGACCTAATTGGGGACTAGGAAATTTACCCTTTCAATATTACGAAATAGGTGCCATAGTCAAATGGTCTGAGCGAGTGATTGTGTGGGGTAAAGGGTTTATGTAATTGGTCCTCTTTGGATTTTACAACATTGGCTGGTTTCCAATGGGTTCATTCATGGAGCCAGAAACACCCAACAAACATGATATACATGATTTATTGACCTACATTCGAAAGGATGTTAGTCACTGGATGATGATTTGGAAAACCACACTTAAGGACTCTATTGCACGAAATGATGCGAGGTTGGGCTCCTCGCACCATTTTGGGGGGAATTAGTGAATATTCATGGAATCTCTTATCTATTTTAGTTGTGTCCACTTGTTCATGAATCCTTGGTTCATTCCAAATGATTGTATCCATAAGTTTCCCCTTGTTTACAGAATTTTCATAAGTATACATGGATTTTATGATATAGAGGAAATGATAACTTAAGTTGTGCAATAAGGTGCTCTAATGTTTATCATCATCTAGGAGGGATGGGAGGTGACTTGATGTTGGGATCAGACCTAAATTATAGTCTTACTATGTATCCTTGAGAAATGAATTATAGAACATGTAGTTTGGGATGTGTTATGGATTACACATGAGAGCGGCCCATTTGAGAGAACACGGTTGGGTGAATTCTTTGGGGAGGGAACCCCTTTTGAGATCAGGCCTTCAACCCGGATTCCTACATATCCTAGTTCAACCAAGAATCATAATTCAAATATTTTATATTTTTATGGTGGTGAGGTTGTCAAAATCACCACAAATATCTCGGAACACATAATTATTACCTGGTGTGAGAAACAATAAGCTGTGAGAGACAAAATCAACCATAAACATTCTCTCCTAATAATGAGGGAGGGTAGGAAAATGACAGAAAAGGATGGGGCGATAGTCGGTGAGGGCATAGATAAAAAAACCATTCAATGTGTTATGAAATCAAGGTTCATATGGATCATCCCTTGAATGATTCAAGACATAAATTAGTAGTAGTGCCTAGAAAATGTTTTGGGAATGGGACAAATGTCACCTTTTATCTAAAAGAAAATAGAATAGGATTTCTCTGACAGATCACCATTCTTCATTGAAGGGAAAATAATGTGATCACCCTTAAACCATTGAATGGGGAGGTTCACATTAGTGTCACATGGTTGGACTCTAGGTTACCATTTGAATCTAGAATTTCAGACATCCCAGAAGTCCAAACCATTGTTGGGGAGAATTCATGACTCCACTTACCATTTGAATGTTGAATCAAAGGGGTTCACTTATTCTCCTAATGAGCTGATCATATGGGTCTAGTGGCTTTAGAGGATTCATTGAAATGATTTCATGGGACATGATAGCGGAGGGGCTTTAGAGGACTAGACGGTAATAGAGGGGTGAGATTGGAGCTGGTGGGAAGAATACCCGAAGATGGCCCATTCCATGTATTGTTTTCTCATGCAGGATGGGAGGGAGGCCCACATACTATAGTGGTATGTTTGTAGAGGGGTCATCAATGTACCAAAGTGGTATGCGAGATTGGGCATGGAACACTGTGCACCACAATGGTAAGAGGTCTTGTATGATTTCTTCCATGCCGCTTCGTGTTCGAATAGTCTATTGATGCATTGTGTGGCACCGGGTTCAATATGCATAGTGATACGCTATGCAGAACTCTATTTTGAAGGGGAGTCCCGCAACTTGTAGTTTGGAGGGAGTTCATCCAAAAGGAATAATGGTTCACAATTACACTAATTACATCCACAGTTTTACCATCATTATTATTTTCCTTTGTTTTATGGTTCACGTCTACCTATACCTACGAAAACGTGGTTTGTGATTTGGAAATTGTAGGATGATTTGAGGCTGAAGTCGGAATCCTCTCAAAATTAATTCGTCCAATCCCTAGGGTCTCTTCTGTGCTACGTCTCTCATACATCATTCTCCCTCCTGTGATCCTTTTATAGAGCATAGGGGAAATCATATCTATGGCCATGTGACACCATTTTGCAGAAGCCCATGATGAGATATCTTGATTCGTGAAATACTCAGTCTACTGAGGTTTGCAGAGGTTGTGGTTCATGATTATGGTTTGAGAAATCCTACCGATTTTATTTATCTGTGAACTGTTGAGTTTTCAAGATGGTATGCATATTTCCTTCACACAGATGATCCTGCCATCAGTGTGGTTCATGGGATCCTGGGTATTTCAGCCATCACTACATGGGCCGGCACCTTAGAGTTCTTTCCTCATATTAGTGGTTTGTGGTTCATGTGGTTTGTGAAACCTTCCCGGTGATGGTATATGAGTCACTTAAAACACATTGATAAAATCCATTCCAACATGTTTCTTATGAAGTTTGAAACTCAATATGCATCCATTCACATTACTATAATTGTAGGAATACTTGATTCCTTATGAAACATCATATTTGGAGTATTTTCTTCCCTTTTCTAAGTTTTCATGACCCTAAAATGCCTTCCATCAGAATGGGGTCCGTTCAGAAATAATAGAAGTCAATTTTGATGTATATAGGGTGCTAAACTAAAATGGTTTGTGGTAGAATAGATGGGTTGTGTAGGAGGGGACCACACTTATATATATGGTCCTAGGTCATTTGTCTTTTACCATTTCTCATGGAGAAAATTTATCACAACTCTCCCTCGGTTTTCTCTGCATTCTCATACCACATATTTTCTGAAATCCATATTATTGATCCTCTTCATATTTTCTATGAACCAAACACTTAATAATTGATTCTACCAGAAAAACGAATTTTGGGTTTCATGAACTGCATTGTTGAATTTAAAACTAAAATTTAGACATCTTTATAGGATAACACTATGCAGTTTTCTTGTCCAGCACACTAAACCTGAGCCAGATAACTGATCATTAACCCTTTATAATTTGATCATAAACAATGAAACAACAACATTTAATAATGATAGGGTGAGGCCTTGGTTCAAAGTTTCTTATTTCCATGAAACCATCTATTTTCGGGCCCATTCTCTGTGTGCCACCTCCTCACGAGTGTCTCTAAAACAATGGAAGTTCATGGAATAATGATTCATTGTACCATACTAGTATGACAAGATTTCTTCTGAGTATCATGTAGCTCATAGGAAATAGATTCTGTGTACTGTTTCCTGGAATCGTATGAAGAGTCCTATGCAGACAATTTTTTTGGGGCCTTTATCCCACAATTATCATTGGACTAACCTTTTTTGGGCTTTTGGATCTTTTTTGGCATGCAGTAATGGATCTTTCACAGTCTATCATCAACGTCTCTTCTCCTTCTGAGGATACTGCTATTTCCACACTTTCTACTGCCGATAATATATTGAGGATCATGACATATTTGGTTGATGAAAAAATTCTAGTTGTTTCATTACATTAATCACTGGAAAAATTTCTTATGATGATTCAAAGGGAATACCCGACGTTATATAGGCTCCCATTTTATGGGTTTGGTTTATTGCTAATATAGTTTTCTCAGCACTGAATCCCATTGATTAACCCACTACCTGGATAATAAACACCTCTATCCCAAGGACCATTATTTCTTCTGATTAGAGGTACATTCAAATAGATAATTCATATGGGTCCCTAATGAGCTACAAAGCTCGAAATTTAAAGGAGTTTTAGTGGAAGCCAGACAATAATACCCACTACTACCAGAGCATTGTTTGGAAAGCTACAGCGAACAAGTAACATGGCTGGTCATCCTTAAAGATCATTACACTAAAGTCTCATTTGGATTAGATTATTGGTTTTCATTTTGGGTTTGTCAGATATGTGAGGGATTTCAAACTAATATGTAGTCTGTGGGTCTATATGATAATGATTTTGAATCTCATACCTACACTCACCATCTCTATTCTCTTTCTCAATGCTCCAAAGAAGGTGGCTCATAGACACCAATACCTTCCATTTATCCTACAAGGATGTTTGCAACAATCATTAGTACATCTAGTTAATCTCTGGGGTCCGTACTATTGGGGATATTAATGATGAATTCAACCCTTCTTCCCTTATTTGTTATGCCGAAGAAAGGACCACAAATTTGGCCATGAAACTCGTCATTCCTTCGAAGGATCTTTTGAAGGAAGGAAATATTTTTCCAACATAGGACATTTCATTTGATGAGTGGTTTTGTGCCTTTGATAAGAATATTAGTCTACTGCCTGATCCATGAAGACCTTGGGCTTGTCCTACCAAAACATCCCGAAGGCATGTGGGTATCTATTATTACACCTTGGAACTGGGGAAACTTTATAAATGGGGATGTGGGATTATCCCTTGTGTTTACTGATTATTTTGATCGGAGGCCTTCTTGGACATGTTTTTGAAAAAGTGGCTCTAAATAGTATAGGAATAAGGTGGGGCCAAATCCGGAACTTTTATCTTGTCCTCTATACTGGCCACTAGCAGATGCATCAATCTTGTTATCCCAGTGGTGGTCATAAATTATCACCAGATGTGTTAGATTTGCGAAGAGGGACCACCATACCAGATAATTGGGCCGTTCCAAATTCATTGGGGCTATATGGGATCCCACATAGGAGGTTATATGTTTATCAATTCCTTTCTAATTCTTCCTTCCTCCCTCAAATCTTATCTTTAGATTACCGGTGGGGTTATGCCAGTGGCTTGGGCTTCACAGGATATGAGAGAGGAGAAAACTGAAAAAATGATCAAGACATAATTAATTATCTCAATGTCTACAAACTTTTCTCTTATAATCCTTATGATTCCCATACTGGTACTATTATGAATAATTAATATGAAGTCCTTTTCTATAGAGACCCTTGAATATTACATATACCAATACACAATTTTATGCATTATTATACATCAGATTACAAGACAAGGATTATTAAATCTGCTGTCTTGGAAGACTGGGTACATAGAATATAAAACATGGGGATAAAGAAACACTTCTTTACTTAATCTCCATAAAAATATCCTAACATCCATTGAGACCATAAATATTAATAGGGTACCCTGGGGAACACATGAACCTAGGGATGAGCTAAAGTTCCCAGTAAGGGAATGAACATAAGGATATAACTTAAGAACATGAGTAAGGAGGCATGACATAATTATATCCAATGCATGGAACATATTAAATCATATCATATAAGCATGAGATAATATAAACACGAAATCATATAAATGTGTAAGAATCATAAAACTTGTCTTTAGAATAGGTCAATTCCAACTGCCAATCTCGTTTCTTATTTCATTATTGGTCAATGCTAACTGCTAATCGAGATTACCAGTTTAGTACGAGTCAAGGATAACTCCCAATCCTGTTTCACATCAAATCTCATAAAAATTAACATTTCCCAATGCAATGGAGTGCTATCTAGGTGAACATATCTATATATTTTCATGAATATTCTTTCCACAAAAAATAATCATACATAAACAACTATACATAAACATAAGAATACCCATGGAAAGAAATTGGTACCACAATCAAGACATAAAACATAACCAATGAGAATATCATGAATGTGTCCATAAAATAAAGGTAATAGAAGTACATAGACGATCATAAATGATAAATTGACATAAAACATGGTATGTCGGGTCTAACAAAAGTGACGACATATAAGAAATGTATTGGAGAAACATTAGCATGAAAACATTTTTTGGAGGTTTTAAGGAAAATACTATAGTGATTTTTAAATATAAAAGAGGAAAATCGTTCATATAAAAGCCTAACTGAACCAAAAATTATTTCATAACAAAAATAATGATTTTCCAAAAAAATGGTGGCTTAAAATAGAGCATATATTTCACTTTAAAATTGGATAATAATTCTAGAATTCTCATTAAAAATGTTTTCTTATCGGAAAGTTCTAAGGATGAAATCTTATAAAAACATGTATATACATGAAAGATATTGGTGAAAGGTTATTAATAAATGTGTTTTTTAAACTAAATATAATTTTTAATATGTACATAAATTGATTAAACATCTCCATTTTGATATAAAGAATGATATGGAAACCTTAATGAACAAAAAAGGTTCAGATAGAAATCTTTATTGTTTATCGGTATCGTATCGGGTGTACCTAAGGGGGAATGATGATAGTGAAAATGAGTTCCTAATAAATTATAAATAATTAGGGAACTATGGGGAGGTTTTTAATCATACATCATAATTAGGTATTACACATAAATGTCATAAAATAGGGGAAAATTGAGAACGAGTGAAATGGAGAGGATCATGTACCTAATGTTTGGTGGTGTTATCCACTTGTTATTAATGAACATAATAAAAAACTAGGTTTAGTAATTAATAAATCCAAAACCTATTCTATATTTAATTGATTTATTATAACCCCTTTTGGTTCATTCAATACCACTTTGATTGGTTGTAAGGGCCAATTTCATTGTTCTAGCTAGTTTTCTTACTTGATGTTAATGGTTGGTTTGCTTATATTAATGATTGGATAAAAATTTAAGATAAATGTGGTTGAACAAATTTGAAGTAGTATTTTATTAGTGAACATATAGTTGGTTACGTGGTTATAAAAATTCATTTAGTTATTATGAGTACAGATGAGTTATTATATTAAACATTAGTGGTAACATTTTTGGTTAATTGGTCGTTTTGATTAAAACGATCATGTATTTCTTTATAACGTAACCCCATTAGAAAAAAAAATCACTGAACCATAAAAAGGATATATTAAGTATAATAATTTTTTTAACCATAAAACAAATGGTTTTATGACTATAATTAAAGATGATAATATAAATTGATAAATTGTTGTCCTTGAATGTGCTAAATTAGCACATCACAAACGGTGATTTCATTTCTTTTAAATAAAAGGTTGGGAAAGGAGATAATATAATGAATTATCCCATTATAATAATATAATTCTAGTACATTTATGTTACTATGTTTATCATAACATTTTGGCGAAGGGTGGGGAGGAAAGGATAAAAAAAAGAACTACAAAGAAATGAAAGAATTCGAAAGAGGAATTTACCTCTTGAGTCTTCTTCCTTTGAGAACCTCTTAAAGAGAGAAAATTTGTTATTTTGGAGAGAATAAGGGAATTTGGACGAGGGGACAGATCTTGGGGAGAGATTTGGGAAGAATATTGGTAATTAATAAGACTTGATATGAGTAAAGATAAGAGGTATTAATGGGTGGTATTTATAGTGAATGGGAGGAGGGTTTTAATAATTTTTTAATCAATGGTTTATTAATTTACCTCAAGCCTAGAAATAGTGATGATTTTATGACAAAAAACTAAAATAAATTCATTTTATTTCCAACTAGTTGGGATTTCATTAGCATATCATCATCAATGACTCTATAAATCCCTTATTTAGCATTTATCGTAAATTATCGTATTTCAATATCCATCAAATATTCATGTTTTTCTGAAAAATCAAAAAAACCACCCAAAATATTTTTCTACATAGAGAATACAAAAATGGAATCTATCTTACAAAATAAATTTCTAAATAATATTATTTAGTTATTTAATTAAACTCATAATTTATTATAAAAAATTAGTTCTAAAGCACTCATTTACTTATTCAAATATATTGGTACACCATAAATTCAATTGAATAGTGTTTTTAGAATATCATAGGTAAGGATAATATTAATTAGGGTATATAACTATTCACAAGGGAAACATTACAATTCATAAGGTTAGGTTATTATTCACCAAAAATTACATTTTTCATATCTGACTACAAATAACTTACTGATCACAACTGTGTATGTAATATTTTCAAAATTCCAAACATAGAAGTGAAAGGATTTTTATTAAAGGGTACATAGAACATAGTAGTCAATTATGATTATATTTCATGTGGTTTTATTAAATAATTATAGAAAATAAATTTCCATTTATAGAAAATTTGATCTTTACATTCTTCCCCCTTATGAAATTTATCCCTTAAAATATCATATTACATTCTAAGCCCTAAATAGGTGTGTATACTTTTATTTCACTCCCTCCTCTAGTTCCCATGTTTCCTCTTCATACTTATGGTTTTTACCTAGTACCTTAACTCGATTAGTAGTCTTTTTACGTAAAACATTGTCTCTATAATCCCAGATCATCATTGGCTTCTCCTCATAGAAATGACCATCCTTCAACTTTACCACCTCTGAATAGAGTACATGTGAAGGGTCTGGAATGTAATTCCTTAAGATGGATACATGAAAGACACCATGTAATTCCAATATGGTAGATGAAAGATCTATTCGATAGGATAAATCCCTGACATGGTCAAAATTTTGAAGGGGATGATATACTTATGGCTCAACTTCCCTTTCTTTCCAAACCTCGTGACCTTTTCCCATTGATATATTCATAGAAATACCATGTCTCCAAATTTAAATTCAAGGTCTCATTGACGATTGTCTGCATGAATTTTCTGTCATCTTTGGGCTTTCTGATATGATAATGAATGATTTACACCTTCTCCAACATTTCATCAAACGTTTCAAGTCCAAGTAGCTTATGTTCACCAACATCATCTCAAAACGCCGGTGGTCTGGACCTTTTCCAATAAAGGGCTTTATATGGTTCCATTCGGATGCTCGAGTGGAAACTGTTGTTGTTGGATAATTCAACCAGTTCAAGATGTTGGTCCCATCCTCCTTTGGATTCTATATAACACTCTCTCTAAAATTCTTATAGTGTATGAATAGTTGTCTCATATTGGCCCTCATTTTGAAGATGATAGGTCCAACTATAGTTCAGTTCAATTCTTAGAGCACGTTGGAGACGTTTCCAGAACATTGAGGTGAATCTTGGATAACAATAAGATAAAATATATAGTGGTAGTCCATACATCCTTACAACTTCTTTGATTTAAATACATGCATGTTAATCCAATGAGAAGTCCTCTCAAATTGTGATAAAGTGATCTATCTTAGTTAGACGATCCCTAGAGACCCATATAACATTGTTTCTTCTAGATGTACATGGAAGAAAATTTAAAATGTCCATGGTAATGTTCGACCACTTCCACATTGGTATTGGTAGTGGTTAAATCATCCCATTAGAATTTTTCCTCTCAGCCTTCACTTATTGACATACTAGGAACATTGATATATATTCAGCAATCTCCATTTTCATATTGTCCCCCAAAAAGTTTTCTCAGATATCTCGATACATCTTTGTGCTCACTGAGTGGATAGAGAAGGTCGAACTATGTGCATCATTCAGAAGCTCCTTCTTTATCACTGCATCAGATGGTACACATAATCAAGAACAAAATCTTACAACTCATTCCTCATGAATATTGAACTATGAGGATTTCTCATTTCTGGTAGGTTCCACACTTTTCAGAAATTCCATATCATTTCATTGATCATCCCTTGTTTTCTCCATGAGAGATGGTTGATAAATCATTTAAGAAAATATTTATTATGTTCCTGCCTTAATAATTCCCATGTCCATTCATAGAAAATATAAGATGATAAGATCCTTTACAATTTTCACTATTGGAAAAGATGTGTGATCCTTTCTACTTAGAGCATCTACCACCTTATTTTCCTTATAGAGATTGTAGTGGATTGAGAATTCATAATCCTAGATGAGATCTATCCATCTTGGCTGGTGCATATTAATCTAATTTTTGGTGAATATATATTTGATAATATATCTCATACTTCTCCCCATAGTGATAATACCTCCATATTTTCAAAGAAAAGATCACCATCACCAACTGCAGATCATACATAGGATAGTTTTGTTTTTGAATCTTCAGTTGCATTGAGGAATAGGCTATCACTTTATCATTTTTCTTCAGCACTCAACCTAATCCCTTCTTTGAAGCATCACTGTACACTATAATGAGTTGTCCACTTGTTGGGATTGTTAGTACTTGCACAATGATAGGCCTCTTTTTCAACTCTATGAAGTAGTCTTCACATTCCCATGTCCAGACAATCATTACCCCTTCCCGGTAATCTTGGTCATTTTGTTCAAAAATTGTGAAAAGTTCTTCACAAATTGTCAATAATACTTGGATAGAACAAAAAATCTGCAAATCTCCATTATAGAAGCTGGGCTGGTCCAATCATCAATTTCCCTTCTCCTGAAAGGGTCTACAGATATCCATTTACTGGTGATAACAATCCCAAATAATGATAATTCATCCATCTAGAACTCACATTTAATGTACGTTTCATATAAATTTTCCCATTGCAAAGTCTTTAACACAATATTCAAATTCTACTCATGTTCCACCTTTCCCTAGGAGTATATCAGAATATCATCAATAAATACTATCAAAAAAATCCAGGTAATCTCTAAAGACAATATTTATTAAATCTAGGAAAATTTCTTGAGAATTACTGAGTCTGAAGGGCGTTACTATCAACTCATAGTGTCCATACCCCGTTCTAAAGGTGGTCTTGGGAAAATCTTCATTCCTTGACTTTAATTGGTGAAATCCTAACTGAAGGTTCACCTTAGAGAAATAACTGGCCCCACTAAGCTGATCCACCTTGCTTTTAGTTTTCTTGAAAATGTGAGAGGTGTACCTTTCAAGCCTTTTGAATTTTTCTTCATATGCCCCTATGTACTCATGTTCCTTATGCTTGAGTCTGACGAACTCTCTTTCCATCATGAGATAGAGGGTTCGAGGAAAATATATGCTGGAAAAAACCTCTTGAATTACTCCCAATTCGTGGAATCAATTTCCCTTAGGGACATTGTATTCTTGATTATTTTCCACCACTGATCAGTTTCCCATCAAAACGATAGACGGACAGTACAACATTCTCTTCATCCAAGTACTGGAGGACTAAGAATATCACTTAAATTCAGTTAATACATTGTTATGTATGGAGGGGATCAGAAGATCTACTAAACATGGGATGCCTTTGTCACATGAAGGATTCTATGAAAACATGCTCTTTTCTAATAGAACAAGGTTGCTCTACATGATTGAAGTTATTATTCATAAGTCGAGCCAACTGAGCAAGTACTATCATGAGGTTTTGAGCCCCCATTACCATAATATGAGGCATATCATTAGGGAAATACTCATGTTGATGATCAAATTTATTATTGGAACATGTTCTTTTAATTCCCTCTATTAAATATGAACGTTTAATTATAGGGATGGAATACTTAGCTATTGAGCATAAAAATGAATCTTTTAACATAAAGGGATAAACTTGTGGAGGGGAAATATATCCGAACTAGTGATTCCTTATGTTTATATATAGGTTTTGATAGATATATTTCTTACCTAATATTCTTATGGGAATTTTTTGTCCCTTAATAATGGTTTGTACTAATCTCAGGAATCTACCAAAGCATATCCCCCAGGAGTGTCATAACCAAAAGTGCAGCGTAGATCATTGTCGTGAACCTGTTGCATTCAAATCTATCTCTATGTGATGTTTTGGGTTTTACATTTAGATACCTCCGTGCCAAACCCGCCTCCACCTACTGGTATCTAGAAGGATGTATTTCCAAGATAAACCACTTAATCAATACTAACCCAAATTTATGAATGTTTTCTTATACTTATTCTCGTCCTTAATTTTCTCACTACGGTTCTCTATTCATAATCTCCATTAATAATTAGATCATCCTATGATACCATCTATAGAGACCCTAGCCATTTACATATAACATTACATGATTTTAACCATAATTATACATCAGATTACATGCCAAGGATCATTATGTCTAGTGTCTTGGAAGACTGGGTACATAGAATATAAAACACAGGGCTTAAAATACTTATTTATTTAATCTCCATAAAGAGCTTCTAATATCCTTTGAGCCTATACATCTGCATAGGGTACCCTGGGGAGCACAAGAACAAATGGATCTGTTAAAGAGCCCAGTAAGGGAATGAATATGAGGATACATCTTAAGCACATGAGTTAGGAGGCATGGCATAATGATATTCAAATCATGGCACATATGAAATCATATCATATAGGCATTGGATCATATAAACATGGAATCATATAAATGTGGAATAATCATAAAACATGGCTTTATTATGGGTCAAGGATAACTTCCAATCATGTTTCCCATTTTATTGTGGTCCTAGGCTAACCCCCAATCTCGATTCCCATTTTAGTACATGTCTAGGCTAACCGCCAATCCCATTTCATATTGGCTATCATGAGACATAACATTACCCATTGCATTGTAGAAATATATGGGTGCACCCATCTCAACATTTTCATGAAATATTTCTCCACATAAATAATCATACAAAATCAACCATACATAAACATAACCATGCACGTGGAATGAATTGGGTACCACAATCATGACATAAAGATTAATCAATGAGTGTATCAGGAAAGAGTCCCTCAAATAAAAGGGATAGAACAAACATGGAAATTAATAATTTAAAATAGGCTTATAACATGGTATCTGGTGTCAGAAATAAGTGACAATATATAAGTAATGTATTTGAGAAACGTTTGCATTAAAATTCAAGAAGTTCCCTTAAAACAGGTTTTCTTATCAGAATTATCTAAGGAGGAAATCTTATAAAAACATGTATATTCTTGAAATATAGTGATTAAAGGGTAATCAAAAATGAGTTCGGTAAAACTAAACAGAATTTTGAATATGTACATAAATAGGTAAAAAATCTCAATTTTGATATAATGAATGATAAGGCAACCTAGAAGAACAATGACGATTCTTGTTGAATTCATTACAGTTTATCGACATGGTATCAGGTGTACCTAAGAGGGCTTGATGAGAGTGAAAATGAGTTTATAATCACTTATACATCCTGATGGAAGTATGGGGTGGTGTGTAATCAAACCTCATAAATTGGGATTACATATGAAATGACCTAGCATAGAGGACATCATGATAAATAGTGAAATAGAGAAGATCAATTACCTTAATTCCAGTGGTGTTATCCAGTTGTTATTAATGACATGAATAAAAACGTTTGTATTATTAATTAATAAATTAATAAACACTTCTATATTTAATTTATTTTTCACAACTCTTTTGGGTTCATTCAATACTTTCATGATTGGTTATAAGGTTCAATTTCATTGTTCGGGCTCACTCGCTTACAAGGTTTTAATGAGTAGTTTGTGTATATTCATGTTTGGATAAACATGTAACATTAAATTGTTTGTAAAGAAATGAAAATGTATGTTATTAGTGAACATCAATGATATTACGTGGTTATAAAATTTCATTCGATTATTTGTAGTGAATATTAGTTTTTATTTAAAATCTTAGTGATACCTATTTTTGTTAATCGGTGGGTTTGAATACAAAAAATATGTTTTTCTTTATATCATAATACCATTATTACAAAATTATTATAGAACCATAACAAGAATATATTAAATTTATTTATATACTTCAACCATAACAAAAATGTTTTGATGACCATAATTAAATATGATAATATCAATTGATAAAATGTTGTCTATGAAGGTGCTAATTTAGCACATCTCAAACGGTGCTTTAATTTCATTCAAATAAAATGTGGGGAAAAGATATTATATAATAAAGTATCCCATTATCATAAAATAATTCTAGTAAATGTTTGTTACTAGATTTATAATACAATTTGGGTGAAGAAAGGTGAGTAAAGAAACAAAAAAAAAAGAACTTTAAAGGATTGAAATAATTGGAAAGAGGAATTTACCTCTTGAGACTTCCTCCATTGAGAAACTCTTAAGGGGGGTGGTTTTGGTGTTTTGAAAAGACTAGGGGACTTTGGATGTTGGGTAGGAGCTTGGGGTGTGATTTGGTTCTAATATTGGCAAGGCACAAGGCTTTAGAGAAGCAAAGTGAAGAGGTAATAATGGGTGGTATTTTTAGTGAAAGGGAGGTGGGTTTTCATAAATTTTTAATCATTAGTTTATTAATTTCCATAAAAACCATAAATAGTGATGATTTTTTAACAAAATATAGTAATAATGGATGTTATTTCAAACCAATTGGGTTTACATATCAGATCATCATTAATGAATCAATAAATCCCAAATTTAGCATTTATCGTAAATTATTGTATTTTATTATTCATAAAAAATTATACTATTTTAGAAAAATTCAAAAATATCACAAAAACCATTTTATGATGTATAGAATTCATAAATTAATTCCATTTTACAAAAATAATTCCACATATATTATTAGTTTAATATATAATTAAACACACAATTTTTTACAATAAACCCTATTTTAAAAACATTCATTTACATATTATATGATATAGAAATGTCATAATTTCACTTGAATATTATTTGTATTCTATCATATGTAAGGTTAATATTAATTAGTGTATATCATTATTCATGAGGGTAATGTTACTATTCATATGGTTATCTTACTATACACCAAATATAATGTTTTTCTTATTAGACTACAAATTACATACTGATCGCAACTGTGTATGTTAGATTTTCAAAATTCCAAACAGATAAGTGAAGAAATTTTGTATAATGGTCACATAACACAAAATAGTTCATTATGGTGTGATTTCATGTTTTTATATGAAATATTTAAAAGAATAGAATTTCAATTTATAAAACATTGTTTCATTACATTATCTACTGAGGATAATTGTTTTCATTGAAATAAGGCATCCTGGATGCCCGTATTGCAGGGGATCTTATATGTGAGGGATATGCACCTTGTAGATTTAGTCATCTAATTAACTGTGTCAATAAGTTGTTTCCTCTTGCTGTTAACAGTTCCCTTCATGAGAAGCATCTGATTATATACCATAAACTATGGCTGATGTTCACTTTAGAGGAATTCCAGTATCAGGCCGTACTTCTAGAATCTAGGGATTATATACCATTCCTCACTAAAAGCTTTATCAATGACTTGGATAAATCATATCATGATGAACAGTTAGTTTACCCAGTTCCCATTGGGATAACATCTGTATCATCTGGGGAAAAGGGATAGGAGAAGAAAATGGGAATTCATGGAAAGTCTTAGCCAAGAAATGTCTTCTAAAAGCCCCCCCCCCCCAAGGAAAATGATGAAATATAGGGTCATGACCTCATGGGTGACTGAACAAGCTGCTTAAGCTACATCCTGGAGTCCACTATCTATCCCTGATGAAGCTTATTTCGGAGTGTCTTGGAGTAAATGAGATCTCTTATGAGGTCATCCATCTAATTGTGGTTGGTCACATTGTACTTAATGATAGCTCCTTCAAACTATAGATGTTTCTCCTACTTTCATTGGTTATATGTCAACTCCTACTGACATTTCTTTTGATGAGGATGCTGAGAAGGTGGGTCCTTACCATAAGGACATTGAGACCCTTATCCATTCCCAATTTGATCACTGAAAATACTTACATTGGTTACATTACATGTTGCCACTAGGAACTGATGATGAGGATGACGACGTCGTTGTCTCTCCTATCACAGCTATCACGGGATAAGCCTCTTATCTACTCCCAAAAGACCATAAGTGTTCATCTCCTCAGGGTCCGGATCTTGCAAGAACACCCAATAAACACTTTTGGTTTTCAAAACACACTTTTATTCACTATACCAATCTTCTATCACTAGTCATCCCATTCACAACTACATTTCCAGACACACCGAGGGTCTTGGATGAACTGAGGGAAAATGCTTCCAAGGAAGATATATCGAGGCTTTTTCAAGGAGGATATTTCAACCATCTGGGTTTTGGGAGATCCATTGCTTCAACCAATATTTCCTCTTAAGAAGAGTCTGAAGAGGTGGATGCCTACTTTAATGAAATGGAAATATGTATTAACACCCCCACAAATAGGCATTACTTGTCTGATCACATGGTGCTGATGGAAGTACTCCCACAGTCTATGACCATCGAAGGATTGGTTGTTCTATCTGAATCATATACCCTTAAATTACTTTGTTATGGATATTCTGAAGGTTCCCCCTTTTTTTATTTTTTAGGAGGCTATAGTTTCTCAAGAAATGATTCCTTCCACATTTTATTCTCTTGGAGGGACCATAGCTTGGAAGTGTGCCCTACTGATAGTGGGTGGTATTTTGGAAGGATCCCCTACAATCCAAGAACCCATGGAAGTGGTCATCACAAACCCTTTCAGGGAACCTCTACCTCCAACTCCTCTGGGTGATCTTGTTCAGGATCTATCTCTGAAAAAATCAATGAAACGCAAGCTGGCCTTCCAACTGTAAAAACACATACTTATGGGAATCACAAGTAATCACTTGGTCATATGGTTTTTGAATTGAGTATCCTTGTATTTTTAACTCACTAAGGTGCATATGTATTTTGATGTAGGGCCTATCAGTAACCAGATGGCAGCTTCTTAGGAATCTATGGCTCTAGTCCCCTTCGTGGAAGGGGAAGGGTCGCTAGCATTTGTGGTTTATTGAAGTAGGGGATCAAGTCCAATAGAAGAGAATGGGGGTATTGTTTACCCTTTAGGAGTAACTTATCTTTCTTGAATGATCTTTCCCACAACAATGGAAGAACATCTAGATGTTGAGGGCTTATTTTACCATGTTGAGTTGGCTCTCATGGAAGGATACAAGGTGAATTTATGGCATGGGCTGAAAACAATGTAGATCCCCAAGACCTATAAGGTTTTGGAGGGGCTTTAATTCTGTAGTAACTAATTAATCTCAATAAAATAGACTTTACCCCTATGGAGGGAGTCCCTCCAAAGATTGATACTCATCCTACTCATGTGGGCTCTGTAGAATCCAAAATCACTGGGGAGGCTAATATCTCAACCCCTAAAAATTTAGAGTGGGCCATTATACCCCTTTTTCCAATTTTGAGTGAATTATTGTTTTCTACCCATAGATTTGAAGACCAATACCCTTATCTGCATTGACAATCCATATATTCTTTAAATCAAAAATATAACATTTGGCAGATGCCTTGGAGGTTACTTTTTTAGTTGAGTACGGCCCCGGGCCATTGGTGTTCCTGAGTAGCCATTTGGATCAATTGATTATTGAAGGTATAGATCCACCAGTTCTAGGTAGCAATACTATTGTAGAGGTGGTAGGTACTGAAGTCATATCCTACCTATTCTCAAAATTGAAACCATAAACATTTGAAATAGTTGTGGACACGCCCACTCTGTTATTCTTTTCAACTACCAGAGGTGAGGTTGGTATGGGTTCGATTCATTCTATAGCCATTGAATCTTGTCCCCCTCTTGTGATGTTCATACCAAACTATGTAGTGTTATCAGGTATTGACTCTGATACTGATCGATAAGGCATGTTGGATCTTTGTCCCATCTATCAAAAGGCATGAAGGAACATTTGGAGATTAATTTCTCAGACCCCATTGCTGGAGATACCAACAATGTTTCCAAAATTACACTGCATGTTCGTGGTCCTGGGTTTTGGGGTATTTGACAATCATGGAATCAATTATATAGTGAGGTAGGTGGTCACTGCTAGGCATGAAACTAGAATGCTTCATCTATAATGCCACGACCCCTGTTACCCCGAGTCAGTGCATTATTACATAACATTGGCATGATCACACGGGATCAAAATCCAGAAAGACCGGTAAGTATATTATCATTGGAAGTAATAGATAAATTCATAAGTGTTATATTACATTATAAAATGAAAAACAACAACAAAAATGTCTCCATGTACCACATTAATCCCTTTGACTATCCTTGCAGGTAAATCATAATATACTTCTTCACATCTTGGAAAAAATAAAACATAGAAAGGGGTGAACTTAGAAGCTCCATAAGGATAAAAATATTAAGGAAACATTCAAGAATAAGCATAAACATTTAAGGAAATATATAATAATAATAAACAAGACTTATCAACCTAAACTTCATCGTAATATTGAAAATATAAATCAAATAATTCCATTTACTTATTCACATGGATATTCTACTGGTCGAATAATCACATGTAATATCAATAACTAATTTCATAATCTTGGAATGCATAATGTCAAACTCCATAAACAAATATTCAAGGCCTTATGCCAAGAATAAATAATAATTTTTCAAGGCCTTGTGCCCATACACTAGTTTGTCTCATGAGACCTACCGATGCATCAAGAAGCTATAACGGGCACCACCAGTAACTTATTTAGTCCAATGCATTCATTATATGAAAAGGTTTAAACATTCATATTAAAACTAGTATATGAAATGTCAATAAATTATCCATAAACCATGAATGGTGTAAAAATAACACATCCATAGTAAAACATATCTCAAAAACATTAATACAATATGGAATATTTGTATCATAATAAATCAACATCAAACATGATTAAAATCCATCAAAGGATGTTGACATAGATGAAATCAAAAAAAATTAGAGAAATATATAATTTTATTATTAAATCATTTAAAAGTAATATAAGTATAAAAGAAAAAAATTATTTTGAAAATATTATAATTAGATTTTACGGAAAGCTTTGACGATGTTATAATGGTAGAAAATAATTTCATACAGCGAATAAGTTGCTAAAACATTATTGCATTAATTTTGTCAAAAAGGTCCTAAAGTACCTTGTTTGGAAAATGAAAAAAAGGATTCCTTTAAAAACATATATTGTTAAATAAGGGTATAAATTACTTTAACCCATAGTCTTGTTAATAGTAAAAAAAATTTGAATTACTTTTGTAAGAAAACACAGATGTGGATGACAAAGAAGTCCTAGTAGATACTTACATAATAAAAACCTCAGATAAGTAAAGAGTGTATAATTAACCCTTACCTTGTACTTTTACATAAATTATGGTATTATAACCTCATGTAAAATAGTTAAAACATTGTTAATTAACTATACAAGAATCAAATACATAAATATGACATCAAATATGTTATTATAATATTGCCTGTTTAATAATATTTTTGTAGTATCAATGTTTCGGGTGTTAACTAATTCGTTTTTATTTATATTCTTGGTTTCAGAAGACATATATGTTATAGATTTGATGTATTTTATTCATATAAATATTTATATTATGTTCATAATCTTTATTTAAAATCATAAAATGATAATTATTCTTGAATAATTTCGATGGGGAATGAATCTCATCGCGTTCGTGGAGACAGTAATCTGTACGTACGCATGAGGGACAATATCATTATATTGATGGTGAAATAATATGTAATGGTATGGTATATCATATATAAATAATCATTAACATGTTATATTAGTTATTTAATTTATTTATACTCATTATTATACCCATCCAAATAATTAATTTTTTAAATAACAAACTACACCATGACCTGGAG
Source organism: Viscum album (assembly GCA_963277665.1). Lineage (NCBI taxonomy): Eukaryota > Viridiplantae > Streptophyta > Magnoliopsida > Santalales > Viscaceae > Viscum > Viscum album. The sequence continues at coordinate 475,669,486 of OY728126.1, forward strand.
ACGGTAAGTCGTACGTACGCACATATGGTGACATTGTCATTTATAGGATGGGTAGAATAAAGCATATGGTTGTACCATATTTATAATAACATAACGGTATATATAAGGTTCTGTAGTTTTTATTTTGGTATGGAAACAACAATGAAAGAAGAAGTGTATAAGAAAATAACTTGATAGAGGGTGGTGAAATTATTACATCTTCTTTGGGTGTTTCCTTTTGAGTTGATCAAAAGGGATCCTTTGGTTGGCTTTAGAATTGAAGTAAGTCTTATATGTTTAAGGGGGTATAGTTTAGAGGATATTTGGACAGGGTTTAGCCATGCCAAATGGATTTGGAGGTGGGAAATTAAGTTAAGGGGAAGTACCCTTTTTTAAGAGAGGTGGGGGTCACTTTAGAAAAAGATAGAAATATTATTTTATAATAAAATATTTTTCTATATATAATGAATCAAAAATTATTTATTTCATGGAAAAGGTGGGGATGGGTCGAAAAATCATCAATTAATAGGTTTTAGACAGGTTTAGGTCACCATATTAACATTATCTTTTAGATTTAACTCTTAGTTAAATAGTTTGACATTTACTGCGTCAATTTGTATTTCTATATTATATGGTTAATAAATATACTATAACAAGAAAAGAGAACCCCTAGTAATTCAGTATTAATATATAAACCTTATCTATGTCCTTTGGCCAAACCTTATATTTTTAAGAATATTATATCAATTAATAATAAAGAGTTTTTTTTAATACTCAATTATGTCAATTTTTACACTATATTGTATTTGATTTTTTGAAAGCCATAAAAACTTTATCACTTCGAATAAAATTTAATTAATCTACCCTAAAATGTCATATTAAACTATAAAATTAGTTTAATTTATCAGTAGTCTCAATTTACATTTATTTGGAGATTTATAATCTGAATTATTTTAATATTTCATTATTAAGGTAATTACAACATCATCATTGTGTCATAAATAAATTAAATTATTGAATTTTTAAAAAATAAAAATAAAATACCACTATATAGGAATTATTTTTACCTTTCTTATTAATATTTGTATTCGAATTTATTTGTTGTTTTACCCTATATTAAAAATGGTTTAGTTATTAGAAATGGAATTTAACTCTTTTAACTCTTCTTTAAAGAAAATAATAATAAATGTACTAATCTAATCAAAGAGGACCCAAGTGGATGGTATATTATTACTAAAGTTATTTTCGGTCTAATTATACTTATCTAATAGAAATAGGACATGTGTTATGATAATTATGATATCATTTTCCCCTTAATTACCATATTTACTTTTAACCATGGTAAATAAAAGTCAAAGGGTACTATTCACCAAAATTTATTTTTATCTTATTGAACCGAATTTTACTTACTTATGTCAACCATGCCTCTCGGATTTTTAAAATTTCACTCAAATAAGTGGTAAAATTAGTTTTTATGCAAATTTTCAAATGCTCATAGAAGGTGGGTAAAAAACAGTAAAAAGTTCAATAAAATTTGTTTTATTTAAACTTATTATATGATGACTCAAATGAATTAAATTGAACATATATAGGTATTATGTATCTATATTTTCCTAGAATGATTTAAAAAAATATAACTAATTACTTAAATAAAAATTCATTTTTAAACAATAACACTGTGTTTTTCACTATTCATCAGAAATTAAAAGTTTTCAGAAAAATACCAAATATTCGCCCTAAGATAATTTCAATATTATAAATTCAAAAATGAATTCCATTTTAAAAAATAAAATTTCTAAAATTTCTAAAAGTGTGTATTACTATTCATAATGGTTAGTTTTATTGGTCGTGGTGTGTTAAAACTCCATGTTGTGTACAACACAAGCTACTGCATTATTCAGAGTGAAACGTTTCGTGGAATCTTGGGGTGTTACATTCTACCCTCCATAAAATAATTTCATCCTAGAAATTTATAGAATATTAATACATAAAACTATTCGGTTTGTTGTTTGTCATAATTTCATCGATTTCCCATGTTGCATCTTCCATCTTGTGGTCTCTCTATAGAACTTCTACCAAAAGAGTCATTTGGTTTCTCGGCACTTGTTATCTGGTATCAAGAATCATGACAGGCTCATCGCAATAAGACATATTAGGTTTCAGTTCAATTTTATAATATCTGATTACATTTATTGGTTCAGGAACCTATTTTATCAACAGTGATATGTGGAACACATCATGAACTTTGGAGAGACATGGGGGAATTTTCAAATGATATGCCACAACTCTAATTCGTCCTAGAATTTTGAAAGGTCCGATGAACCCGGGACTTAATTTACACTTCTTACTGAATCGTATAACACTCTTCCATGGAGACACCTTCATGAAAACATGATCTCCTACTTGAAATTAAAAATCATTCCTTCGATTATCAGTATAGCTATATTGCCTACATGGAGCTGTTTTGATGTGGGTTTGGATAATATTCACCTTTTTCATTTTTTCCTCAACAAGTTCTTGGTGTACTAGTTTTCATTCACTAACATCATCCCAAAAAATTGGTGTGCGACATCTCCTTCCATATAAAGATTTTTATGGTTCCATCTGAAAACATGAATGGAAGCTATAATCATAAAAAATTCTACCAGAGGTAAATATTGGTCCCACATAACATGAAAGTCATGTGAGAAAGATCTCAAGATGTCTTCTAAGGTTTGAATAGTCAGTTCTAATTTTCCATCAGATTGAGGGTGGTAGGAAGTGCTCAAATGAAGTTCAGTATCAATGGCCTTCTGAAGACTCTTCCAAAATCATGACGTAAAATGGGGATCGCGATCAGAAAAAATTGATAGGGGTAAACTATATAGTTTTACAACATCATTAATATATAGTATTTCTAGATGTTCAAGTGGTAAATATTCTCTTATAGCATGAAAATGTGGTGACTTAGTAAGATTATAAACAATGACCCATATTGCATCATTCCTTCTAGGAGTCTTTGGTAGCCTAATGATGAAGTCCATCATAATATTATCCCATTTCCACTCAAGTATTAGAAGAGGATGCCTGACTTCCCTTAGCTATTTCCTTCTAGCATTCAATTGTTGAAACCCCCTACATCTTGACTCAAAATCAGGAATCCACCTATTCATGTTGTCCTACAAAAAAGTGATCCTTAAAATTACTATACATCTTGGTTCTCCCTAGGTTTATAGATAAATTGGAGCTATGAGCATCATCCAACAATTCCCTTTTTAGATTATGAATATTCAAAAGACGAACTTTCTTCCCAAATTTCAGAATTCCATCTTCATATACGATTTCGCTCAATATCCCATCATTCACAACATTAATCTTCTTTTGAAACTCCTCATCATCAGTCTGAGAACTTTTTATCCTTTATAGTAAAGATGGTTTTGAAACCATTTGAAAAAGTATTGATGTTTCAACTTTCATGGTTACTACTATATCCATCTTTACTAAATACATTAAAATAGGATCCCATTCAACTATCATCTTGTCCAAAACTCCATGATCCTTTCTGCTAAAAGCATCTACCGCCTTATTTGACTTACCTAGTTGGTAGTGTATAGTTTAATCATAATCCTTGTGTAATTTAATCCATCGTCTTTGCCTCATGTTGAGTTATTTATATGATAAAATATACTTCAAACTCTTATGATCACTATAAATCACATATTTTTCATCATAGAGATATTGTCTCAATATTTTCTGAGAAAAGATTACAACTGATAACTAAAGATTATGAGTAGGACAGATTTTCTCATGAATTATTAGCTATCATGATGCATATGCAATAAATCTATCATTCTGCATAAAGACACAACCAAGTTCTTTCTTTAAAGAATCACTTTAAATAACAAACCCATCGTTTCCCGATTGTAGATTCAAAATCTAAGCATTGAATCATCTTCTTTTTAGTTATTCAAAACATTATTCACACTCTTTTTTCCAATCAAATTTAATCCCTTTACGTGTGAGCTTGGTTAATGGGTTATCCAACATGGAAAAATTCTGGACGAAATGTCAATAATAACATGCTAAACCAATAAAACTACATACCTCTGTTATACTCGTACGTGATGGCCATTCTTGGATTTCCTGGGTCGTTGAAGGATCAATAGATATTCCATCCATAGAGACAATATGGCCAAGAAAAGAAAACTCTTGAAGCCAAAATTTAAAATTTCTAAACTTCCCATATAATTCATTTCTTTTGAGGATTTTCATAATAGTGCGCATGTGATGTTTACAATCTTTATAGCTTTTTGAGTACACAAGATATCATCAATAAATACCACTACAAAGTCATATATTTATTCCTTGAAAATCTATTACTTAAATCCATTAAGAAAGAAGTGAATTTTTTAATCCCAAATGCATTACTCTAAACCCATAATGCTTTTTCCTTGTTCGAAATTCTATTTTTAGAATGTCTTCCTTCGTCACACACAACTGATGATATCCAGATCGAAGGTTAGTCATTGAAAAGTATTGAGCTCCATGAAGTTGGTCGAATAAATCATCAATACGAGGTAGGGGATACTTGATTCTTATTATTATAGCATTGATCTCCATATAGTCAATTCACAACCTCAAAGATCTATATTTCTTCTTAAGAAAAAGGACAGAGGCTCCACAAGGAGAAACACTAGGGAAAATAAATCCCTTATTACTCAATTTTTCTAGTTGTTTCTTTAGTGCCACTAATTTCGATAGTGGACATTCTATAAGGGGTCTTTGATATGGGCCATGAAAAAGGAATTAAATTAATTGAAAACCCAATTTTTCATTCTAGAGGATGTCCAGGTAAATTATCTGGAAACAAATCAACATATTTTTTCATAATAAGTACATCCTCTATTTGAATATTTTTTTCCTCACCCATTATTCTTTCATTCTCTTCCTCCCAAATAATTTAATTTAGTAAATAAACATGTGGTGGATCTACATAAGAATCGGTTGGGAACATTTCTGCTCTAAAGATAAGGTATACCTTATCATCATCGAAAATTGTAACCTCCTGCGCCTCATAATAAATTTTCACATCATGGTCTGAAATCGAATCTATTCTAAGGATTATGTCAAATTTAATCATGGGTATGATGATGAGATCAGCAAATAAAAAATGTTTATATTCCCTAATGGGAACTGATTCACCAAACATTGGTGTGATGATACATACCTTAATAGTTTTGAAAGACAATTGACTTATTAATTCAAATTGAAAATTTCTAATTTTATTTGCAAATTCGGAATATATGAAATAATGTGATGATCTCGAATTAAATAACGAATTTTTTAAACATGAGGAAACCATTATATTACCTGCCACCATGTCTGTCGGGGCATCAACCTCAACAGTATTTATCACATAATCTTGGACTTGTTACCTTTTCCTTTTCTGAGTAAAGTTCCCTTGGAAATTAGGACATTCATTTGCATAATGTCCCATTTCACTACAATTGTAGCATTCAGCATTGACAGCCTCTTTCTTTCCCTTGAAATCACGAGCTTGGTGGCCTTTTTCACCACACTTATAACAGACTCTTATTCCCTTCAGGAAATTAATAGGGTGTTTCATCCCACATTTACCACAAGATAGATATTCATGTTTTTCCTTCTTCCCATTATTTCTATTTCTAGAGTGATCTGTATATCTCTTCTTCTCCTAATTTTCTTTGAAGTCATAAGGTTTAGATAATTCCATTTCTGTCTTAATAGCGCGTGAGAAAATATCTTCGTATGATGAGAAGGATTGTGAGACTAATGCTCGATGTATAAATGGTTTTAACCCATCAAAGAATATATCAGTATTTTTCCTTGGGTTATGTATATAATCTGCTGCATGCCTTATTGACCTTGAAATGTTATCCTTAATTAGTGAAATTCTCAACCTCCTTTTACCTCAGACTTATAAATAGTCTTTCCATATCCGTTCAAAGGTAACGAGGAAATTATTTTTCAAATAAAATCTCTTTAAACTCCCTCTATTCAATATTTTATACTTATTCATCTTCCTTTTTGTTCTGGATTAATGACCACCGAAGATCTGTATCTCTCATGAGGCAATAAACTTCCATGAAAAAATTTTCCATTTCGTTACTCCCCAAATAATGAAATAATTTTTCTACAAGACTTATCCATTACCCAACTACTACTGATTTTTTAGTCCAATTGAATGTTGGTGTTTCATACCTTATGAAGCGGTCTAACATTTATCCTCCATATTGTGGATCCGGGTGCTTCTTAGGGGTAAGGATATTAGTCATACCCTGAGTGAGTTCTCTCAGTATGGTGGTAAGCAGATCAGCACAAGTTGCATCACCTACTCCACTATAATTATTTTGAGGAGGGAAATACCTACATGGATTAAAAGTGTTGATATGGTTTCCATTCCTTCCACTAGGTGCAATTTCAAAAAAAATGGCACTCACTATATTAGTTTATGAACCACAATACATAAATCCAAACTTGTAAAACACTTAACATAAATTGAACAGTTTATGGATATAATACATAATCATAAAAAATTCTTTGAGGACGAGTATATTCATAAATCATTCACAATTGTTTGTAATGAAAACACAAATTATCCTAAGCATATCCCTCGGGAGTGTCGTAACCATGAGTATAGAAAGGCCCTTTATCATGCACCAGTTCCCGTTCGAGTTAGCTCAAAGTGGTGTTTTCAGGTTTTGACACTAGGCAAATCTATTCCAGAGTAGCATCTACCTAATCATATCCATACAGGGATGTATTTCCTGTAAAACTCAAAAAATATCTAAATTTCCAAAATTCTATGAAGTTATTCTATACTAATCCTCAGAGTCTATATTTTGGTGATTTTATTTAATCAATGTTTTTTTAAGTCTAGCTTCCATGTTTTTTACTAAACTTCCATTGATACCAACTATAATACCCTGACCCCAGTTACCCAGGGATGGTGCACTGTTGCATATCATTTGAATGATCACAAGGGATCTAAATCCCAAAAGACTGATCAGTTAAGTATCCTTGAAAGTACTATATATGTTCATTAGTTTTACATAGCATTATAAAATGAAAAATAAATTATCTTCATTGACCACATTCATTCCTTAGAACATCCCGGAAGGTCAGTCATAATATTCTATTTCACATACTGGGAAAAATAATACATAGAAAGGGGTCAGCTCAGATGCTTAGTAGGATAACAATATAGTGGAAACATTCAAGAATAAGAATAAACATTTAATGCAATGAATAAAAGTAAAATAAAGCCTTTTAAACCTAAAATTCATTGTAATATAGAAAATCTAAATAAAATAATCCCATTAACTTATTCACATTGATATTCTACAAGTCGAGTAATCACATGTAATATCAACAACAAATTTCATAATGTTGGAATGAAAAATCCCAGACTTCATAACCACATAGTCAAGGCCTTATTCCAAGACTGCAAATAAGATTTTGTCAAGGACTTGTGTCAATACACTAGTTTGTCCCATTAGACCTACCGATGCATATTGGAGCTATAACTGAAATCTACAATAACATACTAAGTCAAATTCATTCCTAATATGAAATGGATTAAACATCACATAATCATTCGTATTATAACTTGCATATGAAATGTCAACACTTAATCAATAAAAAATGAATGGAGTAAAAATTGCACATCCATAGTCAAACATATAACAAAACCATCAATACAAGATGAAATATTTTTATCATAATAAATCAACATCAAAAAATCTTAAAACCCATCAATGGATTTTGATATAGATAAAATCAAAACTTTTTTTAGAGAAATATCTCTTTCTATTTTGAAATAATTTTAATGTAATATAATTATAAAAGAAAAAATTTGTTTGAAAATATTCTTATAATCTTTTTTGGGAAGCTTTGACGATGTTATTATGATGGGATATAGCTATACCAACCGTATAAGTTAAAAAAACATTCTTACCTAAATTTTACTGAAAAGATCATAATGTAACTTGTATGGAAAATGAGGAAAATATTCCTTTAAAAATATATATGGTCAAATAAGGGTATAAATGACATTAAAACGTAGTATAGTAAGTAGTAAATTTGTTTTGAATTACATTTTTATGAAAACACAGATGTGGATGATAAAGAAGTCCCAATAGATACTTACGTATCCATAACCTTGGATATTTAAAGAGATTGTAGAATTGACCCTTACATTTTACTTTCCCATAGTCAATGGTTTGTTAACCTCCTGTAAAATATTTAATTTTTTTATTAAATTATTTAAGAATCATATACATAAATATGATATCATATATGATCTTCTAATATTTCATTGTTAATAATATTTTTGTAGTATCATTATTTCGGGTGTTAACTTATTAATTTTCCTTTATATGCATGGATTGGTAGGCCTTTTTGTTAGGAATATGATGTATTTTATTCATTTAATGAATTATATTATGTTCATAAACATTATTTTCAATCATAAAATAATAATTATTTTTGAATTATTATGAATGGGAATGAATCTCATCACGTTCGTGGAGACGGTAATCCGTACGTACGTACGAGGGACGATATAATTATATTAATGGTGAAATCATATGTAATTGGATGATATATCATATATAAATAATCATTAACATGTTATATTTATTATATACATTATTTATACTAATTATTATACCCATCCAAATAATGAAGCGTTTGAATAACAAACTACACCACGACGTGGAGACGGTAAGCTGTACGTACGCATGTATGGTGACTTTGTCATTTATAGGATGGGTAGAATAAATAATATTGTCGTAATATATTTATAATAACATCACATTATATAGAAGGTACTGTAGTTATAATTTTGGTATGGTAAAAAAAGAAATATGATGTGGATTATGAAATGAACTTGAAAGAGGGTGGTGAACTTATTAACTCTTCTTCGGGTGTTTCCTTTTGAGTTGATCAAAAGGTCTCTATTGGTTGGATTTATGATCAAAGTAAGGACTATAAGAAGAATGGGGGATAGTTTAGAGGATATTGTGGCTGGGATTGGCCAAATCAAATGGATTTGGAGGTCTTAAATTATGAGAAGTAGAAGTACCCTTTTATAAGAGAGGAGAGGGTCACTTTAGGGAAAATTTGAAATATTAATCTATAACAAAATCATTTTCGGTTTCTAATGGCTCCAAAATGAATTATTGAAAGTATATGGTATGTATGGGTCTAATATATCTCAAAATATTGGTTTTATATAGGTTTTTGTCAACATATTAACCTTTTATTTTAGATTTAACTCTTAGTTAAATAGTTTGATATTTACCATGTCTCTTTGTATGACTGTATTATATGGTTAATAAACATACTATAACATTCCATGAGATCACAAAGAGGTTTAATATTAATATATATTACCTTATATAAGTCATTTGGCAGAAACTTAGATTTTTAGGAACATTATATCAATTAATAATATAGTATTTGTTTTGAAAACCTAATTATGTCAATTTTGACACTATTTAGTATTTGATTTTTTTGAAATCCATAAAAACATTATCACATAAAATAAAATTTACTTAATCAACCCTAATATGTAATATTAACCAATGAAATTAGTTTAATTAATTAAAAGTCTCAATTTACATTTATATGGATATTTATAAAATCAAATATTTTAATATTTCATTATTAAGGTAATTATTGTATCACCATTGTGTCATAAATAAATTAAACTATTTAATATCTAAAAATTATAAATAAAATACTATTATGTAGGAAATATTTCTATATTTATAATGAATTTTTATTTTCAAATTAATATTATGTGTAACCCTATATTAAAAATGATTTAGTTGTTAAACATTCAATTTAACTCTTTTAACTATTCTTAAAATAAAATAATAATAAATTTTGTAATCTAATCCATGTGGACCAAAGAGGATCATATTTTATTTATAAGGTTTTTTTGGTCGAATTAATTTTATCCAATAGAATTATGGCAAGTGTTAGGGTAATTATAATATCATTTTTACCCTTAATCACACTATTTACTTTTAACTGTGGTAAATAAAAAGTCAAAAGTTACTATTCATCAAAAATTATTTTTATCTTATTCAACCACATGTTACATAATGATGTTATCTGTGTCTTAGATTTTTAAAATTCAACTCACAAAAGGGATAAAATTTTGTTTTATTCAAAAATTCACATTATACTTAAAGCTGGGTAAAAGACTGTAAAAAGTTCAATAAACTTTTATATATCTAAACATATTATAAAATGACACAAATTAATAACATTGAGTATATATAGTTATTAGGTATATATTTTTATGTAAAATAAAATAAAATAAAATAACTAATTACTTAAATAAAAAAGTTGGTTTCAAACAATAATGTATTGTCACTATTCATCAAAAATTGAAAGTTTTCAGAAAAATACCAAAAATTCACCCTAATCTAATTTTGATATTATGAATTCAAAAATGAAGTCCATTTTGGAAAATAAAATTTCTAAAAGTGGGTATTACTATTCATAAAGGCTAGTTTGATTGGTCGTGTTATGTTAAAACTTCATGTTGTGCACAACGCAAGCTACTGTATTATTCAAAGGGAAACGTACCGCGGAAGCTTGGTGTGTTACATTCTCTCATCCTTAAAATAATTTCATCCTTGAAATTCCTAGAATATTAATTCATAAAATGATTCAGGTGGTTCTTTATCATAAGTTTCTCAGGTTCCCACATTTCCTCTTCCAACTTATGGTTTCTCCATAGAACTTTTACTAGACGAGTCGTCCGGTTTCTCATCACTTGTTCTCTAGTATCAACAATCTTGACAGGCTCTTCACAATAAGGCATATCATGTTATAGTTCAATTTTCTCATAGGTGAGTACATGTCTTAGGTCAGACATGTATTTTTTTAATATTCATATGTTGAACACATCTTGATCTTTGGAGATACGTGGAGGCATTTTCAAATGATAAGCCAAAACATCAATTAATTCTAGAATATCTAAAGGCCTGATGTACCTGAGACTCTATTTACCCTTTTTACTAAATCGTATAACACCCTTCTATGCAGATTCCTTAGAAAAATAACTCTAAAATGAATTTCCAAATCCTTCCTCTGATTATCGGCATAACTCTTTTGCCTACATTGAGCTACTTTGATGTGGGTTTGGATAGTACTTACCTTTTTCATTGTTTCCTCAAAAAGTTCTCATCCTACAAGTTTTCATTCACCAATATCATCCCAACATGTTTTTTAGTGAAATCTCTTTCCATATAACGCTTCATACGGTTCCATCTGAAGACTTTAATGGAAGATATTGTTATAGGAAAATTATATCATAGGTAAATATTGACCCCACATACGTTGAAAGTCATGTTAGAAAGATCTAAACATGTATTCTAAGGTTTGAATAGTCCATTCTAATTGTCCATCATTTTGAGGGTGGTAGGCAATGGCCAAAAGAGGTTCAGTATCCAAGGCCTTCTGAAGTCTTTTCCAAAATCTTGATGTAAAATGGGGATCAAGATTAGAAAAAATCGATAGGGGTAAACTATGGAGTCTTAAAAATTCATTAATATGTAGTCTTTATAGACATTAAAGTGTTAAATATTCTCTTATAGAAGGAAAATGTGATGAAATGGTAATATGATCAACAATGACCCATATTGCAACATTCTTACTAGGAGTCTTTGGTAGCCACATGACATAGTCAATGGTAAAATTTTCCCATTTCCACTCAGGTATGGGAAGAGGTTGCATGAAACTTCCTTGTAGTAGCCTTCCATCTTTCCCTTTTTGACAAACCATACATCTTGACAGAAAATCAGCAATTTCCCTCTTTATTTTGTCCCGCAAAAAAAGTTCATTCAAATATATATACATCCTGGAGCTCCCAGGGTGTACAGAGAAATTGGATCTTTCCGCATCATCCAACAATTCCCTTTCTTGATTTGGTATATTTGGAACAAAAATTCTCTTCCCAAATTTCAAAATTCCATCTTCATATACAAAGTCACTCATTCTCCCATCATTCACAGATTTAATCATCTTTTGAAACTCCTCATCATCTGTCTGAGAAATTTTTATCCTTTCTAGAAATGATGGTTTGGAAACCATTTAAAAAAGTTTTATTGTTTCACCTTTCATAGTTATTCGCATATCCATCTTTACAATATCCATGAAAATAGGATCCCTTTCAATAGTCATCTTTTTCAAAACTCCATGATCCTTTCGACTCAAAGAATTTCAACCTTATTTACCTTTTCTTGGTGGTAGTGTATAGTAAAATAATAATACTTGAGTATTTAAACCCATAGTCTTTTCCTTATGTTGACTTCTTTCTATCATAAAATGTACTTCAAACTCTTTGGATCTGTATAAATCTCAAAAATTTCACCATAGAGATAGTGTCTCTATATTTTCAGGGCAAAGATTACTGCGGCTCAATCAAGATCATTTGTAGGATAGTTTTTCTCCTGAATTTTTATTTTTTGTGATGAATAGGCAACAACTCTAACATTATACATAAGGACACATATAAGTCCTTTATTTGAATCATTACTGTAAATAACAAACCCATCATTCCTAAATGGTAGAGTCAAGATAGAAGAATTGAAAAACTTGTTATTTAGTTCTTCAAAATATTCTTCACACTCTTTTTTTACAAACAAATTTAACCCCTTTACATGAGAGATTGGTTAATGGGTTAGCCGAAAAAGTAAAATTCTAGAAGAAACGTTGATAATAACATGCTAAACCAATTAAACTATATACCTTAGTTATACTCATCAGTGCTGGTCATTTATGGATTTCCATGGTATTTGAAGAATCAACAAAGATTCCATCCTTAAAGATAATATAGACAAGAAAAAAAAATCTCTTGAAGCTAGAAGTCACACATGGATAACACCCCATATAATTCATTTCTTTTAAGGGTTTTCTAAATACTAAACATGTGATTTTCATGACCTTTATTGATTTTTGAGTATACCAAGATATCATAAATAAATACAACTAAAAATTCATAAAGATGTTCTTTGAAAACTCTATTCCTTACATCCATAAAATGTTGTTTTTTGAAATATCTTCCTTCTTCACACACAACTGATGATATCCAGATCAAAGGATATTCTTGGAAAAATATTGAGCTCCATGAAGGTGGTCGAATAAATAAAAAATGAGAGGTAGGGGATAATTTTTCTTTATTGTTATAGTATTAATCTCTATATAGTCAATGTAAAACCACATATATCTGAAATTATTCTTAACAAAGAGGAAAAGGGCTCCCCATAGAGAAACAATATGGAGAGTAAATCCTTTATCACTCAATTCCACTAGTTTTTTCTTTATTTACAATAATTCCAAAGTTTCCATTCTATAAGGGATCTTCCATATGGGCGTTGAACCAGAAATTAAATCAATGAAAAATAAAATTTCGCATTCTAGATGATGTCAAGGTAAATCCTCTGGAAACGAATCTACATATTCTGGCACAATAGACACATCCTCTATTGGAAAATTCTTTTCCTCACCCATAATTACCTCATTCTCTTACTCCCCAATATTTGAATTTATTTGAGCTACTAGGGGCGGATCTAGATAAAAATTAGGTGGTGACGTTTCTTCTCTAAAGATAAGGTACTCATTACAATCATCAAAAATATCAACCTCCTCCTTCTAATAATAATTTTTCTCATCATGGTCTAAAATCCAATAGATTTCGAGGATTATATTAAAATCAATCATGGGTATGAAAATGAGAATAGTAGATAAAGAACATTTATATGCCCTAATGGGAACTGTTTCAAAAAACATTGTTGTGATGATACATCCCCTAGGATTTTTGACTGACAACTCCCTTATTAAGTCTAATTGAAAACACATATTTTCGTAGAAAACTAGGACGATATGAAACAATTCAATGATCCAGAATCAAATAAATCATTATCTAAAAAATGAGGAAACCATTAAATTACCTTGCACCACATTGTTCAGAGTTTCAACCTTGGTAGTAATGATCATATAATCTTGGATTTTCTCCCTTGGTCTTTTATGAAGTATGATCCCTTAGCTCTTAGGAAATTTATTTTCATAGTGTCCATTTTCTCTGTAATTTTATCATTCAACATTGACATCCTCTTTCATTTCCTTGAATTCATGATCTTGGTGGCCTTTTCACCACACTTGTAATAGACTCTCATTTCCTTCAAGCAATTATTCGGGTGTTTCATCCCACATTTACCGCATGATGGATATTCAACTTTTCCCTTATTCCCCTTTTTTCCAATTCCATAGTGATCCATAGATCTCTTCTTCTATTTATTTTCTTTGAAGTCATAAGACTTAGAGAATTCATTTACTTTCCTGATAGGACATGAGAAAATATCTTCGTATGATGAGAAGGAATGGGAGACTAATTCTCAATAGAGAAATGGTTTTAACCAATCGAATAATCGATCAATCTTACTCCTTGGGTTATATATATAATATGTTGTGTACCTTGATAACCTTGTAAAGTTAGACTCATACTTGGTGAAATTTTCATCCTCCTTTTGCCTCAGACTTAGAAATTTTCTTTCCATATACTCTAGATGGTCACAAGGAAAATATTTTTCTATGAAAATTTATTTAAATTCCCTCTATTACTTGTTCGATAGTTCTTCATATTACTTTGAGTATTTTATTAATGACCACCACTGATCTGCATCTCCTGTGAGGTGATAAAATTCCTTGAAAACTTTTTCTTTTTCACTGCTCCCTCATGCATGAAATATTTTTTCTAAGGAACTAATCCATTCCTCATCTACTAATAAATATTTACACCTATTTAATGTTGGTGGTTGTTGCATCATGAAGCTCTGTAACATTGATCCTCTACATTGTGGATAAGGGTGATCCATATGAGTAAGGTTATTATTCATAACAAGAGTGAGTTGTCTATTTATGGTGATAAGTTGATCAACACCAGTTTCATCACCTGCTCCAATATAATTAACTTGAGTATAGAAGAAATACCTATATCGATTACATGTGTTGATATGGTTTCCATTCATTCCACTAGGTGCGATTTCAAAAAAAAAATGGAATACACTAGATTAGTTTATGATTCGCAATACATAATTCGAAACACGTAAAACAGAAAACATAAATTGAGTAGTTTATGGATATAATCCATATTAATAGAAATGTTTTCTATGAGGTGGTGTACACTCATAAATCATTCATAATGGTTTGTAATGAAAATTTGAATTATCCTAAGCATATTTAGTAGGAGTGTCATAACCAAGAATGTAGCAGGTCCCATTATCGTGCACCAGTTTCCATTTGTGTCTAGCTCAAAGCGGTGTTTTCAGGTTTTACACATAGATACATCTATGAAAGAACCACCTCTATGGACTCGTATCCAGATAGAGATATATTGTTTGGAAAACTCACAAAATCCTTACATTACCAAAACTATAGGAAGTTCTTATATACTAATACCCAAGGTCTTTCTTAGGGTAATGTTCTCTATTCAGAGTATTTCTAAATCTAGATTCCAAGTTTTGTACTAAATTTCCTCTAATACCAACTGTAATTCCCCGACCCCAATTACCCAAAGTCGGTGCATTATTACATAACATTGGAATTGTGGATACATTCATTGGTTTTACAATACATTATAAAATGAAAACAACAACAACATTGCCTCCATTTACCACATTCATTCTTTAGAATATCCCTATAGGTCAGTCATAATATTCTTCTTCGAATCTGGGGAAATATAAATCATTGAAAGGGGTGAGCTTATATTCCCAGTAAGGATAACAATATAGCAGAAACATTCAACAATAATAATAAACATTTAAGGCAATGTATAATTCTAAAACACAATCATTTTAAACATAAGCTTCATCATAATATGGAAAATATAAATCAAATAATTCCATTTACGTTTTCAATTTGATATTATACTGGTCGAATAATCACATGTAATATTAATAACCAATTTCATACTGTAGGAATGCATAATGTCGGACATCATAACCATATTTTCAAGGCCTTGTACCAAGACAAAATATAAGATTTTATCAAGGCCTTCTGTCGAGGCACTAGTTTGTCTCATGATACCCACCAATGCATCGAGGAGCTATAGCGGGCTCCATCCATAACATTCTATGCCAAATTCATTCCTCATATGAAAGGGTTTGAACATCACATAAACTTTTATATTAAAAATAGAATAAGAAATGTAAATACTTTATTGAAAAAACATTAATGGAGAAAAAACAACACAACCAATGTCAAACATATCCAAAAACATTAAATAAAATATTTAATATTTGTATCATAATAAATCAACTTCAAACAAGCTTAAAAACCATCAAATGATGTTGACATATATGAAATAAAACATTTTTTAGAGAAATATCACTTTCTATTATGAAATCATTTAAAAGTATTATAATAATAAAATAATACATTTATTTTGAAAATATTTTTATAATAATTTATGGGAAGCTTCGAAGATGTTATAATGGTGAAAAATAGCCGCACCCACCGTATAAGTTAAAAACCATTCTTACCCTAATTTTGTCGTGATTGTCATATAGTACCTTATTTGGAAAACGATAGAAATATTTATTTCAAAAAATATATTGCTAAATAAGTGTACAAATTACTTTATCATGTAGTATAGTAAATAATAAAATTGTATTCAATTTAATTTTTAAGAAAACATGGATGTGGATGATAAAGAATCCCCAATATATACTTATGTATTAACAACATCAGATAAGTAAAGAGATTGAAGAATTAACGCTTACCTTGTACTTTTCCTTAGTATATGGTATGTTAACCTCCTTTATAATAGTTAAAAAATTGTATTTATATTATAAAAGGATCATATTCATATATATTATATCATATATGATCTTCTCATATATATTTTTTAATAATATTTTTGTAGTATCATTATTTCGGGTGTTAAATAATTCGTTTCCCTTTATATGATTGGTTATGTAATCCATGTTTTTTATGGATATGATGTATTTGATTCATATACATAATGATATTATGTTCATAAACATGTTTGTTAATAATAAAATGACAATTATTCATGAATGATTACGATGGGGAATGAATCTCATCGCATTCATGGAGAAGGTAATCCGTACGTACGCACGAGCGACAATATCATAATATTGATGGTGAAATAGTATGTAATTGGATAGTATATCATATATAAAGAATAATTAGAATGTTATATTTATTATTTACATTAGTTATACTCATTATTATACCCATACAAATAATGAAGTGTTTGAATAATGAACTACACCACGACGTAGAGAGGGTAAACCATACGTACACACGTATGGTGACATTGTCATCTATAGGATAGATAGAATAAAGAATATGGTTGAAAAATATTTCTAATAATGTAAAAGTATGTAGAAGTTAATTTATTTATTATGTTGGCAAAGAAACAACATTGAAAGAAGAAGTGGAAGAGGAAATGAACTTGAAAGAGGGTGGTGAAATTATTACATCTTCTTTGGGTGTTTCCTTTTGAGTTGATCAAAAGGGATCCATTGGTTGGATTTATGATCAATATAAGGCATATATGTTGAAGGGGGGGGGGTATTTTAGAGTATATTTGGGTAGGTATTGACTGAGTAAAATGGCTTTGGTGGTGTGAAATTAATCAAAGGGAAAGTACCCTTCTATAAGAGAGGTAAGGGTCACTTTAGGAAAAGATTGAAATATTATTTTATAATAAAATCATTTTCAGTTTCTAGTGGCTCAAAAATAATTTATTTCTAGGATATGTTGGTTATGGGTCTAAAACTTCTAAAAAAATAGGTTTTAGATGGGTTTTGGTAACCATATTAACCTTATCCTTTAGATTTAACTCTTATTTAAATAGGTTGACATTTACTAGGTCTCTTTGTATTTTTATATTATATGGTTAATAAACGTACTATAGAAAGCCAAGAGAACCCAAAGTGGTTCATTATTAATATATATAACCTCATATATTTACTATTACTGATACTTGTATTTTTCGGATTATTATATTAATTAATAATATTGTATTTTTAAAAAAACTGAATTATGTCAATTTGGAAACTATTTAGTATTTGATTTTTTTGAATGCCCTAAAAACATTATGAATTTGAATAATTTTTTTAATCAACCATTAAATATCATATTAACCTATAAAATTAGTTGAATCCATCAGAAGTCTCAATTTACATTTATTTTAATATTTTTAATATCAATTATTTAAATATTTCATTATGAAGATAATTACTGCATCATTATTGTGTCATAAATAAATTAAATTATTTAATGTCTAAAAATTAAAAATAAAATACCATTATGTAGAAAATATTTTTATCTTTCTAGTTAACATTTATAGTTGATTTTATATTGTGTGTAACCTTATATTAAAAATGATTCAGTTATTAAACATTGAACTTAACTCTTTTAATTATTTTTTAAATAAATTAATAATAAGTGTCCTAATCTAATAAAAGTGGACCAAACTGGATAATATTTTAATCCTAAGATTTTTTTGGTAGTGTTACACTTATCCAATAGAATTAGGACATGTGTTAGGGTAAATATAATATCATTTTTACCATTAATTACCCATTTTACATTAAACCGTGGTAATTAAAAGTCAAAAGATACAATTCACTGAATCTTATTTGTATCTTATTGAAGCACATTTTACTTAATAATTTCAACCGCATCTCTCATATTTTTGAAATTAAACTCACAGAAGTGTTTAAATTATGTTTTATGCAAAATTTTTAAATTCTCCAAGAAGGTGGGTAAAAGACAGTAAAAAGTTCAATAAACTTTTATATATTTAAACATATTATAAAATGACTCCATTGAATTAAATTGAACATATATAGGTATTATGTATCTATTTTGACCAATAAAAAATTAAATTAAAATAAATAATTACTTAAATAAAAATTCAGTTATAAACATTAACGCATTGTTTTTCACTATTCCTCAAAAATTGAACGTTTTCAGAAAAGTACCAAAAATTAACCCAAAGCAAATTTTGATTTTCCAAATTCAAAAATGAAATCTATTTTGAATAATAAAATTTATAAAATATAAAAAAGCGGGTTTTACTATTCATAATGGCTAGTTTGATTGGTCGTGGTGTGCTAAAACTCCATTTTGCATATAACACAAGAAACTACATTATTCAAAGGGAAACGTACTATGGAAGCTTGGGGTGTTACTTCAGTACCAAAGTTATGTGGTAGTGTCGATGGATCAGCTTGCTGATACAATTAAAATTCTTATTAATGATGATTTTGCTCAAGATGGAGTGGTCGCGAGGACGCAGAATGAACTCTTGAATCCAGAGTCCTTGGTTTGGCAACATAGGCAAGAAGTGTATAAACAGAGCTAGAAGCTGGAGCCGTTTAAACAAGAAGGGGCATGGGCCATGGTCACTGTTGGGGAGGGCTACAGTGGATGGAAGAAAGAGAAATGACCAGACACAAAGTTCTGAGGGAAGGAGAGTTTCTATGGGCATGCATGTAGGCCGAGACTATGAATTTATTCAAGATTCTCTAAGACATTGAGGTGTGGAATCAGCTATTGATGAAACATTGTGAATATTTAGAACACCTACTATAAAGATCATTTCCCACATGCAAGGAGAGGCTCCATGTCATTAATTCCCACAATATTATATTTTTTTATGAAATATGATAGAACTGATTTTCGTTCAAATGATTCTTCTTTTAAATTTATTATCATGTTTATACATCACAATCAATAATATAAACTTCATTTGTATTACGTAATAATTATAATCCATGGTTCGAAACTAGAAAATTTATATAAATGATTCAGGCACTAATTTTTTCTAGAGCCAAATGACTCAGCGAGCGTAGTTCGACTATTGCTGAGTTTTTATGGAGAACCTTAAGAATGTTTGTGTATTTTTCATTATCAGTCTGATTTTTTCATAATATCGATTGACACGGGTTTATATCGTATAACATGAAATTTTCATAGGCCGAACTTTGGGGGTTTTTGATCTAACTATCTTTTCATCTCTGTTGATAACTCAACATTTTTTCCTACAACATATTTTATACAGGTTTAGCGAGTTGATACTCATATTTTCTCTAGGGGTTCCCATTGTGGGGTTTTACTCTGGAGAGTATTGTGTATTCTTCACTGGCGGTTTATAGTGTTTCCAATAAGTATTATAACTGATGTTTTAGGTCGAACAACGTTGAACAGACTTGATGGGGAAGGGGGCAAAATTTTAAATTCTTTAGCCAGGAATGTCCTAATTACTTTTATACATGATGGGAGATTTTTCATGACCCTAAATTTTTGAACTTTTAACATATATGAGGCTAGAGTTATATTTTACGCGTTCATAGGTAAGAGAGTATGCTCATATGGATGAATTTTCCTTTGATTGGAAGCTATCATGTTGGAATAATATTTAGAGAAACTGGGCATAATGTGCATAGTAAATCAAAGGTGTTCGTTGGACACAGGCCTTCCACCTCTGATGTCCTAGGAGGATTTACAACTTTTTGAATACGTTTTGGAGTTGGGGGCCACAGTGGGTGGATTTTCTGGGGGATGATGTACGAATGTTTTAAGAACATTCGTATCACCTTTGGATGGGAAAAGACTCGCAGAAGATTGTTACTTGCATAATGGAGATCCAGTGAGTGGTCAGTTAAATTAGAAATCTTTTTCATGTTTGGGAATTTGAAAAGTGGGTGCTATATAAGCCATTACCTAGAGGGTTCTATAATTCTAGGGGTTGATATGGAATATTAATCTCATATGAGAATATGAAAACTGGACATGACTCTCCTAAGAATGAATTCACTTTTTATTTTCAATTGTTTCATAAGCGACATATGTGGAGCCCCCGAGGCATGAAGTGCATATTTAATCAAAGGTGTCTTCAAGAAATTGTACTTCTATATCCGATGGTCATAAAGTGTTATGAAGATTGGGATTTTCGGGAAAACACACATAACCTCTTAAGAAGTGGTGCACCTAATAAAGAAAAGGGACATTTCTCTTGCTGAAATTCTTCAAGAAGCCCAGAATTAACTGGGGGAATTTATGTTTCATATGGGGACCAAATCCACACATATGGAAGAGGTATATTTATTTTACAAAAGCCTCAAGAGATACCATAGGTGAATCATGTCAAACTTTTCTGATATATCAAGGATGTCGGTAAGATGTAGAATGTAAACCATGCCTCTGAGGGTTCTCGAATCATGAGGGATGTAACGAGGATTGGAAGCCATTGGACATACTGAGATAAGATAGGACTTTCCTGAAGATGAATTTTTCTTTAATTGGTGGCCATCTTGTAGGCATTATATGCATGACCAATAGGGAATGATGTGCATAGTAAAATAAAGGTATCCGTAGGATAGTGGTCTCCATCTCCGATGGTGGAGGAAGATTATAGGGATCCAAGATCACTAATATCATAGAGTTTGAGGTATAAAAGGACTGTATCTCGATACATTTGAATCATTCAGACTATGGTTCACTCATGGGACCAGGTATCCCCAATGTGGATCTAAATCATACGCAGGGTGAGGCATTCAACCCATATTTGTAGTACCCTATAGTATAACGTCTTACAACTAGGATGTGGGGTTCCTTACGGGTAAGAGAACTGTGACATTAATTTTTAGGGTCGTTCTTCTATGATAAAATTCCCAAACATATTTTCCTATTTTCATGGTGGATCTATCACTGAGATCCCTACGTTCATGTGAGATATGCTCTGTGTGATAAATAAGGGATTATGGGGATTCTAGATAACCACTTAATAATAGAGAAATAAACAACCGAGAGAAATTTTGGATTAAATCAATGTTGAGATGTTTAGAGTCATTGAGACAGGGCCTTATGTAGTACATATTAGAGTTATACAACAAGGACATTATGATGTATAATTTAAATTCATACAATGAGGACATTATATTGTGTAGTTTAGAGTCATTCAATGAAGACATTATGTTGTTCCATATAGAGTCATGCAGTGGAGACATTATTATATATATTTTAGAGTCATGTAGTGATGACATTAGGTTTTAATTTTAAAGTCATGAGATGAGGACATTATGAAGTTCCATTTAGGGTCATGAAGTGAGGACATTATATTGTAATTTTTAGAGTCATGTGGCCAGGAGATTATACTATGTAGTTTAGAGTCATTCAGCAAGAACATTATGTTGTGTAGCTTATAGTCATACAGTGAGGACATTATGCTATGAAAAAGTCCAAAAATATCATTGAGTTAATCATGTTCAGGATATTATGGAATTTGTTAGACATGAGTGATGATATAAAGTGAAACCCATATTCCCAAGGGGAAACCTTGATCAGGGTGAATGACATGGGGATTATAATCCATTGGGTATAATGAGGTAGGAGAGGACTCTCATGAGGATGAATTTACTTTTGGTTGACGGTAATTTTTTAGGTATCATATGCTGAGCCACCAGGGCATAATGTGCATTGTGAAACAAAAGTGTCCAAATGACACTGGCATTACGCATTAGAAGGCCATTAATGTTTATGGGGATCCATGATTTCTTATAGTATTCAGATTGAAAAATGGAAAATATTTGTCTGGAAATTTAAGAAATCCTAGACCATGATCAGTCATAAACTACGTAGGATTCCACATAGGTATAACTAATATGTATGGGAGGAAGCATGAAACATTGAATTTTTTTGAGTGGGGGATGTTTAGGATCTCATAACATTGGGAATAATTCAGCACATGACTCATGAGGAATCTCATAGTTTATTATCATGCTGTTAGGACCTCCCATGAATTCCCCCATAAAAGTCTATCCTTCATATGGGGGAAGCCATTTTTTTAAGGTGGGTGGGATAGGATTCCAAATCCAAAAGTCACTACGTATCATGCAATGGAAGGAATCGAGCCGTACATAGTTCTGTATTTTTTGTTCAAAGGTTATGTCTACATGTAGGGACATGAGACAAAATTTTTTAGTTAGTGACTAGGTTTAGATTCCAAATTTGGGCATTACTACATAACCTATAATGGAAGAAATCAATCTATACATTCTTTTCAATATTCCATGCAACGATCTATCTTAGGCACAATATTTGGGGTATTTTGGTTTCATCCTCTATGATTGTTGAGTTGACTATATTCCACAGTAGTTTGGTTATGGAAGGGGACCCTTACACAGATCCTAAGCTCACATGATTTATACTGGATGTGAGAAACAAAGAGTGACAAGGGTTTCTCTTGTAAATGTGAAGAGATAAGGGATATGATAGAGGCATGTGTTTCTTTAATTTTGGTGTGGGATAGGCAAAGATCTAGTGTTGAGCGTCTCTACATATCCCATTGATGAATGGTAATCATGTTGTACGCAGTTCATTGTGGACCGTGCAGTTTACCGTCATTTGATTATGATGATTTATGCTAATTGGTTTAACATCTCATTGCCAGGATGCTATGCTGTGCAGTTTAGATTTATTAAGCGATGACATTATGATGTGCAGTTTTGAGTAAGGAAGAAAGAACATTATTTAGTGAATTTTATAGTCATTTAGTGAGGACATTATGTGGTTCTATTAATATTCATGTAGTGAGGATAGTATGTCATGCAGGTTAGAGTTATTTAGCGAGGACATTAGCATCCCAGTTTACTGTCATGTTACTATTAAAAGATCTATATAGTTTAATATAATGTGGATATTACTATAACTCATAGTTTATAGTCGTATAATTTGTCCCACAAATAGTCTTCACTATTACATGAAGTAATTCTTCAAAAACATCACATTTGTGGGAGCCATGATGAGTTGTCCATCCATTGATATCAAGGAATATGCTCCACTGGAATAGTCCATATTTATTAAAGATGGTCCCTCTATGCTTGACCCAATCATTGGGGGATTCATCTCGAGTATCATTGGGGATATAAGGACCAACCCTATCTCTCCATTGATGAGAGATTGAAGGTGAACATTCTTATTGAAAGCTCATGAAATTCAATTTTGGTAGACTTTCTAATGGCGTATGGTGTGCATGATTTTCTTATCCGGCTTATCTAACTCATCAAAAAATATCTTAGATTGCTCATCCATAAAATTTTGATCTCAAATAGCCATACTGATTGATGGAACATGGATTTTGATTAAAAAATTCACATATGATAGGTATACTAATGAGTATGGGGTTGCATTAGTGGCAGTTCAGTTGGTGGTTTGTAAGCCCATAAAGCATGAAGGAGCCTATCTGGCCAAGATTTCTTATCCTTATCTACCATCATTTGGAGTATGTTGGAGAGAGTCTTATTGAAATCCACTATCTTCCCATTTTCCACCACATGGTAGCTGGATGAACGGTTGTATTTGATTTTATACTCCTATTATAACTTGTCCAACTCAACATAGAATAATTTGATGCTATTTCCCATCATTATGGTACGAGGGACACCAAATCTGGTAATGATATTTTACTTTACAATGCTAATGTTGATTTTCACCATGACTTCTTTATGGGTCATGGCTTCATCCAATTTGTAAAAGAAGTCAGTTGATGTGAGAACGAACAAGAATTGTCTGGATGTGGTAAGGTGATATAGCCCCACAACGTCCATCCCCCAGGTAAAAAATTACCATGACTAAATAGATGTGTAAATTAGTTTTTAGGGTCAGCAAATAAAATTTTCATTAACATGGATGTAATGAAATTTCTTGGTGAATATGGAAGAATCTTATATCATAGTGGGATAATAGTATACAAGACTCTAAATTTGATCGGAGAGCACGATTGCTGACAGGTGCGCTCTACAGGATTCGTCATGCACTTAATTCATGACTGGATCTTCTGTTCACCTTCAATGCATCTCATAATTACTTTGTTAAGAATTAATTTGTAGATATACTTTTCATAGTTTAGGCCATTTTAGAAAACAAATTAGAATTCCAACCTCTTGATATGTTCTCTTCCTTCCCTATCTGGTGAGACTTCCCCCCTCTGGAGGTAATTTTCAATGGGATTCATCCAGCCAGTGGTGAGACCATAAGGCTCAGAAAATAGGGCTAATCTCATCAATTTCCTTCATATTATTCTGAATAAATGGAAAGGCCATCTGAAAAATGGGCAAAGATAATAACCATTTATTTATTTTATGTATTAGCCAGGGTGGTGGGTCCATTTTTCAATGCATCATCTTGAGCATTTTGTGATCAGGGGACATAGGTTAGCATTGGTTCTAATTGTAATTCTGCCATTAGTTTTTGAATATGGTTCATCAAGGGGGACAATACTTCTTTATTTATGACATTATCACCATTTACTTTTTTGATGACCAGCTTTGAATCCCCTTTGATCTTTAGAGGTTCGAACCATGCTGGATGTGCCACCACTAGGCCTACAATGAGGGCTTGGTATTCTGATTCGTTATTTTTACATCCCTATGTCAACCAAAAGTAGTAAAACAATATGAACTTCTCAGGGGATATGAGTATAATTCCCTATCCAACATTATTTAGATTTGTATCGCCAAAAATTTTCCTTATCAGGCTTCTAAAAGAATAGCATAATTACATTTCCCATGCCTGGGGAACTTCTTGGATAGAGAACACGTCTTCATCCGGATGTTCAGCAACCAACAAGGTTGTTTCTTCCGAGGGGTGCTCTTCTAAGAAGTCTATTACTCATGGATATTGATGGTTTTTTGGTAACATAACTTATGTCAAGATATTATATGATGACCGAACACCGTGAGAGGCATCCATTTATCATGGTATGGCTAAGGATATACTTGAGTGGGTTTTAATAGGGGAATAGATGGATCTTGTGGTGTTGCAGGTAATGCCTGAATATCTGAACCATGAATATTAAAGTTAGGTAGTTCTTTTCGATTCATGAATATAACGTTTCTACATCGATAATCATTCGACTGAGGTAGTAAAGATTGTTCAGGCTACTGGAATCATTCTTCTATGTGAGGAAAGAACCTAATGATTGTTCCAAGGCTATTACATACAGAATGAGTGGTCTCCCCTCAACAGGCAGCATCAACACTGGTGGTCTTAGGAGAAATATGTTTAGACTGTCAATACAACACCCCAAACATTTTATGGTATGATTCTATTAAATACATTCTATTCATAACTCTATTCCTTTGAAACAACACAAGGTTATTTAGGAGATAGTCAAAACCTATCCATTAAATATAAATTCTTCACTTCTATGTTTCACTACTAAAGAAACCTCCTATAGCGACCACCAAAAGCGGTCGCTATAGGGCTCTAGCGGCCGCCCAGTGACTGCCATTGGCGGTCGTTTTAGACTCGTCGCTATAGTAAAATATTTTTTTAAATGTCCCCTGAAATAAATAAATATATATATATATTAAAAAAAATATTCACATATATACTATTAAATACAATATTTTAAATATTTATATATATATAATATATTTTAAATGTTTTAATATATATAATATTAAATATATGTATAATATCGAATAATTGTGCTATAATAATTTAAAACCCCCGATTTAAGAAATGCTATCATTTCAGGTTGTTCGGAGCACGTTTGCTCCGAATTGGACCGCTGCACGCCGTTTTGGTGTTTTATGGCGCCGGAAATGCGTTTCCGGCTGTTGCGGTCAAACAGAACCTCTGAATGACGTGCCGTCTGGCCGACCATATCAAAATTCACCCACCGGCTGTTGTCGTACGGTTTCGTGGAATTCGGAGGTTGTTCGGGTGGTTTTGACCCCCCCGACGCGCAATTTCAGCGCGCGCCGAGCTGCTGAAAACGACGCATTCAGTCGTGCCGCGAGCACCGCATGTCCGATGGACATGACTCCTCCTCCTACATCTCAGGAATATTATTCCTATCATTATCGTGTGGTTTCAGGTCGTTTGGAGCACGTTTGCTCCGAATTGGATCGCCACACGCCGTTTTGGCGTTTTATGGCGCCGAAAACGCGTTTCCGGCCGCCGTGGTCAAACGGAACTTCCGAATGACGTTCCCTCTGGCCAACCATTTTACAATTCACGCACCGGATTTTTTCGTACGGTTTCGTGGCATTCGAAGGTCGTTCGGCTCGTTTTGACCCATCGACGCGCAATTTCAGCGCGCGTCGCGCTGCTGAAAACGACACATTCGGTTGTGCCATGCGCACCGCATATCCGATGGACGTGCCGCCTCATCCTGCATCTCAAGAATAATATTTTTATCGTTCTCGTGCGGTTTCAGGACGTTCGGAGCACGGTTGCTCCGAATTGAACCGCCGCACGCCATTTTGGTGTTTTATGGCGCCAGAAATGTGTTTCCGGCCGATGCGGTCAAACGGCACATCCGAATGACGTTCCGTCTGGCCGCCCATTTCACAATTTACGCACCGGATGTTTTCGTGCGGTTTCGTGGCATTTGGTGGTCGTTAGGGTGGTTTTGACCCCCCGACGCACCATTTCAGCGCGCCCCGCGCTGCTGAAAACAACACATTCGGTCGTGCCGCGCGCACCGCACGTCTGATGGACATGCCGCCTTCTCCTGCATCTCAGAAATAATATTTCTATCGTTCTCGTGTGGTTTCAGGTCGTTCGGAGCACGTTTGCTCTGAATTGGACCGTCGCACGCCGTTTTGGTGTTTTGTGGTGCTGGAAACACGTTTTTGGCCGCCGCGGTCAAACGACACCTCCGAATAATGCACCGTCTGGACGAACATTTCACAATTCACGCACCGGCTGCTGTCGTACAGTTTTGTGGCATTCAGAGGTCGTTCATGTGGTTTTGACACCCCGACGTGCCATTTCAGCACGCGTCGCGCTGCTGAAAACGACACATTCGGTCGTGCCACGCGCACCGCACATCCGATGGACGTTCTGCCTCCTCCTGCATCTCAGGAATAATATTTCTATCGTTATCGTGCGGTTTCAGGTCGTTCGGAGCACGTTTGCTCTGAATTGGACCGCCGCACGCCGTTTTGGTGTTTTATGCCGCCGGAAACGCGTTTTCGGCCGCCGCGGTCAAACGACACCTTTGAATGACGTTCCGTCTGGATGACCTTTTCACAATTCACACACCGGGTGTTTTCGTGCGGTTTCGTGACATTCGGAGGTCATTTGGGTGGTTTTGACCCCCCAACGCGCCATTTCAGCGCGCGCCGCGCTGCTGAAAACGAAACATTCAGTCGTGCCGTGCGCACCGCACATCCGATGGACATGCCGCCTCCTCCGGCACCTCAGGAATAATATTTATATTGTTCTCATGTAGTTTCAGGTCGTTCGGAGCACGTTTGCTCCAAATTGGATGGTCGCACGCCGTTTTGGTGTTTTATGGCACTGGAAACGTGTTTCTGGCCACCGCGGTCAAACGGCACCTCCGAATGACGTGCCGTCTAGCCGACCATTTTACAACTCATGCACCGGTTGTTGTCATACGGTTTCGTGGCATTCGGAGGTCGTTCGGGTGGTTTTGACCCCCCGACGCGCAATTTCAACGCGCGCCGCGCTGCTGAAAACGACACATTCGGTCGTGCCGCGCGCACCGCATGTCCGATGGACGTGCCGCCTCCTCCTGCATCTCATGAATAATATTTCTATCGTTCTCGTGTGGTTTCAGGTCATTCGGAGCATGTTTGCTCCGAATTGGACCGCCGCACGCCGTTTTGGTATTTTATGCCGCCGGAAACGTGTTTCCGACCGCCGCGGTCAAACGGCACCTTTGAATGATGTTCTGTCTGGTCGACCTTTTCACAATTCACACACCGGGTGTTTTCGTGCGGTTTCGTGACATTCTGTGGTCATTCGGGTGGTTTTGACCCCCCCAACGCGCCATTTCAGCGCGCGCCGCGCTGCTGAAAACGACACATTCGGTCGTGCCGTGCGCACCGCATGTCCGATGGACGTGCCGCCTCCTTTGGAATCTCAGGAATAATATTTATATTGTTCTCATGTAGTTTCAAGTCGTTCAGAGCAAGTTTGCTCCAAATTGGACGGCCGCACGCCGTTTTGGTGTTTTATGGCACTAGAAACGCGTTTCCAGCCGCCGCGGTTAAACGGCACATCCGAATGACGTGCCGTCTGGCCGACCATTTTACAATTCATGCACCGGCTGTTGTCATATGGTTTTGTGGCATTCGGAGGTCGTTCAGGTGGATTTGACCCCCCGACGCGCAATTTCAACGCGCGTCGCGCTGCTGAAAACGACACATTCGGTCGTGCCGCGCGCACCGCACGTCTGATGGACGTACCTCCTCCCCCTGCATCTCAAGAATAATATTTCTATCGTTCTTGTGTGGTTTCAGGTCATTCGGAGTACGTTTGCTCCGAATTGGACCTCCGCACACCGTTTTGGTGTTTTGTGGCGTCGAAAACGCGTTTTCGGCCGCCTCGGTCAAACGGCACCTCCGAATGACGTTCCGTCTGGCCGACCATTTCACAATTTCCGCACCGGATGTTGTCATGCGGTTTCGTGACATTAGGAGGTCGTTCGGGTGGTTTTGACCCCCCAACGCGCCATTTCAGCGCGCGCCGCGCTGCTGAAAAAGACACATTCAGTCGTGCCGTGCGCACCGCACGTCCGATGGACGTTCCGCCTCCTCCTGCATCTCAGAAGTAATATTTCTATCGTTCTCGTGTAGTTTCTGGTCGTTCGGAGCACATTTGCTCCGAATTGGACCGCCGCACACCGTTTTGGGGTTTTGTGGCGCCGGAAACGTGTTTCCGGCCACCGCGGTCAAAAGGCACCACCGAATGACGTGCCTTTTCGCCGAACATTTCACAATTCACGCACTGGATGTTGTCGTGCAGTTTTGTTACATTCGGAGGTCGTTCGGGTGGTTTTGACCCCCCAACGCGCCATTTCAGCGCGAGCCGCGCTGCTGAAAACGACACATTTGGTCGTGCCGTGCGCACCACACGTCCGATGGACGTGACGCCTCCTCTTTCATCTCAGGAATAATATTTCTATCATTCTCGTGCAGTTTCAATTCATTCGGAGAACGTTTTCTCAGAATTGGACCGCCACATGCCGTTTTGGTGTTTTAAGGCGCTGGAAATGCGTTTCCGGCCACCGCGGTCAAATGGCACCTCCGAATGACGTTCTGTCTGGCCGACCATTTCACAATTCATGCACTGGCTGTTTTCGTATGGTTTCATGGCATTCGGAGGTCGTTCGGGTGGTTTTGACCCCCCAACGCGCAATTTCAGCGCGCGCCGCGCTGCTGAAAACGACACATTCGGTCGTGCCGTGCGCACCGCACGTCCGATGGACGTTCTGCCTCCCCCTACATCTCAGGAATAATATTTCTATCGTTCTCGTGCGGTTTCAGGTCATTCGGAGCACGTTTTCTATGAATTGGACCGCCGCACGCCGTTTTGGTGTTTTATGGCGCCGGAAACATGTTTCTGGACGCCGCGGTCAAACGGCACCTCCGAATGACGTTCCATCTGGCCGACCATTTCACAATTCACGCACCGGATGTTGTCGTGCGGTTTTGTGACATTCGGAGGTTGTTCGTGTGGTTTTGACCCCGCAACGCGCCATTTCAGCGCGCGCTGCGCTGCTGAAAAAGACACATTCGGTCGTGCCACGCACACCGCACGTCCGATGGATGTGCCGCCTCCTCCTGCATCTCAGGAATAATATTTCTATCGTTCTCATGGAGTTTCAGGTCATTCGGAGCATGTTTGCTCCGAATTGGACCGCCGCACGCCGTTTTGGTGTTTTATGGCGCCAGAAACGTGTTTCCGGCCGCCTTGGTCAAACGGCAGCTCCGAATGATGTGTCGTCTGGCCGACCATTTTACAATTCACGCACCGGCTGTTTTCGTACGGTTTCGTGGCATTCAGAGGTCGTTCGGGTGGTTTTGACCCCTCGACGCGCAATTTCAGCGCGCACCGCACTGCTCAAAACGACACATTCGGTCGTGACGTGTGCATCGCACGTCCGATGGATGTGACTCCTCCCCCTGCATCTCAGGAATAATATTTCTATCGTTCTCGTGTGATTTCAGGTCGTTCGGAGCACGTTTCCTCCGAATTGGACCGCCGCACGCCGTTTTGGTGTTTTGTGGCGCCAGAAAAGCATTTCCGGCCACCGCGGTCAAACAGAACCTCCGAATGACGTGCCGTCTGGCCGACCATTTCACAATTTACGCACCGGATGTTGTCGTGCGGTTTCGTGACATTCGGAGGTCGTTCGGGTGGTTTTGACCCCCCAACGCGCCATTTCATCGCGCGCCGCGCTACTGAAAACGACACATTAGGTCGTACCGCGTGCACCGCACGTACGATGGACATGACGCCTCCTCCTGCATCTCTGGAATAATATTTCTATCGTTCTCATGCAGTTTCAGGTCCTTCGGAGCACGTTTGCTCAGAATTGGACCGTCGCACGCCGTTTTGGTGTTTTGTGGTGCCGGAAACAGGTTTCCGGCCGCCACGGTCAAACAGCACCTCCGAATGACGTGCCGTCTGGCCGACCATTTTGAAATTCACGCACCGGCTTTTTTCGTACAGTTTCGTGGCATTCGGAGGTCGTTCGGGTGGTTTTGACCCCCCGACACGCAATTTCAGCGCGCGCCGCGCTGCTGAAAACGACACATTCGGTCGTGCCGCGCGCACCGCACGTTTGATGGACGTGCCGCCTCCCCCTAAATCTCAGGAATAATATTTCTATTATTCTCGTGCGGTTTCAGGTTGTTCGGAGCACATTTTCTCCGAATTGGACCGTCGCACGCCGTTTTGGGGTTTTTTGGCGCCGGAAACGCGTTTCCCGCCACCGCGGTTAAACGGCACCTCCGAATGATGTGCCGTCTGGCCGACCATTTCACAATTCACACACCGGATGTTGTTGTGTGTTTTCGTGACATTCGGTGGTCGTTTGGGTGGTTTTGACCCCCCAACGCGCCATTTTAGAGCGCGTCGCCCTGCTGAAAATGACACATTCCGTCGTGTTGCGCGCACCGCACGTCCGATGGACGTGCCGCCACCTCTTGCATCTCAGGAATAATTTTTATATCATTCTCGTGCATTTTCAGGTCGTTCGGAGCACGTTTGCTCCGAATTGGACCGCTGGACGCCGTTTTGGTGTTTTGTGGCGCCGGAAATGCGTTTCCGGCCGCCTCGGTCAAACCGCACCTCCGAATGACGTGCCGTCTGGCTGACCATTTCACAATTGACGCACCGGCTGTTGTCGTACGGTTTCGTGGCATTCGGAGGTCGTTTGGGTGGTTTTGACCCACCGACGCGCAATTTCAGCGCTCGTCGCGCTGCTGATAACGACACATTCGGTCGTGCCGCGCGCACCGCACGTCCGAAGGATGTTCCGTCTCCCCCTGCATCTCAGGAATAATATTTCTATCGTTCACGTGCGGTTTCAGGTCGTTCGGAGCATGGTTTCTCCGAATTGGACCGTCGCACGCCGTACGAGGGTGCGGGGGGCTGTACGGGGGTGACGGGGGGGGGGCTTTACGGGGGGGGGGGGGCTGTACGGGGGTGCAGGGGGGATGTACGGGGGTGCGGGGGGTTGTAAGGGGGTGCGGGGGGGCTGTCCGGGGGTGCGGGGGGCTTTACGGGGGTGCCGAGGAGGGGGGGGGGGCTGTTCGGGGGTGCGGTGGGCTGTACGGGGGTGCGGGGGGTTGTACAGGGGTGCGGGGGGGATGTCCGGGGGTGCGGGGGGCTGTACGAGGGTGCGGGGGGGGGGGGGGGGGGGGGGTGGGGGCTGTACGGGGGTGCGGGGGTGCGGGGGGCTGTACGGTGGTGCGGGGGGGGGGGGGGGGATGTACGAGGGTGCAGGGGGCTGCACGGAAGTGCGAGGGGGGGGGGGGTGCTATCCGGGGTGCGGGGGGCTGTACGGGGGTGCCGGGGGGGGGGGGGGCTGTACGGGGGTGCGGGGGGCTGTACGGGGGTGTCGGGGGGGGGGGGGGGTACGGGGGTGCGGGGGGGCTGTGCGGGGGTGCGGGGGGCTGTACGGGTGTGCGGGGGGGCTGTCCGGGGGTGCGGGGGGCTGTACGGGGGTGCGGGGGGGGGGGGGGGGGGGGGGGCTGTACGGGGGTGCCGGGGGGGGCTGTCCGGGGGTGCGGGGGGTTGTACGGGGGGGCTGTCCGGGGGTTCCGGGGGGGGGGGGGTTGTACGGTTGTGCGGGGGGCTGTTTGGGGATGCGGGGGGCCTGTACGGGGGTGCGGGGGGTTAGAGTTTTTAAATGCACGCCTTAGATAATATTAGCTATCATATAATAAATAAGAAAAGAAAGAAATTATAAGTACACAACCTTCTAATTTAAATTAAATGAATAAATACAGTACATCAATGTCAGCCCCACCTGTAAAAACAAAAAACATATCTCGTGAATATATGATGTGTCACGCGTTGTCATCACTACTACCTCCTTCTGGTGGGCCAGGGGCCTACAACAAATAAACATTATAAATATTTTAATAACAAAAATAATTTAAATTAAATAAATAAATATTGTATATACCTACGTCGTATGATCCCCTGCACCATCAGCTCGACGCACATATTCCCGCAGTGCTCTAACCTCAGCTGTCAATTGCGCATTTGCCTTATCGGAAGCGCGCAACCGTGCCTCAAAATCTGACATCTACTGTGTCATATGAGAAACAACCGGACCGACAACCGCAGTGCGTGACACTATAGAACGAGGAATCCCTACTCCATAGGTCAAACTATAGCCATGCCCGTCCCGACCGATAATGCGATGAAAGATCTCATCCCGTCGCATGGGAAGCTGTTGCTGGTCCTCTGGCAGATGTTCTAACTCAGCTTCAAATTGAGCCTGTGAAATATTTAAATATATATCAATATATATATGTTAATATATAGATTTATGTAATTATTGGTAAGTACAGAAACTTACTATCAATGCTGCAACCTCTGGATCATTGCAATCACGAGTCCTCATCCACACCGACATTTTATCAGTTGCTGCACCTTGCTCTCGCAACTGTATATTAAAAGAATATAAACACAAAACCATATTAATTAATAAATTAAAAAAGGAATAATATATACCTCATTTCGGATCTGAGACACGTGACGAGTCCCGATCCTGTGAGGTGGTCCCTGCAAAGTTCGATTCTCAGAATGGCGTGTTGACACCTCCTACATTCAATTCATTCAAATTTCAAACAAATCACATATTCTTGAAAATATATATACACCAAAATAATTAATATACAAACCGCAACACCCTCAGTAGACCAATATGCAACCATGTCATGCCACTGAGCCGGGAGGACACCTCTCTGGACTTTTTCCAAAATGTCTAGGGCACCCACATTTGGTACACAGTGGTCCCTCTTCACTTTTCCTTTATAATCTTTCCACATCTTACGGCATTTTCTCATACACACGGGCCGAAACTCTTCAGCGTATACTTTCAAATTTTTCTATAAAGAAAATAATCAAACATATTAGTATTCTTTATACATAGAAAATAAAGTAAAATGATTTTCTTACCTGAACCTCCCTCCATAAACGATCTAATGTGTCCTGAGGGATAGAAGCCCAATCACGCGTGGTCAATGGAAATCGATGTGGGTCACGTATGATATGACCTAGCTGATGAATAAATGTCGGGGAATTCGGTCCCACAGGATGAAAAACCTCATCAAATGAAACATCTATCATCGTGTCGGAATTCCATGATAATATGCCATGACCAGGGCCTCTCCTGCGAGAGGAAGAAGCAGCCGAGCCTGATCCTGTTGAAAACAATTATATATATAAATTGACAAATGTTATATATATATATGTATGTCAATTACATAAAAAATATAGACAATGATATTCAAACATACCTCGACCCTGAGACGTAGATGTCTCAGATGGATGATGTGGATCTTCTGCCTCTTCCCCTGACATGTCTACAGTCATAGAAAACATCAGTAATGAGTCCAAAGTGTTTAAAAGATAAATTGGATTGTTCTTAAAAAATCAAACTTGTGCAACTGTTAATCAAACAAAAAATGGATTGAATAATTAGTTGTGAATGAATTTTAAAAAATCAGAAAGTTAACAAAACAGATATACAAATTATGTACAAAACCAGTCAATGCATAGCCAAATTTCAGATAGAACTAATAAAAATTCAAGCAGCACATGAATCAGATGAAGAATACCTCAAAGGGATGATACACCGTCCATAACATCAATAAATCAAGAGTAAAAAAACCAAAATATTTATGATTGAATTAACTTACAAAAGTGAGGATTAAAACTTATAAAGATTTTTAAAATGATTACATAATTTATGATATCCTAGGACATTCTACTGAATAGCGGGAAAAAAATTACACCTTTCATTAAGCATGCAAACCGACCGTTTCTCCTTCAACAACCGCTCTGACCCAATAAATATCTTCTTCACGTTGAACTACGGTATGTTGATCAAGTCGTTGGAAAAAAACGGAATAGTCTCAGGTTCATCTTCTTCAAATAAAAACACTCCTCACCGAGACATTTTGACAACAACTTGCCAACTTGGATCCGAAGGCAAAGTAACGAAGAATATTTGTTCCACTTGTGATGTCAAAATGAAATGCTCATTATCAGTTCGTTCATTATTTCTGTATAACATATAGTTAAAATTCACCAATGAAAACTGATACTGATCGACTTTACATCCACGCACTGGATCAACCCAATTACACTTTAACAATATGTACTTCAAATCGTGTGTGTATACAACTTCTATGATGTCTATCAATTGACCATAGTAATAACCAGAATCAACAAAGGGACAATCGATGC
Organism: Viscum album; assembly: GCA_963277665.1. Taxonomy (NCBI): domain Eukaryota; kingdom Viridiplantae; phylum Streptophyta; class Magnoliopsida; order Santalales; family Viscaceae; genus Viscum; species Viscum album. The sequence goes on from OY728126.1 coordinate 475,705,288, forward strand.
CACTATTTTGTGTTTCTCATTTGTCATCAACATCTTTAATGCGAAATCGAAAACCATTAGCATCAATAGCTTTATAACGATGAGCCGTTATAGATGGACCCTTAGCCAGTTGGATAAATACTTCAGGTAGCGTTGGGTCCCCTAACTCCCTCAGCTTACGAACCTACATAATTTATAAAAATCAATACTGATATATGCAGAAAGTATTAGTATAATACTTCACTCATAATGAAAATCAATTTATACATACATAATCCTTGAACCAATCATGAAATGCCGCATTATGAGATTGTTGAATTTGCAACTCAGTCGCATGATGCATCTCTTCTTTTATCTCATTAATGTGTTTCCTGCAAATGATAACGCGATGTTTAAAAGATCATCTTATGCAAACAAAACATGTAAAAGTTATACAAGCACATTGATAAGATACTTACTACATTAATGGTGCAACTGATGGAGTATTGAACAAGATATATCGATGTGCTTGTATCCACTCGATGTTGTCCATATCAAATGTGGTTCCTTCTCCAACTGGACCATCATGAATCCGAGAGGGCTTATCTAATTTTGTTTCAACATCCATAAGATATTCTGTACAAAAGGTAGTACACTCATCCATCAAATAACCATTGGCTATTGATGCCTCTGGATGAGCTCTGTTGCGTAAAAATCTTTTCAATGTACTCAAATACTGTTCAATAGGATACATCCACCTGAATTGCACTGGACCAGCAGCCATTACTTCATCAGTTAGGTGAACTGTCAAGTGGACCATAACATCAAAAAATGAGGGGGGGGGGAAAGTTTCTCAAAGTGACAAAGCATAAGTACAATTCGGTCCATCAAACTTTTTAAATCACTCATTCGTTGATTTCTTAAACAAAGCTGTCTACAAAAATTACTCATCTCAATCAAGGGCTGAACAAAATTGGGGGATAAACAATCACAAATTGCGATTGGAATCAACTGCTGAAGTAATATGTGATTGTCATGACTTTTCAACCCTTGCAATGTGTTTCTCGTCAGATTCACACACTTTGAAATATTAGAAGAATAACCATCAGGCACCTTGACCATCTTCAAAATGGAAAGAAATGTCTCTTTCTCCTCTGTAGTCATCGTATACTGTGCAGCAGGCATATATGCCTTGTTTCCCTCAGCTAACTGTAAATGAAACTGTTTCCTTAAACCCATTTCTTCCAAATCACGGCGTGCATTAACATGGTCCTTTGATTTTCCACTGACACCTAAAATGGTCCACAATATGTTATCACAAACATTTTTTTCAATGTGCATGACATCCAAATTATGCCTCAACATGTTAGTTTTCCAATATGGAAGACTATAAAAAATACTTTTCTTTTTCCAATTGTGACTGCGCTGCCTACCCGCAGTACGAATATTACGTACTAGAGGAGCCACAAAATCCTGAATTTTATATACCGTGCAGATGTTTTCTTCCTCAATTTGCGATAACATTTCGACTCCTGTCATGATCTTTGGTGCAGGGCTGAACTCTCTAGAACCATAAAATGCCACTCTGTCCTTTCTGAATCTGTGCTGAGGAGGGAGAAAACGCCTGTGACCCATGTATGCCCATTTTTTGGAATGTTTAAGCCATGCAGATTTTTTTCTTTTATTGCAACAAGCGAAAGAAAATTCCCCTTTAGTACTCTAGCCTGATAAATTTTCCTAAGCTGGGAAGTCATATATTGTCCACAATAAAGCAGCATGTAGTTTGAACATTTCATTCGTTTCGCAGTCATAAGTCATCACACCATCTCCCCAACATTCATTCAAATCATCAATCAATGGCTGAAGGTAAACATCAATCTTATCCCCCAGACTTTTAGGTCCATCAATAAGAGTGGAAAGTAATATAAATTGTTGCTTCATACAAAGCCACGGAGGAAGATTATATGGAACCAACACCACGGGCCATGTGCTATGAGTTGCACCAACAATAGACTTGAATGGATTGAAACCATCTGCTGCCAATCCCAATCGGACATTACGAACATCTTTAGCAAAGTCGGGATGTCTCTTATCAAAATCCTTCCATGCATGAGAGTCTGTCGGGTGGGTTAACATATCACTTTCATGAACTCTTTCTGCATGCCATCTCATTAAATTAAAAACTTTAGATGACATAAAAAATCTTCTCAACCTCTGTTTAAGGGGAAAGTAACGCATTTGCTTTACGGAAATCAGTTTCCCCTGTATCACAATCCGACTTTGATGAGTATTATTTCCCCTGTTCTCTTTCCACCTGGAAGCACCACAAATCGTACAAATATCCAAATGGGCAGTTTCTTTTCTAAACAACATACAGTTGTTTGCACATGCATCTATGGTCTCATATGTAAAACCTAAGTTTTCTGTCAACATACGAGCATAGTAATAGGTCTCAAGAATCTTAGCGTTGAGAGGAAGAACTTTTTTCAATAAAACCAAAAGCATGTCGACTGATGTGTTTGACCAATTATTCAAAGTCTTCAAATGCAACAACTCCACGATAAATGACAGTTTATTGTAAAAAGTACATCTAGGATATAATTCTGTTTTTGCATCATCAAGTGCTTCATAAAACCTCCTCGAATCATGATCTGCACTAGAGTGAAGATTTATCTCACCGGTCTCAAGATTCTGGATGTTAATGCCTTCAGGATCAAACCCACATACCATTTCAGTAAGTATTTCATGCATTGGATCAGTCATCCTTGCATCAACATCCATCTGAGCTGCATCTGTATTTTGACAACGAACATATTATTCTCCATGACGAGTCCAACTCTTATAATTTTTCAGAAATCCATTAAAGAAAAGGTGCTCCCTCAAAGTATCTCGTGTGAATTGTTATCTGTTAGCACATTTTCTACATGGAAAACTAATATAGTCACTTTCAAATCCTCTCGTGAAGTCAATAAACTGCATAATTCCATTGAAATAGTCTCTAGACGTTCGATTTGGAAGATCAATCCAAATCTTATCCATAATTATATCTGTATAACAAACATTTACACAATACTTATTACATTTACATTTTTCAAATCAACTATATTTAAAATAAATATTAATCATTTGTTTATGAACCATTGAAAAAATAATAATGTAACTAAAAGCCCATGTTACCTGATTGAGCTACAAACCAGAAAGGGAGGGGAGCAGAAGGTGGTGAAGCGAGAGAGAGGAGGCAGCGAAGGGGAGCCGGAGCCAAAGGCGGTGCAGCAAGGGAGGGGACGGGCGGTGACGGTGGTGGGGAGCTGGAGGAGAGGAGGAAGTGAGGGGACGGGGGATGGGCAGCGGGGGGGGGGGGGGGGGCTCTCCGGGGTCGGGGGGGTGTTTGAGTTGCGGGGGGGGGGGGGGGCGTCCGGGGTGCGGGGAGCGGTCCGGGGTGCGGGGGGGGGGGGGGGGGGCTGTCTGGGGGTGCCGGAGCCGTCTGGGGTGGGGGGGAGGACTGAGGGGGCGGAGGGTGTGCGGTGGGGGAGGCCCGGAGTCAGGGGGGGGGGAGGGCGGCGTCGGGGGGGCGGCGAGGGGGGGGGGGGGTGGGGGAGGCCGAGAGGCGGGGGGGCGACGGGGGGGGGGGGGGAACGGGGGAGGCCGGGCGGCGGGGGAGGCCGGGAGGCGGGGGGGGGGGGGGGGCGACGTCGGGGGGGGGGGGGGGCGATGGGGGGTGGGGGGGGGGGGGGGGCGGCCGGGCGGCCGGGCGGCGGGGGAGGCCGGGTGGCGGGGGCGGCCGGGAGGTGGGGGGGGGGGGGGGGAGGGAGGGCGGCGACGAGGGGGGGGGGCGCAAAAAGACTCGTTTTTTATCAAGGCCAGCGACCGCCATTGGCGGTCTCTATTAGGTATCTATAGCGACCGCCAATGGCGGTCGCCCGATTCTGGGGGGCTTTAATGCCCCCTTTTCTAGTAGTGTTTGGAGTTTCTTAAAATGGTCATCTAGAGTTGTGATTAGTAAGTCATTTGGGGTCAGTTAGAACAAATTTGTTTTTTGTTGAATAATAACAAACCCTTATTAATAGTAATATGACTAGTAATATGAACCTTATTAATAGTAAATAATAATATTATTTTATATTCTTATGGAAATAAGATAATGAGATCTTAATTCGTTTTTCAATGAAAAATAAAACTAATTGCACCTTTAAGACTGCTATTTTCCGAATTAACTCTGACTTTATTTAAAAATCATCTTAATAATACATATAAAATTATTTTCAAAAAATGGAGTTCATTTTTGAATTCTACATGTCGAAAAATGGTTAGGGTAAATTTTTGGTATTTTTCTAAAATACATTAATTTTTCATGAATAGTAAAAATACAGTTTTGAGTTTTCGATAGTTTAATGAAATCATAGTGATGTAATAATTAAAAATAAAATTATGGTCAACTTTTGTACAGATTCATATGACATGAGGTGTCCCAAGTGGCTGAAACCATCTGGAAATAACATGGGCAAGCCCATGGTTTCACATAAACCACTAATGAGGTGTCCCTTTGAAATTATTAAGAAATTACCTCTCTTTTTCTATAAATACCCACTCATCCATTCATTTTATTTCATTAAAAATATCTCATTCCCTAAGCTCTGGTGGATTTACCTCTCTTGGAGTCCTCCCATTGTGTCCATAATCCCCAAAGGTCCCATCCTTCAAGATCTAGGATTTATTCTACATGGTAAGCTAATCCTTCATTCTATTGTTTAAGTCAACACTTCTTTTATGTTAGTTATTTGAAATTACTTTATCATATGTTGGGGTCTGATTCTATTTGTTCTTATTACTATCCATTTTATTTCAATACTATGGTATACAATTTTGTTCTCATTATTTTATTTTATGAAATTTTAGGTGATGATGTTAGGCTGCAGAATTTTCATCAGGGATCTCTCAACTTTTCTTTTATTTTCAAGATCATCCCTTTTATTTTTCTCTCCTAATCTCCTCTTTCAAAATGATCATGATTAACTCCAGTATCATCTATATACTATAATTATATCATGTTAATGGAATTAATTTAGTCAATATCTTTTCTTCCTCCCTTTTATTTTTATAAACGAAATCAACGTCCTTGAGGTTCCAATTTATAACCTTTGTGGACAAAGGAGTTTTGTTTAACACTTTATTCATTATTACTGGTCATGAGACAATTTTAATTTTTGAACCAGATAAAAATATAATTATTTTATCTCATTAATGTTCTGGAATCATTATACACTCATAATATGGCATAATAATACAATACGAGTTCATTGTATAAAAAAATGCCTAGCTAAATCCAAGCATTCATAAAAAACATTTAACTAATGATTAATTATCATGCATATAACCTATAATCATTATAATATCATTAATATCTATTTAATTTCACTAATTATATATATTAAAAAATAAATATATTTATCTACATTTCAAAATTAACTTCCATTCATGAGATCAAGTAAACAAATCATGAAAAGCAGGGAAGAAAATGCTTCCAAAACAATAAAATTAAACCTATTAAACCCATTAAATGGGACATGAATGAACCTAATAAGGTTATACTAAATAAATTAAATCTATAGGAGGTTCTAAACTTATTATTTAATCTAAATTTAATTATTCATGTCATTAAAAAAACGAAAAACACACTCGAGCAAAAGGAAAGGGATATCTTAACTCAATTTCCATTTATTGAGTTACACATCTATGTCATTGGTTTTGTCTTTTAAATAATATGTGTGAATTACCTCTGATATTTTTATAGTGTATATTAAATTATATTTTGTGGATTTTTATTTTTCACACATAAATACTTCATTGATTTATCGTCACTCTTATGATACGATCTTTGTAAGGGATCCTCCCTCTCACTTTTGTTCAAGAATCTCCCGTATGTTGTGCCCTTTTATTTTTAATTCCTAATGATGGGGTATGTTTTCGCACCTCCACATACTAACCTTGTGACATATAAATAATTTAATACCTCTATACCTCTCATAAATACCTCACAATAATAGTCATTACCATATCGAAATGTTTGTAAGGGGTTTCTCATCTCACTTTCATTCCTATTAGATTTTCATTATTCACCACTTATTTCATGTATGTGGTATATGTGTACTTACTTTATAAAATAACATTATTATCTTTATATTAATGTTATTAAATAATTCATTTTATGTTCATTACGTTCTGGTCAAATGATTCGACTATTTATATTGCGGTAAGATATTTTGACTCAACTTCTATTTGGTTGCAACTAACTTTTTATGGTGCACATAATAATCCTTATGTGGTGTACCTACTTCCCACTTCTGATCAATTTTCATTTAGAATTGATATTTATATAAAATATTCATAATCTCATATCATGGATATGTTTTTTTCTAAATCTTATACCATTTTACATACAGTGTTTACTTGGAATGTTATTTTAATTATGGAAATATTGATGAATCTGTATAATCTACTCTATAAGGATATTGAAAAGGTTTATTCCTCTTGCATTGAATTAATTTATAAAGAATTATTGGGATATGAAATCGATGGTGGGGACCCCGATAGCCCCCTTGATGCATTGGTATTTCTCATGAGACAAATCAGTTTGGTGATAAACCCTTCGAGTTTGTTTCCGAAAATCAGATGAGTTTCTACCCATAGAACTAAACCGTTTTTATAGTATTATGTTTTCTTGTGCCAGATACATGACGTCCAATTCATAATCATTATCTTTATTCATTATCAGTTATAATTATTATCCATGAGGTTTTCACTATGTCAAAATCTATGGTTTCAGTTTCATTCTTAGTTTATTAATGGCATTAGTTATTCATTTATTCACTATGACATATTGATTATGTCAGATTGACTGTGATTCACTTATTATTTTAATCATGCTTCTGCTATTTTTAACCCTTATTGAGAATTTGAGCTCACCCCATTCATTGCTTACTATCAACAGGTGACAAAGAGGGGATCATTTATTGAGTACTTGTGGATGCAGTTTTTAGTTTTGTTATGTATTGAATTCTGTAAACTTTTCCAATATAATTTCAAAAATATCTATATATCTAGTTTCATCAAGACTACTAAAATGATATTTCCTTCGGGATTTTCATTCCTTTTAACCAAAAAAATATCACATGTAATGCACCAGCTCCAGCATAGAGGGGTCGGGGTGTTACAGTTGGTATCAGAAGAAGTTTAGAAGAAAACATGGAAACTAGAGTTGGGAATGTATAGTAGGGAACAAAGCCCTAAGGTTGTATTTGAGGATACAGATATGAGAACAACTTGGTATTTTGGTAATGAATAGATTATGTGTATATTTTAAGGAGTACTCCCTGTCTGGATACAAGTAGGTTGAGACGGCTCTGGAATAGATGTATCTAGGGGTAAAACCCATAAACACCACTTTCATCGAGAATCGAACAAGAACTGGTGCATGAAAACAAGACTTGATATACTCTTGGTTATGACATTCCTGGGGGATATGCTTAGAATAATTCATATTTTTGTTACAAGCCATTATGAAGGAGTTTAATGTAAATTTTTTCCTTAGAGAAACCATGTATATTAGATTAGCTATGCAAAGAATTTCAATCTATGTTGAGTGATTTTATATTTGAGATTCATAAACTAATATAGTGTATCCCATTATACAAAAATGACATCACATGGAAGAAGGGAAATCAATACTAGTGGGAAAGGTAGTGATCTCCCTACTGAGAAAGTCAACACAGTCAAGATTGTAGCAGATCAGAACATGACCATATTGGGACAACTTACTCAAGTTGTAACGAATAACCATTCCAAACCTGTGTTGGATCATTTCATGCAGCAGAAGCCCCCATCTTTCAGTGGGGCTACTAATCCATGGGTATCTGAGCAATGGATAAAGTCCTTTGAAAATATATTCATGGCGTTAAGATGCAATGAAAATGAAAAGGATGTACTGGCGGTATATTGTCTCAAGGGTGATGCTGATCAATGGGGGTCCCTGATTTAAAATACTATGGAGGAACAAGAAATAGAAGATATGGAATGGAGGAATTTTAAGGAAATATTCTTTGAAAAAAATTTCCCTCATGATTAAGGAACTAAAATTAAGAGGAAATTCCTTTTCTTGAAACAAATGGAAAAAGAAAGTATTGCAGAGTATGAGGCTACCTTCACAAGGCTAGCCAGGTATGCCGTGGATTACCTACGTAACACAACAGAACATATTGATCATTTCATTGATAGTATTATCATTTTCATCATATGATGAAAATTTATCAAGTTCTATAAAAACAGAGAGGGAGTTTCCTATATCAAATCTTGTCAAAGGAAACCTAGATAAGAAGCAGTAATCTGATAATAAAGGAAAAGGAGAAGAACCAAAGAAGATCAAGGGGACGAATAATTTCCCATTATGTGAGAATTTTGGAAAGAATCATCTCAATAAATGCTTGAAAGTCATGGGAGTCTGCTATAACTATGGAGAAAGGGTTATCAATCTGGTGAATGCAAGGAGAAGAAACAATTCAATGATATTCAATGCTACAATTGCATAGATATGGGAAACTATGCAAATGAGTTTCCTAAGAATCAAGGAAGCTCGAATTAGAAATGGAAAAGAGAGAAAGGGAGAGCCTCTGCGATTAAAACTGCAGAGAATGAAGTTTCTAATGAAGTGGTGGCAGGTACTTTAATTGTTTCCTCAAACATATCAAAGAATTTATTTGATTCTGGATCATCAAATTCATTTATATCCACTCAATTTTCCATGAAAATTAGATATTTCAAATTTGATTTAAAAAAGGAGTTTTCAGTCGAAAATCCCATGGGATGTATCATTGCCACAATGACATGTCGACTAGTCCCCCTCCAAACACCAAAACGTCTTTTGTTTCTATTCTTATCATCATACCCATGACTTAATATGATATAATTCTCGGTATGGATTGTCTGTAAAATTATGATGCGAGTATTTGTTGTAAGAAAAAAGAAGAAATTTTTTTTGAAAATTATTTAGAATCTCTTATCTTTAGAGCGGATACTTCGCCATTTGATTCTTATCTAGACCCACACCCAGTATCTATATTGAATACAATTCATGGAGAGGAAGGAAACCCAATATCTATGGGTGAGGAAAGAAATATTCAAATTGAAGATGTGCATATAGTGAAAGAATACATTGATGTGTTTTTAGAGGATTTACCTGGACATCCTTCAAAACAAAAAATAGTGTTTTCCATTGACTTAATTCTTGGTGCATCACCTATATCAAAGAACCCATATAGAATGTCCACTGTCGAGTTAGTGGAGCTGAAGAAACATTAGAAGATTTGGGTGAAAAAATATTTATTCGACCTAGAGTTTCTCCAAGGGGATCCCCTATCTTGTTTGTAAAGAAGAAAGGTGGATTCATGAGGATATGCATTGATTACAGAGAAATCTATGCTATTACAATAAGGAATAATTATCCTCTACCCCAGATTGATAATTTATTTGACCAACTTCATGGAGCTCAGTACTTATCAAAGATTGGCATTCGATCCAAATATCATCAACTGAGTGTGAGGAAGTAAGATATTCCGAAGAGATCATTTCGAAATAGGTATGTGCATTACGAGTTTACAGTGATGCCTTTTAGACTAATGAATGCACCATCTGTTTTCATGGATTTAATGAATAGTGTTTTCAAGGAAAATCATGATATCTTTGTTGTGGTATTCACGAATGATATCCTCATATACTGAAAAAGATATGAAGACCGTGAGAATCACTTACCTATTATTATGAGAACTCTTAGAAGAAATAAATTATACGGGATGTTTTTCAAGTGTAAATTCGGGTTTCAATTAGTTTTTGTTCTAGGCCATATTGTCTCTAAGGATGGGATCCTAGTGGATCATGCGAAGACAATGGGAATACTATATTGGCCAACACCAACAAACATAACCGAGGTATGCAGTTTTATTGTCTTAGTAGGTTATTATCGACGTTTTGTTCAGAATTTTGACCGACTGGATAATTCGCTAACCAAGATCACACGTAAAGGAGTTAAGTTTATGTGAAAAAAAATGTACAGAATGCTTCGATGAATTGGAAAGAATATTTTTCAATTCTCCAATTTTGACTCTTCCATCTGGAAGTGATGGATTTTTAATATACAGTAATTCATCGAAGAATGGACTAGGTTTCCTCCTTATGCAAAATGATAAAGTTATTTCTTATTCATCCATATTGTTAAAGACTCATGAGAAAAATTATCCAACTCATGATCTTGAATTAGCATCTGTAATCTTTGCTCTGAAAATATGGATGCATTATCTATATCGAGAGAGATGTCAGATTTATATGGACCCCAAGAGTTTGAAATATATTTTCACACAAAATAAACTCAACATAAGGCAAAGAAGATGGCTCGAGTTACTCAAATATTGCGATTGTTCAATACACTACCACCTAGGAAAGAAGAATAAGGTGGAAGATGCATTAAGCAGAAAATATCATGGACTTCTAACTCAAATGAGGATTGAAAGAGATCCTATGTTCATGGATCTACTAAAGATGGATATGGGAATTGTTAAGGAAGGGGAAAAATCACTCCTCTTTAAAATGATTGCTAAACCATCTTTACTAGAGAAGATAAAAATTTCTCAATCTGATGATGAGAATATGGAAAAAAAATTAATGCAGTTAAGGATGGGAGACTGGCTGACTTCGTGTATGAACAAGGTTTTGTAATTTTTGGGAAGAGGTTATGTGTTCCATCAGTACCTAAGCTAAAAAGGGTACTATTCGATGATTCTCATAGCTTAAATTTCACTATACACCCAGGTAGCACAAAGATGTATAGAGATCTGAAGGAATATTTTTGGTGGGATAATATGAAGCAAGAAATTGATGACTACGTGTAAAGGTGTCTAGTTTTTCAAAAAGTGAAGGCGGAGAGAAAACATCCAAAAGGAGTGATGAAACCTTTACCTATTCTTATGTTGAAGTGGGATAACATTATGGTGTATTTTTTTACTAGAATACAAAGGACACCTAGATGGAATATTGCAATATGGGTAAATGTTGATCGTCTCACTAAAACCACATGTTTCTTTCTAATAAGAGAGGATTTACCACTTGAGCGTTTGGAAAGAATTTAAATTTAAGAAGTTTTCAGACTTCATGGTGCACCTCTATCAATTGTGTCTGATCGAGATTCTTGGTTTACATCAAAATTCTAGAAAAGTTTCCAGAAGTCCTTGAATACTGAGTTTCATATGAGTACCACATATCACCTCCAAACCGATGGACAATCTGAAAGGAATATTCAAACTCTAAAAGATATGATGAGGTCATATTCTCTTAACATCCAAGGTATGAGGGATAAATACATGCCTTTTGTGGAATTTTCATACAACAATAGTTTCCATTGTAGTATTCAAATAGATCTATATGAAGAATTATATGGAAAGAGATGTCGAACTCCAACTTGTTGGGATGAAGTTGGTGAGAGGAAACTTATAGGCCCAGAACTTATTGAAGAGACCACAAAAACGGTGAAGAAGATTCAAGCCCATATTAAAGAAGCCCAAAGTAGGTAGAAGAGTTATGCTGACAACCGGAGAAAGGACATGGAATTTCAAGTGGGAGATCATGTATTTCTGAATGTATCTCCATGGAAGGGTGTCTTATGGTTCAGTAAGAAAGGGAAAATGAGCCCCAGGTACATCAGACCCTTTGAAATTTTGGGATGAATCAAATTTGTATCATACCGTTTAGAGACGCCTCCAAATCTCTCCACAATTCATGATGTGTTCCATGTATCATTGTTAATGAATTACATGCCAGACCCAACACATATACTCACATATGAAGGAATAGAACTGGAACTTAATTTTTCATACCGTGAAAAGCCTATCAAGATTCTTGACACAAGGGAGCAGTTATTGAGAAATCGAACAACTCAGCTAGTAATGGTTCTTTGGAGAATCCAGAATATGGAGGAAGAAACATGAGAACCATAGGGTTTCATGAAGAAGAACCACCCACGTCTATTTTGTGGGCTTTATACATAAAATTTTGAGGACTATATTTCCGAAGGAAGGAATCATATAACACCCCAAACATTTTATGGTATGATTCTATTAAATAAATTTTATTCATCACTGTGTTCCTTTGAACCAACACTTGGTTATTTATGAGATAGTCAAAACCTATCCATTAAATATAAATTTTACACTTCTATGTTTTGAATTTTGAAAAATGGTCATCTAGAGTTGTGATCAGTAAGTCATTTGGAGTCTTTTAGAACAAACATGATTTTTGGTGAATAGTAACATACCCTTATGAATAGTAATATGAATAGTAATATGACCGTTATGAATAGTAAATTATAATATTATTTATTTATTTTAGGAAATAATATAATGATCTCTTAATTAGTTATTCAAGGGGAAATAAAACTAATTGCACCTTTAAGACTCTTATTTTCTGAATTAACTATGACTTAATTTAAAAATTAAATTAATAATACATAGAAAATTATTTTCCAAAAATGGAGTTCATTTTTTAATTCTACATGTCGAAAAATGGTTAGGTTAAATTTTTGGGATTTTTCTAAAATACTTGATTTTTTTCATGAATAGTAAAAATACAATTTTCAGTTTTTGGTAGTTTAACGACATCATAATGATGTAATAATTAAATATAAAAGTATGGTCGAATTATTTATAGTAACTTATGACATGAGGTGTCCCAAGTGTCTAAAACCATGGGAAAATACCATTGTCAAGCCCATGGTTTGGAAAAAACCACTAATGAGGTGTCCCTTTGAAATTATTAAAAAATTACCTCTCTTTTTCTAAAAATATCCACTCATCCATTCGTTTTCATTCATTCCCAATCAATATTCCTCGAAGATATGGTGTTTTTACCTCTCCAGGAGTCCTCCCATGGTGTCCCTAAGCCACCAAGGTCCCATCCTTTAATATCTATGAGTTATTCTCCAAGGTAAGGTAATCCTTCATTCTCATCTTTATGTCGACACTTCTTTTATGCTAGCCATTTGAAATTTCTTTCTCATATGTTGGGGTTTGATTTTATTTATTCTTCTTATTTTTCTTTTTATTTCAATAATATGAGATACCCTTTTTTCTTATCAGTTGATTTATGAAATTTTAGGCGACGCCATTAGGCTGCCGAATTTTCATAAGGGATCTCTCAACTTTTCTTTTATTTTCAAGTTCATCCCTTTTATTTTTCTCTCCTCATCTCCTATGTCCAAATGACCATGATAAAATCCAATATCATATATATACTGGAATTATATCATTTTAATGGAATTAATATCATCAATATCTTTTCTCCCTCCCTTTTATTTTTATAAACGAAATAAGTTTCCTTAAGGTTCCAAATTTATAACCTTTGGGGACAAGAGAGTTTTGTTCTTCAATTTCTTCATCAGTACTGTTCATGAGACCATTTTAATGGCTGAACCAGATAATAATAGAAGCATTTAATCTCACTAATTTTCTTCAATATTTACACACTCATAATAAGGAATAATAATACAAAACGAGTTCATTGTATACAAAACTACCGAGCTAAATCCATGCTTTTATCAAAAAAATTCAACTATTGAGTCATCCTCATGTATATAACCTATAATAATTATAAGATCATTTATATCTCTTTAATCCCACTAATAATATATATTAACAAATTTGGATATTTATCCACATTTCAAAACGAACTTCCATTCACGAGAGCAAGTAAAAAAATAATGAAAACCATGGAAGAAAATGCTTCCAAAGCAATAAAATTGTACCTCTTAAACCCATTAAAAGGGCCATTAATGAACCTAATAAGGTTATAGTAAATCAATTACATGTATAGGTGGTTCTATACTTATTAATTAACCTAAATTTCATTATTCAGGTAATTAAAACAAACGAAGAACACACTCATGCAAAAGGTAAGGGATATCTTAACTCAATTTCCATTTATTGAGTTACACATCATTGTCATTGGTTTTGTCTATCCAATAATATGTGTGAATTACATACGATTGTTTTATACTATATATACACTTATATTTTGTGTATTTTTATTTTTCACACATAAATATTTAACTGATTTATCGTCACTCTAATGATACAATATTTGTAAGGGATCCTCTCTCTCATTTTTGTTCAAGAATCTCCCCTATGTTGTGCCCTATTATTATTAATTCCTAATTATGGGGTATGTTTTTCCACATCCCTATACTACCCAATTGGAATATAAATACTGGAATACCCCTTTACCTCTCATAAATCCCTTACAATAACACTCATTATCATGCCGAAATGTTTGTAAGGGGTTTCTCATCTCTCTTTTATTTATGTGAGAATTTCATTATTCACCACTTATTTATTGTATGTGGTATATGTTTACTTCATTTTGATATAAAATAAAATTATTATATTTATATTCATGTTACTCAAGGATAAATTTGATGTTCATTACGTTCTGGTCATATGATTCAACTAATTACATTGTGGTATGAGATTTTGTCTCAACTTCTATTTGGTTGTGTATAACATTGTATGGTGCACCTAATATTCCTTATGTGGTGTACCTATGAAAGAGCGCTATCGTGGGTTCCATGAAATGATTAGTGTGATTTTGGGGTACTTAGGTGCAACAGAGTGGCTGACCAAGGTCGTCTCTCAAAGGAGGAAGTGAATTTAACAACTTATTAAAGGTATTCTAGAAATAAAATAAAAGATAATAACAAAAATACTTGAAAGGATGGGGGTTGTTGTTTATATTTTATGAATCTAGAAGAAGTTTGCTGGAAGAAGATTGTGTATTTTTTTTGTTCTTAGTTTTGAAATGATGTTCGATTGAAATGACACAACAAAAAGATGTTTTTTTAGAAATCTATTTTAAAAGAGATAATCGATCTAACTCTACCACTTAAATAATTTATTAATAATTATCATTTAAATTAATATTAAATTAATTATGATCCCCTAATTTGTTATCTCTCGAACACTACGAGAGTTAACTTAACCCCAAAGATGAAATTACTTAAACCCTAGGCTAGCTTTGGAACACGCAATCACAACACTCTGCTTTGATTGTTGTTCTAAGGATAGATTATGGTCAGTGGTTAATTAGAGCACATATCCATTCTAGAAATGAGGATGAATTGTGTTTAGGAATTTTATTCGAACTCTACAAATTTATCCCATTTGGTCTTGTATTACCGATTAAGATCGCGCTCTCACAATTTACACAAAATCTCGACCTCGCATGTTTTGTATTAATTGTTCAATTGCATTCTTAGTTTCTTGTAATTTAAAAACACAATTCATGGATCATATTATGTGAATTACAATAGCTCATTGATTCAAAATAAATGAATGAAAAAGGATAGAGGTCGATCGATTACTAAAAAAACTACTCTTCCATGGGTGGCGTAATCATCGTAGAAGCGTTTTGCATGTGCAAAGGTTTAAAATGGGTATAACCCAATAACGCTTCTACTCAAGAATTCCAGCCCAAATAGGAATATTGAGAGAAGAAATTTAAAAAAAATAGATGAAAATAGAATAAATAAAAGAAGAACAACGATGTTTATTACACAAATAAAACCATTACAACATGAAGGTGAAGAAGAAGCCTTTGTCGATGGGATCCTTGCTTCAAGTGATACCCTTATTAAAATGGTTGGAGAATTGGAGTGGATCCACTTCTCCTCTTCTATCAACTTCCCAATTCACATACCCACCCCTCCAAATGATAAAAACACCAATTTATAGAGTGGTGGGGAGGCTATGTTCAAAGTGGTTTCAAGTGTGAATGGGGAATCTCGGCCAAATATTTTATGCCAACTTTCACCGCCCATTTGACAACCAAAACACGTGAATTGGCCGGGCTTTCAGAAGGATACAATGTTCGGATATGGTGCCTCTATCTCCTCTCCAAATTTGGGCTCAATCCAGGCTTGGATTAATGATTTATGGCCAAATTACAGAAGCTTCTCTATTCTGGAGAGTCCAGCCCAACTTTGACTTCATAGTCCATTTTCGACAACGAAATGCACTCTATAGCTCTAGTGTCCTGAATAAAAGTTCTATATAATTATGTTTGGAACACTGGTACAAAATTTAAAATTCAAATAATAAATATACAAATATTTATCTTCAAAATACTACAGTGCACTATAAATGGTAAAACTGGAATTTTCACTAAATTTTCAAATGAATGATCAAATCCCAAATATTTTATAAATAAACATATTTAACACAATGTTAGTAAATTATATCATTTATTATCAATAAAATTTTCAATAAAATAGTGTTTTATCAACTCCCCCACACTTACCCTTTTGCACTCCTGGGAAAAACCTCAGATCAAGTAAACATCAAAATCCAATCAAAACCAATTTTAAAACACATATCTTTAAGATCAATAAATTTTACACCAAGAATCAAAAGATATCATGCCTCATAAAAAACTTATTTCAAGTTCTCCATTTATATCATTCAATATATTTCCACTTCATTTATTCTGTAATGCACAAAACACTTACCTCGCTTGAATTTTCTCTCATCACTCAAATATCAATTTTTTTTGCAATGTATTTCTCATCCAAACTCATACAAGGGTCACCATAGTCTTGATAGATTCCTACATCGCTACTATATTTGAGTTAAGGACATATGCTTATCATGTGTAATTTTCAGGGTTGCTCTGTGGCTTTTGGTTGGTAGGATTTAGATGTGAAAAATTCTGAGGCTGAATAAGGAGGGCTTGACTCTTTTTGAAGCAAAATTGCATTAATCTAATTTTCACTTAAATATGGTCTTCTACTCAATACCCATATTATCAATTTAGCTCCATCATCATAAAAAGACATGAAAAGTTTACACCATTCATCATTTCAGCATCAAAAATTTCAATCTTTTCAAACATGATTTTCATGAAAGCTCCAGATGGGCATAGCTTTCCACCTCAATTAGAAGCTCCAGAAAAGGCACAGCTTCACTTGTCATGAATGCTCCAGAAAAGGCACAACTTTCAATATAATGACTTTCTTCAGTAGAAAACACATCTATTCAAAATTTAATTTTCCACCCAAAGCATCAAAGAATTTGGTGGCACAACAAAAGATATATTCCCCAACACATAAGCTCAACTAAATTATGCCATTTCACTTCAAGAGTTGGTTGGATAGGGAAAATTGGATTGTAATGTGGCTAACCTAATAGGCTGTGCATGGATTCTAAGGGCTAACAGGATTAAATATTCAAGGTAGGCCATTATAAAAAAGGATTCTTTGAAATAGGGGCTTTAATACCAAACAAATGGCTCAATCATTTAAACATAAGTACCACAAACCCTCAAGTTTTGACAAGAGTAAATCAAATTCTGGTTAAATCAAGAATGGTTTGGTTCTCTCAAGAAGTGAGGTGAATGCAAATAATATGAAAATAATGGTTAGAAGCCTCACAAGAAAGTTATTTGAAATATAAAGACAGTGATATGTGGCATGACATTTAAAATTCAGTGTACTTTTCATGAAATTACTAAATATTTGATCTTGAAACAAAGTAATTTCAGCATTCATTTAAGCTTAGATTCAAGGGATAAATCGTTTCACTCATTGATATGCATTTAAAAATTGTGACGAGAATCATTTCAGTTCAAAAAATTTCAAAAACACAAATAAAATTGAAAAATAACAACACAAAAATTGAAAAACACAAAAAAAAATTGTTTTTTTTAATACGAAAACAATTTAAATTACTAAACTAAAAGGTTCCCTCCCTCAAACTTAAAATATTGCATTGTCCTCAATGTGAACCCATGAGATGATATATGCACATAAAATGCAGAATTATTAAATAGGACAAATA
Source organism: Viscum album (assembly GCA_963277665.1). Classification (NCBI taxonomy): domain Eukaryota; kingdom Viridiplantae; phylum Streptophyta; class Magnoliopsida; order Santalales; family Viscaceae; genus Viscum; species Viscum album. Next base: position 475,723,164 of record OY728126.1, read on the forward strand.
ATATAACAGTGAAAGGGTTAGGAACAGCCTGATGTGATCAAGTGATGATGGGGTCATGTAGTGTGATAAAATCCACTGCATCAGTAAAAAGTCCCTCGATGTATCTCTTCAAAAGTTTCCCATTGACTGTAAAGCTTCTTCCAGTGTCCTCTTGTGTGATCTCCACTACGCCATAAGGAAAAAAATTAGATACAATATAAGGACCTAACCATCTGGAACGCAACTTACCACGCATTAGCTTCAGTCGTGAACTGTAGAGAAGGACTTTCTCTCCAACATGAAAATCCCTTTGTTGGATCATTTTTTCATGAGCTGCTTTTGATATTTCCTTGTAGATCCTTGAGTTCTCATTTGATGACAGTCAAATCTCCTCAAGCTCTTGAATTTGAAACTTCCTTTGAATTCCATTTTGAGCCAATTCCATGTTGCATTTCTTTATAGCCCAATATGCCCGATGCTCAACTTCCACTAGGAGATGACATGCTTTCCCAAAAACAATCTGAAATGGGGACATACCAATGGGTGTCTTGTATGCTGTCCTATAAGCCCACAATGCATCATCCAAGCGCTTGCTCCAATCCTTCCTATTTTGCTGCACAGTTTTCTCCAATATTTGTTTCAACTCACGATTTGAAACCTCATCCTGGCCTTTTTTTTGGGGTGGTATGGTGTTGATATTTTGTGTGTCACCCCATACTTTTGAAGGATGGAAGAAAAATTCCTATTGCAAATGTGTGTCCCTTGGTCACTGATGATGGCTTTTGGTACTCCAAACCTGCAAAAAATCGGTGCTTTGACAAAGTCCACAACAACATGAGAATAATCAGTCCTAGTGGCCTTATCCTCCACCCATTTACTCCCATAATCAATAGAATCCAAAATGTACAAAAATCCAAATGAACTAGGAAAAGGACCCATAAAATCAATACCCCATACATCAAAAATCTCACAGAATAGTATGGGTTATTGGGGCATCTCATGTCTCCTAGAAATATTCCCAGTGTGTTGGAAATGAGAGCATGACTTACAAAACACATGGGATTCATGGAACAAGCTAGGCCAATATAATCTAGAGTCCAAAACCTTCCTAGCTGTCTGTTGGGGTCTAAAGTGTCCACCAAAAGCACGTGTATGACAGAAATGAAAAATAGACTAAAACTCATGATCGGGAACACACCTCCTAATGACTTGGTCACTACAGATGCGCCAGAGGTAAGGATCATCCCACACATAAAACCTGGACAGACTTTTTAATTTTTGGACTTGATGTTTCTTTAAATTTGTAGGGATTTCAGAGGAAAAAATGTAGTTAACTAAATCTACATACCAATGATGCGTACCTAAGATGGAATAAAGATTCTCATCATAGAAAGTGTCCCGAAGAGGTGCATGGTCCAAGGTGTCATCCTCTAGTGTGTGAGTAAGCCTGCTCATGTGGTCTGCCACCAAATTCTCTGAACCCTTCTTGTCCTTTATCTCAATATCAAATTCCTGAAGAATGACCATCCATCGAATCAGTCTGGGCTTTGCATCTGCCTTCTTTAGGAGGTACCTCAAAGCTGGATGGTCAGAAAAAAAACTACTTTAGAGCCCAATAAATATGAACAGAATTTATCTAAAGCAAATATGACTACAAGAAACTCCTTTTCGATGGTAGTGTAATTTGATTGGGCTGAATCCAGTGTCCTTGATGCATAGGCAATCACATATGAACGTCCCTCCACCCTCTGAGATAAGATAGCTCCAACCACGAAGTTGGAGGCGTCACACATAAGCTCAAAAGGAAGGTCCCACCACGGGGGCTGTATGATCGATGGAGTGGTCAGACACTTCTTTATCTCATCAAATGATACCCTGCATGAATCATCAAAATTGAAGTCAATATCTTTTTGAAGCAATTGAGATAAGGGTAGAGCGATCTTACTAAAATCTCTGATGAAGCGTCGATAAAATCTAGCATGTCGAAGGAATGATCGAACCTCACGCACACATGTAGGATATGGGAGGGATGAAATAATGTCGACCTTAGATTTATCAACTTCAATGCCACGTTGTGAGACAATATGACCTAATACAATTCCCTTTTCGACCATGAAATGAAATTTTTCATAATTTAAGACCAGATTCTTCTCAATACAACGATGCAACACATCACCCAAACTAGAGTAACATTCATCAAATAAGGATCCATAAACTGTAAAATCATCCATAAATACCTCCATGCAGGTTTCAATGAGATCTGAGAAAATAATCACCATGCATCTCTGGAAGGTACCTGGGGCATTACAAAGTCCAAATGGCATCTTTCTGTAAGCAAAGGTACCGAATGGGAAGGTGAATGTCATCTTCTCCTGGTCCTCTGCTGCAATGGGAACCTGAAAATAGCCAGAGAAACCATCCAAGAAGCAATAATACATCCTACCTGCAAGTCTCTAAAGCATCTGGTCAATGAATGGAAGTGGGAAATGGACCTTACGAGTGCATTGATTTAGTTTCCTATAATCAATACACACTCGCAAACTGTTTTGAACTCTCACAGGAACTAACTCATCATTTTCATTTTTTAAAATAGTGAAACCAGTTTTCTTAGGAGCAACCTGAATTGGACTTACCCACTGAGAATCTGAAATAGGATAGATTATACCTGCCCCGAGCAATTTTTCAACTTCTTTTTTAACAACCTCAAAAAGTGTTGGATTGAGTCTCCTTTGTGGTTGCCTCACCGGTTTAGCCCCATCCTCCAAGAGAATCGTATGCATGCAAATAGAGGGGCTAATACCTGATATGTCTTCCAATGTCCAACCAATTGCCCTAATGTTATCTCTCAATAGATTCCAAAGTTTTTCTTCATGTTCAAAAGAGAGATTGTTAGAAATGATAACAGGTAATCTATCACCACTCAGCAAGTATGCATATTTAAGATTTGGGGGAAAAGGCTTGAGTTCCAATGTAGGGGGGTGATGTATGGATGGAGAAATTGATGCAACAGACATATTTGCACAATGAACATCGGTATCAAAATAAAAATCATCACAATCAGAGAACAAATCAACAAATCCATCAGCATACTCAATAGCCATGTCATAATCAGATTTCACATGATCAAAATCAGAATATGATTCCATTTCAAAATCAAATCTTAGAGAGTCTTTTTCCTTAAAAACGGGTGTATAAGTACTCTTAGACATCAAACTAGAACCAATACTCATAATCTCCGTAACCATAGGACAATCCAATTCCATGGTGTTTTTACTTGGTGGTTTAAAATGGGAGATAACTAAAGTAGAATGGTCCTCTAAGGGGTACTTCATGGAATCCATAACATTAAATATCACAAATTCATCTCCAAATTCCATGGAAAGTGTACCCTCATTGACATTTATGATAGTTTTTGCATTTTTGAGGAATGACCTACATAAGATAATGGGGGAATGAGAACTTACCTGATCATCCTCCATGTTAAGCACATAGGAGTATGCTGGAAAGATCATGTCTCTTACCCGGACAAGTACATCCTCAAGGACTCCCACTGGATATGTCGTAGATCTATTCGCCAATTGCACCACTACTCTTGTTGGCTTCAACTCACCAACCTGCAAGGAAGAGAATACAGAGTGAGGCATCACATTTATTGAAGCTCCTAAATCACAAAGAGCATCAGAGAAGTGAAACTCCCTGATGGTACATGGGATGGTGAATGTCCCAGGATCCTTGCACTTTGTTGGCATTGCTAGAGTTGGTGTAATTAGTGTCGAGACATTTCTTCCAAGGTTGATCCTCTCATTTCCCTTGAGCCCTCTTCGATTTGTGCAGAGTTCTTTTAAGAATTTGGCATACCTTGAGATTTGCTCAATGACTTCAAGTAGAGGAATGTTGATCTCCACATGCTTGAATGTGTCCAAAACCTCCTTTTTCATTGCTTCTTCAGCCATCTTCTTGGTTTGAACAACCCTGTTTGGAAAAGGAAGGGGTTTAGGAGGAACATCATCAATCTTTTTCTTACCTTTATATTTCTCCTTGGAATTCTCATCAATTGGTATAGAATGTGGCTTCTCTAGAGTTGAGGTGAATCCTGGTGGAATGGTAGGTACAGATGTATCATTCATTTGCTTCCCACTTCTCAATGTGATGGCAGTAACATTCCCCTTTGGATTTGGAGTGGTTCGGGAAGGTAGATTTCCGGAATTCTAACTTACAAGTTCAAGGAGGGTGGTGGAAATCTGGTTCATTTGAGTCTTTAACTCCCTCAGCTCTAAAACTTGACTCTTTAGCTCATTCTATTGATTAAGAAGAATTTTTTTCAAACGATCATCAGTGTTAGAGTCTACCTTGTTTTGGAGATTCCCTTGTTGCTGACTCGTTGATGTTTGAGCTTTAAATCTCCTTTGAGGTTGTTGGAAACCCTGTTGGTAAGGTAGAGGCTGCTGGAAGTTTGGTTGAAAAGGGGGCCTTTGTTGTTGTCCAGAGCCATACCCCCTGTCCGACTGATCTTTCCACCCTTGTTTGTATACTGGATCAAACTTATTTTGAGATATGGTTGTTGTTGTTGCTGCTGGTATGGTCTCCCAGGGAACACTGCTGCACAATCTTCTGTTTCTTGGAGTTGTGGGAAACAATCAGTTGGGTGGCTTGTCTCAGTGCAAATACCACAAGGCCTTGAAGGAGGGGGTAGACTTATCTTTTGTGCCAAAGAAATTTTCCTCACCATAGTGGTCAATTCTTCCAACTTAGTATCAATAAAATGACTTTCAAGAGAATAAGGGCTTACCTAATGTACTCCCCTGGCATGTGGTGTACCTTTATCACCAAATTGTTGGGAGTTTTGGGCCATCTTGTCGATCAACGCACGTGCAGCTACTGGTGTCTTGTCCACCAATGCTCCTCCATCCGCAGCATCTACCATGCTTCTCTCCATAGGTGTGAGTACTTCATAGGAGTACTGGATGAGTAATTTCTCACTGATTTGGTGATGTGGGCAGCTTGCACACAACTTCATGAATCACTCCCAGTACTCACACATTGACTCCCCTTGGGCTTGCTTGATCCCGGATAACTCCTTTAAAATGGATGTTGTCCTTGATTCTAGAAAAATATATTTGCAAGAAAAGACATTTAAAATCATTCCAACATGTTACATCTTCAGGTTGAAAATAATACATCCAATCTTTTGCAGCTCCATCAAGTGAGAATGAGAATGATCTTAATTTAATTTGATCTTTAGAAAAATTTCATGGTTTTAAAGTTGAGAAAACCACATTAAATTCCTTAAGGTGTTTGTTGGGATCCTCACCAGATAAGCCATGAATCTTTGGAAGAAGTTGAATTAATCCAGATTTCAATTCAAAGTCTGATTCGAGATTTGGGCATGCAATAAAATTTGGTTGATAGTTAAAATATGGTGTAGCCAATTCTCGAATGGTTCTATTAAGTTCATTTCCATTATTTCCAGCCACTGGTTCCTCTTTTATTTTTTAATTTTAATTACTTCGAATTTCAATGTTTCCAGAAGAGAGGAATTCACCATCTTGTTGAATATTGAAACTTCCCGTAGATTGAGAATGTCTAATTTGTGCCCTAAGTCTACGTTCAATCTTAGGGTCAAGATCTAAGAGATCTTAGGGATTAGTTCGTGTCATAAATCAAATAAAAATGAAAATAAAGAAATTGGACCATAGTAAAATAAAAATGAGAAGTTTGAGTTGATGGTCTAAAAAGAAGTATAAGAAAATAAAAGAAGAATAAGAACAATCAGATTGGGTGAAGAAGGAAGAAAGAAGAGAGGAAGAGAATAAAATGTAAAATAAAATAAATACCTCTAATTGGTTGAAATAATTACCTGTCTCCCCGGCAACGACGCAAATTTGAAAGAGCGCTGTCATGGGCACCCTCAAATGATTAGTGTGATTTTGGGTTACTTAGGTGCAACAGAGTGGCTGACCAAGGTCGTCTCTCAAAAGAGGAAGTGAATTTAACAACTTACTAAAGCTATTCTAGAAATAAAATAAAAGATAATAAAAACACTAAATGAAAGGATGGGGGTGGTTTTTTATAGTTTATGAATACAGAAGAAGTTTTCTGGAAGAATATTGTATATTTTTTTTGTTTTTATTTTGAAATGAAGTTCGATTGAAATGACACAACAAAAAGATGTTTTTTTAGAAATCTATTTTAAAAGATTTAATCGATCTAACTCTACATATTAAATCATTTATTAATCATTATCATTTTAATTAATATTCACTTAATTATGATCCCCTAATTTGTTATCTCTCTAACCCTACGAGAGTTAACTTAACCACAAAGATGAAATTACTTAAACCCTAGGCTAGCTTCGGAACACGCAATCGCAACACCCTGCTTTGATTGTTGTTCTCAGGATAGATTATGGTTAGTGGTTAATTAGAGCACATATCCATTCTGGAAATGAGGATTAATTGTGTTTATGAGTTATATGCGATCTCTACAAATTTATCTCGTGTGGTCTTGTATTACCGATTAAGATCGCGCTCTCACAATTTACACAAACTCTCGACCTCGCATGTTTGGTATTAATTGTTCAATTGCTTGATTAGTTTCTTTTAATTTAAAAAAAACAATTCCTGGATCATATTATGTGAATTACAGTATCTCATTGATTCAAAATAAATAAATTAAAAAGGATAGAGGTCGATCTATTACTAATAATAACTACTCTTCCATGGGTGGCGTAATCATCATAGAAGCGTTTTGCATGTGCAAAGGTTTAAAATGGGTATAACCCAATAACGCTTCTACTCAAGAATTCCAGCCCAAAGAGGAAGATTAAGAGAAGAAATTTATAAAAAACAGAAGAAAATAGAATAAATAAAATAATAACAACGATGTTTATTACACAAATAAAATCATTACAACATGAAGGAGAAGAAGAAGGCTTCGTCGAAGGGATCCTTGCTTCAAGAGATACCCTTATTAAAATGGTTGGATAATTTGAGTAGATACACTTCTCCACTTCCCCCAACTTCCCAATGCACGTCCCCACCACTCCAAATGAGAAAAACACCAATTTATAGAGTGGTGGGGAGGCTAGGTTCAAAGTGGTTTCAAGTGTGAATGGAAAATCTCATACAAATATTTTATGTCAATTTGAACCGCCAATTGTACCACTAAAGAGCGTGAATTGGCTGGCCTTTCAGAAGGATCCAATGTGCAGATATGGGTCATCTATCTCCTCTCCAAATTTGGGCTCCATCCAAGACCGGATGAATGAGTTATGTCCGAAATACAGAAGATTCTCTATTATAGCGAGTCCAGCCCAACTTTGACTTCATGTACCCTTTTCAACAACAAAATGCACTATTTAGCTCTAGTGTCTTGAATAACAGTTGAAGATAATTAAGTTAGGAACACTGTTACAAAAATTAAAATTCAAATAATAAATATTAAAATATTTATCTTTTAAATACTATAGTGCACTAAAAATGGTATAACTGGAATTTTCACCAAATTTTCAAATGAATGATCAAATCCCAAATATTTTATAAATAAACATATTTAACACAATGTGAGGAAATTATATCATTTATTATCAAAAAAATATTCAATAAAATAGTGTTTTATTAACCTACTACCCACATGAGATCAATTTGAATTTTTAATTGATATTTATATTAAATATCCATAATCTCATATCATGGATATGTTTGTTGTCTAAACTGTATACCATTTTACACAATATGTTTATTTGGAAAGTTATTTTAATTATGGAAATATTGATTAATCTGTATACTATAATCTATATGGATATTGAAAAGGCATATTTCTATTTTATTGAATAAATGTATAAATAATTCATTGGATCTGCAGTGGTGGGTGGGGCCAGCTACAGCCCCTCAATGCATCAGTAGGTCTCATGATACAAATTAGTTTGGAGAAAAAACCTTCGAGTTTGTTTTTGAAAATCAGACGAGTTTCTACCCATAGAACTAAACCATTTTTATGGTATTATGGTTTCATGTTCTAGATACACGACGTACAATTAATAAGCATTCTATTTATTCATTATCAGTTTTTATTATTATCCATGAGGTTTTCACTATGACACAATCTATGGATTCAGTTTCATTCTCAGATTATTATTGGAATTACTTATTCATTTATTCACTATAGCATATTGATTATATCAGATTGATTGTGATTCACTTATTACTGTACTCATGATTCCACTATTTTTAACCCTTACTGAGCATTTGAGCTCACCCCATTGATTGTTTAATTTCAACAGTTGACAAATAGGGGATCATTTATTGAGTACTTGTAGATGCATTTTTTAGTTTTGTTATGTATAGAATTTTGTAAACTTTTCCAATGTAATATGAGTAACATCTATGTATCTAGTTTCTTCAAGACTACTAAACTGATTGTTACTTTGGGGTTTTCATTCCATCTAACCATTCCAATATCATAAGTAATGCACCGAATCCATCCTAGAGGGGTCGGGGTGTTACAATCAAATAATTATTTGAAATCATTATCCCACTCATATATAACCCCTTTATCAATTAAAAATTTGAATGATAAACATTTACCTACAATTTTGGTTATAAAACAATGAATATAGTCATGGTTCACATGGATACCTCTCTTATCAATGATGTTTCTTTGTGGGGATATGAAAACATTTCCATTTGTCTTCTCATGTTTGACTTCAATGTAATGATAGCGTATAATGAAGACAAGGAATTTTCTAGAGGTTACACCGAACACACTCAATAGGGGATTCATCTTTAAATTGTGTTGTCATAGTTTGATGATGATTGTTTCAAAATCTGTTAGGCAGTTTGAGGACTCTCAGGATATAACCACCAGTTCGTCAACGTAGTACTCGAAGAATTCTATCGTTAGGGGATTGAATATGCATTGCATGGTATGCAGATATGTGGTTCTAATAGTTTTTTATAGAAAAGTGTATTACTTTATAAAAAACACCCTGAGGGGGCCTAAAAGTAGTATCTTATTCATCTCATTAGGTTTTTTTGGATCTAATTGTAACCATAATAGCCATCCATGAAAGAGAGAGACTCATATCCATTGATCGAATCGATCAAAAATTCTGTTATCAGAACTGAGAAATCATCTTTCAGGTAGTGTCGATTAAGATCACTAAAGTTTATGCACACTCTAATTTATCAATTTCTTTTTTTGATAAGGATTATGTTCACCATCGAGATCAGATATTGGACTTCCAAGATGTTGTTGTATTATATTATCTTGCCAATGTTAGCTTCTATTTTGTAATCATGTGTCATGTAGGTCCCTATAGCTTCCTTCAATTAGCACAGTTGATCTCCTAGTATGCCTAGATGATGAGTGGTGACCTCATGACTGAGGCCTGACATTTCTGTGCAGTTCGTAGTAAACATGTCACGATTATTTTTTAGAAAGGATGTATATACCTCTTTCTCCTCAATAGGCATAGCCACACTAATCAAAGTGGGCTATGGGTCATCTTCAGTTCCAATTTGTATCTCCATAACTTCATTTATTATGTTGGAGACACCTTATTCGAATAAGGGAGGGGATTTTTTGTGGTCTTCTTCTTCTACTAATACTTTATATTCTTCTTCGTCTTCTGAGGGAGAGATGATTTCCAAGATTAACCCTCTAGTTTAGGGAGAGAAATAAATTTCTTGCCTATGTGAGTAAGGAAGTAATGGTTTTGGGTTCCAGGGAATGGAAGGTAGAATCATTTTTAGGGCTATCCCTGACATTATAAGGTCCATCCCACTCTTTAGTGTCTCTGGACTTGGTGGTGATAACGAAAATCATGCAAACGATTGAGTATGTATCCAAGAATGAACTTATTCATTCAACTTGGTTGATGAGAAATACATACTTCTCCCTAAACAGTTGGAGGGGATCATCGAGATCCATTTCTAATCTATTCGGGGTTGTGATCCGGCCAACAGCATCAGCCAATGAATGATTTTTTTTGTTCATAGAACCCTGTATCGATGTAATGCGAGCCACATGATTTGAGTGGGTATTTATCAGCGTGAAATGTAGTATTTTTCATATTCGCATAATATTGGACAGACTAATTTTATGATGGCAGGATTTCACCATTAAAATGCAGTTGAGGCCTCCCTAACATGACATTGAATGTTGTACTTTACCGCACTATCAGAAACTAAAACTCAGAAACGAGATCTCCAAGAGATGTTTTAATCATAATTCATACCAATGGCTTCTACCCACTTTTTGCAAACCCCAACAGAGTCATGGTACAAGGTGTTAAGTTGTTCTTATCATTACCCTACTGAAGAGGTGTTTGTAGAGGGAGGAGGTTGACTCTAGAGCCATTGTCAATGAAAATTCTCATGGAATCAATTCCATTTACCTTTCCAAACACATATAAGGGTTTGAAGTGCCCATACATAATGTCATATTCATCAATGTATATGAATAATATGATAGTGTGGAATTGATAAAGATTGGTCTTCATCCAATAGACTTAGACCATAGCTACTTTGGCCTCGAACTCATAAGGACTTAGTAATGATTCAATGTGCACCTCTCTTAGGTCTACAGATAGACTAAAGGAATCAAATATTGATCGCTTCTGAGTTACTAAAGATGTATATTTAAAATTTTCTTATTTCGGCTCTAATTCTCAGGTTTTCTCGACTAGGGGATGCTTTTTCACAAATAGTATAGGGCATGAGCAATGGAGGAAAGTGGTTTGGCTTCTAAGATAGGAGTCGGTGGCACTACCATCCTTTCTGTATTTGGACAATCTAGTCTGCATGTATGCCTTGGGTGACTAGATATCAGTTCTTCCTCTGACATATACTATGAGATAATTGGGTTCTGATTTCATTCATAAAGGGAAAAGGAATTTTCAGGTTCCCATTGTGTCCTTTAGATGGTCCTTCCATGAGTTTCCATAATGTTAATGGTTTATGTTATGGTGTGGATTAGAATTTGACACCATCCATGATCACGAATTACAGGAAACCCTCATCCTATAAATCCTCTCCCTCTATCCCTCTAGTTTGGCATGGAGAATATGGATTTGTGTCTATAGTTTCCATCAGAGAAGGGGACCATCAAGCGAATGACATTAATGGATGCAATGATTGGTCTTGATCTGTCAATGTTTCTATCTAACTATCTTCTTATGATGGTAACATTTATCGGGGAGGTCCCATTGTACCATTTGACTGGGTGGTGACTATTTTACCATTTGATGGGGCGGTGCTCGTTTTACAAATTATACTAGTTTGAAGTCTGAAAGTGTCAGGGATAACTTCATATTTGGTTTCATCCCATATTATTTCTCTTTATTTTTGCCCATATGGACTTTAAAATATTGTGGGGCTGAGGATGACCATAATGTTGCATTAGGATCTATTTGGGTGCACAATTGGTTGTTACAAATATTCCTATAGGATTCCATGAACTCAGTTTACTATTTTCCGAGCCATCCAATTGTCATATTTTTTCTCCTTTTAGCTGGTGACTGCTTCACGTTCATCTTCTTCCTTTGGGTATATGGAAGAGATATATACCACCTATTATGTTGGTGGTCCCAAGATTACATTCCTAGAATCCACCATCCATTGCAAGAGATCATTCAAGATGATGCACTCTCAGATGGTGTGACCCAGTATCTGATGATAGGTACCATAATTGGCAAGGTATTTGAGACCCACTTCATTGGATTGTTTGGGATATGGTAGCCCTTGAAGTTTGAACTTCATAGTGGCTATGATGTAGTCATTGACACATTCATCTCGGAATGATTAGAGATTATTTTTATCTCCTCAAATTGATTTATTTTGGAACCCCATCGTACATCTTTCTGAGATAGGGGATGTTTTTAGTGTCCAAGTGGTCCTGCACGGTTTGGCGGAGGCCTCACAACTGGATCTGGTACCAATGGTTTCATAAGCATGAATGATTCTACACCAACATTTTCCACTCTTGTCATGGGGCTGATGGGGCCACTCTGGGCATGCTATTGGTCCACAACAAGGAGGCTTCTGTCATTTTGGAAATGGCATAGATATATCAGAACTGACATGCATACTTTATTATGTTAATAGGTGCTTGAAATTCATAATAGAGGTTATCAATGCACATAGTGTGAATTTCATACTAGGGGAGAATCAGTTTCAGGGAATTAGTTAGGCCTTTCCATAAGGAAATGAATTCTGAAACACTCTCATTCTCTCACTACTTGCAGTTCAAGAGATCACTCAACATTGTCTTAGTAAATGTTGAACATAATTGGAATAGAAACTATTGTTGGAGGTCTTCATAGACTTTTATTGAGTAAGGTGGAATGCTTGTATATCATATGAAGTATGAAACATGGATGGTTCGCACAAATAACAATTTTTTACTTCTTCTTTCGGCTCTGAAATGCCCATCATGTGGTCATGTTAAGGGGAATAGTGCATCAGATGTGGTTGGGGTCTCCCAAGATATTGAACAATGTGAATCAGTGGTTTCTGATGTTTGGTGGTGGCAAGACATGGCTCACCCAATTAGGGTAGGGTTTTTCCTCTAGTTATATTGGATTGTGACATCCCTTCATGGATTCCAGTCGAGCATTTATTTACACGACGGTATTCAAGATCCCTTGATCCATATCCTATTGGACATGAGTTTTGAAGGGTGCAGCCAGGGCCAATGGTGGATGTGTTGGTGCTGTGGGAATTTTGGGTGGGTACCCATCTTGGGGTATCCTTTGTGGGTTTTCCCTGAATATACTATGTATTCATTCTCCGTGGATGGAATCCATAATTTACTTTCTATGAAGGATATAAGTTGGTCGATGTTCCTAAAGCTCGGTTGGAAGGGTATTGGAGAATAGATTTGTTTATTGGTATGAGGGCATGTGGAAGGGGAACCTCCTCTTGGAACACTGGTTGGAATTCCGTTGGGTGAACACATATAGCATGATAGTTCCCTCGACTCTTCTTAGCATTATTTCTACTAAGCTCTATAATTTCTTACTCCTCATTGGCAAATATTTCCCTAATGGTTAGTGAATCATTCTCAAGGGGAGAAGAGGTGGATGATAGACGACCTGGGATTTATTCTTATCTTTTTTGGGGTTTTGTGAGGGAGGTAATGACTAATTAATAGATGGGGCATCCACATTTATCACTTTTCTCTAGTTCTGGTTATGCACACCTGCATGGTCGGCGTGGGATGCCTCTAGGTGGTAACCATCTTCTCTTGAATTATCTCCCTTTTGATCATTTCTCGTGAGATCTGTGGAGTTGGAATTTACCATGTTCATTGATACATACAATGTAGGGGGTGATGTACCCAATGCTAAATTGTAGGAAAGCATTATGCGTCATTTTTTGAACTTTTCCCTTCCATTATGCGGTATTCTTCAGGTTTCTTGTCATAGATTGAACCGAAGTGATCCATGATATGACTTTGTAATGCGCTTTCCTCTTGGAGGGTAGGATCCATGAGACGGGGGGAATAGGTGACTTATCTTCCCATCATTCATCCTAGAAGGGACAATAAATACATCCATTTTGAAGGAACATGAGGGAAAATTGTCCTTACCCCTATGGGTTGGGGTTTTCCCATCCTTCCATTGATGCTATACAACCTGGAATTGTAGGGCCTATGAGGTCATTTTCAGTTCAAAATTCCCTGAGACCTATGGTTTGGGTCTGTTCCCATATTTTGGTGGTAACTGTGTCTATTTAAACCCTTTTAATTTTATGAATTCCAAAGTAGGTGTGTGTCGAGAATGGCGCTGTAACCACATGAGATTCAAGGGGTTTTTAGTACAATAGTACAACTTTATAATTGACATCACTTAGGTGGGAATCCTACTAAATGTTCTATATTTCTAATCTCATATGATTTTTGATGGCATGATCTCATTGGAACTAATGCTTTTGAGACATACTTAGGGCCATTTTTTTAGTTTTTGATCTTTCCTAAATAGGGATTTAATTTGATTATAGTGTTTGGGAAATTCCATTGCAAGATTTAATTTGTAATGTGTCTTGTCGAATAATCCATGGGGTTACGTGTAGATCTACATGACCTACCCATCCAATAATATGAACTCCATTTGGGTTGTCGATGATGAGGCAATGCAACTTGTGCAGTTCATGGAGGAAAGCCAGTTCATGGGTTTTCATTAACATTTCTGATCGTGACTGTCATTCAGATAGGAGGGCTTCCATGTCAATTAGAAGGAGAAGCTCCCCTAACAAGATAAAATGTTCTCTATAATCTTCATAGGAAAATAAATATTCTTTTATATAGTTTATAGTCATCCACATATTGATGAAAATTTCATGCATACTTTTCTCATATAACTCCTTTGGTATGTCGATGTGAGATTTGGTCGTAGGCCAATACATCACGGGTATAATATCCTTAGAGAGTTTTCTTCACATGAGAAACATATCCTAATGTAGTTCTTACATGGACTCCTCTACTTAATAACCCCATATTGAGTGCTTTTTAATAATTTATTTCTATGATGCCAGGCTTGTGGGAGCATCATTGATATGTGAACAGTGCGTGGCAAGATCAGAAGATGTGTGTGGACCTAGACTATCATTTGGTTGAGAAAGGATGTCACTCATCATAAATGGAGTACCTAATATGTTTGAATCTTTCTTTTTGAGTTCCTCATTATTGGATGGATTTCATTTATTTATTCCAACAAGGGGAGGGCCTTCTTGCCAATATGAATTTGGACTATTGGGAGGACCCTTGAAATGGCTGCTACAATGGATATGGATTCCATTGAAACTTGATTCCTGATTTTGGGGAATTTCCTTATGGTGTATACCATGGGGAGGACCTTTAGGGCAGGCTATATTGATGGGAGAATGCTCTTTCTACATTATTTCTCTATGGGTAGGATCTTCTTGATGACTTCTATGATGGCGAGGACTACTATCAGAACATGATATCTAGTTGTAGGGATAATTTCCATAGTGCACAACCAAGGGAGTGCCTTCAAGATGTACCTAAAGGTGGGAAAGACCTTCTCATTGTGTGATGTCACTAAAGGGATGGTCTTCACCACAACTATCATTGTGAGGAGAGACATAACACTAATATCATCATGGTGAGGACTAACATCATTACTCGGCATCCGACTACAAGGAGAAGCATATATGCAACATATACACTAGGAAGAACCATCCATGTGGATGATAGAAAGGAAAACACAATCCTGCTTCCTCATCATCAGGTCAGGGGGAGGGCTATCCGGACATGCATTAGGGGATAGGATCTCTGATCCATCATTACTATCACAAAGAGTAAGCCCTTGTGGGTGCTCTGAGGAGGACCTTCAGAGATGTTTGTAGAAATATTTCAAGGATGGCCTTTGAAACGACTACTACCACTTTTTCTATTTAGAAATGTTCTGACAAATACTTACGCAGTTATTGATATATGTTCGAGGGTGTCATTAACCCCATCATCCAAAAGAGTAGGATCATGTATATTCTCATCATTTTTAGGTTTCGTTTGATGTGTTTCATTTTTGGGAGCTCTCTTGTGGGTAACTAAGGGTTCCTGGTGTGGGAAAAAGCCATCATATATGTTTCCCTAAATTTATGGGTCCCGTGATTCCGTCCTGATACACTGATGGGAATTTGAGTTTTAGTATGGAAATATGAATTCCCAGGACTGGCCACCATGTTGGACGAGAATCCCCCAATTGTAACATTTATTTGTTCTTGATATGGTTATTCGAGTATCATGGGATATTGTCATTTAAATTCTGGGAATGGAGTAGGGATGAATAACAAATCTGGAGTGACTAAACTATTTTTTGAGTAAGTCATTTTTCTCATGGAAACCTAGTCGTGGACTTGGTTTCTCACCTTTGCCGCTGATGTAATAATATCTTGGTATGTTTATAGGATATGGTTTTTAATCGAAATATAATCTATAATCATTTCCAGGATGTGATGAGATACAGTTTTTTGGTAATAGGAATGAATCCCCATTCTGATGTCGGAGTAAGAGTTTGTTCCTACTCCATTCCTCCATAGGTTGCAAATGGATAACTGCATTTCTCATATTTGGGATAGAGGAATGAGTCTGCTTCCGGTTTTATTCCCCGATTTCCACTGTATTTGACTGGTGGGATTCATATTCACAAGCATATATTTTTATCAACTATTTTTCCAATGTATTTGACTCATGATATTTTTATGCATCAACAATAATTTGTCTATGCTGCTATTTTCTTGCCACCCAATTTAGATGGAAGGCTTGATATGCATTAGGAGGTATATGTTCATGAATGTAGCTACTTGGAAACCAATATGGATGGCAGGCTTCTAGTGCATTAATAGAAATCTTCATCTTCTTTTAATTGACCACTCTTTCAGCATAGTGGGATCAGCGAGAAATAGTAGGAATGTGCACATGATCCTATTATTCCAATTTATTTCTATTGTTGGATAGAGGGGAGGGAGAATAGTTGTATGTATGCCAATTGGATTTCAATTCATTTGTATGAAAGGGTTTCTCCTCTTGAACTAGGGTGAGATCCTATTCTTGATTATATACTTGCTTCTCTAGGTGGGAATTTTGAGTGTCCTGGGTCTTCTATACAGTACCATGATCAATCTCTATAAGGTCCTATTCAGTGTGATGAGACTTGGTCACCCAATGTCAGTGGTGACACTCTCTATCTAGTGAACAGAAGTATGGACCCTGTGTAGTTCGTATGAATTCATCAGTTTTGACTTTATCTGCCCACCGATGATAAGAAATGTACTCACTGCCATGCTCTTGGGATAAGCGCCCAAAATGATTCAAGATGTCCACATGGGCCACATTTTGTGGGGTCTCCGGCCATAGACAGGGAAGAAGATGATGAGATTATGGGGACTGGAGGTCTGGTATTACATCCTCCATCATGGGGAGTGTACCAATTCGATGGTACTCATTGATCAGCATGTTAGATACCAAACGTGGAAGGTGTTGTGTTGGCGAGGGGGTCCTTCTCTTCATCGGGGCCCCAACAACTGGCGGGATAGCTAAGGAACGTGTCTAGATTGGTCTTCAGGATTTCATTTGGATCAGAGGTTAATATTCAATAACCTACAATATATATATGACATATATAGACAACAAAACCCTGTCAAAGTATAATCTCTTGAACAAATACCTATTGGATGATTTCGTTTGGCCTTATTCCCCCTCTTTTTTTATTCAACGAAGGGTCTTGAATGGGGTAAGACCGCCACATTGGCTAATGATTCTTTTTAGGATCACTATTTTTGTTTCAAACACCCAAGGTGGTACATTAGAGGGTTTGTAGAAAGACTTTGTTTCAACCCGATCTGTATCGGTATCCTTTAATGGTGGACTGGATTGACCCTCTAGGGATTGGGTAGTTTTCCCCTTCTATATTACAAAAGAGGTTCCACCGTCAAATGGTCCCAACGAGTGATTGTGTGGGGTTATGTGTTTCTGAAATCGGTGCTCTTAGGATATTATTTCTTCTCGTGGTCTCCAATGGGTTCATTCGTGGAGCCAGAAACACCCAATGACCCTAGTTTCAATGATTCATAGACCTACATTTCAAAGGTAGGAAGTCCTTGGATGATGATTTTGAATATGGCACTTCAAGGATCAATTGGTCATGAGGATCGGCGGTCGGGCTCATCTAAACCATTTGGGGGGAATTATTTCCAATTTCCTTACTCTCTTATAGATTTAAGTCATGTTAATATGTTCGTGAATCCTTTTTTCATTCCTAAATACTGTAGCAATGGGTTAACCCTGGTTTATGGAATTGTCATAGGCATACATAGATTCGATGAAAAAGAGGTAATGATGACTTAAGCTGTGTAGAAAGGCCAACAATAGATTATAATCATTAATGGGGGACAGAAGGTGACCTAATGTCTGGATCAGGCTCATAAGATGTTCTTCTAACGTATCATCAGGAGAGGAATCAGATTCCATGTAGATCAGGATGGGTTGGAGATTATGCATGGGAGCTAAACATTTGATAGAACATGGTTGGATGGACCCTTCTTAGAGGGTACCCATTTGGAGATTGAGCCTTTCAGAAGGCATCCTGCATATCCTAGTTTGACTGGGCATCTAAGTTCTCATAGATCAGAATTTTTTGGTTGTGTAAATTTCATAATCACTGTAAATATATAATACCACATGAGAAATACTTGGTGTGAGAAACAAGAGGATTTGAGAGCATCAATCAACCACTCAAATTCTCTCTTACTAATGAGTGAGGGTGGGACTACGGTGGAAGAAGTCGGGGATATGGTGGGAGAGGGCATGGAGAAACAAACCCTTTAGCGTGGTATGACATCAGGTGTCATGTGGCCCAGACCATGGAATAATAGGGAATTACCTCAATGGGAGTTCCTAAGAACACATTCTGGGAAAGGGTAAGAATTTCACCTCTCACCGAAAGGGGGAGAGAACATGATTCCTTTGACTGATCACAATTCCTCATTGAATGTAAAAGCAAGTGATCAACCAAAATTTATAGAATAGAGGAGGTTCAGGTCATCACCCCATTGTAGGACTTTTGGTTACCATATGAATGTAAACATACTGAGATCCCTGGAGTCTGAACTGTTTTGGGGGGAGCCTTTGTGACTCTGATTACTAATGGTATATAGACTCTAAGGGGCGCACTGATGCACCTGATGAGCTGATCATACAGGTCTAGTCATTTTGGAGAGGGCTTGGGTCAATGTCACGAGACTAGTTAGGATAGAGGCTATGGAGGAAGATATGGTAATAGAGGGGAGATTTTGGATCCAGATGGAAGAACACACGATTATTCCCCATTCCGCATACTATTTTCCTATACGAGATGGGGGAGCACTTCATCCCACAGTGGTATGTGGGTAGAGGGGTTTTCCATGTTTCGAAGTGGTGAATGGGCTTGGGCATGGACCACCACACACCACAATTGTATGCAGTCATATATGTGGTCCTCCATGCCGCTTTGGGTTCCATCTGTGTAATGAATCCTTACACAGTGTCTGGTTAAATCCAAATTGTTATACGATATGCGGAACTCCATTTTGTAGGAGGGTCATGTAACCTATCATTCAAGGGGTGTCAACTGTGAGGAATTGTGGTTTTCAGTTAAACTAATTTGGTCCACATTTTTTCCAATATTATTATTTTGATTAATTTTATGGTTCGTAGTTGGCCATACCTGTATAAAATTGGTTAAAGATTTGGACTTCACCTGATGATTTGAGGCTAATGTTGGAATCCTCTCTGAATTCTTTCATCCATCCTCTATGGTCTTCTCCATGCTTTCCTCTTCCGTCCTTACTTCCAGCTATTATCTTAATTTTATAGCATATTGTGTAAATAAAATATATTGGAATGTGGGACCATTTGCAGAGGTTGTGTGTCCAGATTATGGTTCCCAGAACCCTAATGAGTTTTTTTATTATCAAACAACAGTGTTATCGAGATGGTATTTGGATGGGTTTGCACAATTTATTTCACTGATGATGTAAATTGCAGACTCTTTGGTTCACCATCCATCACTTCGTGGGACTACACCTCATGGGTCACTCCCCGTACTAGTGGTACACTGTTGATGTTGTCCATGAACCCTTATCAAAGACGGTATGTGGGCCACATAAAACAATTTGAGAAAATTAATTCCTCCAAATTCCATCCAAGGGTTTCAACTCAATTTACATCCATTATCTTTATTAGAATTGTAGGATTGTTTTCTTCCATTTATAATGTGATGGTGGTAGTATTTGTTTTACATTTTTTATGTTTTAAGGAACCTACAAATAGTGATACCCAAAGTTCCATATAGACTATTCATAAGATAATTTTCCTTAAACTTTCCCAAAAATAATCAAAACTATGATCCAAAAAACAAAATTTAGATGTATTTTATATTACAGTCTTCGAATAAAAAATTTATCTTTTATCTTCAAATAACATCAATAAATATAAATGTGTCATAACAAAATTTTTAATCTCATTAAACACATATTTTCCAAGATAAGCTAATCATTACATAAATAACATAAATCAACATATGTCCCCATGAAATCATAAATTCATCCAAAACAGAACTCAACTTTTACTTTTTAAATAAAATTGGTGTGAATTCTATTTACCATGATCATATTGGGTTCCCAAAACAGTGAAAGTATTCTGAAATAACATTTATCACTAAATCCCTTTAATAATATGGCCAATAAGATAAATATATTATTCCCAATGTAATCTTATTATTATTCAATAATATCCATTAACTAAAAATATTCATACTAACCCGGAATATCACGTATACCAGTGGGAGGAGATGCACCCTGGTCTTCATTTGATTAAGGGTTCAAAACATGCAGCCTTTATAGATGTGATGGGTTATCAACCTCCCTATGTTTGGTTCAGTTTATAAAACTATATAATTCTTATAACCATCGAAAAATATGATAATGTCTTAAAAAATAACCATAACATGTTTTAACCTAAATGTTTATCTAATAAAATTTATTTTGCATCACCAATGTAATAACCCGGAATTACCACAAAAATAAATTTATTTAAAAACACTATTATTCACCTTATTATTTAATAAATGAATGCCTAAAATGGTTTATATGAATTTAAAATTTTGATCAACATGAAAATTATAAGCTCATGATGATATCCCCAACCCTTAAGAAAACATCCAAATCTTTAAAATTTTCTAAACCATCCTTTAATGGTAATTATAAGGGTTCGTCCCAAAATATTGCATGTCCTAGAATTTTATAACAAGAATTCATATTTGAGGTTATTTTCATCTTAGATTTTAAATAATTAGGAAAAACTCTTAAAATGTAAACTAATATATTTCAGGTGGACACATATACTTAGTTTCCTGTTTTTACAATATAAAACTATTTAAAATAAATCATAACTTCTATATATGATAAATCATCACAATTATCCCTTGATATAATCCTTATATCTTTCCCCACATGAACCCTATGAATGTATTTTTAAAACCTTGGGATGAGAACATAAGCCCAGTTTGTGATAAAGAAATAAAGCAAACAACTAGTTTAGTAAAAAAAATTAAAAACTCATATAATATATATATTTATCTCCAATTTATTTTAGAATATGATATCAAAAAATTATCATGAAACAAACACACATTTTTCACTAATATAATCATTAAAACACATTTCATGAACTTTAAAATCCTTCAGGTGTTATAGAGAATCATATACATATAAAAATCTCAATACCCTTTTAACAGTAATAACTATAACGCCGAATTCTAACTAATCTATTTCTGGCATAGCCAAATACATCTGGGCCACCCCATGTTATGCTATAACTGGAATTCCTGGATCTATATGGGATACCTTGTGTTAGGTTATAACTTGTTATCCAATCTCTATCTAGGACAACCCATGTTAAGTCATAATGGTCTTTCCTGATTGTATTTGGGCCACCCCAAATATAATCTTTATAGATCTCACCCATTTCATATAATTCGCAAGTACCATATCATTAAAAAATTTCACTATTATACCCCTTTAAAACCTCTTTTAATCCCATAGGTATGCAGTTTTTGAAAAAAATACACATTTATTCAATAACCTGTATTCAATTAAAAAAACCATTTTCATTGAAAACTCATTTTCAATATCAAAATACGAAAAAATATAATTATATAGTTATCTTATTAATTACACATGAAATATATAAAGAATGATGAAAATAATATAATCTCCACAATAGTTGAATTTCATTGTCTCCATATACATTAAGAACCGAACATTGTATTTATTGATTTTCATAAAATTTATATAAAATCATTGAATAATATTCAGTTATGAATTTTTTTATGGAATTTCCAAAAACATAAAATTTCACTGTTAATCATTTTATTTCTCTATAGATAAATATATAGTATAATATCAAAATAATTGAAATAGAGAAAATATTTTATAATTAAACTTTTAAACATTCAAGGTGTTACATACCACACTGAACATTTAAATCATTATATCCTTGAAAGAATGAATTTACCAAAAAACATTTAATAACATGATTATAAATATAATATAGATATGAAATTTCATATTATATGTATATAGAAAATGTAAAAGAATAATGGTTTATATCAGCAAGAATTGCATCAATTAATGTAGATTGAGATGAAATCCTTTGCCTATAGTTAGAATCATCACGTATATTATTTATAATCCTTAATAATAAACTTATGTTAATTATTTTCTTTCTTAAGAATATTTATTAATTTTTTAGTTTATATTATATAACTTAATATATTCATACAATAATTAATTAATTTTTAAAGATCAAGTGAGATAGTTTGATGAAATTCGGTACTTGAGTCCAAACAGACATTTGTAAGTTATTAGTAGTAAAATTCATTATTAGTCCATCATCTCCAGAATAATATTAATTAAAAAATAATTTCTTTTAAACCTCAATTATATTTATAAATTAGACCCTTTATGTATGGTTATGAAAAATGAACAATGATATAATCATCGAGATGGTAAGCCATACAAACGCATGAGTAACATTTCAATTTTCCAAAGGACATTATGGAATAAAAGTTAGTATTATTTCATAATTCCAAAATTATAATAATATCATCAATATGATATTAATAATTTAAATAATACTATATATATATATATATTATTATGTGATTTTTTGATTAAAAACCAATCACATTACTTTGTAGAGGTGGTAGTTTACATGTACGCATGAACCATGATATCATTTTTGTGTTCATGGAAATAAATAAAATTAATGATATAGTATTAAAAAACAATGATAAATATTTCATGACTATCATATAGAAACATTAATTCCATAATTCTGACCAATCACGATATAATATAATGTAAAACAAATCATATCAATTCATGGAGGTGATAGTTCACTCGTACACACGAACGATTAATTCTATTCCCATTTGATGAAAGTGGAGATTGATTAAAAAATTATATTAACATAAAATCATATTAGTATATTGGGGATCTAGACTTATTATTTCATAATGGTTGGATAATATTTTATTGATGTGTAAGAAGTCATAAAATAGAAATACCTGATTAAAGTAATAAATCTTCTTGGGATGATATTCTTTGACTAACTGCATAAAAGATCTATGGAGGCTGTTATACTAGATCTAAGGCCTCTATAATGTTTTTTTGGATTGATGTATGGTATTAAGGTAGATCTTGGATGAAAAAAATGTGTTTTATGGGTGAACGGTTGATATGTAATTGTTCCCTTTTATAAGAGAGGGGAAGAGCACACTTGGTATTTTTCAAATTATTAAATTATTATAAATTATTTTATAATAAAAATGGCTAAAAACTTATTTTTTAAAATATATTATTATTTAATGTCTATTATCATTAATCTAATTAAAAATAGTTACGTTTTGTCTATTTTTTATTCCTTATCTTTTTTGAAGAATATTTGGTTTTATCTTAGGGGAATTGATTACAATATATATGTCAATAATTATAGTAATCAAAACATTATGGTTCTTGTGCATGTTGATGACATAATCTATGGTGGATCAGATGATACTCGGTGCATGATGTTAACAATAATTATTAATAGAGAATTTTAAATTACAATTAACAGGGAATTATCATTTTTCATTCTTTAATGTTAACAAAAAGTAATAATGGAACATTAAATTATCAAAACAAATATGCCAAGGAGGTTCTGATATGATTTGTAATAAATAATTGCAAGTAAATGATGAATCTGATTGCAACCCAGATGAAACATTCATGGAAAAATGAAAAAATGTGGTTAATGTAACATAATAAGTGAAAATCATAGGATGTTTATTATACATGAATGTGTAACGATTTTATATTGTTTTTTCCACATCAATGGAAACAATATATCAAACGAATTAAATGTAAATCCAATTTCTTTTGGAGATAATGATACATAGGTATATCTAGGGCACAACAGATCACAGTTTGATGTAAAAAGAAAATTATCATCTACAGTTATTGGGTTACAATGATGACGATTGGTTCGATTAAATAGATAGTATAAAATCTACATCAAGTGGTACATTCCATCATTGATTATTGTTCATTTTAGAGAATATAAAGAAACATGATTTCATTTCATTAAGAACCATAGTAGATAAATATATTTTGGCTATTCATGTTTGTATGATGTTATTACGGATGAAGGAGTAGCTTAATTATATGGGATATGATGTGAAATATCTAATCCTAATCCATTTAAATAATTTATTTTTTATTAATATCAACAAAAATCCATTCTGTCACCGAAGGAATATTCACATTGAAATAAAATTTTATTTTATCCACGGGAATTTGGATTATGGGATTGTGAAGTGTGATCATGTTCCTTCATAACTATAGGTTGTATATATTTTTCAAAATCCTAACCCAAAGTGACGTTTTTACGGCATTGACTAGATCTTAGAGTTAGGTCAACCCCCAGACATGAAGATGTGTGGATGTGGAATCCACTCTACCCAAGGTATGATGTGTTTCTCTCTAATTTTTAGATATATTAGCCATTAACTGTTGCAAACAACAATGAAGTGACCTTCATCTGCATTGAAAAAGGGGGAGAAATTTTGGAAATAAAAGTGGATAAAATATCTAAATGATGATAGGGGATAATCATATTAGGTGAGTAGGGAATTAGGGAATTTTTATATATATTAAAGATAAAGTGGATGGATAAAATGTCATATATCATGATAGATAGAGTTCATGGTGAATTCAGTTGAGTTTTCCTAGAATGAAGTGTTTCATTGAAGAAAATTGCATGAAAATCTTGTTTTTCATGCCAAAGATGGATCTTCTCCACATAGAGTGTGTGTTGAGTAAATCATTGACCACTATATGAATTTCTATATGTGATGTATGAATCATTAATTATGTATCAAATTTAAATTTTTTTCAACAAACCTAAAGGGGAGAATATTGGACAAATATCTTTATGGGGTTATCTCAGTGATTTTCGGTGATTTTATTTTTCTAAAAATCCAAATGACCACTTTTTATTATAGTTTTATACTGTAATACAATTCATTTTAGGGGTACAATTTACTAATGTTTTCTAAATTTTATAGGCATAAAAATGGGGATTTTGTTTTCTTGGAAATGGATTGTTTTTACAATGGAGTTCATAGAATGAGGTTTGTTGACAAAGAAGAGTGGTTTGTGGATTGTAAAGAACATTTTTGTGATCTGTGATGCATAGTTTGTGAATTATGATGCATGAAATTCGTAGACCACATTTGGTAGGTCGCAAATCCCAATTCATGTTCCGAGAAGCCAAGTCCATGTTATATGTATCATGGATGTGATAGGATCCCCATTAGTGGAACTGAGGCTTGATTTAATGAGAAATAAATGGTAATCATTTTTTAAATACTATTTCCATTTGAAAGGATTATGGTGCTATATAGACGACATAATACTGCTTGGTGGAGGATTTCCTACATCAGATATTTTTGTATTTGTGATTAGTTGGTTTTTTGGGTTTTATTTGTAACACCACAATCTTCCACGGTATGTTTCCCTTCAAATAATGCAATGGCGTGCATTGTACGCAACTTCGAGATTTTAACACACCACAACAAATCAAACTAGTCGTTATGAATAGTAATACCTACTTTTTGAAATTTTTATATCTCTCAAAATGGTCTTCATTTTTGGATTCGGAATATCAAAATTAGACTAGGGTGAAATTTTGGTACTTTTCAGATAACTTTCATATTTTGATGTATAGTGAAAATTATTAAATTTTAATTAAAAACAACTTTTTTAATAAAAATATATAATATTGATAAATTATGAAATTTAGTAGTTTTAAAGTATATTTATAATATATTTTTACCATTTAATTCAATGTTTGTCATTGGACATAATTTTACAATTAAACCAGACATAAACAAGTGCCAATCTTTGGATAGTTATTATTTCATAAAAACACGATTTTTGTTTTAACAACGGGAATTAATTTTAAATTAATTTCTGCCACTTATGTGTTTTAAATTTGGAAAAATGAATTCCATATTTAGAATTAGGATGTTCAAATTGTGTAAATAGGTAACTTTTATTTTTTGACATTTTGGATAATTACTTCGGTAAATATTTTATTTACCATGGTTAAAGGGTAAATCCGGTAAACAAGGGTTAAACAAATAATATTATAATTATAATAAATTACCCTAAAACGTGTCTTAACCCTATTGGTTGATACATGGTAGACCATGGGCATCTTTGGGTAGATTTTGGGACCCCATGGATCCACTTGTAAGTGATAATGACACTTTATTTTAATTAAGTTAAAATAAATAAAACAATGACACAAGCATATATCTTTTAGCAAAACAATGGTTACATAGGGTTATATATGTTGGATTTTAGACTATAAATATTCATTAGAAAGATAAAAAGATTTATATATAATGATATTTTATTTATAATTTTTAGACATTAAATAAGTTGATTTATTTATGACACAATGGTGATGAAGTAATTACCATAATAGTGAAAAATTAGAATAATTGATATTAAAAATACCCAAATAAATATAATTTAATACTTTTATTGAATTACAATAATTTTCTAGGATACCATGACATATTAGTATTGATTTAATTAACTTTTTTCGAAGTAATCATTCTGTTATGTGTTTCAAAAAAATCAACTATTGAATAGTGTCAAAATTGACAAAAAAGAGTTTTTAAAACAAATATTATATTATTAATTGATATTAAATTCCTAAAAATCTAAGGTTCGGACAAGAGGCTTATATCACGATAGGTATATCATTTATGGACCACTTGGGGGTCGCTTGGATGTATATAGTATGTTTATTAACTATATAATATAAAAATACAAAGTGACATGGTAAATGTCAAACTAAATAACTAAGAGTTAAAACTAAAAGATAAGATTAATATAGTGACCAAAATCTGTCTAAATTCTATTGAATGAATTGTTTTCGACCTATACCCACCTTAACCTTTGAATAATCAACTTTGGAGCCATTAGAAACCTAATATTAATTTATTATAAATTAATATTTCTAGTTTTTCCAAAGGTGCCCCTCACCCCTCTTATAAAAGGGCACTCATCCTTCTCATTTCTTCACAACTTAAAAGCCTTTTGGTTCGTCCAAACCCTGCCCAAATACTCTCTCAACATTCATCAATACATCCTAGAGGCCTTAGTTTGATCCGAAATCCATCCTAAGAAGCCCTTTTGATCAAATCAAAAGGAAGAATGCAAAGAAGAGGTAATGTTTTCACCACCACTTTTCAAGTTCCTTTCTTCTTCCACTTCTTCATTCTTTGTTATTACCATTATAAAATAATAACTCCAGTATCATATATATATTGTGATGTTATTATAAATATGGTACAACCATATTCAGTATTCTATCCATCCTTTGAATAACATGTCACCATACGTGCGTACGTACGGCTTACCGTCTCCACGACGTGGTGTAATTGTTATTCAATATATTATTATTTGGATGGGAAAAATAATTATGTGTAACTCATGTAAATAATTAATATAACATGATAATGATTCTGTATATATGATATACCATCCAATTATATATTATTTTAATATCAAAAGAATGATATTGTCGCTCATGCGTACATACGGACTACCGTCTCCATGAACGCGATAAGATTCATTCTCCATCATATCCATTCAAGTATAGTTATAATTTGATGATTAAAAAATCGTATCTAAGTACTTGATATCATTCTGGATATGAATGATATACATCCCAATAATAATGAATATGGCTCACATAACAAAGAATATAAAGTAAAATGAACCCGTTAGCACCCGAAATGACGATAATTCTAAGATATTATTAACAAATCAATGTTAAAAGATCATATATGATATCATATTAATGCATATGATTCTTGTATAATTAAATAAAAATTATTTAACCATTATACATGAGGTTAACCTACCATCGACCAAGGAAAAAGTACAAAGTAAGGGGTTTCTAATCTCACTTTTAATTTCGTGAGATTTCCATTATTCACCACTTATTTATTGCATGTGGTGTGTGTACTGCCCATGATTGTATTCATTGTGTAATATACTATAATTTATGGATATTTACATCATCATTGAATGATCCTTCTTTCATGGGTCTGTGTTTCGTAAGTTACCAAATTGATAAGGGAATTTGATATTTCAATTTCCACTCATTCGGCTTTACGCATACTTCATTGATTATTTTACTCCAAGATTATGTGTGGAATTACTATTCATTTTATTATGTCATATTTTCCACTCCCTTTTCTGTGGATATACATTTGATACACATAATCACTCCATTGATAAATTCTCAAGTGATCGGTATGAACTTGATAAGAGTAATTTTAAATCAATCTCCATTTGTTGAGTTAAATATCCAATTCATTGGTGTTGTTTTTACAAGAATATGTGTGAATGTCATCTGATTGATTTACACTAAATATCCAATAATATTGAGTGTATTTATATTTTTCACACATAATTATGTCATTGATTTATCCTTAACCTAAGGATATGGCCTTTATGAGAGATTTCATCTCAATTTACATTCCATTGAGACTTCTTCGTTGTTATACACCAAATCACTTTTATATGGTGTATATAATTTACTTTGACATAGTATATAATGAATTCCTTTATTCTCGTGATATTACAATGTTTTGATTACCTCAATTATTTGTATTCAAGTGTCTCTATTTTGGTTATAAACTCTAACCAAAATACCATTTTAAAATGTTTTAAAGAATTATTCTTCTAAATCATGCTCATTAATGTCCATGTTTTAAAAATGGTTTTAAGGATTTATTTATATGGAAATTAAAGTTTTAAAATTAAAACTCCTTTTAAAAGTTTCAAATTTGTTTGGGACACTTTGATTCAAAAATATATATTTTTGAATGTCTTCTTGACAAATAGTGTGACTTTAAAAAGTTTTCAAGAAAAGGGGGATATTTCTCTCGAATAGTTTTGATGATTATTTTCATCTATATCAACATCCTTAATTATTCTTGATTGAGGTTAATGTGATACAATACAATCTTCCATATTGTATCGAATGAGTTATGTTTGACTGTGGATGTGCTATTTTTATACCATTCATGGTTTGTGGTAAAAGTATTGACATTTCATTTGCTAGTTTTAATACTAATGTTTATGTTATGTTTAAACCTGTTCATATGAGGAATGCATTGGACTTAATAAGTGACGGGTGGAGCCCGCTATATCTCCTCGATGCATCGGTAGGTCTCATGAGACAAACTAGTGTCTTGGCACAAGGACTTGGCAAAATCTTATTTGTAGTCTTGGAACAAGGCCTTGAGTATGTGGTTATGATAGTCGGGCATTATGCATTCCAACATTATGAAAGTGGTTATTGATATTGCATGTGATCATTCGACTAGTAGAATATCCATGTGAGTAAGTAAATGTCATTAATTTATTTTATCTTTTCCATTTTATGATCAAGTTCAAGTTTAAAAGGCTTTCGTTTTAGTTATAAACTGCCTTAAGTGTTTATGCTTATCTATGAAAGATTCTACTATAATGTTATCCTTACTGAGCATCTGAGCTCACCCCTTTCAATGTTTTATTTTTCCCAGGATTATGAAGAAGTAATTTATGAATGAATTGCAGGGATAGTATGAGGGGATATGAAGACAAGATGTTGTTGTTGTTTTTTTACCTTATGATGTAATGTAAGACTTATGAATATATCTAGTGTTTCCAAGACTACTAAACTAATTGGTCATTAGAGACTTGATCCTTTGTGATCATGCCAATGTTATGTAATAATGCACCGACACTGGGTATCTAGGGTCGGGGCATTACATTATTCACCTATATAAAGGACCCTAATCACATCATTAATTAGAGATAGTTTTATTATATAAGATCTTAACTTGAATAATTCATGGAATTCCGATGTTGTTCATGAGAGATGACTTCATGATGGACGAAGAAGTTCCTTGGGATCAATTCTACGAAGGAGATAGTTCATGAGAATAATTTTAGAATGGGGTTTGCGGGGCTTGGTAACTCCCAATGTTAAATGGATAGGGATGTACATGCATCCTTTGAAGAAAATGTTATCACATAGTTGGGATGTTCTAAGAATAAAAATGTGTTTTTGAATAAATCACACCATTAAGTGTGAATCATTTCATGGAGGATTAAATTTTGTTCATAGAGGATGTAATACAATTACTGGAGGATGGAAGACTATTCACTATGACAGTGAGGATGTACTCCATGATAGTAAATATCTCTTAAATGTTGTTTCCACAAACTAAAAGTACTAGGAAAAGTTAATTTCGTCTACTGGGTGAAAACATGACTTCAAAAGATAATTTACCTACTATTGAGGATTTATCCATTGTTGATAATGAATGAACTTACATTTCCACAAAATTTGTGTGGATAATTTTTAGAGAAATAAGAAATGGCAGGTGAATAAGGTTATCTTATCCACTAATATTGACCCATCAAAAGAGAGTTATTGAGTGACCCTTGGAAAAAATATGGATATGAACCTAGACATTGTAAAAGAGATGAGAATGGTTATATTAGTGTTCTAGAAATAACATTTTTATTTGGATGTGACCCTTATTGGATTTGTTAGATCAGAACATTGTCATTTTATTATCATTTAAAGTATCCCAGTGAGTTTGAGCCATGTTATATCACTATGCAGCAAGCATGATTTCATCTCTATTCATACATTCCTATAATAAATATAGATAAGTGTATTTTTTTTACAACAAAACCTGACATGAATGGAAAATTGTTTTCATATATCATACCCTAATTCATCCTCATATCTGATATTTTAACCTAGTTGGCTGAGAATACATCAACTCATATCATTATAAGTAATAATAAATTTTACTGAGTTGGATAAATGAATTTTTTTAAAAAATTAACTCCTTTTAGAAAATATTATATCATAAAACAATTTTCTCAATCATTGAAAGCAAATACTTGAGTAAATATATTCAATAGAATTAATCCATTTATTAACTAATAATATATTAGTAATTCCATTCAATTATAGAGGCTAATTTCACATGAAGATATCAATCATTGACGAATCACAATATGGATCAATATGTTGATCCATATGAGAAATTTTATTTTGTCATAACATAACCAAAATTACCTATTATGGAAATGAAATTCTATGTTTTGATTGTAGATATATTATATTTAAAAATTTAAAAATCATAAATTGTTTATGGACGTTGGTTCCATTTCTGTAATTAGGAACCAGGACCATGTATGTGCACAAACTGGTTTAGAAGATAATCAACATAAATACTGTTCCATACAATAATAATCCCATTAATAATAAATTTTCTCAAATTCTAAAAGAGATTATCTAAATTTTCATGATAGTAATGTTTATTTAAAATCATGTCCCTATGTATTCTAATAAACATCCTTTTATTGGAACCACAGAAAACCCTACTCCAGTAACCCATACCTGACGTTTAATTTAGTTCCTTGGTAAAATATATAAGGCACAGAACTATTATTTATTGATCCAGTTATTAATCTTGATGAACCATATACCTATATTATTCCTATATAAAATGTGAAATATAAAATAAGTGGCATAAAAATCATTCAAACATAATTGATATAATTAATAATATCATTATTCAAATCTAAGGGATAAACAAATAAATTGTGAGATAATACTATTTTTAATGGTTACGTATAATGGAATTTATGATGAATCAATACATAATTATATATATGTTGAGGTAAATAACTAAAAGATCATTACATTTAATCAATAACATTTTTATAAAATGAATTAATGCTTAATACCAATTTAGTAATATCATTGATTATAATTAATAAATTCTTAGTGAAATAAATACTTAAAAGTGGATTTAATTTTCCCAAAACATCATGAAATCTATAACATCAAATTCGTCTGAGATGAAACTATAATAGAGAATAAGGTATACCCAAAAAATACAATTAAATTATAAAACTGATTTATCTCATAAAACCAGTTAGTGTATAATGGGGATACATATAACAGGACCACAACCTTCAATTGTAGTCTAATTAATTCATCGTTTATATAATGTTCAATTTAATTGAAAAATACTATCATTTATAATTAAATGATTGCATCGAGTATAGAATTTAGATTATTTATATTTCTTGAGTCCATAAAATAAATTTCAATGTAAAAAAATTATGAAAAATTGATATATAGGGTAGGAATTCGAATTCATTATACAATGAATATAGATATTATAAAAATATGTGATGTATAATAGGGACTTCAAAGAGATTTATTCAAGGAAAGGATTTAAAAAAAAGAATTAGTGATAAAATACGAGCATTGATTCGTCATAAATGTAATAAAATCAATAATTTATTAATAAATAGATGTAATGTTTTAAAAATATATTTTACTAATAAGTTATATTTATAAATCTATTGAAACATTTAGATGAATCTTAATAGTAGAAAACGGTAATAACAGAAGAAAAATATGAGGATTCCTTATAAATTAAACAAACATTAATTTTATTTCCTTTATAAAAAGACATTAAAAATTATTTTATTTTAAAAAAATTCCAAAAAAAATTGTAAAACTATTATAAAGTCTTCGAAAAAATTAAAATTCCTTAATAAATATTTTCAGAGAATAAATAAGAGATCTGTAAAATAATTTCATAACACTCAACCACTAATGAAAAATATAACTGATCAAAACAAAAACAAAAACGTTATTTTATTTTAATCATTTCATTATCTGATTACCTAAAAAGGAGAGGAAAAGAAGAATTTAAAAATTGAACACTCTATAAGTAAAATGAATTGAAAATTTATATAGTTTAATAGGGTTATATTATATTTATTCCAGAGAAGAAAATAAATTATTTCTAAAAATTGAGAATATAAAATGAGATAATACAATAATGATAATAATAAAATTGTAACCCAATGAAATTGTAAAAGTGAAATGAAACATTAAAGTATTGTCTAATTTTATATTCTCAATTTTTAGAAATAATTTATTTTCTTTTCTGGAATAAATAAAATGAATTGAAAAGAAGAATTTAAAAATTTAACACTCTATAAGTAAAATGAATTGAAAATTTATAAAGTTTAAGAGGGTTATATTATATTTATTCCAGAAAAGAAAATAAACTATTTCTAAAAATTGAGAATATAGAATGAGACAATACTTTATTGATAATAATAAAATTTTAACCCAATGAAATTTTAAAAGTGAAATGAAACATTAACCATCATGAATAAAAATATATTCATATTAAATAAATTTTTATAGCATATACTCCACATAAATTAAATTGGTTCATTATAAAAAATATGTCTCAACAGAGTGGAAATTGATACGATATCCCTTACCTCTTGTTCAGATTTAGATGTAGGTTTCTAAAATCACGGATAAAATAATTTAATTTATTATAAACAAAAATAATAACCTTATTCATATCTATTATATCAGATATAATACATATATAACATTTTGTCATCGTTTTATTGATTTTTTTACAATTATCCTTATTTTGGGTGTTAACATCATTTTTTAATTTATGTTTTGATTCGGTTTTATATGTCCTTGAATTTATATTATGGATAAATGATGTTGAAAATTAAATTCACAAAATAAATATCATATATATTCAATAGATATATATTTATTGAGACCTTTTTAATGTTAGAGAGAGAAAAATGAATTACACTGTTCTTGGAGATGGTAGACTGTACGTAGACACAAACAATAATTTCACATTTTGATCAATGGAAGGGAAGAATAATAATTAATAATTAAACTTTATTATATATTTTTTCCCCAAATATATCATATATAATTATTAAATTATTCCTTAATTACATCCATGTAATGTGGAAATGAAAATTGACTCAAGTGGATTCTGGGAGGTGCTAGTCCACACACACACATGAGTGATGTAATCATATTCCAAAATATTTGAATGTAAGAAATAGGATATGATATTATAATTAAATAAGGTTAAATATGTAATAAATATCATATAAATTTCTTTGTTCCTTCATTATGACTAGCTAAGTTTCCTGGTGATGGAATCAATTTACATCGGTTCATTTGGCAGTAGTTTTTCGTACACATGAGTGATGGATTGGAATCAATTTTAATAAAGAAGGATATTGATTAATATTATTCCATAAAAACAGTAAAATATAAATATAGATAAGATAATGATTTTATTATATTGTAATTTTTTGGATATAATTGGCAGTCTTAAAAGAAGAAAAAATATAATGATCTTTATTAAGAGAATTAACTTCTCTTAGTGAAATATTCTTTGGATATCTTCTTAGTGACACTATGTATGTACTTTTTTGATGAAAAATACCACTATTATAGTTAAAATCATTTTGTTAATGGAATTAAGATGTTATTGGGCAAGATGGTATGCATACCGTGGTTTTAATTAATGACGTTAATGGATTTCATTTTATAAGTGATGAGAGGCAAATTATTTGAATTACAATTAGTATTACATTAATATTAATTAAAATTTATTTCCCAATGACTAATTATAAAAATTATTTTTAGATAGTATGATACTGATTTTTAATCCTATAAAACAAAAAATATTGGACATTTTTAGGTGTTTTTTACCCTTATCTTTTTGTTATAAGCCTTGTTAACCATTTTGATAATTGATATGATAAATTTTTTTAAACTATATAAGAATTTAAAGTTACAATAAAAAGATAATTGGACCATAAATGTAACATCCCATCCCATATCATTGGCTTGAGAGGGTGGAGGAATGCTAGCGGGCCTTAGTTGATGTTTCCACGGCAGCAAAGGATGGAATCAGATGTTGAGAGCTTCAAGAAAAAATGAGGGTATGATTTTCCCTTAAGATACAACAAAGTAAACCCACAATCCAATAACAACAAAATATATGATGCAAGTAAATAGAACATACAAACATATACAGTACCAAAAGTAAACAACCTAATCTATAACAAACCCAGCAACCAAATACAACCAAACACACTAAAAAATATCCAAGTATCAAGGTGAAAAATAATAAACAGACCCAAAACAACCAAGAAACACTCCATAGCTCCCCACCAACTCCATTCTCCAGCACCAACACATCCCCCAATAATCACCACGAGCCACTAGCAATGAGATGTTTTACCTTTACCTATGTCTCGATATATGACATCTTCCAATGCACCCAAGTTCCAATGTAGAAAGTGAGTACCAATATGTATTAGGTTATCCCAAAATGACATACCTACACATTCCATAAGGAAAGATCTGTTAGCACATTTATATAAAACATTTTATATAAAAATTTAAGTAGTGCAATAACTTCCCACAAGAGAAACACACCCTTAACATTCCACATTAATTCCAAACCATGCAACCCAAGGGAAATCTTAACAACAATTCCATAAATAATTTCACCATTTAAAATTAGCATAACAAATTCCATCTATGAAAAACAACAAAAAACCAGACAACCATTATGGTGGGACTTCCACCCATCCCATTCACCCCTTTCCAAACTAGAGATGCATCCCAACCATTATCCATAATGGTTGTTCTTCTGACCATTATTCATCAAAAAATTAAAGTGAGACTACACGCACACCTTCACATTATATTTCAACATTCCTCAATGTAGCATATAACCAGCCAAGGCCACAATAACATGAAAATAACCATTTCCCAAACTAGCCAAACTACATCAATAAATCACCCATTATTTGAAATCACCATTATAAAATTTTCCATGTCAGACGACAATTAAATATAACAACATCATTATTTAAAACCATCATTCACAGAAATGTTTCCAAAACCAAGAACTATTATTTTTAAAAATAACATTTTAAAATAACTCAACAAATCCACCTTTAGCAACAATACATAATTTTTTTTTCTGAAGTCACCCAAATCATAACCAAATGAGTTCCCAAAACTATTAACACATAATTATTAAAATTAATATCATGAAAACAAATTAATTGTACCAAAACCACTAGTTCTCACCATGTGGATTTGAGAAAGAATCCACATACCTATAGGGTTTTGACGAATTCGAACCACCAGCAACATCAGCCCAATCCAAGAAAATGCTCAACTAAAACCTCTCTAGATCTACTTACCTATCATCAAATAACCATAATTAATACTCCCAAGAAAAAAACCCCTATATTTACACACCATAGGTGTAGATCTAGAAAAATTATAGAGAAAGAGATGTAGATCTAGAGTAAATCACAAAATAACAATGAGATAAGACTTACCTGAGATAAAAATCCTTCAATCCACCAATAAAACCCTTCAAATTTCTTCCAAAACGTGTGGAAGAGAACCTACAACCATTGAGAACCCAAAATCCTGAGTTGGTCTTGAGTGGGAGGAAATTTGGAATGAATAGAGGAAACCCCTAGGGATCTCAGATTTTAAAACCTATATTTTTTGTGCCTGCGTGGTTAGCCTGAATTGTTTGAAAAATAGTGTGCTAATCGTATGCAAGAAGCTACCTAGAGAGAGATGGTAAGCATGGTTTACTCATAAGGTTTGGAAAACCTTGAACATGCCCTAAAAATCCTATTGTCTCCCCCTACATGATTTCTTTCAGAACACTCACAATTTCCCCTTAAACTTCCTCAAAATGTGCGCCCTTTGAAAAGACTCCAATCTTCTTCAAAATCATTCTAAACCCTCCCAACCTCATCCAAACTCATCCCATGTAATTTAAACACATATAAATGCATAAAAAAGGCCACATACCCCTAACTGGGGGTGAAACATTCTACCCACCAATGGACATTCTATCTTTAGAATGTAGGAAACCATCTCTTTACCGAAGGAGCTCGAGCCATTGCTCGACCACCCATTTCTTCGTTTTTCATGTATACTCTTAAATCTGACCATGATTCCCCAATACATGAAATAAAATTATTAGTATACCATGAAAGAAATTATGTTTCTTATCTACAATCTGTACTATCATGTGAACTGAGGAAGCATCCTATATTAGATCAATATGATGCCAAAGAATCACACAGTCACAATCCGGTAGATACTTTTTCAACTATGACACATGAAAATTATTGTGAACCGCACTAAACTATATTAGAAAAGAAAAACTATAATCCACCTCTCCAATCCGGTCATGTATCTCAAAATTCCCAATATACGTTAAAGATTTCTTACCCTGCTTTCCAAAATGACAATGTCCCAACCTTGGAGAGATTCTCAAAAACACATGATCACCCACCTCGAATGACAACGGTCATTGACAATGGTCCACATACAATTTTTGACAACATTGAGCCATCTACAACCTCTTCCAGATCAAATTTATCTTCTCCACAGTCTCTTTGACAATGATTGGTCCAATCATCGATGTCTCACCCATTTCCACCCAAAATAGTAGAGAAAAACACATACACCAATATAATTCCCCGAACTGAGCAATATTTATCGATTCCTGATAACTGCTATTATATGAGAACTCCACCAATTGTGAGTTCTCCTCCCATGAACCACCAAAATTAATCACACTATCCCATAACATATCCTCTATGTTTTGTGTCATCCTATTGGATTGGCCTTCTGATTGAGGATGATCCGCCGTGCTCATCGTCAACTCTCTCTGAAGGGATTTCTATAAGGATATCCAGAAACAAGATGTGAACCTTGTATCTCTATATGATTCAATTTAAATAGAAACACCATGGCTCTTTACCACTTCTCAAATATAGATTATGGGTAGATACTCTACAGTATGAGATTCACGACTTTGGATTAAATGGGACGACATTATGAGATGATCCACAATCACCCATATGAGATTGTGCTTCCTAACTATAATTGGGAGACCCGTCACAAAATCCATTGCTATTTTCTCCCATTTACACAGTAGGATAGGTGATGACTCCAACATACTTGGTGGCCACTGATGATCTTCCTTGACTTTCTGACAAGTCCAACATCTCGAGACAAATGGGGCCACATCCCTTTTCATACTAGCCCACAAAAAATGTGCTTTCAACTCCTTATACATTTTCTGAATTCCATAGTGGAAAACCCACCGGGAATTATGATAATATATAAGAAATTTCTCCCAACAAGCCACAGAAACCACCAGCGGATTCCAAAAACACAGGACTGAATTCCCATTCAATTCCATATTCTCAATGGTTACCCCACCATTTATTTTCGATCCCATATCCTTATACTAGGAATCTGATGCATGTGCCTCTTTAACCAAACCTTCCATGTCAGGAACCAACAAACCTAAAAAGGAGACCACTCTGTCACCGTAGTCCTCACATTCCAACCACATGTCGATTATGATTGACATCAACTGCAACTGATTTGAGGCTTATTTCACCACTTGAGCATATGATTTCCTACTAAATGAATCTTCCACCAAATTTTCTTTACTAGTGTGTACACTATGTCAAAATCATACATCTGTAGATATTATATCCATTTACTTTTACTCATGTTCAAATCAATTTATGAGTAGATATTAATTAAGGTATTGTGATTAAAAAACATTATAAATTTCTCACTAAAAAGAAAATGACACCACATCATTATAGAATGAACCACTACTTCTAAATATAAATCATGTGTTAGGTAGTTCTTCTCAAGAAATCTCAACTGTCGTGATCCATATGCAACCACATTATCCCCCATCATGAGAACACACTTCAACCCTTATCCTGATGCATCACAATACACCATGTACCCTTTACCGAGTTTTAGAAAAACCATGATTAGTGTTTATGTATATAGACCCTTTAACTCTTCATATAATTTCTAGAAGTACTCATCCCTTTTAGATGGGATATTATTTCTTGTCAAAGATATCATCAGTGAATAAAATCATGAGAAATCGTGAACAAAATGTCGATAATACCCCGTTAGAACATGGAAGATATATATATTGAAAACGTTCATTGAAGGTATCCATGATATATCCACCTCTATATTTTTTAGATCAATAAAAACACCTCTCTCAGAAGAAACATGGCTAAGGAAATGAACCTCCAATATAAAAAAGTCACACTTTGTAAATTTGACATAAAAATGATGATACATATAGATCCCTAACATGATCGCCAAGTGATACTCGTGTTCTGCCCTTTTCTATGAATTAACCAGTTTATCATCTAAAAATACCACTATAAAAGAATCTATGTATCTCTAAAATATCTTATTAATTAATGCGATGAACCCTAATGGTGCATTCGTTAGACCAATGGACATAACCACACACTTTTAATGGCCATATCTAATTATGAATGATGTTTTCAAGATATCCTATTTATTCACCCCCAATTGTCGATACCCTGATCACAATTCAATCTTTGATAACCACTGAGCTCCCTGAAAGTGGTCGAAAATCATAAATGTGTGGAAGTTGATATCGATTATTTATCGTAACTTGATTAATTCTATGATAATCAACCTAAAACTACATAGTTCCTTTCTCCTTTTTATCCAAAAAAACTGGCACTGCCCATAAGGACATCATAGGTCGGATGAAACCTTTGTTTTATAACTCTTCATCATCACATTAAATTCCATCAATTCATCTAGTTCCATTTGGTAATATGGACGTGAGATAAGACTATTCTCGAGAAGGAGATCAATCAAAAACTCCACTTCACTAACATCTGGGAACCCAAAAAATTATTCATGAAATATATCCCTAAACTGATCCACAAGTACTAGAATAACATTGTGATCAACACATTCTATATATTCCAAGGATAAATCCTTAAACTAATATGATATTGTGCCAACATCTGGTGCCAACATATCTTTTGCACCCATCTTTTTAGTCTTCAGACCTATAAAGAGATGTCTGGTGACATTCCCAATCACAAAACTAAAAGTTCACATATATCTATCGATGTATGGATTAAACATTGTCAACCAATCCATTCCCATGATTATATAATATGCATCTATCTCAATCACTGTGAAATCACACATCAATTTGATGTCATCTACAACAAAACAACAGCCTCGACATAGGAAGGCTCGACACTCTATTTCACCAAGAAGAGTTTGTAATTTCAAAACAGATGGAATCACTTACACATGTATACCAAAAAAATCAAAGATGTGATATGAAAGAATAAAATATGAAGCACTTGAATCAAACAAATCTTGCATCAATATTGAATTTAAAAGAATCATTCCTTGCACAATGGAAGGTCCCGACTGATCATCCACCACAACCTCCTTAGATCTAAACAATTTCTTTCATTTTATTCCCAACTCATAATTAACCTATAGAGGTGTTATGGTATTATTAAAATTACAATGACACACATTACTCTACTAACGAGGGGTATGGAGCTGGACCTATCCCATCTTGGTGTATGACCCCTGTGACCCCTGAGTAGTGTCATGGACACCTGAACTCAAGGAATTTTGAAAATAATGTGTAAGATTCCACATATTCTTAAAATTATGACATGAATGAAGTTATGTCATACAATCAAACTTAATGTGACTCTTATAACCTCAATGAAAAGATCACTACCTTCTTTGAGGTTTTGTAGAAAGATTCACGGATCATGTCATTGTATTCTGAGCCATGCTCCCACCATAGAAATAAGTGTCCCTCTTTCTCTTGAACATAGTGTTCGAGTTCCCACTATTTTCCATGGGTATATACATACTCACCCACTTGAAGCCCCCATAAGACCCTTCTCACCCACCATAGCTTGATTCAACATTTCTGTGTAATCAATTATTCACAACACCTCAATCTTGGAATGAATTTTCTAGTTCAACCCAGTTTAAAAAATTAGTGCCTTTAACGATGTAATACCTGGCACCTCAGATGAAAACCAAAATATGTTCA
Organism: Viscum album; assembly: GCA_963277665.1. Lineage (NCBI taxonomy): Eukaryota > Viridiplantae > Streptophyta > Magnoliopsida > Santalales > Viscaceae > Viscum > Viscum album. The sequence goes on from OY728126.1 coordinate 475,764,160, forward strand.
TAAAAATGAACACATATTCAGTCAGATCCATGTTCCCTTGCTTTAAACTGATTAAATTATTTAAATGCTGAATTATGAACGTATGAGGGCAGAATTGTATATTAAATAATTCTTCAAACCCCGCGAATCTCACACTTTGGTCCATCCCAGCATTGACTGCTAGCTCCCACCACTGAAGGGCATGATCTTCAAACATATATGTACCCAGTTTCAGTTTCATATCTATCAATGTTCCTAAGAAAACAAATATCCTATTCTTTTTATTCATCCACACTTCGTCCATCTCTAGCACTGATTCGCCCTATAGATGGGTTGATTATGCCTTATAAACTGACCCACATGATCCGCATGCCTTGGTTCATCCATTTTATTCACACTTCCATTGCTAGGAATGATTTCACTATTCTTAAAACAAGCTACTGGTTCACCTAGGTCTCAGGTGAAACCACATTTTCAGTAGCCTCCACCGGTTGGACACTACGATGCCTACCCCATGAAATTTTTATCAATAAAAAATCAACCATAAGACATTCTATATTTAGAAAATTATGATTAAAAATTTCCAGTTCAATTATAATACAACTCTCACTAACACGATTTCAACTAGTTCACATTTCCCATGTTTCATTTTTTAATAATAAATCAACTATTTTTTGAAAATCAACCCATTTTCAAAATACCATGTTTTTCCATGTTTCAAATATATCCATTTTGAAACACAAATCATATTTTTTCAAATCCACACATTCATATCCCATCGATGATCATTATACACCAATGAAATATGAATCCACAAGGGAAGTTATTTCTACATAGTATTTCATGATAATCTCGTTGGCTATACCCACAACAATGAGAATTCCAATGACTATAAGTTTTTCCAAACACAAATGTACCCAACTCTCAAGTAATGTGATATTCAAAATAAAAAGGTTAGTTATGACCTTTTAAACTCTAAATTCCATGTTTCTTCAATCCCTTTCCTTGCTACTACCCATACTAAAAGACTACACTAAGAAATAATATCAACACTAAAACCAACAATCAATGCCAAAGGACTAAACAATTGTTCTCACCTGAAATCCATGGACCAAACAAACTAAAACCACTTGTAACATCCCACCCAATCTCATTGGATTGAGATAGAGGGGGAATGCTATAAGACTATAAGCCACATTCCCAAGGTTCTAAAGGATAGAAATAAATCCTGAGGGCTTTGAGAATAAATGGGGGAAATATTTTCCATTTTGATACAACCAACCAACCCCGTAATCCACTAATAACAAACAATATGATGCATGTAGAGACCCAAATCTTGACGTACATGGACATTACATTACTTTATCGGAATACTTAATACATAAAAAAACAGACACATAAGGACCATAATAGTTTAGTGTCTTTGGAAACTCGTTAAATAATCTTCTAATCGTGGTGAAAGATCTTCAACATCTCCCATAAAGATCATCCTTTTTTTTAACCTAAAACCTTTCTTTATATCCTGGGGAAAAGAAAACATAAAAAGGGTGAGCTCAAATGCTCATTAAGGATAAGCATGGATAAAATAAAACATACCATATACATTTGAACTTAAAAACATGAACATAATGTTTAAACATCAAAATCTTGAGAAATGACACAAAATATAGAAGTACATAAGGCATAGATCATAAAGAAACATTAACAATGATAAAATAGCATGGTAATAAAACATGTAATTGTGGAAACCATTAACCACATGATATGATTTCCATAGTAGTCAAGGCATTGCTTCCAAGACCATCTTAGTGGACAAAGTCCCTTTCTGAATCGAGCTCACTCCTCGTTCCAGTCCTGTATTACTGAACCGATTTAACTTGCCATTCTAGCCATGTCTATCTCATGAAATATAAATCTTTACCCAATGCATTGGAGGGAGATATAGGTCCCACCCATCTCATAATGAAATCATTCTTACTCATGCCACAAAATAAACATACATCATTCATAGTAACCCAATAAATAAAATGGGTTTCATAAACATCATCCCATAATCACATAATCCATATAAAAGAAATGGATATCATTTCATAATAAGAAAACTGAAACCATGTAAATCATAGAGACCTTTTACTTGAAACATACACATATGAAATAGTGTCATCTTAGATGGAAAAAGGTTTTGACAAAACACTTGAAATGAATTATTGAGGAAAATATCCTTTCTTCTTCAAAATAAATTTCTTTTCACAAAACGTCATGCTATTTTAAAATAAATAGATTTTGTTGAAAATAGTCATGAAATATTTTTAGGAAGCATCATGAAAATAAGTCTTTATAAAACTGTAAAAAATCTGTTCGTTCCGTATAAGTTAAAAAACATTCTTCTTGTACTTTTGTCGGAAAACTTAAAGTACCTCGTAGGGTAAACAAAAGAATGATTCCTTCCATTCCATGGGGTAAAAGTAAACATGGGTATAAAAGGACTTTAAAAATACATGAATATACTTTTGTAAAACATGGACATGGATGATATCAATAACCATAGTAAATACTTACGAATAAGTAATCTCGGATAAAAATGATATTTGCACAATTATCCCTTACCTTAGGTATGATTTGCTTCGTATGTGTCCGAACCTCCTGTATAATGATTTAAATAATGTGATTGACTTATTCCAGAATCATACTCATTGTTATGATATCATATATGGTTCACTTATGACTTTATATTACCCGTTCTTTTGTAAATTCCATGTTATAGAGCGTTTTGGGTAAAATCGTTTCATTTGTCGTCCATGTTTTGACTTGTAATTATTCATATGATTACATAGATCATGATTACTTAATTCCAGAATATAAAACATGATTTATATATAATATATATTCAGAATATACATATATATAATAGATCAGAAAATGGAAATAAATACACTGTTCATGGAGACGGTAGGCCGTACACATGCATGAACGCTGTTTTCGTTTCCTTATTGAGTTGAAGGTAATTAAGTAGACGGAATACATATATATACACATAAATATAGTATCATTATTATGCCATATATTTCATTATTACTTATTATATATACTTTATAATCATTCATGAATGGTTAACGTGGAGAATGAATCTCATCGCGTCGTGGAGACGGTAGTCTGTACGTACACACGAGCGATGATATCGTTCTAATGATCGTGGAATTGTATTGGAGTGTATTTATACTATTTAAGAATCAGTATCTCTTTACAATAATCATATATAGTTATTATTTATACCATTATACCCATCCAAGTAAGGTGGTGGTGGAAAATAGATTACACCACGGCGTGGAGACGGTATTCCGTACGTACGAACGCACAGTGATTTCGTTTTCCGTAGGATGGATAGATGGTGAAATAGGGTTGTTTCATACTTATAATAACATTTCAGTATATGAGTGATACTGATGCTATTACTTCATAATGAAACAAATAAATAAAAAGAAGTTGAAGAAGAAATAAAGTTGAAAGAATTGGTAATTAGACATTACCTATTCTTTGAAGCGCCTCTTTGAGATCTCCTTTTAGGGCACTAATATTGATCTTTAAAGAAGACCAGGACCTCTAGGATGTTTCTAGGGAAGTGGAGAGGAGAAATTGGTAGGGGTTGGCCGAGCTTGATGGCTCAGAGTGGTGTGAGGAAGAGAGGGAGGAGGTGCCCTTTTATAAGGGAGGTGAGGGGCACCTATGGAATTCTTAAAAATATTAATTTATAATAAATCTAACACCACCAAAAATGACTCATATTGGAAGACTAGTTTATATAGGGTTGTAATCTCATCAACAAATTAAATTTATACATGTTTGGAGCTTATTTTAAGCCTTGTAATTTTGATTTTTCCTTATTTAATCTATTCATGTTTATTTGTGAGAAATAAAATTCTAAATTTTAACTTATAACAAATAATTACTTATTTGTTGTGAATTTTCCATAATTGGTTACTTTATAACATTATAGACCAAAAAAATTTAAATTTATATTTTTTAAATATTTTTGTGATTTTTAAAAAAATTTATAATATGTTATTTTTATAAAATAACAATAGTATCAATTTTGACACTATTCATTTATTTGAATTTAAATAAAGTATATACAGAATATATGTTCAAACTAAAAGCTTTAATAGATTCATAAAAGGTAATAGGTATCTATAAAATTAGTGGATCACATTAAATAGTTCATATATTATTTATTTTATTATTTTTAAAACCATTTATTTGGTTTATCTCTTAATAAAATAATTACTACAACATTTTTGTATAATTATTTCATATACTGATTTTTTTCATAAAAATTAAAAATAAAATCCTATGATGAAGATAAATCTATTACCTTTCACAATAATACTTTTACTCGAATTTATCATCTTAAAATCACAATATTTAAATTGTTATATTTATTAAATTATGAAGGTGACAACTTTGGCATCATTTAAAATAAAATAATATAGGTGTCATAATCACTTTTATAAGGCTCCAAACGGTTATATATTAGGTCATTGGATGGTTAAGGTGTAGATATACACTACCAATAAGTTTTGGTCATGTTTTTGGGCCTTTTAATGGGTATTATTATTTCAATAAAAACTATATTACTTATTTTTCACTTAATAAATAATTTCTGTATCATTAAGGTATCACTATTAATAAAAATTATTTAATCCCTAAAATTATAAATAATTATCATGATGTAGATAATTTTATTATATTTCTGGAGACTATTCATGTTAAAAGTTTTATGATGTTTATCACTAAAATAAAATTATTATACTTATAAGATTTAAGAGAGTGACTTGTTGTCACTTTCTTTGGTTTTAATAATAATTAAATTATTTTCATGGTCAAAAGTCCATAAAATCAATCTAATCCAACCCTTAGGTTATATGGTTATACTTTTATCCATCCAATATAATTTTTTCATGTGTTAGAGTAATATTATAATATTATATATACCCTTAATTACGTGATTTACCTTTAACTATGGTAAATAAAATTTACCGTAGTTACTATTCATAATTCCCAAAAATAAAAAGTAGCTTATTAACATAATTTGGACCCACTGATTCCAAATATGGAATCCATTTTTCCAAATTCAATACACAAAAGTTGCAGAAATTAAATTAAAATTAATCCTGTTGTCGAAAGAAAACAGGTTTTTCTTTAAAACATTGCAAAAGATTGAATTGATTTAACCTACAAATTTAATGTCAAATCAATGCTAATGACATAAATTATATTAAATGGTTAAAATATATTCTATTTATACTTTTAAACCATTCAATATTATAATTTAACCATATAAATTATTGCGATGAAAAAAGTTGTTTTTAATTAAAATATAGCGTGTTTTTACTATTCATCAAAATATGAAAGTTACCAGAATAATATGAAAATTTATCCAAAGTAAATTTTTTTTTGATTCCAAAGAAGAATTTGATTTTTTCAAATTGAACTTATAAACATGTCAAAAACTGGATTTAAAGTGGGTGCACCATCAAAAGGCGGCAAAACTGCATTTTTTGAAAAATAATTATTTTACCAAAAAAATTTATTTTGTTCATATACCATGTTCTAGAAAATGTCTAATATGAATAATGATGTTATAAAATTCAAATTTTAGTTAATACTATTCATAACGGCTAGTTTATAATAATATTATAATAATATATCGTTTGTTTAGTGAAACTCATTATTGCGTACTACACAGGCTATCGAGGAAGGTCGCGATTACGTGTAATGAAAGGCAAGTCAAGGATACATGTTGTGAAAGATCCTTTTGGTGTAGCGTACAACACAAGACATTAATGAAATTAAAAAGAATAATTTTCATAAAATCTCGGGGTGTTACATTCTACCCCCCATAAAATGAATTTCGCCATCGAAATTCGTCGGGGTTATAAATGGTTTACTACTCGAAAGTTTGTTTAATAGAAACCAACATCGTAAAAAGGAATACCAAAACATGGCTTTAAAAACAAAATTATGAAATGTAACGGTTACCCAAATTAACTCATAAATAGGTTTCCACGTAGGAGAACATAGGTGAAAATATGGATATGGAAGAAAAATCTAACCATCATGTTCTGATGGAGAGTGGTAGAGAACATGGCTATAAAAAAGCCAAAAATCACAAAGCTATAGATTTGTGATGATCTAAGGTACCATCTGATTCATTGGATATAAGGGAACTAGGACAACATTTTGGGTTTTCAAGATCATTTCCCAAAAGTTGATGAATTAAATGAAATACTTATATGATTTTGGTACAATCTCACTATTGTTTGTGAATTGAACAATTTACACTTCATCCATTAAAGAAATGAAGTTGAGTTTGTTATTAGTGATGTGTTAACAGATCATGAGATAGAATGATGGGTCATTCCATCTCTTTCAAAAAAAAGGTTAGCAAAGGTTATAAGTTCGTCTTATGGTTAGATTGATCGTATATAGTTCAAAAAATGAACTTATACTTCATATATCATGCCGCTTAATAAAATAAAACTAGTTTCTACTAACCAGGGACTTCCTGTAGTCCAGTGGTAGGAGATAAAGGTCAGTCGCACTTCGGTTGTGGGTTTGATTCCCACAGCCTTGTCCGACGCGATGGGTTGTCGCCCGTCCTGCAGGTTGTCCTTTTTCTAAAACTACATTACTATAACATCCCATAAATAATATCAAAAAAAAACTTCTATCCTTAAACAATACTAACTTATGTCCAACATAATCCATTCCAATCTTTAGGCTTATCTAAAATACTTCGGTCCAAGCTCATAGTATAAAGAAAATGATTACTTGAAATGTCATCAACCAAGCATGTGAATACCATCATTTATCCCCCATATATCTTGTTAGTCACATTCCAATCATGTGAATACCTTAATCATGTATTCTCTTGAAAAATGAATACCCATTAAATCTTAGTGAAAACATGAATGCTGTCAAAAGTTAACTCTTTCCACATACCAAAATCCAAAAAATCTATATACTCAAACCATGATATAACCTTCTCCTTATATCAGTCATGAGCTCATGAATACTATCAAACATTTAATTTTCTCCTTATCCCTTCATTATGCGCATATCATCTACATTCCAAAAATATCTGAATAACCTTTCATGGATACTGGTACCATTAATCATACACTTTCAAAACACAAGGAAAGACAACAGTGCAACAATCCTTAGATGTCTCTTTATTCCATAGTACCATGAGATTACTTATACACCATTACACATGATAATCATGTAATCATTCCGGTACATTCTTAAACCATTGACCGAGCTTCAACAATTCTTTCATCTCTCATATCATTTGTAGTCTCTTCATCATCATCAACATAAATACTACCCATACAACCATACTAATTCTCCTCATGAGACTTTCCCTTAGGGAATTGGTTTGCATAATGCCCGTACATTCCACATTTAAAACACTTAACCATTGTTGATGTTGTAGTAATACCATTATCCTCATCCCTGGTGTTAACTGAACCTTTTCCTTTTGACTTACTGACTTTGTGTCCTTTTTTTCCATCCCAAAGAATCTTCTAGTTCTTTTGTAAAATTCTCCTTGATTCCTCTTCCCACATGATTTACATAGGGTAAATTTAACTTTCTTTCCTCTATGATCATCATGAAACTCCATCTTTCTCTTATTAGACGAGTTAGGAAACTTACCAAATTTTACTTTATTGATCATATTATGATATTTCTGATTCGACATAATAATGTTTTTTAGACTTCTAAATCCCATTTCATTTGGTTGCTCATGAATAATATCATTCTATTGTCCATCATATCCTCCATTATCGTGAATCATCTTGTTTCCAGCCATTTTCAAAAACACAAAAAGAATAGTGTGAGAGGCAAAAATCATAATAAAGGGTGAGTAAATTCAATATCTAACAACTTTGGTTTAATCTAATATCGTTACCATAGTTCTAGGACTGTATTCTATACGTATACTTATCCTTAGGGACATCCCTATATATACCTTAGAAATATCTATAGGGATCTCACTAACATTTTCGCATCCTAGTTTCCAAAGGTTGACTAAACTTTTCCTATGATACAAACTGTAGAGACCCAAAGCATGAGATACATGGACATTACATTACGTTATCGTAATACATAATACATAACAAAAACAGACACACAAGGACCGTAATAGTTTAGTGTCTTTGGAAACTCGGAATATAATCTTCTAATCGTGGTGAAAGATCTTCAACGTCTCCTATAAAGATCATCCTTTTTTAACCTAAAACCTTTCATTATATCCTGGGGAAAATAAAACATAAAAAGGGTGAGCTCAAATGCTCAGTAAGGGTAATAATGGATAAAATAAAACATACCATATACATTTGAACTTAAAAACATGAACATAATGTTTAAACATCAAAAGCTTGAGAAATGACACAAAACATGGAAGTACGTAAGGCATAGATCATATAGAAACATTAAAAATGATAAAATAGCATGGTAATAAAACATGTAATTGTGGAAACCATTAAGAACATGATATGATTTCCATAGTAGCCAAGGCATTGCTGCCAAGACCATCTTAGTGGACAAAGTCCCTTTCTAAATCGATTTCACTCCTCGTTCCAGTCCTGTATTACTGAACCGGTTTAACTTCCCGTTCCATACATGTCTATCTCATGAGATATAAATCTTTACCCAATGAATTTGAGGGAGATATAGGTCCCACCCATCTCATAATGAAATCATTCTTACTTGTTCCACAAAATAAACATACATCATTCTTAGTAACCCAATAAATAAAATGGGTTTCATAAACATCAACCCATAATCACATAATCCATATAAAAGAAATGTATATAATTTCATAATAAAAAAAGTGAAATAATTTAAATCATAGAGACTTTATACTTAAAACATACACATATGAAATAGTGTCATCTTAGATGGAAAAAGGTTTTGATAAAACACTTGAAATGAATTCTTGAGGAAAATATCCTTTCTTCTTCAAAATCAATTTCTTTTCACAAAACGTCATGCTATTTTAAAATAAAGAGATTTTGTTGAAAATATTTATGAAATATTTTTAGTAAGCATCATGAAAATAAGTCTTTATAAAACTGTAAAAAATATTTTCCTGCCGTATTAGTTAAAAAACATTCTTCTTGTACTTTTGTCGGAGAAGTTAAAGTACCTCATAGGGTAAACAAAAGAATGATTCCTTCCATTCCATGGGTTAAAAGTCAAAATTGGTATAAAAGGACTTTAAAAATAAATGAATATACTTTTATAAAACATTGACATGGATGATATCAATAACCCAAGTAAATACTTACGAATAAGTAATCTCGGATAAAAATGAGATTTGCACAATTATCCCTTACCTTAGGTCTGATTTGCTTCGTAAGTGTCCGAACCTCCTGTATAATGATCTAAATAATGTCATTGACTTATTTCAGAATCATACTCATTGTTATGATATCATATATGGTTCACTTATGACTTTATATTACCCTTTCTTTTGTAAATTCCATGTTAAAGGGTGTTTTGGGTAAAATCGTTTCATTTGCCGTCCGTGTTTTGACTTGAAATTATTAATATGATTACTTAGATCATGATTAATTAATTCCAGAATATATAACATGATTTATATGTAATATATATTCAGAATATAGATATATATAATAGATCAGTAAATGGAAAGAAATACACCGTTCATGGAGACGGTAGGCCGTACATACGCATGAACGCTGTTTTCGTTTCCTTATTGAGTTGAATGGAATTAAGTAGAAGACATACATATATATACACATAAATCTAGTATAATTATTATGTCATTTATTTCATTATTACTTATTATATATACTTTATAATCATTCATGAATGGTTAACGTGGAGAATGAATCTCATCGCGTCGTGGAGACGGTAGTCCGTACGTACACACGAGCGATGATATCGTTCTCATGATCGTGGAATTGTATTAGAGTGTATGTATACTATTTCAGAATCAATATCACTTTACAATAATCATATATAGTTATTATGTACACCATTATACCCATCCCAGTAAGGTGGTGGTAGAAAATAGATTACACAACGGCGTGGAGACGGTATTCCGTACGTACGCACGCGCGATGATTTCGTTTTCCGTAGGATGGATAGATGGTGAAATAGGGTTGTTTCATACTTATAATAACATATCAGTATATGAGTGATACTGATGTTATTACTTCATAATGAAACAACTAAATAAGAATAAGTGGAAGAAGAAATAAAGTTGAAAGAATTGGTAATCGGACATTACCTCTTCTTTGAAGAGCCTCTTTGAGATCTCCTTTTAGGGCACTAAAATTGGTCTTTGAAGAAGACCAGGACCTCTAGGATGTTTCTATGAAAGTATAGAGGAGCAATTGTCCGGGTTTGGCCGAGCTTGATGGCTCAGAGTGGTGTGAGGAAGAGAGGGAGGAGGTGACCTTTTATAAGGGAGGAGAGGGGCACCATTGGAATTCTTAAAAATATTAATTTATAATAAATCTAAAACCACTTAAAAACCTCCAAAAATGACTCATATTCCAAGATTAGTTTATATAGGGTTTTAATCTCATCAACCAGTCAAATTTACACATGTTTGGATCTTATTTTAAACCTTATCATTTTGATTTATCCTTATTTAATATATTGATGTTTATTTGTGGTAATAAAATTCAAAATTTTAAATTATAACAAATAATAACTTATTTGTTTTTAATTATCCATTATTTGTTACTTTATAACATGATAGACCAAAAAAAACTAAATTTATAATTTTTAAAAATTTTTGTGATTTTTAAACAATTTTATAATATGTTATTTTTATAAAATAACAATAGTGTCAATTTTGACACTATTCATTTATTTGAATATAAATAAAATATATACAGAATATATGTTCGAACTAAAAGATTTAATATATTCATAAAAGGTAATAAGTATCTATAAAATTAGTGGATCACATTAAGTAGTTCATATATTATTTATTTTATTATTTTTAAAACCATTTATTTGGTTTATCTCTTAATAAAATAATTACAACAACATTTTTGTATAATTATTTAATATACTTATTTTTGCATAAAAATTATAAATAAAATCCTATGATGAAGATAAATCAATTACCTTTCACAATAATACATTTAATTGAATTTATCATCTTAAAATCACAATATTTAAATATTTATATTTATTAAATTATGAAGGTGACAACTTTGGCATCATTTAAAATAAAATAATATAGGTGTCATAATCACTTTTATAAGGCTCCAAACGGTTATATATTAGGTAATGGATGTTTAAGGTGTAGATATACACTACCAATAATTTTTATTCATGTTTGTGGGCCTTTTAAGGGGTATTATTATTTCAATAAAAACTATATTACTTATTTTTTACTTAATAAATAATTTCTGTATCATTAATGTATCACTATTAATAACAATTATTTAATCCCTAAAAATTCTAAATAAATTATCATGATGTAGATAATTTTATTATATTTCTGGAGACTATTCATGTTCTAAGTTTTATGATGTTTATCACTAAAATAAAATTAATATACTTATAAATTTTAAGAGAGTGACATGTTGTCACTTTCTTTGGTTTTAATAATAATTAAATTATATTGATGGTCAAAAGTCCATAAAATTAATCTAATCCAACCCTTATGTTATATGGGTCTACTTTTAGCAATCCAATAGAATTTTTTCATATGTTAGGGTAATATTATAATATTATATTTACCCTTAATTACCCGATTTACCTTTAACTATGGTAAATAAAATTTACCATAGTTACTATTCATAATTCCCAAAAATAAAAAGTAGCTTATTAACATAATTTGGACCCACTGATTCCAAATATGGAATCAATTTTTCCAAATTCAATACAAAAAAGTTTCAGAAATTAAATTTAAATTAATACCATTGTTGAAAGAAAACGGTTTTTTCTTTAAAACATTGCAAAAGATTGAATTGATTTAACCTACGAATTTAATGTCAAATAAATTATAATGACATAAATTATATTAAATGGTAAAAATATATTCTATTTATATTTTAAAACCATTCAATATTATAATTTAAAAATATAAATTATTGCGATGAAAAAAGTTGTTTTTAAATAAAATATAGCGTGTTTTTACTATTCATCAAAATATGAAAGTTACCAAAATAATATGAAAAATTTATCCAAAGTAAATTTTTATTTATTTATTTCAAAGAAGAATTTTATTTTGTCAAATTGAACTTATAAACATGTCAAAAACTAGATTTAAAGTGGGTGCGCCATCAAAAGGCAGGAAAACTGTATTTTTTGAAAAATACTTATTTTACCCCAAAAATTTATTTTGTTCTTATACCATGTTCTAGAAAATGTGTAATATGAATAATGATGTTATAAAATTAAAAATTTAGTTAATACTATTCATAGCGACTAGTTTATAATAATATTATAATAATATATTATTTGTTTAGTGAAGCTCGTTATTGCGTACTACACACACTATCGAGGAAGGTCGCGATTACGTGTAATGAAAGGCAAGTCAAGGATTCATGTTGTGAAATATCTTTTTGGTGTAGCATACAACACAAGAGATTAATGAAATTAAAAATAATATTTTTCATAAAATCTCAGGGTGTTACATTCTACCTCCCGTAAAATGAATTTCGCCCTCGAAATTCGTCGGGGGTATAAATGGTTTACTACTCGAAAGTTTGTTTAATAGAAACCGACATCGTAAAAAGGAATAACAAAACATGGCTTTAAAAACTAATTTATGAAATGTAACGGTTACCCAAATTAACTCATCACTAGGTTTCCACGTAGGAGAACATAGGTGAAAATATGGATATGGAAGAAAAATCTAACCATCAAGTTCTGATGGAGAGTGGTAGAGAACATGGCTATGAAAAAGCCAACAATCACAAAGCTATAGATTTGTGATGATCTAAGGTACCATCTGATTCATCGGATATAAGGGAACTAGGATAACATTTTTGGTTTTCAAGATCATTTCCCTAAAGTTGATGAATTAAAAGAAATACTTACATTATTTTGGTACAATCTCACTGTTGTTCATGAATTGAACAATTTCCACATCATCCCTTAATGAAATTAAGTTGAATTTGTTATTAGTGATATATTAACAGATCATGTGATAGAATGATGGGTCATTCCATCTCTTTCAAACAAAAGGTTAGCAAAAGTTATAAGTCCATCTTATGGTTAGATTAATCGTATATGGTTCCAAAAATGAACATATACTTCATATATCATACCGCTTAATAAAATAAAACTAGTTTCTACTAACCAGGGACTTCCTGTAGGCCAGTGGTAGACGATAAAGGTCAGTCGCACTTCGGTTGTGGGTTTGATTCCCATAGCCTTGTCTGACGCGATGGGTTGTCGCCCGTCCTGCAGGTTGTCCTTTTTCTAAAACTACATTACTATAACATCCCATAAATAATATCAAAAAAAGTTCAATCCTTAAACAATACTAACTTATGTCCAACATAATCCATTCCAATCTTTAGGCTTATCTAAAATACTTCGGTCCAAGCTCATAGTATAAAGAAAATGATTACTTGAAATGTAATCAACCAAGCATGTGAATACCATCATTTATCCCCCCTATATCTTGTTGGTCACATTCCAATCATGTGAATACCTTAATCATGTATTCTCTTGAAAAATTAATACCCATTAAAACATAGTGAAAACATGAATGCTGTCAAAACTTAACTCTTTCCACATACCAAAATCCAAAAATTCTATATACTCAAACCATGATATAAACTTCTCTTTATATCAGTCCTGAGCTCATTAATACTATCAAACATTTAATTTTCTCCTTATCCCTTCATTATGCACATATCATCTACATTCCAGAAATATCTGAATAACCTTTCATGGATACTGGTACCATTAATCATACACTTTCAAAACTCAAGGAAAGACAACGGTGTAACAATCCTTAGATGTCTCTTTATTTAATAGTACCATGAGATTATTTATACAACATTACACATGATAAACATGTAATCATTCCACTAAATTCTTAAACCATTGACCGGGCTTCAACAATTCTTTCAACTCTCATATCATTTGTAGTCTCTTCATCATCATCAACATAAATACTACCCATACAACCATACTGATTCTCTTCATGAGAATTTCCCTTAGGGCATTGGTTTGCATAATTCCCGTACATTCCACATTTAAAACATTTAACCATTGTTGATTTTGTAGCAATACCATTATCCTCATCCCTGGTGTTAACTAAACCTTTTCCTTTGCACTTACTGGCTTTGTGTCCTTCTTTTCCACACCCAAAGCATCTTCCAGTTCCATTGAAACATTCTCCTTGATGCCTCTTCCCACATGATTTACATAGGGGAAATTTAACTTTCTTTCCTCTATGATCATCATGAAACTCCATCTTTCTCTTATTAGCCGAGTGAGGAAACTTACCAAATTTTACTTTATTGATCATATTATGAGATTACTGATTCGGCATAACAATGATGTTTGGACTTACAAATCCCATTTCATTTGGTTTCTCATGAAAAATATCATTCCATTGTCCATCATATCCTCCATTATCATGAATCATCTTGTTTCCAGCCATTTTCTAAAACCCAAAAAGAATAGTGTGAGAAGAAAAAATCATAATAAAGGGGGAGTAACTTCATTATCTAACATCTTTTGTTTAATCTAATATCGTTACCATAGTTCTAGGACTATATCCAATACGTATACTTATCCTTAGGGACATCCCTAGATATACATTAGAAATATCTCTAGGGATCTCACTAACGTTTTCGCATCCTAGTTTCCAAAGGATGACTAAACTTTTCCTCTGATACCAACTGTAGAGACCCAAATCTTGACGTACATGGACATTACATTACGTTATCGAAATACTTAATACATAACAAAAACAGACACATAAGGACCGTAATAGTTTAGTGTCTTTGCAAACTCGGAATATAATCTTCTAATCGTGGTGAAAGATCTTCAACATCTCCCATAAAGATCATCCTTTTTTTAACCTAAAACCTTTCATTATATCCTGGGGAAAAGAAAACATAAAAAGGGTGAGCTCAAATGCTCATTAAGGGTAAGAATGGATAAAATAAAACATACCATATACATTTGAACTTAAAAACATGAAAATAATGTTTAAACATCAAAAGCTTGAGAAATGACACAAAACATGGAAATACATAAGGAATAGATCATAAAGAAACATTAAAAATGATAAAATAGCATGGTAATAAAACATGTAATTGTGGAAACCATTAATCACATGATATGATTTCCATAGTAGCCAAGGCATTGCTGCCAAGACCATCTTAGTGGACAAAGTACCTTTCAGAATCGAGTTCACTCCTCATTCCAGTCCTGTATTACTGAACCGGTTTAACTTGTCGTTCCATCCATGTCTATATCATGAGATATAAATATTTACCCAATGCATTGGATGGAGATATAGGTCCCACCCATCTCATAATGAAATCATTCTTACTTGTGCCACAAAATAAACATACATCATTCATAGTAACCCAATAAATAAAATAGGTTTCATAAACATCGTCCCATAATCACATAATCCATTTAAAAGAAATGGATATAATTTCATAATAAGAAAAGTGAAACCATGTAAATCATAGAGAATTTATACTTGAAACATACACATATGAAATAGTGTCATCTTAGATGGAAAAAGGTTTTGATAAAACACTTGAAATGAATTATTGAGGAAAATATCCTTTCTTCTTCAAAATCAATTTCTTTTCCCAAAACATCATGCTATTTTAAAAGAAAGAGATTTTTTTTGAAAATATTCATGAAATATTTTTAGGAATCATCATGAAAATATGTCTTTATAAAACTGTAAATAAACATTTCGTGTCGTATAATTTAAAAAACATTCTTCTTGTACTTTTGTCGGAAAAGTTAAAGTACCTCGTAGGGTAAAAAAAAGAATGATTCCTTCCATTCCATGGGGTAAAAGTCAAAATTGGAATAAAAGGACTTTAAAAATACATGAATATACTTTTATAAAACATGGACATGGATTATAGCAATAACCCCAGTAAATACTTACGAATAAGTAATCTTGGATAAAAATGAGATTTGCACAATTATCCCTTACCTTAGGTCCGATTTTCTTCATAAGTGTCCAAACCTCTTTTATAATGATTTAAATAATGTCATTGACTTATTCCAGAATCATACTCATTGTTATGATATCATATATGGTTCACTTATGACTTTATATTACCCATTCTTTTGTAAATTCCATGTTAAAGAGAGTTTTGGGTAAAATCGTTTCATTTGTCGTCCGTGTTTTGACTTGTAATTATTAATATGATTAATTAGATCATGATTACTTAATTCTATAATATAAAACATGATTTATATATAATATATATTCAGAATATACATATATATAATAGATCAGTAAATGGAAAGAAACACACCGTTCATGTCGACGGTAGGTCGTACATACTCATGAACGCTGTTTTCGTTTCCTTATTGAGTTGAATGGAATTAAGTAGATGACATACATATATATACACATAAATCCAGTATCATTATTATCTCATATATTTCATGATTACTTATTATATATACTTTATAATCATTCATGAATGGTTAACGTGGAGAATGAATCTCATCGCGTCGTGGAGACGGTAGTCCGTACATACGTACGAGCGATGATATCATTCTCATGATCGTGGAATTGTATTGGAGTGTATGTATACTATTTCAGAATCAATATCACTTTACAATAATCATATATAGTTATTATGTACACCATTATACCCATCCAAGTAAGGTGGTGGTGGAAAATAGATTACACCACGGCGTGGAGACAGTATTCTATACGTACACACGCGCAGTGATTTCATTTTCTGTAGGATTGATAGATGGTGAAATAGGGTTGTTTAATACATATAATAACATATCAGTATATGAGTGATAATGATGTTATTACTTCATAATAAAACAACTAAATAAGAAGAAGTGGAAGAAGAAATAAAGTTGAAAGAATTGGTAATCGGACATTACCTCTTCTTTGAAGCGCCTCTTTGAGATCTCCTTTTAGGGCACTAAAATTTTATTTGAAGAAGACCAGGACCTCTAGGATGTTTCTAGGGAAGTGGAGAGGAAAAATAGGCAGGGGTTGGCCGAGCATGATTGCTCAAAGTGGTTTGAGGAAGAGAGGGAGGAGGTGCCCTTTTATAAGGGAGGAGAGGGGCACCTTTGGAAGTCTTAAAAATATTGATTTATAATAAATCTAAACCCACTTAAAAACCACCAACAATGACTCATATTAGAAGATTAGATGAGATAGGGTTGTAATCTCATCAACCAATCATATTTAGACATGTTTGGATCTTATTTTAAACCTTATCATTTTGATTTATCCTTATTTAATCTATTTAAGTTTATTTGTGGTAATAAAATTCTAAATTTTAAATTATAACAAATAATTACTTATTTGTTGTGAATTTTCCATACTTGGTAACTTTATAACATTATAGACCAAAAATATTTAAATTTATAATTTTTAAATATTTTTGTGATTTTTAAAAAATTTTATAATATGTTATTTTTTAAAATAACAATAGTGTCAATTTTGACACTATTCATTTATTTGAATTTAAATAAAATATATACTGAATATATGTTCAGACTAAAAGCTTTAATAGATTCATAAAAGGTCATAGGTATCTATAAAATTAGTGGATCACATTAAATAGTTCATATATTATTTATTTTATAATTTTTAAAACCATTGTTTTGGTTTATCTCTTAATAAAATAATTACTACAACATTTTTGTATAATTATTTAATATACTGATTTGTTTCATAAAAATTAAAAATAAACTCCTATGATTAAGATAAATCTATTAACTTTCACAATAATACTTTTAATCGAATTTATCATCTTAAAATCACAATATTTAAATTGCTATATATATTAAATTATTAAGGTGACAACTTTGACATCATTTAAAATAAAATAATATAAGTGTCATAATCACTTTTATATGGCTCCAAACTGTTATATATTAAGTAATTGGATGTTTAAGGTGTATATATACACAAAAAATAAGATTTTGTCAGGTTTTTGAGCCTTTTAATGGGTATTATTATTTCAATAAAAACTATATAACTTATTTTCCACTTAATAAATAATTTCTGTATCATTAATGTATCACCATTAATAACAATTATTTAATCCCAAAAAATTTTAAATAAATTATCATGATGTAGATAATTTTATTATCTTTCTTGAGACTATTAATGTTCTAAGTTTTATGATGTATATCATTAAAATAAAATTATTATACTTATAAAATTTAAGAGAGTGACATGTCGTCACTTTCTTTGGTTTTAATAATAATTAAATTATTTTCATGGTCAAAAGTCCATAAAAAGAATCTAATCAGACCCTTAGGTTATATAGGTCTACGTTTAGCCATCCAATAAAATTTTGTCATGTTTTACGGTAATTTTATAATATTATATTTACCCTAAATTACCCGATTTACCTTTAACTATGGTAAATAAACTTTACCGTAGTTACTAATCATAATTCCAAAAAATAAAAAGTAGCTTATTAACATAATTTGGACCCACTTATTCCAAATATGGAATCTAGTTTTTCAAATTCAATACACAAAAGTTTGAGAAATTAAATCAAAATTAATCCTGTTGTCGAAAGAAAACGGGTTTTTCTTTAAAACATTGCAAAAGATTGAATTGATTTAACCTAAGAATTTAATGTCAAATCAATGCTAATGAAATAAATTATATTACATGGTAAAAATATATTCTATTTATACTTTAAAACCATTAAATATTATAATTTAACCATATAAATTATTGAGATGAAAAAAGTTGTTTTTAATTAAAATATAGCATGTTTTTACTATTCATCAAAATATGAAAGTTACCAGAATAATATGAAAAATTTATCCAAAGTAAATTTTTATTTCTTGATTGCAAATAAGAATTTTATTTTGTCAAATTGAACTTATAAACATGTCAAAAACTATATTTAATGTGGGTCCACCATCAAAAGGCGGTAAAACTGCATTTTTTGAAAAATACTTATTTTACCCAAAAAATTTATTTTTTTCTTATACCATCTTCTAGAAAATGTGTAATATGAATAATGATGTTATAAAACTAAAAATTTAGTTAATATTATTCATAACGGCTAGTTTATAATAATATTATAATAATATATCGTTTGTTTAGTGAAACTCGTTATTGCGTACTACACACACTATCGAGGAAGGTCGCAATTACGTGTAATGAAAAGCAAGTCAAGGATGCGTGTTGTGAAAGCTCCTTTTGGTGTATCGTACAACAAAAGACATTAATGAAATTAAAAAAAATATTTTTCATAAAATCTCGGGGTGTTACATTCTACCCCCCTTAAAATGAATTTCGCCCTCAAAATTCGTCGGGGTTATAAATGGTTTACTACTCGAAAGTTTGTTTAATAGAAACTGACATCGTAAAAAGGAATACCAAAACATGGCTTTGAAAACTAAAGTATGAAATGTAATGGTTACCCAAATTAACTCATCATTGGGTTTCCATGTAGGAGAACATAGGTGAAAATATGGATATAGAAGAAAAATATAACCATCAAGTTCTAATGGAGAGTGGTTGAGAACATGGCTATGAAAAAGCCAACAATCACAAAGATATAGATTTGTGATGATCTAAGGTACAATCTGATTCATCGGATATAAGGGAACTAGGAAAATTTTTTTGGTTTTCAAGATCATTTCCCTAAAGTTGATGTATTAAAAAAAATAGTTACATGATTTTGGTACAATCTCACTGTTGTTCGTGAATTGAACAATTTCCAATTCATCCCTTAAAGAAATGAAGTTGAATTTGTTATTAGTGATGTGTTAACAGATCATGTGATAGAATGATGGGTCATTCCATCTCTTTCAAACAAAAGGTTATAAAATGTTATAAGTCCATCATATGTTTAGATTAATCGTATATGGTTCCAAAAATGAACTTATACTTCATATATCATACCGCTTAATAAAATAAAACTAGTTTGTATTAACCAGGGACTTCCTGTAGTCTAGTGGTAGGTGATAAAGTCCAGTCGCACTTCGGTTGTGGGTTCGATTCCCACAGCCTTGTCCGACGCGATGGGTTATCGCCCATCCTGCAGGTTGTCCTTTTTCTAAAACTACATTACTATAACATCACATAAATAATATCAAAAAAAGTTCTATCCTTAAACAATAATAACTTATGTCTAACATAATCCATTCCAATATTTAGGGTTATCTAAAATACTTCGGTCCAAGCTCATAGTATAAAGAAAATGTTTACTTGAAATGTCATCAACCAAGCATGTGAATACCATCATTTATCCCCCATATATCTTGTTGGTCACATTCCAATCATGTGAATACCTTAATAATGTGTTCTCTTGAAAAATGAATACCAATTAAAACATAGTGAAAACATGAATGCTGTCAAACGTTAACTCTTTCCACATACCAATGTTAGGTCCACTAGGCTGAATACCCTGAGAGGGGGGGTGAATCAGGGTATGACTAATTAGAAATTAATGTTCGTTCTGATCTTGTTTCGCTGTTAAGAAAAACACTCTTCTCTCTCTTTCCTGCGACACAATATAAATAGAAATTAAAGCAAGCACAGGACACCGCAATTTTACTTGGTTCACCGCTAAGGGCTACGTCCAAGGAGCATACGCCGACAGGTTGCCGGTCGTACCAAATTCCACTAAACTTCACTAGTTGTGGACTACAATGTTCAGGCTAGATCACTTCTATGCCTAGGCTCACTGCCTATACAATGTTTAGGGTCAGCTCACTGCTTTCCCAAGGGTCACTCCCTGTTTCTCTCTCTCTGGCTCACTACCGGCGGAGAGGATCACCTTCTTCCTCTTCCTAAGCTCACTGCTCTTGGAAGGAATCCACTCACAGTTTATAGACCTGTAGGTCTCTTCATTTGCATTAATGAATGCATCTTCCTCTGTGTGTAGATTCTCTGTTGAAGTACAACTTTCACCCGTAGATGAATATCTCTTTGCACCGAAGGTATCGGGCAACGTACCAGCTTCCACGCAGTCCGAGAAGCACCGCTGGAACAAAACCTTACTTGGTGCGCAAGTCAATCTCGGCGCGCAAGTATCGGCGCGCAAGTCACAACGGGCACGCAAGTCCTCCTCAGACACTTTCGTGACTCAAGCTTCCTCAACTCCAAATTTGCGCGACTCTCTTCCTTTTACGCCCAAACCAATATTGGCGTGCAACTGCCAACCGACGTGCAACTTATAACAGCGGCGCACAACTTCAACCTCTGGCGCGCAAGTCCCACCTGCACGACCACACACACCACTTGCGCGACCACCACACCTGAGCGTCGGGATCTCTGATTTCTCAAAGAGATGAACTCCCGTTTTTGAATGAGTAGGGGTGGTCCAGTATTTATAGGCAATCTGACCACCTTGCGTGACGGCCCTCAAGTCACCTGCACGACCCAGTTTCGGCGCGCAAGTCTTCTGTCCTTTTGGATACTTGCGTGACCAACTCCAAAACATGCGCGAACCTACTTCCTTTGCCATATTTTGATCTTCTGATCTTGAAAAACATATGGCACGCAAGTTTCCTATTCTCCAAGTCCTTGGCGCGCAAGTCCCTTTGCCAAAAACACTTTTCTTCATTTGCCAATTTTCAGGCCCAAAAATTTGGCAAACACTAGAAAACGGCGCCACCTTATATCTGTTCTTTTGTACCACCTCCAGATCATCCATTCCTTTTATCGACGTTCTTGAATCAAACATGGATCGTTGAACTCAGCTCTTGAAATTGACATTCCATCATGAAATCCTCTTTGTCAACAAATTTGTATGTCATTATTTTGCTTTGTCAACAATCACCACGCAGATGTCCACTTTGTCAACAAACACAATCACCTCGAAAATGCTTCAATGATACCTTGAGGGATTTTTGCCCAACAATCTCCCCCTTTGGGTTTGTTGACAACTCTTCCAAAACAAAGATTCGTCGTTTATTCTTCAGCCTCCATTCGCCTTATTGCGATTCTGATAGCGATCAAGAATTTACTCAACACATACTCTAAGCCCACATGAGCACTGCTCGGCGTGAGAAACAAGAGTAAATGAAAAGTTCATCAATGAATCACTTCATCTCTTACATCCATTGTTGACACCAAACTGATACCAATTTGTACTAAACTGATACCAATTGTTGATGGACTTGTTGGAAGACCAATGTTTGGTTTGGAAATATTCTTACCACTTTCCAACACCACTCTTATGCTTTTATCATGATCTTCAGCTGTCGTGATATCTATTCTTTGATCGATCACTTCTAGCATCGTCAGATTTAATACGCTCCCCCTTTCTGCTCACAACTTCAACACCTCTTTAGCCTTATGTCCTGTGTTGTCCAAGCTAAGCTCTGGCTAAGCACGTTCAACTAGCTTCAACTCCCCCTAACTGGCTCCTCCACCTGTTAGCTTCTCCCCATATCATTCATGATTTATCAAATCTCCCCCTTGAACAATCACTATTTTCTCCCCCTTTGTCAACGAACCCAAAGGCACTCCTTAGAGTCTATAACAGAGTAGAGAACAAGTCAGCACATTAGGGAAAAAACACATCATACCTCAGGGAGAGGGGGGGT
This sequence comes from Viscum album, assembly GCA_963277665.1. NCBI lineage: Eukaryota > Viridiplantae > Streptophyta > Magnoliopsida > Santalales > Viscaceae > Viscum > Viscum album. The sequence goes on from OY728126.1 coordinate 475,786,921, forward strand.
CCCATATACTCACTATTTCAAGTGTGGGGAATCCACTGAACTCCCAGAGCCAGTCGATGCCTCTCAAAAGCTTCCTTGGGTAAGGCCTTTATCAGAATGTCTGCAACCTGTAGCTCTGTAGGCACGTACTCCAACTTCACGATTCCCTGCTCAACCTTCTCCTTTATAAAATGATACTTAATCTCAATGTGCTTTGTCCTTGAGTGATGGAAGGGATTTTTGCTGAGATTTATAGCACTTGAGTTATCACACTGGATTCCGATCGGAGACTTAACTTCAACTCCAATATCTTCAAGCTGCTGCTTCATCCACAATAATTGTGTGCTTGCTTGAGTGGCCGCAATATACTCAGCTTCTGCGGTGCTCAATGAAATGCAATCTTGTTTCTTGCTTAGCCAAGAAATACACAATCCACCAAGATAGAATGCACCACCTGACATTGATTTTCTATCATCTGCTAAACCGGCCCAGTCTGCATCAGTATATCCCAATAACTCTGTCTGAGATTTGTCGTTGTATGTCAAGCCAAAGTCCACCGTGCCCTTGATATACCGAAGTATTCTTTTCACTGTAAGAATGTGACTTTCCTTGGGATTACTCTGATATCTCGCTGCTTGGCATGTGGAGAAAACAATATCAGGCCTTGTTGCGGTTAAGTACAACAGACTTCCAATGATTTGCCTGTATTCTGTGATATTAACTGCCTTTCCATCCTCATATTTTGATAATTTCATCTGGGTAGCAGTCGGAGTCTTCATTTCCTTGGAATTATCCATTCCAAACCTCCTTAGAACCTCCTTGGCATATTTGGATTGAGAAATGAAAGTTCAATTCCTTCCTTGTGTCACTTGTAGACCAAGGAAAAACGTTAGCTCTCCAATCATTGACATTTCAAACTCATTTTTCATTAATTTGGAAAACTGTCTGCACTGAGCTTCATCTGATCCGCCAAAAATTATGTCATCGACATACACTAGCACCATCATCCTTTGATTACTGTCATTGCTGAAATAGAGGTTGTAGTCAACTCCTCCACGCTGGAAACCAAGCTTCTTCAAGTACTGATCAAGCCTTGAGTACCATGACCTTGGTGCTTGTTTCAGCCCATACAACGCCTTCTTCAGCCTGCAAACTTTGTTCTCATCCTCATGAATGAGAAAACCATCTGGCTGCTCAATATACACCTCTTCTTCCAGAACCCCATTCAAGAATGCGGATTTGACATCCATCTGGAACACTTTGAACTTTCTTTGCACTGCTATGGCCAAAAATAATCTGATTGTCTCCAGCCTTGCAATCGGTGAAAATGTCTCATCAACATCTATTCCCTCTATCTGGGAGTATCCCTTGCACACTAGTCGTGCATTGATCTGAATCATTGTTCCATCTTCATTCATCTTGTTGCGATAGACCCATTTAGTCCCGATGAAATTCTTGTCTGCTGGCCTCGAAACAATCTCCCATGTCTGGTTCTTCTCAATCTGATCATGCTCTTCGTTCATGGCCTGAACCCAGTTTTCATCTTCAGCTGCATCAGAAAAACATTTCGGCTCCACCTGAGACAAAAATGATGCTTTCTGTGATGATTTCATTCTTCGAGTATGAACTGGAGCTGTTTGATCACCAATGATATTCTGCCTATCAATTTCAGCTCGAGTCTTTGGCTTTCTCGCAGACACCGACTTGACACTTTCCTCTTCATCATCAGTATATTCTTCTGAGTCAGCTTCTGCCACTTCTGCTCCCCCTGGGTTGCTTACCTCATCATCACTTTCATCCAGGAACTGTTCACTGGATCGTTGAGTATTCTGCTCATTTTCATCTATAGTGACATCATTGCTTTCAATGATTTTCCCAGCCTTTTGTTGAAACATTTATACGCTTTGCTTTTCCCGGAATATCCAAGGAATATCCCTTCATCTCCTCATTCCTCAAACGTTCTATGATGTTCTTTGTTGAGAATGAAACACTTACTTTCAAAGATTCGAAAGTAATTCAACGTTGGCTTCTTTCCGTACCACAGTTCATACGGAGTCTTCCCTTGCTTCGGACATAACAGGGACCTGTTTGAAACATAGACCGATGTCAAAACTGCTTCCTTCCAAAATTTCTCTGGCAGGTCCTTATCAATAAGCATTGTTCTGGCCATGTTGTTGATGATATGATTTCTCGTTTCAACTACTCCATTCTGTTGGGGAGTTCTTACTGATGAAACTTGATTCCTTATCCCATGTTTATCAAGATAGTTTTTAACCTGACTGTTTGTAAATTCCGTACCGTTATCAGTACGAAACTTTAGAATTTTCTGCCCAAGCATCTTTTCTGATTCCCTCCTGTACTGCTTTATGCAACTGAACACCTCTGTCCTATAGGTTTTGATGAATACCCAGGCCATTCTGCTATAGTCATCAATGAAAAGAACATAGTACCTTTTCCCATTTATAGATCATGGTGAGATAGGTCCACATACATCAGCATGCACCAATTCGAGCACTCTAGTTGATTTCTGTTCTTTTGGCCTATATGTCTTTCTGATGATTTTCCCTTGTTGACAAGAATCACACGTATGAGTGCGATCAAGTGATAGTTTGGGAAGGTCTCTAGAAGCATCACATTTAATGAGATCCTCCATAGATGGTTGGCATAGATGACTAAGTCGCTTATGCCACAGCTGGTTTTCTTTCTCTCTGGATAAAAGACAAGTATCTTCTTCCCCACCTACAAGATAGATATTTCCCTTTGACCTTTTTCCCTGCAGAACAGCTACTCCATCTTTTCCTTTCACAACACACATCTTCTTGGTAAATTGGATAAAGTGCCCAGAGTCACATAGTCGACTGACATTGAGTAGGTTATGACTGAGACCCTCTACTACCAAGACATCAACACGTCTCATCTCTTTGCCCCCAAACTTGGCTTTCCCTGAGACAACAATCTTCAAGCCTTCATCATTTCCAAATTTGACAACTCCTTCTTTGTCATATTTGATTCCTGTAACAAGATCCTTATTAACCGTCATGTGGGATGTGCAACCACTATCAAGGATCCAAACACCAGATCGATCTGATGCTTTAAGGGAAATCTAAGCCACCACAACATTCTCATTTTTCTTCTTCTTGGTCCATACTTTTTCTTTCACACTCGGCATGGATTGAGGCTTCTGTTCTTTCTCAGAGTATGATGGACCACCCTCATCTTGCAGAGCTGCAAATCTGTTCTGAACTTTTAACTTAGTTGTTGGTTTATTGATCTGCTACTTGCGAACATTTTGATTATGCTTTGACACATTTCTCTGAATGGTTGAAGTTCAATACCTTGCCATGTGTCCAAATCCTCCGCACCAAAAACAGTGTCCTTCAAAATGTGTTCTGGAAAACCGTTCTCTGTTTGGTTGCCATCTCTGTTCATGTTCTCTTCTGTATCTCTTGGCTATGGAACACACATACTGTGAATGTCCCATTTTCCCACAACAATAACACCTGATAGAGGATTCATTCCCTCATGATATTTCAGGACTATGATTTCCCCTTTGGGATCTCTGAATATTCTGATTCTATTTTGTTCCCAAATCAACCTTCACTTTTGGGATGAGTGCTTGCGGTCTGACTGCAATTGTCGCAAATTTTTGTTCTTGACTAAGCCCAGAAACGACCTTAACATCTGAGCTCAATTGCCGCTTCTTCCCTAATGAACTGCTAGGCTCCGCTTTCATTTTCTCTGTCTTCTGAATGGCTTGGTTTTCAGATATCACATTGGGGGTCAAGAGCTTATCTTGATCCTTAAGTTTTTGTCACAGACTGACCACTTCTTCTTCAAGATCTTTGATACATCTAACCTGCTCCTTTCCTGTGTTAGTCAAACAATCAATTTACTTCTTTTGTTCCTCAATTTTAAGCTTATACTCAACAATATTTTCTGAGCTCCCTGGTGTTGAGAATTTTAGTCTTTCAATTTCTTTTAACAACTCAGACTTTTCTTCATCATGTTGTTGCATATAGAGTTTGGCATCATGAACCACTTTATTGGCTTTCTTCGTTTTGGCTCTCCAAACATCTATCTCTTCAAGAGCTGCTTCCAATTCGACTTCCATATCAATTCTCCCTTCAATTTCTTCTTCTTCTTTAGCATCAGATTCTTCTCCCTTTTGAGGACTACCAATAATTTCCACCAAGGCATTTACCCCACGATCTCTGCAATTTTCTATTTCCTCAACTTCTTCATCCTCAGACTCATCTGAGCTTTCAAATTCTTGTGAAAGAAGATTCTTTTTCTTGAAGAAATTTCTCTTGAATTGTTTCTTCCCTTTCACAAAAGCTGAAGTCTTCTTTTTGGGAATTTCAACGTCATCATCATCATCATCTTGAAACTTCTTGGGGCATCTTTCCGCAAGATGACCAACCTTTCCACATCTAAAGCATGCTAGTGGAAGTTTACCTTTAAACTTTCCTCTTCCTCTTTGTAGATTTGAGGAAAGGAATGACATCACCTCAATTGTCTCTTCTTCTTCATTAGAATCTTCAATGGTGAGATTCTTCATGGCCTTAAATGCCACCTCTTTAGACTTCCCCTTTTCCACAGCCTCATTATCATCGTTCCTCATTTCATATGCAACCAAGGTACTGTGCAAATTGTCCAATGTCAGCTCTTTTGGATCTTTATCTTCTAGTACTGAAACTTTCGGATTGAACCGAGGTGGAAGTTTCCTCAAGATGCACTTTACAATCTTTATATCTTCAATAACTTCTCCAAGACCTCGCATATCTTCCACAACAATGTTTACCCTGTCAAATAATGCGTCAACAGACTCATTCGGGTTCATTTTCAGATCTTCATATTTGTTCCACAACACCTGCAGCTTTTCCTCCCTGACTTTTGTGTCTCCTTCATATATATTAAAAAGCTTTTCCCATATGGAATGTGACGTTTTTCATGACATCACCTTTGTGTATATTGGATTGGAAAGGGCTCCCCCTAAGGCATTGATTGCTTTGGAATCAGCATCCAACTCTCTATGCTCAGCTTCTGATAAAGCACCACTATTAATATTAGTTGTGATACCATGCATAGCTGCTGAAAACACATCCATTCCCAAGGATCGGAAATAGTGTTGCATCCGATTCTTCCATATCTGAAAATTATATCCGTCGAAGATCGGAATCCCTTTAGGATTGGTTACCTCCATTGAGAGAAGAAAAACTTTAAACCTTTCCCTCTGATACCACTTGTTAGGTCCACTAGGCTGAATACCCTGAGAGGGGGGGGGGGTGAATCAGGGTATGACTAATTAAAAATTAATGCCCGTTCTGATCTTGTTTGGATGTTAAGCAAAAAACTCTTCTCTCTCTTTCCTGCAACACAATATAAACAGAAAGTAAAGCATGGACAGGACCCAACAATTTTACTTGGTTCACCGCTAAGGGCTACGTCCAAGGAGCATTCGCCGACAGGTTGTCGGTCGTACCAAATTCCACTAAACTTCACTAGCTGTGGACTACAATGTTCGGGCTAGATCACTTCTATGCCCAGGCACACTGCCTATACAATGTTTAGGGTCAGCTCACTGCTTTCCCAAGGGTCACTCCCTGTTTCTCTCTCTCTGGCTCACTGCCAGTGGGGAGGATCACCTTCTTCTTCTTCCTAAGCTCACTACTCTTGGAAGGAATCCACTCAAAGTTTATAGACTTGTAGGTCTCTTCATTTGCATGAATGAATGCATCTTCCTCTGTGTGTAGATGCTCTGTTGAAGTCCAACTTTCACCCGTAGATGAATATCTCTTTGCACCGAAGGTATCGGTCAATGTAGAGGCTTCAACGCAGTCCGAGAAGCACCGCTAGAACAAAACCTTACTTGGCACGCAAGTCAATCTCGGTGCGCAAGTATCGGCGCGCAAGTCACAACGGGCGCACAAGTCCTCCTCAGACACTTGTGCGACTCAAGCTTCCTCAACTCCAAACTTGCGCGACTCTCTTCCTTTTACGCCCAAACCAATATTGGCGCGCAACTGCCAACCAGTGCGCAAATTCTAACACCGGCGCGCAACTTCAACCTCTGGCGCGCAGGTCCCACAGGCGCGACCACACACACCACTTGCGCGACCACCACACCTGCGCGTCGGGAGCTCTGATTTCTCAAAGAGTTGAACTCCTGTTTTTGAATGAGGAGGGGTGGTCCAGTATTTATAGGCAATCTTACCACCCTGCGCGATGGCGCGCAAGTCACCTGCGCGACCCAGTTTCAGCGCGCAAGTTTTCTGTCTTTTGGATACTTGCGCGACCAACTCCCAAACTTGCGCGAACCTACTTCCTTTTCCATATTTTGATCTTCTGATCTTGAAAAACATATGGCGCGCAAGTTTCCTATCCTCCAAGTCCTCGGCGCGCAATTCCCTTTGCCAAAAACACTTTTCTTCATTTGCCGATTTCCAGGCCCAAAAATTTGGCAAACACTGGAAAACGGCGCCACCTTGTATCTGTTCTTTTGTACCGCCTCCAGATCATCCATTCCTTTTATCAACGTTCTTGAATCAAACATGGATTGTTGAACTCTGCTCTTGAAATCGATATTCCATCATGAAATCCTCTTTGTCAACAAATTTGTATGTCATAGTTTTGCTTTGTCAACAATCACCACGCAGATGTCCACTTTGTCAACAAACACAATCACCTCAAAAATGCTTCAATGATACCTTGAGGGATATTTGCCCAACAACCAAAATCCAAAAATTCTATATACTCAAACCATGATATAACCTTCTCCTTATATCAGTCATGATCTCATGAATACTATCAAACATTTAATTTTCTCCTTATGCGCATATCATCTATATTCCAAAAATATCTGAATAACCTTTCATGGATATTGGTACCATTAATCATACACTTTCAAAACTCAAGGAAAGACAACAGTGTAACAATCATTAGATGTCTCTTTATTCAATAGTACCATGAGATTACTTATACAACATTACACATGATAAACATGTAATCATTCCACTACATTCTTAAACCATTGATCGAGCTTCAACAATTCTTTCATCTCTCATATCATTTGTAGTCTCTTCATCATCATCAACATAAATACTACCCATACAACCATAATGATTCTATTCATGAGACTTTCCCTTAGGGAATTGGTTTGCATAATGCCCGTACATTCCAAAATTAAAACATTTAACCATTGTTGATGTTATAGCAATACCATTATCCTCCTCCCTGGTGTTAACTGAACCTTTTCCTTTACACTTACTGGATTTGTGTCCTTCTTTTCCAAACCCAAAGCATCTTCCAGTTCCTTTGAAACATTCTCCTTGATGCCTCTTCCCACATGATTTACACAGGAGAAATTTAACTTTCTTTCCTCTATGATCATCATGAAACTCCATCTTTCTCTTATTAGCCGAGTAAGGAAACTTACCAAATTTTTCTTTATTGATCATATTATGAGATTTCTGATTCGGCATAATAATGATGTTTGGACTTCCAAATCCCATTTCATTTGGTTGCTCATGAAGAATATCATTCCATTTTCCATCATATCTTCCATTATCGTGAATCATCTTGTTTCCAGCCATTTTCTAAAACCCAAAAGAACAGTGTGAGAGGAAAAAATCATAATAAAGGAGGAGTAATTTCAATATATAAAATCTTTGGTTTAATCTAATATCGTTACCATAGTTCTAGGACTATATCTAATACTTATACTTATCCTTAGGGACATCCATAGATATACCTTAGAAATATCTCTAGGGATCTCACTAACGTTTTCGCATCCTAGTTTTCCAAAGTTTGACTAAACTTTTCCACTGATACCAACTATAGATACCCAAAGCTTGACGTACATGGACATTACATTATGTTATCGGAATATTTAATACATAAAAAAAACAGACACACAAGGGCCATAATAGTTTAGTATCTTTGGAAACTCGGAATATAATCTTCTAATCGTGGTGAAAGATCTTCAACATCTTCCATAAAGATCATCCTTTTTTTAACCTAAAACATTTCATTATATCCCGGGGAAAAGAAAACATAAAAAGGGTGAGTTAAAATGCTCAGTAAGGGTAAGCATGGATAAAATAAAACATACCATATACATTTGAACTTAAAAACATGAACATTATGTTTAAACATCAAAAGCTTGAGAAATGACACAAAACATGGAAGTACGTAAGGCATAGATCATAAAGAAACATTAAAAATGATAAAATAGCATGGTAATAAAACATGTAATGGTGGAAACCATTAATCACATGATATTATTTCCATAGTAGCCAAGGCATTGCTGCGAAGACCATCTTAGTGGACAATGTCCCTTTCTGAATCGAGTTCACTCCTCGTTCCAGTCCTGTATTACCGAACCGGTTTAACTTTCCATTCCATCCATGTCTATATCATGAGATATAAATCTTTACACAATGCATTGGAGGGAGATATAGGTCCCACCCATCTCATAATGAAATCATTCTTACTTGTGCCACAGAACAAACATACATCATTCATAGTAACCCAATAATTAAAATGGGTTTCATAAACATCATCCCATAATCACATAATCTATATAAAAGAAATGGATATCATTTTATAATAAGAAAATTGAAAACATGTAAATCATAGAGAGTTTATACTTGAAACATACACATATGAAATAGTGTCATCTTAGATGGAAAAAGGTTTTAATAAAACACTTGAAATGAATTCTTGAGGAAAATATCCTTTCTTCTTCAAAATCAATTTCTTTTCCCAAAACGTCATGCTATTTTAATAGAAAGAGATTTTGTTGAAAATTGTCATGAAATATTTTTAGTAAGCATCATGAAAATAAGTCTTTATAAAACTGTAAAAAATCTTTTCGTGCCGTATAAGTTAAGAAACATTCTTCTTGTACTTTTTTCGGAAAAGTTAAAGTACCTCGTAGGGTAAACAAAAGAATGATTCCTTCCATTCCATGGGGTAAAATTCCATATTGGTATAAAGGGACTTTAAAAATACATGAATTTACTTTTATGAAACATGGACATGGATGATAGCAATAACCCCAGTAAATACTTACGAATACGTAATCTCGGATAAAAATGAGATTTGCACAATTATCCCTTACCTTAGGTCCGATTTTCTTCGTAAGTGTCGGAACCTCCTATATAATGATTTAAATAATTTCATTGACCTATTCCAGAATCATACTCATTGTTATGATATTATATATGGTTCACTTATAACTTTATATTACCCGTTCCTTTGTAAATTCAATGTTAAAGAGCATTTTGGGTAAAATCGTTTCATTTGTCGTCCGTGTTTTGACATGTAATTATTAATATGATTACTTAGATCATGATTACATAATTCTAGAATATGAAACTTGATTTATATATAATATATATTCAGAATATACGTATATATAATAGATCAGTAAATGGAAAGAAATACACCGTACATGGAGACGGTAGGCCGTACGTACGCATGAACAGTATTTTTGTTTCCTTATTGAGTTGAATGGAATTAAGTAGACGACATACATATATATACACATAAATCCAGTATCATTATTATTTCATATATTTCATGATTACTTATTATATATACTTTATAATCATTCATGAATGGTTAACGTGGAGAATGAATCTCATCGCTTCGTGGAGACGGTAGTCCGTACGTACGCACGAGCGAAGATATCGTTCTCATGATCGTGGAATTGTATTGGAGTGTATGTATAATATTTAAGAATCAATATCACTTTAAAATAATCATATATAGTTATTATGTACACCATTATACCCATTCATGTAAGGTGGTGGTGGAAAATAGATTACACCACGACGTGGAGATAGTATTTCGTACGTATGCACGTGCGGTGATTTCGTTTTCCGTAGGATGGATAGATGGTGAAATAGGTTTGTTTAATACTTATAATAACATATCAGTATATGAGTGATACTGATGTTATTACTTCTTAATGAAACAACTAAATAAGAAGAAGTGGAAGAAGAAATAAAGTTGAAAGAATTGGTAATCGAACATTACCTCTTCTTTGAAGCGCCTCTTTGAGATCTCCTTTTAGGGCACTAAAATTGGTCTTTGAAGAAGACCAGAACCTCTAGGATGTTTCTAGGGAAGTGGAGAGTAGAAATTGGAAGGGTTTTTCCGAGCATGATGGCTCAAAGTGGTGTGAGGAAGAGAGGGAGGAGGTTCCCTTTTATAAGGGAGGAGAGGGGAACCTTTGGAATTCTTAAAAATATTAATTTATAATAAATCTAAACCCACTTAAAAACCTCGAAAATTGACTCATATTCGAATATTAGATGAGATAGGGTTGTAATCTCATCAACCAATCAAATTTAGACATGTTTGGATCTTATTTTAAACCTTATCATTTTGATTTATCCTTATTTAATCTATTTAAGTTTATTTGTGGTAATAAAATTATATATTTTAAATTATAACAAATAATTACTTATTTGTTGTCAATTTTCCATAATTGGTTACTTTATAACATTATAGACCAAATAAATTTAAATTTATAGTTTTTAAACATTTTTGTGATTTTTAAACAATTTTATAATATGTTATTTTTCTAAAATAACAATAGTGTCAATTTTGACACTATTCATTTATTTGAATTTAAATAAAATATATAAAGAATATATGTTCAGACTAAAATCATTAATATATTTATAAAAGGTCATAGGTATCTATAAAATTATTGGATCACATTAAATAGTTCATATATTATTTATTTTATTATTTTTAAAACCATTTATTTGGTTTGTTTCTTAATAAAATAATTACTATAACATTTTTGTATAATTATCTAATATACTTATTTGTTTCATAAAAATTAAAAATAAAATTATATGATAAATATAAATCTATTAACTTTTACAATAATACTTTTAATAGAATTTATCATCTTAAAATCACAATATTTAAATTGTTATATTTATTAAATTATTAAGGTGACAACTTTGGCATCATTTAAAATAAAATAATATAAGTGTCATAATCACTTTTATAAGGCTCCAAAAGGTTATATATTAGGTCATTGGATGGTTAAGTTGTAGATATACACTAAAAATTAGTTTTGGTCAGGTTTTTGGGCCTTTTAATGGGTATTATTATTTCAATACAAACTCTATTACTTATTTTCCACTTAATAAATAATTTCTGTATCATTAATGTATCATCATTAATAACAATAATTTAATCCCTAAAAATTCTAAATAAATTATCATGATGTATATAATTTTATTAACTTTCTGGAGACTATTAGTTTTTGATGTTTTATGATTTTTATCACTAAAATAAAATTATTATACTTATAAGATTTAAGAGAGTGACATGTTGTCACTTTCTTTGGTTTTAATAATAATTAAATTATTTTCATGGTAAAATATCTATAAAATGAATCTAATCATACCCTTAGGTTATATGAGTCTACTTTTAGCCATCGAATATAATTTTGGCATGTTTTAGAATAATTTTATAATATTATATTTACCCTTAATTACCTGATTTACCTTTAACTATGGTAAATAAAATTTACCGTAGTTACTATTCATAATTCCCAAAAATAAAAAGTAGCTTATTAACATAATTTGGACCCACTGATTCCAAATATGGAATCCATTTTTCCAAATTCAATACAAAAAAGTTGCATAAATTAAATTAAAATTAATCCCGTTGTCGAAAGAAAATGGGGTTTTCTTTAAAACATTGCAAAAGATTGCATTGATTTAACCTACGAATTTAAAGTAAAATAAATGTTAATGACATAAATTATATTAAATGGTAAAAATATATTATATTTATACTTTAAAACCATTCAATATTATAATTTAACCATATAAATTATTGTGATGAAAAAAGTTGTTTTTAATTAAAATATAGCGTGTTTTTAATATTCATCAAAATATGAAAGTTACCAGAATAATATGAAAAATTTATCCAAAGTAAATTTTAATTTCTTGATTCCAAAGAAGAATTTTATTTTTTCAAATTGAACTTATAAACATGTCAAAAACTAGATTTAATGTGGGTGCGCCATCAAAAGGCGGCAAAACTGCATTTTTTGAAAAATAATTATTTTACCCAAAACATTTATTTTTTTCTTATACCATGTTCTAGAAAACGTGTAATATTAATAATGATGTTATAAAATTAAAAATATAGTTAATAATATTCATAAAGTCTAGTTTATAAAAATATTATTACAATATATCGTTTGTTTAGTGAAACTCATTATTGCGTACTACACACGCTATTGAGGAATGTCGCGATTACGTGTAATGAAAGGAAAGTCAAGGATGCATGTTGTGAAAGCTCCTTTTGGTGTAGCGTACAACACAAGAAATTAATGAAATTAAAAAGAATATTTTTAATAAAATCTCGGGGTGTTACAATGCATGTCGAGAAAACATCCAATCCCATCCAATTCCAAAAGGAAACATACTAATCTATAACAAAAAACATGAAAAGTAAAACCAAACATGGTAAAATATATAAAATTAACAAGAGGAAGACTAAAAAAGAGACCCAAAATAAACAAATAAACACTCCACAACTCCACATGAAGCTCCATCCTCCAAGCATCAGCATGAGCCACTAGTATACACATGCCACTAGGAAACAACCCATATTACAAAGTAGGAAGTGAGTACTAATACTCAATAGTATTTCCCCAAATGACTAATATAATCATGCCACTATGAAAGAACCATTATCACATTTATATAAAGCAATTTATATAAAACATTAAATAGTGAAATAACTTCCCACAAGCCAAACACTCCTTTACAAAGCCACCATTTTCAAAAACCATTAAACACAATGGAACTCCTAACTACCATACCATAATCAATTCCACCACTCCACTTTAGCAAATCAAGTTCCATATTTTCAAAACAAAAAAAATGTAACCAATATATGGGAATTCTTCCCATCCGTTTCATCCCATTACGAAATAGTGATACTTTCGGACCACTATCCACAATAGTGCTTCTTCCGACCACTATCCATCACCTTTTTATAGTGATACATCCTTCCCACATTCGTATCACATTTGAACAAGCCACAACCAAACATATATCCCACTAAGGCCACAATAACATGAAAATAACCATTTTACTAATAAGAAAAACCACTTCAATAAATCTCCCTTTATTTGAATCCACCATTATAAAATTTTCCGTGCCCAAAACAATATTCAATAAAAAAATATTTATTGAAAAAAATATTTCCAAAAACACTTTTCATAACCAATAAGTAATGATTTTAGTATCATCATTTTTAAATCATAGAAGAAATCCCCCTTTAGCAACAAAACCATGTTTTTTTCTAAAATAGCCAATATCATCACTGAATAAGCTCCTAAAAAGATGCACACATCATTATCACAATTAATTTCAAGAAAAAAAATAATTTTACCAAACCACTAGTTCTAAAGAGGTGTAGTCGATTGAGAATCCACCTATCATTATGGTTTCGATGAATTTGACCCTACCCATAACCACACCACAATTCGGGAAAATGGTTCACTAAAACCTCTATTAATCTCCTTCCATGTCATCAAGAAACCTTAAAATCAACACCCAATGAAACAAAAACCATAGATATACCAACAATGGGTGTAGATCTATAAAATCGAAATAGAGGGAGACATAGATATAGGGGAATAAACAAAACAACCAAGAGAGAACACTTACACAAGATGAACTAACATCAAATCACCAAGAAACCCCTTTTATTGGCTTCCAAAACGTTTGGAAGAGGACCTACAACCTTTGAGAACCAAAATTACAGAGTGAGGCCCAAGTGGTAGTAATTTTGGAATGAAAAGTGGAATCCGTAAGGGAGCCTAGATTTTAAATCCCCAATTTTATGTGGCCGAATGGTTATCCAACATAGTTTGAAAACCATCGCTAACAGTGATCTTGCCACTACCTCAGGAGAGGGTATCTGAAAAGTTTCCTCAAACGGTTAGGCAAACTGTGCGCAGGCCATGCATAACCTACTTTCTCCCTCCTACACAGTTTCCTAGAGAACCCACACATTTTATCCCTAACAGTGCGCCCTTAGAAAAGCCTCTAAACTTATTCAAAATCATTCCATTGTCTCCCAAACTCAACCTAACTCATCCCAAGTACTTTAAACACAAAAAAGGCATAAAAAATTTCTACATACCTCAATCCAGAGCAGCTATAATAAATTTACAAGGGATTAAATTTCTGTCTATATCTTATCCCTCAATTTTCCTAGTTCATTATTTTCATGTTTTTTGAAAAATATAATAAGAAATTATTTTAATAAACTATCATCAATTTCATTTGTGAAATAATTAATTTAATTATATCACAAAATAACCAATAAAAAGTTTTAAAATGAAAATAATACATTATAACATAACTAGTATGATATATTTCTCTATAATTCTTTTGGAATACAATACTTTCTCAATATTTCATTAAATTTATTATTTTTAAAAATCATGTATTTGATTTATTATTAATTGAATGAATATTGAAATGAAGATTCAAAAAATTTTAAATTAATATTATTAATTAATATAAATTTAAAAATAAATTACCATTTAAAAACCAATTAATTCATATTTCAAATTAAAATATTAATTGAACCTTCTTTATTATTGTCCATATCAAAAAAATACAATATATATTAAAAGTAAAAGGGTGTAATTTTTAACATTAACCATTATATTAATAATATAAAGATAACAATCTAAGATAAATTTAAAAGCAATATTTTTGAAGTTTAGATGATTATGGATGAAATTTAGTCATCCAATGAAATAAATTACTGTGTTTGATAAATATTTAATGACTTATCAAATTATTTTTATCCATAATTAAATGATTTAACATGAACCAAAGTGATAAATTTAACCAATCATACTATATAATGTTTTTAAAAATAAATGCTTCATAGTTACCAAATATAACATTATAAACTTATTTTAAAAAGTAAAAATAGAAAATGGGATGAAATATGATATTAAAAAGTAATAATTTTAATCATATAGATATACATATATCAAAATTATATAAATTCTTCTTCTTGATTAAAATAATATTGATATCATATAAATTTAATACCAAATAAATAGTATAATTTATTATTAAGATAATATATTTAGTTAAAATAAAATAGAAAATTAATTAAATCAGTTTTTTCAAAAATAAATATATAGTTTTTCTAGAAAAATAAAAATAGTTTTTCCTAAGATAATTTTGACATGATTATTTAAAAAAGATATAATTTTAAGAATATAATATCTTTCCCTAATTATTTTAAACTCAATTTTGTGTTTAAATAGTCTATCCATGATATTTATTTAATGTGGGATATATCATCAAATCTTATGATGTTAAATACACGATTCTATTAAATATGTCAGAAAGGAAGAAAGGATAAATAATATTAAAATTTTTAACACCCTAATTTACCTATGACCTTTCAGGGTTTCTTGTGTTCATATGTATAATCTTAATTAAGTGAATAATAAGGAGATTGAAATTATCAATTGATAGAATTAACCATTTTTATAGGTCAGATATTAAGAATAATTTTATCTTTAAGTTTGTATATATTTGAATCATTAAGAGGTTGGTATACTCCCCACGATGAAGGTATTATACTGATTTATATCATTAGAATGATTCTTCAGGACAATTTAAATGATAAAAATTATTTTATACATAGAATATTAGTGTTGGGTCTTTTTTTGAATTTAAGTAGTAAAAACATAGGAAATGTAATATGGGAAAATATAGAACATTTTTTGTAAGGTAATATCCAAGTAAAGAACGAAAAATATAAATATAGAGATTAACATTTATATATTTTAAAATAAAGGTTATGAAATTTTTATATAACATACATAGAAAGGTTAATGTTGTTATATGTGTATATAAAAAAATTAGAGAAACATTGAATGTTTCAATACTGGTTGAAGATATTTTATTTATTTTTAGGACATAAATATTACCATAATATCAAGACATAAATATATAGATCATGGTATAGTTACATTAGTTGATTTATATTATACGATAATATATTATTATATAAAGATATGTATATCTTCCCAAATAATGTAAGCAATATAGAAATATAGAATTAAATGTCATATAATTAATGAAAAGGATAATTTAATATTAATGAAAGATGATAAAACAACCAATAAAAGGTATCTTATATTGTATAATTAAAATTGAAATTATTTATATAGGTTGATCACATCAATAGGATTATTAATTATGAGATTAAATTGGACATCATGTTAAAAGATATAATTAAATAGAAATATAATAATCATCATCATTTACATCATAATTTTCCCAAAAATAATTTATAGATTAGTAGATCTAGATCATATTTCAAATATCCAATTTGCGAATTTGGTGAATCTCCAACAAAGAGTATATTAAAATTATTATAATAATCAATCCACAAATAGATATTCTATTTCTATAATTTTTCATGTTTTTTATTTCAAATAAGAAAACCATGGGTTCTATAACACCCCTAGACTTTACATTATTATCATTTTAGTATAAATTGAATTTTTCTTCTAGATTGCACTACATGAAAAAATATTATTTGATTTCAGAAAACACAACACTTTGTTTCTATGTGTTACACACAATAATATGTACCGTCAATATCTTAAATTTCATGAAAGATTGTGTTTTACTAGAAAACAATATTTTATTAATGTAATTATTCAATATGATAGTTATAAACTATCTTCATTAATGGCATGTATAAAAACATAGAACTATATTTGAATAAATTTGTTTAAATAAGTCTATTTAATTCTTTAGTGACCAATAAACTAAAAATTGATATGATAACCATGTGAATTTGTATATTATATATTTAGTCAAATGTTTTTACATCATCCAGAAGTTTTGATTGGAATAAGATAAAAACATATCCCATCATACGCCTGAAAAATATATTTTTTAATGTCATTTTTTCAGCCTTGTAATGGAATACATGTTTTGAAACAAAAATTTAAAACTTTCATAATCTTATTTGACAAAATAAACATTATTTTTAAAATATTAATATCATAATTAGCATATGGTGAGTTTTCTATTAGTTTTATGAAAACATTTATTTTCTAATGAGAAGTGAAAATTATTATTTTTATAGAAAACTATAATTTTATTTCAACCTATAAAAATGTATATTTTTTATTGGTTTAAATGTAATTTCAGTTGTATTATATTATTAATAATACAATTAATTTCATTAGAATCAATTTTATTTTAATATTTTTTATAAATTAATTTTTATATTTAATAGGTTTTTTTTGTTAAACTATTATTCATTTCATTTTGAACAATTAATTTTAATTTTAATTATTTAACATATATTTTTTAAAATTAAAAAAATTTAATTTTTACTTGAAGTCAATAGGTATAAATTTAGTAAATATATCTCTTTTATTTTGGTAAATAATAGTATTAAAATATTTAATTTGTATTGCCATGTTTTAGGGTAAATTAGGTAATTAAAGAAAAATTTAATATGATATAGGTTAAAAAATAACCCTAAACCATGTCCTAAATTTATTATATGTCAATTAAATCCAAAATAATACATTGATCAAATCTATGACCCTTTCCAGCAACATAGTTTATAATAACTTAGTAATTCAGTTTTTTATGAAAAATAAAACTTGTTACACTATTTTTTTAATTATTATACCATTTCTAATATATGGTATTCTTGAAGTTATTACAAAAAATAAACACATATTGATATTTATAAAAATTATCATCACCATGTTTATTTATATGTTAATTTTATTGATGAAATAAATTACATAAATACTCTCACAATAATGAATAATTAGTTATTTAATTAATACAAAAACAATAGAATATTTTTTATTAAAATAAAATTAACCATAAAACTACCCAAAAAATAAACTATATAATATTAGATGATTAATTATTTTACATAATCATTCATGGTTTAGATTTATAACCATTTTATATCATTATAATTTGGTTCTAACCCTAATAGTAATTTATCTAATAAAAAGTTAGACATATAATTTTTTTATAATAAGTCTAATATTTATAATATTTTGTTATCCCAAACTAGTTTTTGAATATAAATATTATTTTGGAATCTAAATGGTTGATATATAATAGTAATTCTTTTTTAATTTTTATTGTAGAAATTAATAACTAAATTAATACAATACAATGATGTAATAATGATCCAATTAATCGAGAAATCACACAAATGAAATAAATGAAATTAACATAAAACTAATTTTAGGTTGTTAATGTGATCCAATAATTTTATAAATGAATATGAAATATTAAGTATGTATTAAAATTAATGGTTTAAATATATATTATTATATTTATATTTTTAATATGAAAGTAATGAAAAATATTTAATTTGAGAATAATTATTTTTTATGGAATTAATATATTTTTAAATTATTTAAAACTCATTAAAAATTTAAATAATCCTAATGGGAAAAAATATGGTTGAAAATATCTTCCCATATTCAATTATAGTCAATTTGTAAGTATTTGGATCTCGAATAGCTTTATTATATTTTAATATTTTGTGAAATTCCAAACGTGTCTCTCACCTCAATTGAAAAAGGGATCCTCTTCCATCACATAGCCACAACACAATAATCCATGTAACTAAACCATACCCTACCCAATTATCTTTCCATATTCCTTTTCTAAGATATTGAGTTGGTGGTCTCCTCAAAAGACTAACCATAGTACCCCTAAGCGGAGATCCAAAGATTGATTGTTTATATGATGGGGGATAACGTAAGCACCATTAAATGGATGTGTGAGGCAAGAGATTTCATATATAAATTTCAATTAATTGTTTTAATCATTAAATAAAGTGATTTTTTTCATGATTGTATTATGTGTGAAATGAAATTTGATTATCATATGTTGTATTTAACATTTATTTATTTGCATTTATAGTTGGTACAATTAATTGATTCATTTTTATTAAGGGAAACTTCATTGAAATGATCATTGTACGGATTTATTCTCAATATGTATCCCATTAGCAATTATTTTTCTTTATGAAAAAATTCACTACTAGGTTGTGTATATAATTTTATGTTTTTAATAATGGTCACTCATTGAAAAATAAATCTCTCTTCGATACCCATAATATTTTTCATGGATATGATTATTTCATAAACTGTATGCCATTGTTATATATGTATGTTGTGTTAAAATTAGATTGAATATATAGGGAAATATGGTTCTATATGTATCATTTACTCAATTAGGATATTTGATTATGAGGCACATATTTTATGTATGAAATTTATTAATCGATATATGATAAATGGTTTTGACAAGAAATAAAAGGGTCAAGGACCACTTGACGAAATCCCCTCGATACATCAATCATCTAATGATATGAATCAGTAAATGAATAAGACCAGTTTCTACCTAATGAAATATACAGTCTGGGAGTAGATTTTAGTAGTAACTGTCTTGAAGATAGATACTGACATTAACTATCTTGAGGATAGTTTAGTATAGTTCCAACAACTATTTGTATGAATTCAATAATTATGTATTCAGTTACTAATATTCTATGAGATTATTCTATAATAATAAAGTACATTGTTACTTTTCATTTTCATTTAATTATTTGTATGTAATTATTTGAGTATCATTTATTCCAGACATATTATTATCTGTACATTTATTAATGGAATGTGTGCTAGATAATTTACCATTCAAGGTTTATTATTCTTATAGATTCATGATGTATTCTATTATATGTGAACCTTACAAAGAATTGGATATCCCCATTATTTTATTGTAATTCCTCAGGTTATAAATGAGATATCATTAAATGAATTATGAAGGATTCAGTTTATTTTATTTGTTTATATATTATGTTTTTTTCTTTTCCAAATGTAATAAATGGATTTCTTGTATATATTATGCTTTTAAAAAAACCATTATAAATGGCCCTTTGGGATTTGAATCTTATATCTATTAAAATGTAACAGATAAAGGCACTGGCTTTGGGATAATTGGGTTTGGGTAGTAAAATTTGGTATTCCTGAAATATTAGTAGAATCTTTGAGAACTAGATTTATGAAAATTTAAATTATGAAACATATACATATGATAGACTTTGAGGATAATGGTAGAAGAACATACCAAAGAAACCTTTTTAATGATTACGAAATAATATATGCACAATTTTTTCATTTTATCATAATTATTATGTTATACTTATATTTATAAATAGTTCATAATTTTTTGAGATTATGTAGTATATTCCACTATTTAAAATTTAACATTAAAAGGATAAGGTTATCAATACTTCTGACCTATGTAGATATTTACATACTAAGGAATCAAATACAGCTAGTATTGGAATGTTGAATATTATTTCCATATTTAAGATGATTAATTAGGCTATCAAAAATAACATTACCTAGATCATGAAACCAGTTCCATATCAATATTCTTTGATTCTAGCTATCTTTATGAAATATTGGACCCCATTATTTTCTAGTAATATGGATGCAATGATAGGATAGCAAAAAATTATGTCTTCAAAAGAAAAATATTAATGGAATTATTATTTTCTTAAAAGTTAAAGATTAAACTTTTAGTTAATTGTCTCAGTGATGATGTTGATCAACTATGGTTGTTGATCTATAATACATAAGAGTAAGAGGATATAAAAATCATGTAATTGAATACTTTTAAGGATACATTTTTAACAAATATTTTTCTCATGGGAAAAAACTAAAATGTTGATAATATTCCAACATTTAAATAAAACGAAACGAATAATGTGTTGTAGAGTATGAAGTCACCTATAAAAGGATGAAAAAGGGATATATAGAGTACATATACATCAGAAAATGTAAGAATGGCCCTATATTTGATTGGATAATAGAAATTATTCAAATAGAACTAGTATCACAAAATTTTAATTCATAGAAAGAAATATTTTAATGATATATCAAGACAAATAATGAATTCCCCAAGTCCTGTCTCTTTAATTAGATGGATGAGATTAAGTGGTAGGTGGAGATAATTAAGAATAATGGGATGAAAAAAATGTTGTGTTTTCACATATGTGATAACTATTGAATGAGTAACCCGTTTATATTTATTAATAGAATCTTAGATTGTTATATGTGTGTAGAAAAGGTTCACTAGAAAAAAGAATATATTAGAAGGATGAAAATAATGATGTTTAATATATAACCTATAGTGAAATGATTACCAACACAAATAAATATCACAATCATTAATGTAATATACCTATGATGAAGCAAATAGATCAAGGTTGAGCTTATGTTATTGATCCAATTGGGGTTGTCTATTTATATATTTATTTATTTTCATCAATGAAATATGTTTAGAAATTATTTTATTGTTAATATCTATACCATAGGATTTATGAAATGTATATTAATTTTACATTACTATTATTTATTAATGGAGTTAAAAGAATATGATGAATGATACCAAGAAGAGTTATTCAGTGGAAATTTTAACATTTTGGAAAACACATCGTTAAGGGAAAGAGAAATAGTACTATTTTCTTAATGATGAGATAATAACGATGTAATAAAGTAATAATTGATGGAGATAAATAAAATAGATACAAAAAACATCATTGTAAAAAATTATAACATTTTTGATCAATATATTTTGGAAGGTTAGGTGGTCAACCATTTAGGAAATGGTTTTTGATGACCTCTCAATGACACATTATGTATTAATGTATGACCTCACATACGAATATTTATCTTTATTGAATAAAATTTTCAAAAAATATTAAATTTATAAAATATTTAGAGACATTTGGAAACATGTGTCACTCTTTTATTTATCGTATGATCTATAATGTGATTTTTTGTTCTTTAGGAATACAAAATTAATTTATTGGACATTCATTTTTTAATGTAAGAGATGATTTTAAAATTTATAGGAGCAAACTAAAAGGTTGAAATTTTGATTATTAATTATAATCATATCAAATAATAATATCTCCTTATATTCCTAGACTATAAAATAATTCCTCAACTTTAGGAAAAAGATATTGAAGTAAAATATTTTATTATTATCAATATTTATTCTAACATAAATTACATTTTTTTAACCTATAAATTATGTGGAATTTTTTTTATTTATCCTTATATTTAACAACCATTTTCATTTGATCAATGTTCTATATCACTCTATATCAGTATTTGAGTGTTATCTTTCATTCTTATGTTGACATTTTCACATTCCACCAATGTTATCTTATATCAAATCTTAGTTATTTGATTATTACACTTCACTACTCTATACTATTATGGGTTTTTATTAAATATTTTACTATGTGGGGTTTTGAAAAATATTATTATCAAATATAAAACCATTTATTACCAAGATTAAATTTCAATTTTGTTGATATAATTTGTCATTGATGGGGAGAATGTAACAACCATGGACGTTACAATATTTTTCTAAATAAAAATTTAATTTGGTTTTAATAATACTCTAAAATAAACCTTGAGATAATCTTATGGTACCCACAACACTATGTTGTCTTATGTTACGCAGAATAACATGTTTATTCAATAGCATCTTTTGTAAAAAAGCACTGTGATTTACCAAACTACAATATACTATTAATGTTATTATTTAAAGTGATAGTTATCATAAATTTTTTTAATTGAAGTTATAAAAATGGAATATATAAATTTTTATTATTTTGTTTAAAAATATGTATATAATTATATAATGACCAATAAGTCCAAAAATAATATCAAAACCAATATAATATAAGGGAAATAATTATATAACAATAACATTTGTTTGTTCTTGAAAAGTAGTTTTATAATAATAAAATAAATTTACTAATATTAGTGAATGATATTAGTGAAACATATATATTGTAGTACCCCCAGTTTCTGGTCAGTAACCCTTTCTTGAAGATTTTAGTGGTTTTGTGTTATGGGTGACGAATGGGACAGTCGGGAGAACTTGGAATGAGTTTTGAGGAAAAAGGGGAAGTCGCACGGGCAACACACGGTTTGTCTAAACCATGTGTCCGAACCTTGCGTAGTTGGTCTTGGAGGTAGTGGCTTCCACACAGGGGGCACACGGTTTTTCTAACCATGTGGGGAAACCATGTGCAAAGGGTGACTGATGCAGTAGCCAACGCACGGTTATCACACAATTTGTTAAACCGTGCAAACTAACTGTGCGACCACTTAAATTAGATCCTTAAATTGTTAATCTCACAAGTGTTTGCCTCTAAATGCCTCGTTTAAGCTCCTATGAAGCCCTAACTCAGGATTTTTGTTCTCCTAAGGTAAAGGAGGGTTCTCCCATCATTCCGGAGGCTATCCGAAGGCTTCTCTTGAATAATCGAAGCAGGATTCTTGAGGTATGTGATCGTTCTTGTTTGGTTTCTTTGATCTACTTAGACCAACTTCTACTATTCTCTCGGTTTCTTAGATCTACGCCCATTATGGGTAGACCAATGTGTTTGGATTTCAATTATGATGATATTTTGTCTTGGTTGTGTTAGGAGAATAGATCTAAGGAGGATCCTTTCCAAATCAGCACGAGTTTCTTAAGCGTTCTTCGACCGTTGTGGTTTTTTTCAAAAACATTGAGGTATGTGGCTTCACTCTGAACTCCTCTTGATAGAATTTATTGGACTAGATTCAAATTGTTTTATTTGAATGGATATTTTTGTGATAAACATATAATAAATCTTCTTTAGTGATGATTTTTGGTTTTGATAAGATTGTGAAATTTTAGTGAATTGTTGCGCAAAGTGAATTGGAATGTTGAATTTGAAATGTAGATTTTAAATTATAAATTTGATGAAATTGTAGATGGTTTGATGAGAAGTGGGTTTTCAATAAAAAGGGTGTTTTATTGGAATCTTTTGAGATTGAAATGATGTGGATGGATTTGGATTTCAATAAAAAGGGAGTTTTATTGAAATTATTTAGAAATGAAATGGATAACCATTGAAATGGTTTGAATTGGTCGAACAAACTTGGTTTTTGAAATGATGGTTGTGTGTGTTCATGGGAATGTTGGACGGATAAGGGTTAATGGTGTCCCCCATGAGTTTTGGAATGGATAAGGGTTAGGGCTCTCCCTCATCAAACATTCATATTGAATTCGGGGCAGATAAGGGTTAGGGGTCTCCCCCATCAGTGTTGGGATGGATAAGGGATAGGGCTCTCCCCCGTTATGCATTCATGTTCATTTGGGTTGGATAAGGGTAAGAAGTCTCCCCCATCATGGTTGGGATGGATAAGGGTTAAGGATTCTCCCCTCTTCCAGGTAGCATGCATGGTTGGTTGCAAGAGTTTGTGGAATGGATGGGTATGCCAAAAAAAGAATGTTTTTGAAATGGTTCTAAAGCTTGTTTAGTTATTTTTCTAGAAAAAAAATTGCTGGAAAATTGGTTTTAATTTCTCTTGTAATACCTTTGGTCATGAATGGTTTGGAAACTTGTTTATATTGAGTTATAAACTTCTTTTGGGAAATTTTTTTATATAAAATATTTTTATATAAATGTTTCTAACTCTTCAATCCTAGTGGCATGAGTAGGGATGTCATTGGGGAAAACCTATTGAGTTTTATACTCACCCCTACTTTAGCACTTTGGTGCTTTTGCAGATGTTGTATTCTGAGACACTGGTAATGGTAAGACATCTCATTACAGGTGGTGCGTGGTCATGCTTGGGAGATGTAGTGGTGCTTGGAACATGGAGCTCTGTGTGGAGCCATGGAGTGTGTCTTGGCTTGTTTTGGGTCTTTTGTATATTATTCCACTTGGTACTCTGATATTGTGTTGGTTATTTATTGGGGTGTTGAATAGTGCAGTTCTCGTTTTGTAATACATGAGTTGGTTTAGGGGTTTATTTATTAAAGGGTAAATCGTCCCCAAACTTATATTTGAAACCATTCAGGATTTATTTCCAGCCTTTGGCGTCTTGGGGATGTCTCTTAAGGCATAGTAATGAATCGTTGTATTCTCATGCCAATGAGAATCGGTGGGTCACTGAAAATGGTATCAGCTTGTTTGGTCCTTTCCTAACAAGTATTCATCGATGTTCTTGGTCTTGGAGTGGAAATTAATTCTTTTCTATTCCTTGGGTCAAAATATTAGATAGGATTAAGATTTTCAGAACTTGAAATGTATAGCATAAAAGAACGTAGCTAAACTGTTTATGCTGAACTTCATGTTACCAGGATGTTGGGTACATAAGTGTTTTGGATACACTTCTAGAATGTTGGAAATCTCATTGTCATGGGTTTAGCCAATGAGATGAGCCTGACATGAATTATAGAGTAATTATTTCCCAGTAGGATTTCATATCTCATTGTGAAGAATGAGTAAGGATTTTGTGCAACGTGCCAATTTTTTAAAAATGAAGAAATTGTTTTGAAGTGAAAGACATTGAAAACAGGTTATTTGGTGTAGTTTGAAAATGGGTAGATTTTAAAAAAAAATTGTAGAATGTTTTAAAAAATCGTTGAACATGGAAAAATGTTTTTTTGGGAAAAAAATGTTGTTATTGATGATGTGATATAATTTGAACACTAATCCATCAGTTGATAGAGAGTGAGATTGACAGAGTTTGTTGTTGGTTTATAAAATGGCACCTAGTAGGCGTCGTCGGAACCAACATGAAGAAGCTGTGGAGAATGTGGTTTCACCTAAACCACGTGTAAACAAAGAGATGGTTCAGAGTATTGTACAAGCTTTTCAAGTTGTGGATACAGGGAAGTAGAGGAATGAACCAAAGAATGTGGATCATACCATCCAGTTCATGAAGTAGAATACCCCGAACTTTTGGGGTGATGCTGAACCCGAAAAGGCAGAGATGTGGATAAGTAGAATGAATTGTATCTTCGATTTCATTGGTACACCATCATATCTCAATGTAAATACGGTGAAATATATGATCGAGGAACATTCACATAAGTGGTGGGAATTAGAAGTGCCTTCTAAATTGGATGAAGGCCTAACATGGTAGGATTTTGAAGAATTTTTCAACAAACAATTCTATACTCCATGTTCAAGATCCAAAAAATGACGGACTTCATTATCTTGAAGCAGGAGAGTCTCAATGTCATAGAGTATGCGGCTAAATTCATGAATTTAGTCCATTTTGCACTAGAGATTACGACAAGTGCATCATTAAAAGAACGTATCTTTGAATTAGGGATAAGGAAAGAGATTCAATCGAAGATTGCGGTGCTCTGTATTATGGATTATACAGAGATGGATAACAGGGAGAATGTTGTTGAACGTGATATCTCGTGATCTATAGGAGGTGGAATGTTCATACCTACAAGAAATGGTGAGAAGTCAACCTCTATGAACAAGAGGAAAAGGGACACCTATTTCCACGTTGCAAGTGGAAATCAGAACCAGACGACAGGGTTAGTGAACCTTCCTCCACGACCCCAGAGCAAAGCAGGTTGTTTTCAATATGATTTTCTTGACCATAAAAGGCAATATTGTATGGAACAACCTAGATCATGTAACAATTTCAAGTAGATGGGGCATCTACAATGCTATTGTAGGAATGCACCGAGGTCGGTGGCACATGAAACTCCTTAGGTGTCGCAAGGATCATATTCTTTGATAGGATGTGGATAACAGAATCAGTCCCGTCAGCATAATATAGCTAGCCATGGTGATTCTTGAAATGCCATGAATCCTCAACCAGGGAAATATTAGCAAGGAAATAAGGAGAGCAGTGTAGTGATGAAGAAATTGAATGGAGCTGAGCAGATGATGGTCGATGATCAGGATGGACCATCTTCAGTGAGAGGTATAATTCTTTTGAATTCTACCCTTGTTCAAGTGCTCTTCGATACTGGTGCATCACATTCCCTCATTAATTCTCGTGTTGTTGACTTGCTACGTTTAAAACAGGAAATGATGGCTTCTATTTTGAAACTCAAAACTCCTCTTGGTGAAAGAGAATGTCAAGACTTTGTGTGTAGAGAATGTTCTATAACTGTTGATAGAGCTGAGTTAAATTGCGAATTCTCAATGTTGGACATAGATGTCTATGACGTAATACTGGCTATGGATTGGTTGACAATGTTTAAGGCTCACATCGACTGTTATAATAGAACAATTAGTTTCAAGACTGAGGACAACATCGACCATCTCTTCAGAGGAGAGTGTATAGTAATGAAAGGTGCAAAGAGCTTGTTGGCCCCAATGGTGGGAATAATCTCTGACCAACTGGCAGCATTGACTTTGGCATCAATTGAAGAGATTAAGGAAAACAGTTTTTCCATTTATTGTGGATCAATTTCCAGATGTCTTTCCCCAAAAATTCTCAGGGTTACCACCTCTAAGGGAAGTGGAGTTTATGATTGATCTCCATTAGGGGACCTGTCCTACTTCCCTTTCATCTTATAATATGGAACTTACAGAGTTATGGGAATTGAAAGTGCAGTTAGAGAAGCTGGAGTGCAAGGGTTTCATTCGACCAAGAACTTCTCCATGGGCAGCACTAGTGTTGTTTGTGAAGAAGGCAGATGGACCTTCATGACTGTGTGTTGATTATCCTAAGCATAACCAAGTTACGATAAAGAATAGATATCCAATTCCACACATTTAGGAACTATTCGATCAATTAAGGGGATCTCAGTGGTTCTCCACGATTAACTTGCAATCAAGATATCACTAATTATGAGTTTGGAAGGAGGATATTCCAAAGACAGCTTTCAGAAGCAGATATATCCACTACGAATATTTAGTCATGTCTTTCGGTCTATCTAATGCGCCAGAGACCTTCATGGATTTGATTAATCACATATTTTAGTGATATCTAGATTCTTTTGTAGTGGTGTTTGTGGAAAAAAAAGAATTCTATTAAAAAACAATGGATGATCATGAGGTGCACATGGAAACAATGTTACAAATCTTTAGAGATCATATTTTTTATTCCAAATTATCAATGTGCGATTTTGGGATATAGGTTGTACGTTTCCTTGGCCATGTCGTTTCTAAGAAAGGTGTTTCTATTAATCCTGAAAAGATAGAAGCTGTTATCTCTTGGAATCCACTAATGAATGTGTTTAAGATACGGAGTTTTCATGGTCTTGCTGGTTACTACTAATGCTTTGTGCGTGATTTCTCAGGACTAGAATCACCACAGACATCTCTAATAGAGAATAACGCTCCATTACAATGGAAAAAAAAGTTAGAAGTATTTCCAGGAACTGAAGGTTTACTTTACATCGACACCCATATTGATCTTTCTTGAATCAGGACTGGGGTATGTGCTGTATTGTGAAGCTTAAGGAATATGTTTGGGTTGTGTTATCATGCATGTTGACCATGTGGTTGCTTATGGTTCAAGGAAATTGAGGGTTCATGAGAAAAATTACCCAACAAATGATTTGGAGTTGGCTGTAGTCGTCCATGCTTTGAAAAAAAGGAGACATTATCTCTTTAGTGAGAAATTTACTGTGTTTATAGATAACAAAACCTTGAAACACATTTTCTCACAGAAATATTTGAATATGAGGAAAATGAGGTGGATGGAGTATCTCCAGATGTTTGACTTTGACTTGATGTATATACTAGGAAAATGGAATTCGGTCAAGGATGCATTGAGTAGAAATTCATATGATCATTTAGTGAAAGAATACGTAGATGAATGGCAGTTGATGTCGGTCTTAGCCGACATGCAAGTGGAATATGAAAACCGAGGTGATGTTGCTATTTTCTTTTTAGCTACACTTATTCCTGATTTATTAAAGAGGATAAAAAAATCACAAATATCTGAGGCATAATGACTGGTTGTATGTTCAAAAATCAATGGTGGGGAGACTATTGATGGATGGAAACTTGATATGGGTTTAGTTTTGGGTTTTAGAGATTGGATGGTTGTACCTATGGTTTGTCAGAAACAACTCTTTCATGCTTATCACCATTCAAGATGGGATGTACACCCAAGTATACAGAAGATGTATAAGGCGTTGAAGGCGCAGTTTTGGTGGAGAGGCATGAAACAGAAGGTGGTCGAGTTCATCTCACGGTGAATAACTTGTCAGCAGGTTAAAGAAGAGCATCAGAGACCAGCTGGTATGTTATAATATTTACCTATCCTAGGTGGAAATGGGATCAGATAGCAATGTATTTTGTTACAGGTCATCCAAGAACGGTCCGGAAACATGATTCCATTTGGGTGATAGTGGGTCATCTAACCAAGTTGTCCCATTTCATCCCAATTCGTAAATCTCATACGGTGGAAGTACATTCAAAAATCAATATCTGAGAAGTGTTAAAGAGGCATGGTGTACCAGTGTCTATAGTCTCAGATAGAGATATGAGGTTCACATATCGTTTCTGGAAATCATTACAGCAAGCCCTTGGGACTCAGTTGACTGTGAGCACAGTGTATCATCCCCAGACAGATGGGCAATCCGAGAGAATGATACAAACTTTGGAAGATATATTGTGGGCTTATGAAAGGGATTTTGGTGGCTCATGGGAAAGGCATATACCCTTAGTGGAGTTCTCAAACAATAATTGCTATCAAGCCTCAATACGCATTGCTCCGTTTGAAGCATTATATAGGCGTCCTTGTCATTCGCCACTATGCTGGGTTGAAATGGGTGAAACATCACTAGTCAGGCCAACCCTTGTCCAAGATTCAATGAGAAGATTTAGTTGATTATAAAGAGGATGGAGACGAATCAGAGTCATAAAAAATCTTATGCATATCACTGTCGATTACCATTGTCTTTCGTTGTGGGTGATCATGTCTTCTTGAGGATCTCTCAATGGCATGGACATCATCGTTTTGGGAATCAGGGCAAGTTATATCCTAGATACATTGGACCTTTTGAGATACTGTAACAGGTTGGTGAGGTGGAAAATCAGTGGGCATTACCACTACGGTTTAGTTCTCTGCAAATTGTTTTCCATGTATCTCAATTGAAAAAGTATCAGTCTGAACATGACCATGTGATCAGATGGGATCATGTTGACCCAGATCCAGATGCTTCGTTGATACATATCTAGGTAGGGATTGTGGATAGGTAAGAGAAAGTCTTGCATGGAAAAATCATTGGTCTAGTTTGGGTCTTATGGAAGTATGGTCAGATTCATGAAGACACATGGGAAGATGAAAGGGAATTGAAAGAGCAGTGGCCTGAAATCTTTCAGTTGGCTGAAGGTTTTCTACTTTCTAATGACAGAAAGACCAATGGTGGGGAGATTTTAGAACCCCCGGTATCTGGTAAGTATCCCTTTCTTGATGATTTTAGTTCTTTTAAGTTATGGGTGAAGAATTGGAGAGTTGGGAGAACATGGAATGAGTTTTGAGGCAAAAGGGGAAGTCGCACGGGCGACACATGGTTTTGTCTAAACCGTGCGGCCAAACCGTGCATCGTTGATCTTGGAGGTAGTGGCTTTCGCATAGGCAGTGCATGGTTTGTCTAACCATGCAGCCAAACCATGCGAGAAGGGTGACCGAGGTAGTGTCTAACACACAGTTAGCGCATGGTTTGTAAATCCATGCGAACTAACTGTGCGAGCACTTAAACGAGATCCTTAAATTGTGTTTCTCATAGGTTTTTGCCTCTAAATGCTTCGTTTAATTTCTTAAGAATCCCGAACCCTGGATTTTGGTTCTCCTAAGGTCAAGGATGGTTCTACCATCATTCCGAAGGTGATCTGAAGGCTTATCTTAACGAATCAAATCCTGATTCTTGAGGTATGTGATCGTTAATATTTGGTTTCTTAGATCTCCTTAGATCTACATCTACTCTTCTCTAGATTTCCTATATATTGGACCTTTATTGTTATATATATGTGTGTGGATGCCAAGTATGACGAGATTTGGTCTTGGTTGTGTTAGGATAATAGATCTAAGGAGCATATTTGCCAAATCGGCCTGGGTTTCTTGAGTGTTCTTCGATCGTTGTGGTTTTCATAACAAACATTGAGGTATGAGGCTTCACTCTCAACTTATCTTGCTATAATTTTTTGGGGAAGATTAAAATTGGTTTATTTGAATGGATTGGATTGTGAAAAGAATAGAATAAATCTTCTTTAGTGATGATTTATTGTATTGATGAGATTGTGAAATCTTGGTGAATTGTTGTGAAAAGTGATTTGTCTTGTTGAATTTAAAATGTTGATTTCAAATTATAGATTTTATGAAATTGTAGATGGTTTGATGAAAAATGGGTTTTAAATAAAGGGTGTTTTATTGAAATTCATTGAGATTGAAATGATGTGGATGTATTTTTTTCAATAGAAATGGAGTTTTACTGAAATGATTTGGTATTGGAGTGGTTAAGGCATGAAATGTTTTGAATTGGTTGAACACACTTGGTTTTTGACATGATTGTTGTTTGTGTTCATGGGCTTGTGGTATAGATAAGGTTTAGGTGTCTCCCCCTTCAGTGTTGGGATGGAAAAGGGTTAGGGATCTCCCCTATCAAACATTGATATTGCATTCGGGACGGATAAGGGTTAGGGGCCTCCCCCATTAGTGTTGGTATGGATAGGGTTAGGGCTTTTCCCCCTCAAGCATTCATGTGCATTTGGGTTGGATAAGGGTAAGAAGTCTCCCCCATCATGGTTGGGATGGATAAGGGTTAGGGATTCTCCCCTCTTCCAGGTAGCATGCATGGGTGGTTGCATGATTTTGTGGAATGGGTGGGTATGCGAAAAAAGGAATGTTTGTGAAATGGTTCTAAAGCATGTTTTGTTATTTTTCTGGAAAAATAACTTCATGTAAAATTGGTTTTAATTGCCCTTGTAATTGCTTTGGTAATGAATGGTTTGGAAAGTTGTTTATATTTAGTTATAAACTGATTTTGAGAAAAAAATTTATATAAACTGTTTTTATATAAATGTTGCTAACTTTTCTATCTTAGTGGAGTGAGTAGGGAAGTCATTAGGGAAAACCTACTGACTTTGATACTCACCACTGCTTTAGAAGTTTACTGCTTTTGCAGAAGTTCTTTTCCGGGACATAGGTAAAGGTAAGGCATCTCATTACAAGTGGATCATGGTGATTCTTGTGAGATGTGGTGGTGCTTAGTGCATGGAGCTTGGTGTGGAGCTTTGGTGTGTGTCTTGGCTTGTTTTGGCTCTTTTGTTTATTATTCTGCTTGGAACTCTGATATTGTGTTGGTTATGTACTAAGTTGTGGAATAGTGTAGTTCTCTTTTGGTAATTCATGAGTTGGTTGTTTCATTAACATGAATTATATAGTGTATGTTTGGTTATGGTTGGTTTATGGGTTTATTTATTAAAGGGTAAATCGTCCCCCAACTTATATTTGAAACCCTTAGGCATTTAATGGCAGCCTTTGGCATCTTGGGGATGTCGCTTAAGGCCTAGTAATGACTCTTTGTACTCTCAAGCCAATGAGAATTGGTGGGTCATGACATATATTATATTTTTAAAAAATATTTTGACATCCATCTAATATAGTTGATAGACATACACTATGATCAAGTCCAATGTTACACATAAATGGTATATTTTTCTAAAGGTTGTTTTACTAAATTTTAAAAGCTCACTTGTTTGATGAAAAATAAGTTGATAACAATATAAAATCTATTTGACATATTAAAATTTATATTAAATATATAAATGTAAAAATTAGATTAGATATAATTTTAGGTATTTAAAAAAATATTTAATGTGATGGGAATAATGAAAAATATCATTCTATTAATACTTTATTTTCATTTAAACCATTTAAATTTTATATATTATGTTTTATTTAATGTAAATTTAATTATATAAGATTATTTGCAATCCAATTATGTTTCATGGAAATAATTAAATGGTTGAATATTATATAAATTTTTTAATCTTTCATAAGGCATTTGCTCTGAAATATTATTTTTCATTGTGTTTTATATTGTAATTTTAAAATATATTTGAAAAAATTTATATTATAAAAAAAGGAATATGTATTTTTAATAACTGGGTTCAAAATAATATAAGTGTTTGAATTCATTTTTTGGCTATTTTAACTATGAAGATAAATTTTGTTTTACTATGGTTAATGGTAAATTGTGCAATTAAGGGTTAAAATAACATGATAAGGGCAATTAAATTACCCTAAAAATTACATAATATTATTTTATGAGTATGTTTCTACCAAAATAATATATGGATATAATTAATAAACATATAAAGATACTTGTCTGAAATTAATTCCATTTAGTATTTTATTTTATGAAAAGAAAAAAATGTAACAATAATGTTTTTAATATGAATAACTATTTAAATATACATTTATTCAAAATATATGTCCATCCATACATATTATATTGAAATATAAAATATTTTTCTTTATAATGTATTTTTTTAACTATCTAGTAAAAAATAATTTTCTTAATGACTTGCACAATAATGATTTTGTAATTATTTAATTAACATAAAAAAAATTTAATTAAAATGATATGAACTATTAAATTAAAAATACACATTAAAAAATATTATTTTATGTCAAATTTTTTTCCACAATCATTCGTGGATCATATTTATGACATTTTTTTATGAGGACTTTATTATGACACTTATTCCATATCATATAATTAAAATTATAACATGTCATGATCTTGATTTAAATAAGCAAAATATATCTGTTATCATGTTATCTTTGATTATAAAAATTATTTGGTATGATAATTGAATTTTCAATATCATATTAATTTATTTGTAATATTTCTATAGAAATTTTTTTCATAAATTATTACCCACCTATGATGATATAATTTTTAAATTAATGAAAAAATCAAATAAATGACATTGAAAATATTAAAATAAATATAATATGAGATATTTAAGGTTAAATATGATCTTTCTAATAGAATATTACATAATATTTATGCATAAAAATTATTTTTTGGAAGATAACATTTATATTTATATTATTAATAACAATGTAATGAATATTTTAAAATTTCAGAAAAATTTTGTTCTATTTAATTAATATTTTATTTAATTATATAAAAATGGCAAATCATAAAAAAGGGGAAAAGATATGGTTTAAAATTTGACCTTATATTCATTGATAGTCTATTTGTATGTATTTGGATAATGTATATCATTATTATATTTTAATATATTGAGAAAATAAAAAATTTACCCTCATCTCAATTATAAATGGTCACTTCCACCCTCACTAATTTACAACACATTAACCCATCTAAAATGACGAAACAAAACCCAATTATATTCCCAAAATCATTATACATGTTCTTCAGTTAGGGTCTCCTCAAAATTCAATCCACGTTTTCCATAAGAGGAGATCCAAATGTGGATTCATTAAGAGAAGGATGTAAAAGTACACACCACTAAAGGGAAGCATGAGGTATGGTATTTCAAAAATCAATTTCTTGTTATCAATTAAAAATTATACTTCATTGATTATTTCTTTCTATGATTACATGTGAATTTGTTTATTATCCTCCCACTTGTTTTTTTGGGTTTACAGTTGATTAACCTAATTGGTTAATTTTTATTAACTCCCACATAAATTACATGATCTTTGTAAGGATTTCATCTCAATTTATATTCTATTATGATTTATTTATTATAGTGCACCAATTCAATTTTTTTGGATGTATATAATTCCCCTTAGATTTATTTATCATATTCATTTATTGGAATTTAAATTTATCTTCAATATCCGTAATATTGTATCATGTATATGATTATTCCTCAAGATCTGTACAATTTTTACATATGGGAATTACATTGGTAGTTATTTGAATATCTAGGGATGAAATGTTTTATCAACATATTTTACTCAATATCGATATTTGATAATATAGAATTTTTTAATGAATTAAATAGATTATTCTATATATGTAGAATGATATGGAAATGTGATACCCT
The DNA here is from genome assembly GCA_963277665.1 of Viscum album. Classification (NCBI taxonomy): domain Eukaryota; kingdom Viridiplantae; phylum Streptophyta; class Magnoliopsida; order Santalales; family Viscaceae; genus Viscum; species Viscum album. Next base: position 475,821,859 of record OY728126.1, read on the forward strand.
GGTTGGGGGCCAGTTAATACAGGCCCCTCGATAAATCAGTAGTCTAATGAGATGAATGAATTGAAAAAATCATCTATCTTTCTACTGACATTCATAGACAAACTAAAGGATAATTCTTGTTAGTAACTATATTAGTGATACATCTTAATAGTAACAATCAAGTAGACTTATCTTTATTCTTTCGACATTTGATGTTATGAATTTTATTATTATAAATTCTGTTATTGATATTCCATGTGACTATTGGATTATTATAATATCTATGGTTTTGTTTCATTATCATGCGATTATTTACATGACATAATTCGATAATATTTTAATACTTTTATATTATTCTCATTTTATTAATTCTTGTAATCTATGGTTAATTGTTTTTCCATTCTATATTGATTTGCTTTATTGATTAATGATAGCTTTATTTGTACATGATCCTTACTAAGAATTGGTTCTAACCCTTTTTTTCATTACCCAGGTTATGAATAAGGGAACATTGAATTAGTTTTAAAGGGTATAATTTATTATATCTTTAAGGAAATTTTATTATTTTCATTTACTAATTTAATGAATTTCTTTGCATGTATATGTGAACATCCAAAATTTATAAATTTATTTAACCCTATTTAAATCTAAAAAGATACTAAAAATATTTAAATATAAAAAGGATAAAATGTTCTCTACATTTAGTAAGAAAATTATAGGATATGAATGTTAGTTTAATAACATAAATAAGTAATAAATTTTTAATGAAATGGAAAATAAATGCATCTGTATATTTATTTATAGTTAGATTTGTAAAGTGTAATGAATACAATATATATCTAATTTTTGTTTTTTGGAGGATTTTGGAATAAGGGAAGGACACAATGCTTAAATCAGTAATATACCATGTGATTTAAAACATTTATAATTCATAATTTTATTATTATATTTCCCCATATAAAATATTTGTCTATAAATAAACTATAATCATTGAATTAAAGTATAAGAATTGATTTTAAAAAATGTAAAAATCATTAAAATGATTATATAAGAACGGTCATCTTTTAAATGGTTTTATCACCTTGTTATTACCCCAATGTAGTATTAATAACAATACACTTGTTCCCTATGTAAATAAGGATAAGGAAATCATAAATATCTGCTTGTCACTATTTTGATGAAAAAAATATATTAGGATTCCAATTGATATTTGATAGTAAATTTAATTCACATTTGAAAGGGTACATAATGTTATCCTTGATTTGAAATTATTATAAATATGGACTGGTGACCATTGGAAATAATGGTTTACACAGTAATAATGTTTCTAGTTCATAGAAGAATGATAAGAAATATATGATACAGAAATATTACCTTATATAATTATGGAATAAAACATACATTGATAGGTGTTTCTCAGTTATGTTATAATGGTAATAAGGTAAAATTAAGAAAATTTTGTATTCATTTTATTAATACATAAAGAATGGAGAATTATTCAAAAAGGAAAACTAAAGAGGGGGGTTTTATTCCATGTGGGTGATGTTTTGAAATAATTTTATCTATCTATAGAAATGTAAAAACAATAAATTCATATGAATATTAGTTATATATTAAATACTGTTTGGCTCAATCTAATTAAAATACGTTTTGATTTATATATGTCTATGATGAAGAGAGAAGTGGACTAAATACACTCCACATTTATGAAGGGGAGGACAACGAATTATTCCCCAAAAAATATAGAGATACATGAATCCCATAATTTAAATGTTATTCAATTGGAAATTCATATTCCAGGGATAAAGCCATCAAAAAATATATAACACAATATTATTCTTATTTAGCCCCATTTCTCATTTTAAATTATTTAGGTTTATGAATCATAAATTAGAGGCTATAATGGTTTAATAGTGATTTTGGGTAGTTGTTAGAAATGTTATTTGATGTTATTTGATGTTGATTCAGATATATAGTCATGTTAAATACACTAATAGAATAATAGAACCATTCCATTACAAAAAATTCATTTGTAATGTTTTCACTGATCCATATGCACCATAGAAATGCAATGTATCTAAATAGAATAAAGAACATTTAGTGGTAATATCTCAAACCACAATAGTAAAAAATTAAACATCAAAATTGTTTTTTAAGATGATCTATTATAGTAATATTTAATGTTCAAAATAATTTAATATATAGTTCGTATTCTTATATATCAATGTTAGAGAGGTATTTCTAGAATACGAATTTTTTTTAAATAAATATGGGTATTCATAACCCTTATATTATCATAGTCAATATTGATAATTTTGAGAGGACTGATTGAAGTCAGGTTTATTTTTTCTTTAAATAATTTCCTCCAATTATAAGATGACAAGGATTATATAATATAGAGTTATTAAATACCAATGAAATTGTAGAAATAAAATTTCTAGAATAATCAATGATAGAATAAAGAAAATAATTAGAAATTTTAATATGTAATGAAGATGAATCAATTTTAATCAAGCATAATATAGAAATTATTGGTAATTGTTAGAATTTAGATGTAGTATATATAAATGACAAAGATTTATTAAAACCAATGTGTTGAATATTAACCTCAAAAATATCATCCATGACTAAGAAAAAATCATATGTTCAAAACATCATTAGAGACCATGTAAAATAAGTTCCATCCCTGAAAACATTATTGACATTAATCCACAACTCATTTCTTCCTTGAGATGAACCATGATATTTGGATGAAGCTTTTGATCTAGAAGAAATTTTTAGTTTTATGACTGAATATTTATAAAAAAAATATAATAATTTGACATGGGTTGTGATACTCAAGATAGAGGACATGAATATGAAAATGAAAATTTTTTGTTCATAATATTTTATAAGAATGAGGTACAATTATGAGATGTATGGAATTATTTTTGTGGAGAGTATATATTCATCATGAAAGCGTTTATTTTAGTATGACCTTTTCAATTTTTTAAAGATATAAAATTATTATAAAATTCAATTCTATTATATAATAATGAAGTATGTGCTAATCAAAATAAGTACCATGTCTTCCTCTCTCGGTGTAGATCTAGATTAAAAGGATAAAATTTTGAAACTAGGTGGATTGATTATATTTATTATTAGGTGTTATTGTAAAATAAGGTTATACATGGGTTGCATCATTTTCCTGAGAGGGGTATTACAATATATATTACTATATGAAAAAATTGAAATTTAGAGGCTGAAATGTGAAAAATAATATTTATAACAAATATGACAAAAAAACATCCCTTATTATCATATTTTAAATAGATGATATAAAATATTAAATAAATAAGGATAAAAATTTGAACAACTCTATATATATGTGGATAAATTATATTTAATGCATATTCATGAGGAGTGAAGATATTTGTTTTTATAAATTTCAAAAATGAATGCTCTGAATGATATATATCCTCAAATTTATAACCATGATTGTTATGGAGAATTCAATTCTTATTCCCACATTCATCATAGTGAAAAACATGTTTTCAATTCATGTGTAAGAGAAATCATTTGATATCAATATATTCATAAGGCTAATTGGATTTCTTTTTGAATTTAACAAATTCTACGAATAATTCAATATTTGATGAAAACCATCAAAAAAAAATTCTATTTTAACTATGGATATAAAATTTTATGAAATAATAAATTATTATAAGATAAATTAAAAGAACCATATCATATTGGATGATGGTTGGTAATTTGTGATAAATGAATATATTGTGTTATATTTATGATTATTGGGAATGTTTTGTTAATAACATACGATAACCATTTTCTTATGTCTTTTTCCAAAGATATAGAAATTTAAATTAATAATCAAGTTAACAATGTTTTATTACATTGATCATATATAATTTCGAGTATATGGATTCAACTCAATCCATAAACAAAATACATGGATTAGAACACATATTGAATATTTCATTGTATAAGTAATGCTTAAAATACACATGGAATGTGATAAAAAGTGTTCTCATATTTTGTAACTGAATATAGATCAACATACATGATCTATTCAAATTGATATAAAATATGAAATCATTAATGAATTATTGAATAAATATATGTTGCAATAAGAATCGTTCACTCTATAAAGAAAATAACTAACTTATTTCCCCTGTATTTTTCTATAGATTAATATTAAAGATTCTATTGAAAATGTGTGTCCAACATCACTATTATCATGGATACGACATGGTGTGTAAGACCCCTATCTCAAATCTTTATTTTGATACATTTGACATATTAGGGGGACAATAATAATAATACCCTATTTAGTTTATTTAATTTGATATATAATTTTTGTTGAATGGTGGATTTGTAACACCCTGACCCCAGTTACCCCGAGTCGGTGCATTATTACATAACATTGGCATGATCACAAAAGACCAAGTCTCGAAAAACTGATTAGTTTAGTAGCCTCGGAAACACTAGATACATTCATAATGTTTACATTAAATCACAAAATGAAAACCACAATAACATTGTCTCCATGGTCCACACTCGTATCCACTCATATTATCCATGTAAATCATTCACAAAATACTTCTTCACATCCTGGGGAAAGTAAAACATTGAATGGGGTGAGCTCAAATTCCCAGTAAGGATAACAATATAGCGGAAACATTTATAAATAAGCGTAAACATTTAAATAAATGTATAACTAAAACAAAATCCTTTTAAACTTGAACTTCAGCATAATATGGAAAAAATAAAATGAAATAATGAAATTTACTTATTCACATAGATATTCTACTAGTCGAATAATCACATGAAATATCAATAACCACTTTCATAATGATGGAATGCATAATGTCAGACTATCATAACCACATAGCCAAGGCCTCTAGCCAAGACTACAAATAAGATTTTCTCAAGGCCTTGTGACAAGACACTAGTTTGTCTCATGAGACCTACCGATGCATCGAGGAGCTATAGCGGGCTCCATCTGTCACTTATTAAGTCCAATGTATTCCTCATATGAACAGGTTTAAACATAACATAAATATTCGCATTAAAACTAGCATACGAAATGTAAATACTTTCTCCATAAAACATGAATGGTATAAAAATAACACATCCAAAGTCAAACATATCACAAAACCTTCAATACAATGTGGATGTTTTGTATTACAATAAATCAACTTCAAATAAGCTTAAAATCCATCAAAGGATGTTGATATAGATGAAATCAATACTATTTGAGAGAAATATCTCTTTTTTTAAAATAATTTAAATGCCACATAATTATAAAACAAAACATTTACTTTAGAATTTTTTTTTAATCTTGTAATGGAAGTTTCGAAGATTTTATAATGGCAGAAAATATCTGCACCCGCCGTATAAGTTAAAAAAGACATTCTTACCTTAATTCTGTCGAAATGGTTAAAAAGGACCTTGTTTGAAAAAAGATAGAAATATTTCTTTATAAACTTCTTATAAAAACTCAAAAAAGGTTATAAATGACTTTAACACATATTCTTTAAAATATTAATAATTTTTTGAAATATATTTTTTTGAAACATGGATGTGGATGATATAGAGGTCCTAGTTGATAATTACGTATAAACAAGCTCGGATAATGAAGAGATTGTAAAATAAACCCTTACCGTTTACTTGTACTTGGTTGATGGTAGGTTAACCTCCTATATAATGGATAAATTATTGTTATTAAATTATACAAGAATCATATACATTAATATGATATCATATATAATTTTCTAACATTGATTTGTTAATAATATCTTAGTATTATCATCATTTCGGGTGTTAAGTTACTCATTTTCTTTTATATGTTTTGTTACATAATCCATGTTTGTTACAGATAAGTTGTATCATATTCATATCCAGAATTATATAAAGTTCTTATACATTACTTTTATTCATAAAATGAGAATTAGACTCGAATGGATACGATGGGGAATGAATCTCATCGCGTTCGTGGAGACGGCAGTCCGTACGTACACACGAGAGACAATATTATTATTTAGATATTAAAATAATATATAATTGGATAGTATATCATATATAAAGAATAATTATCATGTTATATTTATTATTTACATGAATTACACATCATTATTATACCCATAAAAATAATAATATTTTGAATAACAATTACACCATGACGTGGAGACGGTAAGCCATACGTATGCACATATGGTGACATGTCATTCAAAGAATGGATAGAATACTAAATATGGGTGTACCATATTTATAGTAACATCACAGTATATATAAGATACTAGAGTTATTATTTTATAATGGAAATAACAAATAAAGAAGAAGTTGAAGAAGAAAGGAACTTAAAAGAGGGTGGTGAAAACATTACCTCTTCTTTGGGTTCTTCCTTTTGATTTGAAAAAAGGGCTCGTTAAGTTGGATTTATGATCAAACTAAGGCCTCTAAGTTGAAGTGAGGGAATCTTAGAGAGTATTTGGGCAAGGTTTGGCCGAGACAAAAGGCTTTGATGTTTTTAATTAGTTAGAAGGGGAGTGCTCTTTTATAAGAGGGGTGAGGGAACCTTTGGAAAAGCTAGAAATAATATTTTATAATAAATTCATATTCGGTTTCTAATGGATCCAAAGTTTATTATTTAATGGTAAAAGTTGGGAGAGGTCTAAATACTTTAAAACAATAGATTTTAGACAGGTTTGGGTCACTATATTAACCTTATCATTTATATTTAACTTTTAGTTAAATAGTTTGACATTTACCATGTCCGTTTTTATTTTTATATTATATAGATAATAACCTCACTATATATATCCAAGATACCCCCAATTTGTCCATTAAATATAAAACTATCATGATATAAGTCCTTTGTTTGATCCTTAGATTTTAAGTAATATAATATCTATTAATAATATAATATTTGTTTTAAAAACATTTTTATGTCAATTTTGACACTATTTGGTATTTGATTTTTCTGAAAATCATAATAGCATTATTACCTCAAAAAAACATAATTAAATCAATAATAACATGTCATATTAACCTATAAAATTATTTTAATTCATTAAAAGTCTCAAATTACATTTATTTTGATATTTATAATATCAATTATTTTAATATTTCATTAATTAGGTAATTACTGCATCACTATTGTGTCATAAAAAATTTAAATTATATTATTTCTAAAAATTATAAATAATTATCATTAACTAGGAAACCGTTTTCTATTTCTAATTAATATTTAAAATTAAATTTATCTTATGTATAACCCTATATTAAATTTTTTTTATTAATTAAACTTTGATTTTAACTCTTTTAACTCTTCTTTGAATTAAATAATAATAAATGTCCTAATCTAATCCAAGTGGTCCTAAATGATAATATTTTATTACTAAGGTTGTTTTTGGTCGATAAAAACTTGGTCAATAGAATTAGGACATGTGTTAGGTTAATATTAATATCATTTTTACCCTTAATTACCCTATTTACTTTTAACCGTGGTAAATAAAAGTAAAAAGTTACTATTCACCAAAAATTATTTTCATCTCATTGAACCACATTTTACTCCTTGATATTAACTTTGTCTCATGGATTTTTTAAATTCCACTCATAGAAGAGGTAAAATTATGTTTTATGTGAATTTGTAAATTATCCAAGGATGTGGGTAAAAGATGGTGAAAAGTCCAATACAATTTTTATATATCTAAAATTATTTTGAACTAACTTTAATGAATTAAATTGAACTTATATAGGTATTATGTATCTATTTTTACCTTAATTAAATTAAAATAAAATAAACAATTATTTAAATAAAAATTTGGTTTTTAACTTTTACTCAATGTTTTTTCACTATTCATCAAAAATTGAAAGTTTTCAGAAAAATACTAAAATTTTACCCTAGGATATTTCGATATTCCGAATCCAAAAATGAAGTCCATTTTGAAAGACAATATTTATAAAATTTCAAAAAGTGGGTATTACTATTCATAATGGATTGTTTGATTGGTTGTGGTGTGTGTTAGGACTTGAAGCTGTGTACAACACATGCTACTATATTATTCAAATAGAAGCGTACCATTGAAGTTTGGGGTGTTACATTTTTCCCCCCTTCAAATTTTTTCATCCTCAAAATTTCAAGAATACTAACGCATAAAAATACTCGAGTGGTTCTTCATCATAAGTTCCTCAGGTTCCCACATTGCCTCTTCCATATTATGGTTTATCTAAAGAACATTTACCAGATGAGTCGTCCAGTTTCTCAGCACTTGTTCTCTAGTATCAAGAATCTTGATGTGCTCTTCGCAATAAGACAGACCAGGTTCCAGTTCTAATTCCTCATAGGTGAGTACATGCGTTGGGTCAGGAATGCATTTTCTCAATAGTGATACACGGAACACATGTGAACTTTGGAGAGATTTGGCGGCATTAACAAATGATAAGCTACAACACCAATTCGTTCTAGAATTTCGAAGGGCCCAATGTACATGGGACTCAATTTAACCTTCTTACTGAAACGTATAACTCCCTTCCAATGAGATACCTTCAAGAAAACATGATCTTCTACCTAAAATTCCAAATCCATCCTTCGGTTATCGACATAGCTCTTCTGCCTACTTTGAGCTGATTTGATGTGTTTTTGGATTGCCTTTATCTTTTCCATCATTTCCTCCACCAGTTCTGGGCCTAAAAGTTTCCTTTCACCAACGTCATCCCAACAGGTTGGTGTGAGACATCTCTTTCCTTATAATGCTTCATATGGTTCCATCTGAATACTTGAATGGAAGCTATTGTTATAGGAAAACTCCACCAGAGGTAAATATTGATCCCATATACCCTAAAAGTCAAGTGAGCTTGATCTCAACATGTCGTCTAAGGTTTGAACAGTCCATTCTGATTTTCCATCTATTTGAGGGTTGTAGGAAGTGCTCAAATGAAGTTCAGTATCCAAGGCCTTCTGAGGACTCTTCCAGAATCTTGAAATAAAACAGGGATCACAACCAGAAACAATAAATATGGGTACTCCATGAAGTCTCACAACTTCATTAATATATAGCATTGCTAAGTGTTCAAGTGGTAAATATTCCCTTATAGCAAGAAAATATGCTGACTTGGTAAGACGATCAATAATGACCCATATTTCATCGTTCCTTCTAAGATTATTTTGTAGTCCCATGACAATGTCCATCGTGATATTATCCCATTTCCACTCAAGTATGAGAAGAGGTCGCATGACTCCTCCAGGATGTTGCCTTCCGGCTTTCACTTTTTGAAAAACCATACATCTTTACACAAAATCAGAAATCATGTTGTCCCACCAAAAATGTTCCTTCAAATCTCTATACATTTTGGTGCTCCCAGGGATTATAGAGAAATTGAAACTATGAGAATCATATAACAATTTCCTTTTTAGATCAGGTATATCAGGAACACAATGTATCTTCCCAAATTTCAAAATTCTTTTTTCATACACAAGGTCTCTCAATCTCCCATCATTCACAGCTTTAATATTCTTTTTAAATTCTTCATCACTGGTTTGAGAACTCTTTATCTTTTCTAGTAAAGATGGTTTGGAAACCATTTGAAAAAGAATTGATGTTTCACCTTCCATGGTTATTCCCATGTCCATCTTCACTAGATCCATGAAAATTGGATCCCTTTCAATTCTCATATTGTTCAAAACTCCATGATCTTTTCTTCTAAAAGTATCTACCACCTTGTTTTCCTTCCCCGAGTGGTAGTGTATCGTGCAATCATAATCCTTGAGTATTTCAAACCATATCCTTTGCCTCAGGTTGAGTTATTTTTGTGAAAAAATATACTTCAAACTTTTGTGATCAGTATAAATCTAACATTTTTTGCCATAGAGGTTGTGTCTTTATACCTTCAAAGCAAAGATCATAGCTGCTAACTCGCGATCATGAGTAGGATAGTTTTTCTCATGAATTTTCAACTATCATGATGCAGAGGAAATAACCCTATCATTATGCATAAGGACACAACCACGTCCTTTCTTTGATGCATCACTATAAATAATGAACCCATCATTCACCGATGGTAGAGTCAATATAAGAGCATTGACCAATCTTCACTTCAGTTTTTCGAAACATTCTTTACAATCTTTTGTCCAAACAAAATTATCCCCTTTATGTGTGAGCTTGGTTAATGGGTTAGCGAATCGGGAAAAATTCTGGATGAAATGTCAATAATAACCTACTAAACTAATAAAACTATGTACCTCAGTTATACTCGTCGGTGTAGGCCATTCTTGGATTTCCTTGGTCTCAGAAGGATCAACATAGATTCCATATTTAGAGACAATATATCCAAGAAAATAAATCTCCTGAAGCCAAAATTCACACTTGCTAAACTTCCCATATAATTATTGTTTTCTCAGAGTCTTTAGGATAATGTGCAAGTGATTTTCATGATCGTGGTATCTTTTGGAGTATACCAAGATATCATCAATAAATACCACCAAAAATACATCGAGATATTCCTTGAAAAATCTATTCATTAGATCCAGGAATATAGAGGGTGCATTATTCAATCCAAAAGGCATTACTGTAAACTCATAATGCCCGTACCTAGTTTGAAATGCTGTCTTCGGAATGTCTTCCTTCTTCAAATATAACTGATGATATCCAGATCGAAGGTCAATCATTGAAAAGGATTAAGCTCCATGCAATTGGTCACATAAATCATCAATGCGAGGTAGAGGATAGTTGTTCTTTATTATTATAGCGTTGATCTCCCTATAGTCGATACATAACCTCATAGTTCCATCTTTCTTCTTAACAAAAATTATAGGGATCCCCATGGGAAATAACTAGGTCGAATAAATCCCTTATTACTCAATTACTCTAGTTGTTTCTTTAGTTTAACTAATTCCACAGTGGCCATTCTATAAGGGGTCTTCGATATAGGCCTTGAACCAGGAATTAAATCAATGGAAACTCAATTTTTCATTCTGGAGGATGTCCAGGTAAATCTTCTGAAAACACATCTACATGTTCTTTCACAATAGGTACATCCTCGATTGGAACATTATTTTCCTTACCCACATTCATCTCAATGTCTTCCTCCCAAATAATTGAATTTAATTAAGCTACTGGGGGTGGATCTAGGTAAGAATTAGGTGCTGATGATTACGCTCTAAAGATAAGGTGTTCCTTATCATCATCATCAAAAATAGTATCCTCCTTCTTCTTACAATAAAGTTTTGCATAATAGTCTGAAATCCAATCCATACCAAGGATTATATCGAATTCAATCATAGGTATGACGATGAGATAAGCAGATAAAGAACATTTATGGGTTCTAATGGGGATTGATTCACAAAACTTTGTTGCAATGATACTTCACTTAAGAGTTTTAACTGACAACTTCCTTGTTAAATCAAATTTGAAATATCTAATTTTCTTAGAAAAAAAGTATTATATGAAACAATTCAATGATCCAGAATCAAATAATGCATTTTCTAAACTTGAGGAAACCATTAAATTACCTGCCACCGCGTCTTTCAGAGCTTCTACCTCAATAGTAGTGTTTTCATAAGCTTGGACTTGATCCCTTGGAATTTTCTGAGGTAAGTTCCCTTGACACTTAGGACATTTATTTTCATAATGTCCCATTTCTCTATAGTTGTAGCATTGAACATCTGTAGCTTCTTCCTTCCACTTGCAATCACAAGAGTGATGGAATTTTTCACCACACTTGTAATAGACTCTCATTCCCTTTAAGCAAGTACTAGGGATTTTCTTCCCACATTTACTGTAGGATAGATATTCAACTTTTCCCTTCTTCCCCTTATTTCAATTCCCAGATTGATTGGAAGATACTTTCTTCTCTTTCTTTTCTTTAAAGTCATAAGACTTAAAGAATTATTTTTCTGTCTTGATAGAAAATGAGACAATATCTTCATACAACGAGAAGGATTGTGACACTAATGCTTGATGAAGAAATGGTTTTAACCCATCAAATAAACGATCAATTTTACTTCATGGGTTATGTATATAATCTCCAACATACATTGCTATCCTTGTAAAGTTAGCCTCCTACTTTGTGACATTCTCATCCTCCTTTTGTCTCAGACTCAGAAATTTCCTTTCCATATCTGCTCGATGGTCACGAGGAAAGTATTTTTCTAAGAGAAGTTCTTTGAACTCCCTCCAGTCAATATTTGATACTTCCTTGTCATCCTTTGTGTTTTGAATCAAGGACCACCATTGATCAACATCTCCAGTGAGGTGGTAAACTGCCATGATAAATTTTTCCCTTTCACTACTCCCCAAAGCATGAAATATTTTCTCTAGGGAATTTATCCATTGCTCAGCTACTAAGCGATTTGTACTCCCATTGAATGTTGGTGTTTTTTTCCTTATGAAGCGATATAATATTGATCCTCCATGTTGTGGATCAGGGTGCTCCATACGGGTAAGGTTATTATTCATAACCTGAGTGAGTTGTCCCAGTATGGTGATTAGCTGATTAGCACCAGTTGCATCACCAGCCCCACTATAATTATCTTGAGCAGGAGGGAAATACTTACATGGAATGTGTGAATTGATACAGTTTCCATTTCTTCTACTAGGCACCATTTCTAAACAATGGCATAAACTAGATTAGTTTATGAATCAAAATACATAATTCCATACTTTTAAAACACTGAACATAAATTGAACTATTTATGGATATAATCCATAATCATAAAAAATGTTTTATTTTAGGAAGTATATACTCATAAACCCTTCATAATGGTTTGTAAGGAAAATGAGAATTAGCCTAAGCATATCCCCCGAGAGTGCCGTAACCAAGAATGCAGCAAAGCCCGTTGTCGTTCACCATTTCCCATTCTAGTCTAGCTCAAAGCGGTGTTTTCAGGTTTTACCCCAAGGTACATCTGTTCCAGAGCCACCTCTACTAGCTCATATCCATATAGGGATGTATTTCTCGGAAAACCCACAAAATCTCTACAATACCAAAATTCTAGGAAGTTCTTCTATACTAATCCTCAAAGTCTATCATAGGGCTAGGTGCTCTAATTAGAGTTTATCTAAATCTATATTACAAGGTTTTTACTAAAATTCCTCTGATGCCAACTGTAACGCCCTGACCCCATTTACTCAGAGTTGGTGTATTATTACATAACATTTTCATGATCACAAAAGATCATGTCTCGAAAGACCAATTACTTTAGTAGCCTTGGAAATACTAGATACATTCATAAATATCACATTACATCATATAATGAAAAATACAACAACATAGTCTCCATGGTCCACACTCATATCCCCTCATAATATACCGGGAGATCATTGATAAAATACTTCTTCATATCCTGGAAAAAATAAAACATTGAAAGGGGTGAGCTCAAATGCCCTGTAAGTATAACAATATAGCAGAAACTTTCATAAATAAGCATAAATATTTAACGAAATGTATGACTAAAACAAAAGCCTTTTAAACATGAACATCAGCATAATATGGAAAAAATAAAATGAAATAATTCCATTTTCTTATTCACATGGATATTCTACTAGTCAAATAATCACATGCAATATCAATAACCACTTTCATAATGATATAATGCATAATGCCAGACTATCATAAACACATAGCCAAGGCCTCATGCTATGACTGAAAATAAGATTTTGTCAAGGCCTTGTGACAAGACACTAGTTTGTCTCATGAGACCTACCTATGCATCGAGGATCTATAGCAGGCTGCACTGGTCACTTATTAAGTCCAATGCATTACTCATATGAATAGGTTTAAACATGACATAAATATTCGTATTAAAAATAGCATTCGAAATGTCAATACTTTATCCATAAACCATGAATGGTATAAAAATAACACATCCATAGTCAAACATATCACAACAACTTCAATACAATATGGATGTTTTGTGTCACAATAAATCAACTTCAAATAAGCTTAAAATCCATCAAAATATGTTGACATAGATGAAATCAAAACTATTTGAGAGAAATATCTCCTTTTTTGAAATCATTTAAAAGTCACATAATTATAAAATAAAAAATTTAGTTTTAAATTTTTTTATATAAGCTTGTAAGGGAGGCTTAAAATATTTTATAATGGCAGAAAAAAGCTGCACCCACCGTATATGTTAAAAAAGACATTCTTAACTTATTTCTGTCAAAAAGGTTAAAAAATACCTTGTTTGGAAAACAACAGAAAGATTCTTTTATAAACATCTTATAAAAAGGCAAAAAGGGTATAAATGACCTTAACCCATATTCTGTAAAATAGTAATAATGTTTTGAAATACATTTTTAAGAAACATGGATGTGGATGATAAAGAGGTCCCAGTAGACAATTACGTATAAACAACCTCAAATAATAAAGAGATTGTGAAATAAACCCTTACCTTGTACTTATACTTGTTTGAGGGTAGGTTAAACTCATGTATAATGGTGAAATTATTATTATTATATTATAAAAGAATCATATACTTTAATATGATATCATATATGATATTTTAACATTGATTTGTTAATAATATCTTAGTATTATCATCGTTTTGGGTGTTAACTTACTCGTTTTCTTTTATATGTTTTTTTTTACATAAGTAGTGTTTGTTATGGATAGGGTGTATAATATTCATATTCATAATGATATAAAGTTCTTAAAAATTAATTTTAATCATCAAATGAGAATTAGTCTCGAATGGATACGATGGGGAATGAATCTCATCGCGTTCGTGGAGACGGTAGTCCGTACGTACGCACGAGCGACAATATCATTCATTCGATATTAAAATAATATATAATCAGATGGTATATCATATATACAGATTCATTATGATGTTATATTTATTATTTACATGAATTACACATCATTATTATACCCATCCAAATAATAATGTTTTGAATAACAATTACACCACGACGTGGAGATGGTAAGCCGTACGTACGCAAGTATGGTGACATGTCATTCAAAGAATGAATAGAATACCAAATAAGGTTGTACCATATTTATAATAACATCATAGTATATATAATATAATAGAGTTATTATTTTAGAATGGGAATAACAAAGAATGAAGAAGTTGAAGAAGAAAGGATCATGAAAGAGGGTGGTGAAAACATTACCTCTTCTTCAGGTTTTTTCTTTTGATTTGATCAAAAGGGCTCCTTAAGTTGGATTTTTGATCAATATAAGGACTATAGGTTGAATTTACGGATGGTGAGAGAGTATTTTTGTAGGGTCTGGCCTAGCCAATAGGCTTTGATTGTGTGAATTAGCGAGAAGGGAGAGGGCCCTTTTATAAGAGGGGTGAAGGGAACCTTTGGAAAAGATAGAAATATTATTTTATAATAAATTCATATTCAGTTTCTAATGGATCAAAAGTGGATTATTTAAAGGTTAAGGTGGGGATGGGTCGAAATACATTCATCCAATATATTTTAGACAGGTTTGGGTCACTATATTAACCTTATTATTTATATTTAACACTTAGTTAAATAGTTTGACATTTACCATGTCACTTTTTATTTTTATATTATATAGGTAATAAAATTACTATATACATCCAAGAGACACCAAAGTGGTCCATTAATGATAAAACTATCATGATAAAAGTCTTTTGGATGAACCTTTTATTTTTATGAATACAATATAAATTAATAATATAATATTTGTTTTAAAAACTCTTTTATGTCAATTTTGAAACAATTTGGTATATGATTTTTGTGAAAATCATAATAGCATGTTTACTTCAAAAAACAATCACTAATAACATGTCATATTAACATATAAAATTATTTTAATTCATAAAAAGTCTCAAATTACATTTATTTGGATATTTATAATATCAATTATTTTAATATTTCATTAATTAGGTAATTACTTCATCACCACTATGTCATAAATAAAATAAATTATTTAATGTCTAAAAACTATAAATAAAATACCATTATGTAGGAAATTATTTTAGATTTATAATTAATATTTACAATAGAATTTATCTTATGTATAACCATATATTAACAATGTTTTAGTAATTATACGTTTATTTTAACTCTTTTAACTCTTCTTTGAATTAAATAATAATAAATGTCCTAATCTAATCCAAGTGGACCTAAATGATAATATTTTATTCCTAAGGTTGTTTTTGGTCGAGATACACTTGTCCAATAGAATTAGGACTTGTTTTAGGGTAATGTTAATATCATTTTTACCCTTAATTACCCTATTTACTTTTAACCATGGTAAATAAAATTAAAAAGTTACTTTTCACCAAGAATTATTTTTATCTCATTGAATGGAATTTTACTCCTTGATATTAACCATGTCTCTCGGATTTTCAAAATTCGACTCATAGAAGCGGTAAAATTATGCTTTATCTGAATTTCTAAATTCTCATAGGAGGTGGGTCAAAGACAGTGAAAAGTTCAATAAAATTTCTATATATCTAAAATTATTCTGAACTAACTGCAATGAATTACATTGAACTTATATAGGTATTATGTATCTATTTTTACCTTAATTAAATTTAAATAAAATAAATATTTATTTAAATAAAAATTCGGTTTTAAACTATAACTTAGTGTTTTTCACTATTCATCAAAAATTGAACAGTTTGAGAAAAATACCAAAATTTCACCCTAGGAAAATTTCGATATTCCGAATCCAAAAATGAATTCCATTTTGAAAGAGAAAATTTATAAAATTTCAAAAAGTGGGTATTAAAATTCATAATGGCTAGTTTGATTGGTTGTGGTGTGTGTTAGGACTCGAAGTTGCGTACAACACACGCTACTGTATTATTCAAAGAGAACCGTACCGTGGGAGTTTGGGGTGTTACAAGAGTGATTTATGTTGGATATAATCCATTAATATTTTTTATTCAAATGTTGGATAGAGAACTTATTTATGCGAATCTTATAATTAGTGGATAATATTAAAAGTTTACTGTTATGAATTCCAATATGTAGTGTGTGAGGATGGATGAACTTTTTTAAAATTTTTGAGATGAATATAAGTTAAAATGTGTCAGAATTTATTATAGTATTTGTTTTAAATATATTTTTCAAGGAAATAATATTTACCTTGATGATTTCAGGATATACTATTCTGTGATAACTTCTCAAGATATTTTAAAACACATCAAAGGTTGAGATTGACCTTTATTTTTCAAATTTCTATCATGATAATCATGGAATGTAATGGAATGTAATTATGTTACTATTATATTGACAATATGATATTGTGGTTCACTTTTTTTGGTTTCATACACGATTTAATATAATATAGATTTATAATTATTCAATATTAATTCATTGAAAAATTGTTTTTCATTTGAAATAGAATTTTGGTTCATTATTTATGAAATAATACCATAGTAGATATTAATGTTCATAAGATATTTTTAATTCTTTTCCCACCTATATCACAATGAAAAAAACATATGTATGCCAAAAGTATAGAAAATAATAATAATATTACAATATAATAATTCATAGAAAATAAATGAGTTTAGTAAAGCATTTCTCATTCGATCATAATATTACATTTGTAAAAGAAAAATTCTACTTAAAGGTTTTATAATAACATAATTAACCCATGGTAAGGAAGAAAGTTTTAAAAAGTTATCCTTAAATCATTATCATCATAAGAAATCTATAGAATGATAGTGGATGGAATGATAAGATAATATACCCAGTATATCATAACAAACAATGAATAACGCTACCATATAATAATATTCTCTTTAAAAGATAACTTGAACAATTGCTTTGAAATAATTGAAAATATTCTTTAAATTTATATAATATTTACATAAAAACTCATAAAATATTGATTAATAAATTATATTTGAAAAATATAGGGAAACAGCTAAATAAATTTATAAATAAATAAAATATCAAGATGAAAAGATAATTTATTCCTTTTGTGTACATTAAAAGGAAATATTTATTTATATCTTTTTTAAAGATTCATAAATTATTTTTTTACAAAAAATTATTCAAAAATATTCCATTATAATTTTTTACATAAAAATATATGAAATGATATTTAAAATATTTATATATTTCACTTATAGGTAAAATAATCCATATAATATTTTAGATGACAATATGCAAGAATAAAAACCTTTGTCGAACAAAATGAAAATAAAGATAACATTTTTATAGAAATGTTCTATAAATCATTATAAATACTAAAATGCTGAATATTGTACAAATAAATAAAAATAATATAAATAAATACATGGGAATAAAATATTTGTGGAACAATGGATATGATAAATTTAATTTCCCATAAAATGATTTTCACATAAAGTTATTAAAATAGAAGAGATTATAACAAAAAACCTTTACCTCATGTCACATTCTTATTTATAAGAATATAAATAAAATTTACTATAAGAATATATTTATTATAAATATATTATTTAACAACATTTATAGAAAAAATATTATGTAATATTCTATTATAATATTCATGTTATCTTATTATTATTAATTTATTTATTAAAATGATCATTTGGATGAAAAACTGTATGTTTTCCATGCATGTTTTTTTTAAATTAACATTACTATAATTTTTTTCAAGGTACCATCATATATTAAATCATAATCATTACATGGGTACAATATTTATTCATTATATAAAATTTTATATTTAATATAAATGTTTGATGAAAAATTAATTAAATTACTTCGTAGATACTATAGGATGTACATACACAGAGATGATGATAACACATTTTGATAAATTTATTAAAAAGGAAAATAATAATTTATTATAAATAAATCGTTATTATTTAATTAAAATCATATATATTACTTAAATGAATACTTATTACCATCCATTTAATATAGAAATGTAAACCAAATCATTTCACATCATGGTGGTGGTTGGCAACACATATGCATGAACAACATTATCAATTTCCAATTGATGTAATGTTAATTACGTAAATGAGATATTTATTTAAAACAATCATAATTATAACAACCATAGTTCTAATTAATTGTTTTAAATTAAAATTAAATTATAATAATTTCATTATTTACTTGCGACACTGCATATAGATTTTCTTTAATGTGACACTAGGTTTTATCAAACTGAAATATATTATTAATATTATCATTTAATCATGAATATTAAAATATTGAAATCATGAATATAAATATTAATAGTAATAGATAATTTTAAATATATATTGAAAATTTATCATATAAAAAAATATTTTCATTATGAAAAAAAATTTATAGCAAATTCATTACATGTTATAAAAATACTATTCTCACTAAAAAATGTTTTCATTTTAAAATGGTATAACAAAATAAAATAAATTTTTAGCAGTTTTAGAATCATTATTTTATAAAATTAATACTATTTTTTAAATATATGTTTTAAAATTATCATAGATTGAATTTTTGATAATTTAGTGAATGGATATAATTTTTAGTGAATAATGGAAAATATTTGGTTTTATAATAAAATTTTTATTACTAAATTTTATAATGTAAAAAATTAATTTGGGATTAAAATATAAATTACATAAATTTTACATTTATAAATCCAATTTATTTAATATTAATTTATTCCATATTGAATTCTTTTAATAAAACATTCATTACATTTGAATATGTTTCCCTTTGAAACTCCTCTTCTACATCCCATCTGTGTGATTGATATTAAATTTTACTCTAACACATATTTTAGTTGAATTTTTAATAACAGATTATGTATTTAGAATCATCATAACTCATATTATATTATATTTCTAACATAATATTTTTCCACAATCAACAATAAAAATAGTAAAAAAATTACTACAGATAACATAAAATAATTTATTGAGTGTTTAAACTAAATAAATAAGAGAAATCAATGACCAAAAACATTACCACCACCTATTTAATCGATATATGTTGACTATATTATTTCTAATCTCTATAATTGTCCATTTTAATCCTTTTATAAAGATTAATACATGGTTACACCATTTTCTTTTCAAAAATCACTTGTATGCCACTCACCTAATCTATAAATGGTCACCTATATCCTCTCTACAACACACATCCAAAAATATTTTTATCATTCAATAAATGTGAAATTACATTATATACTTACCTTATCTCAATTTGGGTTTATTATTTTAATCATACTACCATCTGAGGAATTCTTTTTGTGAAAACCAAAGGTTGTTACCTGAGGAAGCGGAAAAATTACCCCACCCGAGTTTTTATATTATTTTTACGACGCCTACATAAAACATTACTGATCAATAATTATATGATAACTTATATATATTTAATAAAATAACCAGTTAATGTTTTTTTTAAATTACATACATCAATTAATTCTAATATCAAATTGAATAATACAGTGTCACCCGTATGTCTGGCGAACTACCTCCCCACAAATTGATGTGACAAATTTCCATCAACAAATCTCACATATGTGTATTATTTTTAGTATAATGTAAATAATTTATATTTTTAACATATACATACTTCTATAAATATTATATCACATATAACTTTATTCTATCAATTGTTTTGTGGATGTGATCATGGAGTTTATTTAAATAATGTAATAAAGCCTCATGAAGTGATTTGATTTGTTCTACACATAAATATAATATAGAATGTAATTATTATATTTTTGTGAAATATGTAATATATATAAAATTTATATTATTCAATAATTGTAATACATTATTTATCCCTCTTTCGTCCAATCCATTGAGGAAATTGAAAAAACATTACTACGTACATGAGGCATAACACCTCTATGAATGGTGTATCACATTTTATACCTTAAATATTTATGAATTAATATGAAAAATGGAATATATATGATATATATATCATGGGAAATATTTATTAGATTACGAAACCAAGATAAAATTAATAGGACAAAAAATATAAGCATTTAAGAAAAATGAAGCAGTTATTACGAGAAACATAACATGTACAATTAATTATTAATAAATTTGTAATAAAAGGGTAAAATAAGTTATATAAGATATTATATATATTTTTATTTTCATAATATATATATATATATATATATATATATATATTTAATAGATTTATATTTATTATACATGATGATAAATTACAATCAAAGAAAAGAGTAACTTAATGGAAGAGAATATTTTTTCAATTTTCCTTCATTGAGGAATATGATATCTTATACACATATATTTTATTATGAAGTGTATATAAATAAAATATTACATGAAATATAATGAATATATTTAATCTCAATATATTTTATTTTTTAAATAATGTAATTTTATCATTTTATATTACAATTCAATGTTACCAATGTGTTATGGGCTTTACGAAACAATCTCATCATTTATAACAATTTTTAATGATTATGTTTCTAATAATGAAATTTAATTATCCAAATGTAAAAAATCATTTATTTCTATATTATTTTTCATTTCTTGATATTAAATTTTCCATTTATTTTACTTTCTTGATCTACTCATAATTATACATGATTATTTGAAAGAAGATTAATCCAAACATATCCCTTAGGACAAAAACCCACACTCTACAAAAACCATGTTTTATAAAAGTGTTTCATAAAATGTTTTAAGAAATATTTATATTATTTATTAAGGAAACATTCACCCAATTAATAATTTTAACTATCTTTTTGGAATGTAATATTGAGGAAATTTTCTAAATAATATTCTTTATGATTTCATATAAAATGTGTATGGAATATTGCTTTTAACATGTATGACATACACATAATTTACCTTATTAATGATCAAAAAACATTTACTAATTCCTTTATAATTTATCATGTGTATTTTTAATGTAAATCATTTAAAAAATATTTTATTATTATTTTTATATTAAAAAATTATAATTTCTAACAGATATTATTTTCCATATGAAATAATCCATGTGACCATTAAAACCTATTTTATATATAATATGTCGTCCTTTGATGTTACTTATTCATTAATAGTGATTTCATCAAAAGATACCTTTCTTATTACCTAATTTTTTGGTATATGCTTATGATAATATGATGCTTTTGAAACTCGTTGTTCATCAACTTGTTATTCCATGATAAAATGTTCATGAAACCCACTCATTATTTATATAGGTTATACTTAGATAAAATTATTAAATGATTATAAATCCTACTTCATTTCTATAAGTTTTGTAATGATGAAATGTTTATGAATAATATTTATTTTCCCGTGGTCTGATATGATTAATGTTTTATCATCATCTAATATAGATATGTTAGGTTGTCATTATTTGATGGGAGGACCCTATATGTCCCTCCAATTAATTATGTGTATATAGATATGTCACTAGATAAATAAGACTAGATTGGGGAGAAAGACTAGTTCAGTATGCGATTCATTACACTATTATATTTTTATAGGTATCTTATACTACTATGATGGTCTCATGAGTTATCCCATTCCATAATGAGAGTCTATAAAATTATCCTTCACTACTAAGAGAATGGTATTTTATGCTTATGAGAATAAAAAAAATGTGTGTTATGTCACTGTTATGTTATATTGGATTATGATAATTCATTATATTCTAATTCTTTTCTTATGATATACCATTATTTATGACATGACTCTTTTTTATGATCTATGATATGTGGGGTATGGTTTTCAAATGTTATTATCATGTTTTCAAACCCTTACGATCGTTATATGTTGGTATATACCTTCACTACCCTTACTGAGCATAATATCTCACTAATTATTACGGATAAATTCCCCATTTTAAAATTAATTTAATTATGAATGATATTTATAAGAAGGTTTTTGGTTATTTGTGACATGTTGGGAGAAGATGTATATAACTTATGGACTAGTTTATTATTTGTATATGTTTCCAAAGGCACTAGGCCAAAACGATTTTGGCATCAGTCCTTTTGTTTGATATTGAAAATTCATATATGAAGATGCAATATTTATGTGTGAGTAGTTTGTTTCATTATAATAACTATGTTGAATATTTATCATAATATCATTAAAAATATCATAACTACATACCATTAATTTTGAGGGTGGAAAATGAATTATATATCCATGTAGAGGCTGAAGTCCACACACACACATGAGAAGTACATTTATTTCCCAGTTGATAGTAATGGGGGGGAAGGGTTTATTAAATTTCATAATAAAATTTTTTTACATGTATAATACTAATTTAATTATATTATATTTTGAACCATAGATTCATATAACATAGAAGAAGATATAAAATATAAAGTACTTTGTTGTGAGTTATACCTATTCATTGAGGAATCTCCCTTGGATTATACCTTAATCCATGAATGGATGGAATTATGCTCATATAAAGAAAAATAGGTCATGGTTAAGGATTTTATGTATGAAATATCTAAAGTCATGGATTTTGTAGAAGGGTAATTATGTGTGAGTATGACATGATAGGTTCAATATTTTAGTATGGAAGGGAGAGGAAAAACTCATAATTTTTAAAAATATTATTATATATTAATTTATTTTTAAAGTAAAGTTACCCAAAAATTATAAGTAATTTATAAATTTTATTATACTGTATAAATACCATGAATTAGTCAAGTTGAATAATTTATTATCTTTTATTTTAAATTACATCGCCTATGATAACCCCTAAAAATCTATTTTAACCCCAACCACAATACCAAAATATCAACGATTTAACTACTCATTTTGAAAAAAAAAATATTTGGAATGAAAAAACTATTAATTATTATGAAACCATATATAGAATATTTTTTTTATTATTTTAAATATTTATGTGTTATTAATGCATTTTTAAGATATGGTAAAAAATACAACAGCTAATTCTTTTAAAAAATCATTTAAAGATTTAAAATTGATTTATTCTTATTCAATGACTATAAAAAACAATTCAAAGAATCTGAAATTGTCTATTGAATATATAATAAAAAATTATATAAAAAAATTCATAATTAGTAATGAAAATAATAAAGATGATGAGAACTCATTTCGTGAAAAAAATAATTCTTTTAGATATATCTCTAATTAACATAAATTTATTTTTTTTAATATAAAACCAATTAAACATTTATGAATTATTTTTATACATATGTAAAAAAATTGATTTTAAGAATTCTATTAGTCCAATTAATTCTCTCCAATCAACCGACCTAGAAATAAATATCACATTAAATAACTATTTTTTATTAGAATATCTAGGATTTTTTGAACATAATGTTCCATGTAATGAAATTTGATAAATATATTAATGTTTTTGAATTAAAAATATAAATTAAAATCTACAGTTTTCACATTCACCCTCCTATAATAATTTCTCCCATGAAATTCTATCACAAAATTACAAACAACTGAGGGTTAATGTATTGACCTAGAACCCAGTCATCCAAAGATGATGTCTATATTTATATATTATCTCTATATACAAATAATCACATCATTAATGAAAAAATATTATATGTTTCTTCAAAATTATGAACATGCATGAAATTCACATCATAATGAAGACATAAAATTCAAAAAAAGTGTTTCCTTTGAGAACACTTTATTTCCCGTTAGCATATCCCTGCATATCAATTACAAAAAACACCTTAGTATAATAGGGAAAAAAATAAAAAAATGGTTGATAAGATATTATCATTAAGGGTAAAAATAATGTGGACTCTATGATGAGTAAAAATGAATAATCAACATTTCATGAAGAAGAACTGAATCATGTTTCATTTAAATAAAAATATGATAGTAATATGGCAGGAATTATTGATCATTGAAAATATTAAATTAAACAATCACATGAGCTTGATACATATCAATTGATATTATAGATAATAAAATAATCCTTGAGACATAATATAATTTTATCATAAAATAGTAATTCATAATTGCTGACATATGATAGTTGTTGTCATAAACATTCACATGAAAATTTATGTATTTGTGTAGAAACCGATATAATTATTTCAGCTAGTTTGTATCATGACACGTGTCAATGCATTTATTGGATACATATAACTGGTTTCTATCTATACCATAATAGTGGAAAATAATTCCTCTTATGAAATGGGGTAATCATAATCCATATAAAAAATTTTACAGAAAAAATTAACATATGAATTGAAAATAATTACCCCAATCAATAAATAAAATCATAAACCATCCAGAGTAATATGGTGAAGGTTAACAAAAATAAAAACCCCTGAAAATAAAAATTAAAAATCCAAATAAATAATAATGGCGATATATATAAAAAATATCCTAGGGGGATCATATTTACAATAAACTTTTTTTCTCATTGATGAATAAAAACACCATAAAATATCCATTAATAACATTATTTTTGGAAATAACATTTTCGAGTTAAAATTAAGCATTTAAAACATTCTTTTCACAAAAAAAATTGATAATAAATTTATTTATTAATAATCACTGAAAATTTGAAAATATGATTTATAAAATTTATTGTTCATAATGTAAAATTATTTCACTCATGAAATACAACTAAAAAAATATTTCTTTTATAATTTTAATAAAACCCCAACATGTATTGTTTGGAATGTGAAATTTTTGATTCATTTAAAAAGAAATTTAAAACAATGAAATGCGTAAAAATTACATTAATAAATCATGGGGTAATGTTTAAAAACATTTTATAAATCAATATTATATATCATGGAGTTTAATAAAAATTAATTTTCGACGAAAATATAAATAATTTTTCATTTTATAAAAATAATTTTGCCATTATTTTATATACGAAAGAGATCAAAATCTTAACTAATACTGGAAAATTTATTTTAATAAACATAGTATAACAAAATATTTTTTTATATAAGAATACTGAATAATTCTGCTAATTGCGTGTTAAATACATAAAATCACAAATTAGGATGTGATTCTGAAATAAACCCTTACAACTTTGTTAATTTCTAAATGGTAAGACATATAAAATTAAAAAAATTAAATGAAACATTAAATACTATTAAGATAAGTATATTAAATATTTAATATATCAAAATTTTAATATTCACAACAACAAAATGAAATTAGTGGTGAATATGGCATATGTCTCAAGTTAGATTATGTGAGATGAGAAACCATTACCTAATTCTCAACTTCGAATGAATGTGTCTCAACCAATGGTATAATAAATATATAATTATTATAAATATATTAAATAAAAATAATAAGAAATTTCAACACATTTACGGTAAACTTATTATATTTGTCCACACTTTTATTAATAATATTTCATAATTTTCATTATTTCAGGGGTTACATTCCATGTTTTATCTTTCATTTTTTTCAATTAAATATTTTTTAAATTACATTTTTTATAGGTAAGAAATATCCATAATGATATTAAATATAATAATACATTTTTTAATCAGATATATTATGAAAATATTTATTGAAACTTTCACATACAAAATGAATCACATGGCATCGTCGAGTTGACATGTATAATGCACGCACAAGCGATGATATCATTCCATTAATGGGTGAAAGGGTATGTAAGTATATGATAATTTAATTTTAAATAAATTATATTATTTAATAAATAACACATACATTTATTAAAAAATTTCTTATTATCTGCTAATTAATGAGTATGTGAAAAATGAATCACAACCCTTCGTGAGGTGGTATACCACTATACACATGAGCGTCATTATCATATTTTAAAACAATATAGTAAGAAGGTATTTTTGATATTAAAATTACCTTTGTATAATTATATTATAAAATATATATATACTAAATATCCATCATTATAATCAATTATGATATGTTTTGTTAAAAAATGAGTTAATCGATTTGTGAGACAGTATTCCACCACACACAAGATCAACAATTTCATTTCACATTTTATAGAAGAGGAGATAGATATATGTCATAAAAAACATAATTAAGCCCTAATGTATGGTAGATATTTGTGTTATTATATTTTACTTTTAAAGACATAAATTATGGATATTAAATAAGAATTAAAAATAAAGGGCTTAGTTAAAATGATTACCCACTCGTAGTTAATCATTAATTGCATCTCCTATTAAGGAAACTAGGGTTTGTATTTTGGGAAGAGAATAATCTCTATAATTTTTATATTTATTTTTGGAAGATATTTATGTAGGTTTTCTAGTTGAAAAATGTCTTGAGAGGTGTGAATAATTGAAGCTAGTGAGTGTCCATTTATAATTGGGTATGATTTGAATATTTTAAATACTGAAAACTATTCAGACAAATTGAAGACGCTATATCTCCAAGAAGATAAAAATTTAAATTTAATGGGTGTAGTTATTATTTTTTCAATATTTGACTGAAAAAATTTCTAAACAAGTAGTTCATTAACTTATATGATTCATTGCTATTAACATTTTAGGTTTTTAGTATAATAACGAGTATTATAAATAATTTAATTTATCATTTATGACTTAAATAAATTGACCCTTATTTTATAATTTGGACCCAACGAGTCTATATATGAAATAAAATTTATCAAATTAAAATTTTATACGTGTAGAATATTAATTTTAATTCATTCAAATTTAATGTGTAAAAACTTCATTTAAACATTAAATATCATGATAATGTTTTAATTATTTATGGGCCAATATAGTAACTATATAAATTATGTTTTCATTTATGTACCATATATGATATTTTTATATATTTAAAAAATACTTGGAATATGTCATTATTTTTATTAATTCTAAACCATCTAATATAATAAAATTAATTATCTATTAACATTAATTTCAAATTTTAAGTAATTTATTTCTATCTAATTGAAAACAAATAAAGAAAATAATGAAATTAAAATATATTTTTTACAAACCTTGTTAGCATGATAAATTTGTTTAAAAAATTAATGGTATATAATAATTATTTAATTTATTTTACTTTTAATTTTTTTATTGTAAGCTATTTTATTATTCCGTTAATATAATGAATAATGTCTTGGTGTTTCATAAGAATTTAATTTAATTTAAATTATAATAAATTTTTTAATAAATTATACTCATGAAATATTTTTTATTATTCTCAATATTTCATTCAATTTTAGTAACATCTTATTTTCCTATGTTAAACAATAATTTAAATTTAAAATTACGAGGGTGAGATTATTTCATTTTCATTACATAAATTAATATATAGGTTCGTTTTAGGGGAAAATGTCCCAAAAGAGAATAAATATATAAGATATAGTTTTTAGGTTTGATATATGGTTTCAATACAAAATTTAGAAGTTTTTTGGTCATTATAGCTCGTATCATTGATGTTTAACACCATGAAAAAAATTGTTTTAACCATAAAAATGGTAATTCATTATTACACTATATATTATTCATTAGCATAAAAAATATTTTTAACATAATATATATTATTAATTTTTATTATTACAAATGAAGAATATTTTTTGTCAATTTCAATTCCCAAAAGTACATAATTTTAATTTAATATGAAACCCTAATAAAAGAGGAGTTGTAGTTTCCAAAAGTGAAATTTCTTAACATTAATGGAATTTTTTAACATCAAAATTCAATATAAAATTTATTCCCCTAATATAAAATTTATTTATTATAATATAATTGACATTGTTTTATTTAAAAAATATTAATTAACCCATAATGAATCATTACATGATTTAAATGAATATTTAGTTTTCAATAAAAAAACATATTTTTATATATTCATTAAAAAATGAATCATTTTAGAAATATCCAACAAATTTAGCTGACGATAATTTTTGATATTGTGATTTAAAAAATAATTTTAACTTTATAAAATTTAATTTCTACTTTTGTTAATAATAATTATAACGTATTATCATAACATATGTTGAATCATTCTTTTAGATTTATATATATCTCATAAAACTATTATCTTTCAGATGATATTTAGTATATTTATTATTAATATATATAAAATGAATTTATTTAAATGAGAAAATATTAAAATATCTCTTGTTGTAAGATTGTCTCCTAATATCAATGTTTTATGTCATATAATTTATCAATCATGATGTTAAACTTTTTTAATATCCAGCTATTATATTATACCCACATTAAATAAATATCATACTCGAAATATAATCTCCATCTCAATAATAAAAAATAAAAATTTGAGAGAATCCTATTCAAACCCCGCAACATAATGTGAGTCCATAAAACATTCCCTTGATATGAGATGTGGGGAAGTATGATGGTATTCTAGAATGAAACATTGTAGGTATCCATAGTGAAGAACGCATATTTGGTTCCCAAATGTCATGTCAATGTATTTCATAAATAGTAAACTGAAAGATGTATCTAAAATAGTTCTGACAAAATTTAATGTCCAAAAATTAAGCCTGAAGTTCACTACGAAAGTAATATATTCCCAGGAAAACATAAATTGGCCCTTATTTTAACATTCCAAATATTTGAATACATTTATCACAATAAAAACATAATGAAAAAAATTCACTTTTCCAAAAAATCATTGTTTTTCTAATATAATTCCTAAATCTGATCATACAATATACTCTTCCAAAGTTGATATAAATAGTAAAATACCTAAACAATTTCATGGTCACCAGTAATATCCCATAGAAATAACTTAATATTTATTATATCAAAATCAAGAACATGTTATGGTTAATATTCTCCCAATCATGTGTTTTCCATGATTTTTAACATTCCATTGAATAATTTTTCTTGGCCATTGGTACTATTTTACAGATTCTCTAAAATCCATAGTAAAAAAAATTAACAAAGTAAAATTCTTATACATTTTTTAATTTTTAGAAACAGTATATAATAGATAAAATACTCATATTACCTAATTCCTAAATTCAAATAAAAAATATTAAAAATAAGTCCTCTTGTGTTATAGTGATAGAAGATTCTATGATTTGATTCATTATCATCTTATAATGTATATTCCATTGATGCTTTGGGAATTTATTTTCATACTTTCTAATATCCTTATAGATGAAAAATTGAACCTAAAATGTTTCTTTAGTACCCATTAAATGTTTATCATTGTCGAAATTCTCTCAACACATATAAAAATCTCTAATTTCCATCCAGCAAGTACTAGGGTGTTTCCTCCCAAAATATTCCCAAGTGGTAAAACCCATTTTCCATTTTTCATATATATGTTTTTTTTATTCGATCATCTTATTATATTGGCACCATTAAATTTTATATCACTTATAAAATTAATTATTTATCTTTATTCAAAATCATACTTATTTCCCTATATTGTTCGAATTTTTGGGAGACTAATCACCATCAAAATACTGGCTTAATCCTGTCAGAGAAAAAAAAATTCATACTCATTGGATTGCATGCATTGATATGGTTCCAATTCCATCTTATAGGTTACATTTATAAATAATGTTATACACTAAATTAAATAAAAACATTATAAATCATTATTTATAATTCCAAAAATATTGAGACACATAACATAAATTGAAAAATTTATACATGGTTAATCTAAAATTAATATGCATGGATTCTACGAGAATGATTCAAAATCATGAAAATAATTTTAAATTAATCATAATAGTATTTAATTTTTTTTAATTAATCAAGGAATATCCCTAAGTGGTGTCAAACAAGGTGAAAAGTAAGGTACATTTTCATGTACCAAATAATTCTTAGTTTAATCCTAGCATAATATTTTTAGATTTATTACCACTATGTGCATATTTTCTAGAAAATGATCCATGTGTAATATCTAGAAACAGATGTATTTCTAAAAAAACAATATAATACCTACATTAAAAAACATTATAATGTTATAATGTATATATGATTATCCTTAAAGAATGTCATAATTGTTTATTACCTAATCAATGTCTTCATAATTCTTGTTTTCAAGATTTTGACTAAACTTTTTATAATTCAAATTACAACTATCCCAACCCATGTCGGTGTCTAAATTATTAAAATAGAACTATATATATGGAATCCAATACCATATTATTGAATTGTTTAGTATTTATAGTAAATAAGATAATCTATTGAAAATCAAATCAATACTGAAATAATTAAATAAACAATGTGTTTCTTTTGAGAATTACATATTTCTCCTTAACATATCGATGTATATCATTTATAAAAAACTTCCTTGTAACCTGGGGTGAATAACACATAAAAAAGAAGAGAGATGAGATTATTAGCAATTGAAATAATATAATCGAACCCATCATGAATGAAAAATGATTATTAATATAGAAAGGCTAGAAACATAACCTCATTCAATTTAAATAATAACTTGTCGATAATATGGAAGCAATAAATGAGGATTAAATATATCATTATATGTAATCCCATTAGAGTGAAAAATATCCATCGATATGATTTCAAATAAAATTATAACCTGGATATCAATAAGTAATCTAATAATTATGGAATTTATATTATCATTCATATGAATCATTGTGTCAATAAAATTCAAAAGATAGCTCAAATTTGTGTATAGAAACCCATCTAATGTAGCCAATATATTTATCTCATGATACCAAAATATTCTTTATATGGAATTCAATAACCATGTCCCACCCATCATATAACATGTGAAATTAATTTCTCATATGAAATGGTGGAAAATATTCAACATAGAGATTCTTATTAAAAAAAATAAATATAAAATGGTAATGCATACTGCAATTAATAAGCATAATTAGAAACCAACCACTGAAATATGTGGATTGGTAATAAAATTTCCCATCATTAGAAAAAAAGAACCTAAAACATTCAAGAAGATAATACAGATGATATCAATATGAAATATCATAATTTTATCATACAAAAAATATTGGGATGCTATTTTTATAAATAGAAATAATATAAAAATTTCATTAAAAAAATTATTAAGGAAATTAACATATTCAATATGAAAATAATATTTTTAAACCAAATGTAGGTAAATTTTTTTGAAAACACTTTTCATAGAAAAAATATTTTGTAAACTATGAAATAATCTTTAATTAATTGATTTTTCATCACAACATAATATTATATTCATTACATACATGTTATAACAAATATTCCTTTCACATTTTCAGTAAATAGAAACATTCATTGTTTGGTAAATGGCATGACTATTCTTTAAAAAATATAAAAAGTATAAAATGGGTGAAAATGAGTTTATAAACTACTTTTTATAATTTAAAAAATGGAATTTTTTTAGAATGCATGGATTTCGAAGAAGAAGTATTTTTTACCAAAAAGTGAAATTTTGTTCTCTTTTCTATAAATACATTATCTTAATCAGCTTATATATTAATGAGAGGGAAAATTCAATAAAAACATAAAATTAATTGAAAAAAATATATGATCAAAATATATAGGGTTGATAAAAAAAATTTACCAATTAATTCTCCCAGGGGTGACATTGACGAACACAATCTCAAATATTGATAATATTGTCAAATATATTTTTACCACATTTATTACATCAAAATCGCAAGCCTCATAAAATAAATCACATTAAATGAAATATTAAATACCAATATGATATTAATAACATCTGAATCATTTCATGAAGATAAATATTTTTATGACATAAATTTTCAATGGTTTACTAAATACAACACAACAAATATGTAACATGTTAAAATTCCAAATATCCCAGTAAAATAAAATTGAGATGAGAAACCCTTACATTATGTTCAACTACCATAATATGTGTCCAAAAGAGATATATAATAAATATTTTTTATTATATATTTAAAAGTATGTACTATATATAATACCATAGATGATACTTTTATCATATTTTACATCCCATTTTTTTAATAATTTTGTTCATTATTCTATGTGTTAATTACCTTGTTTTCTCATGCATGATTTTAATAAATATTATAGTTATATGAAATTTGATATAAATAATTAATAACCATAATGATATAAATGTTATTAATTTAATTTCATTATTATTATATTAATTGTTATAAACATTTAATAAATTTGGATTATAAAAATGAATCACATCATTTCATGGAGATAGTAGGGTATACGTACACATGAGCGATGATATCATTCCATTAAAGATATAAATGGTATGTAGCAATGTTATATTTTAATTTTAAATAATTTATATCATTACATATATATTTTATATACTCATTAAATTTATCTTTATAACCTTCCATGTAATGAATATGTGACAAAAAAGTTATATCACTTCACGAGGTTGTAGTCTTCGAAACACACAATAGTGGTTATCATATATTATGTAGAATGTAAACTAATAATATATATGTGATATTAATATTAAATAAATTTAAATATATACTAAATAATATATTCATACTTTAAATCAATCATTATTGAAAATTCTGTCAATTGTTCATCGATAACAAGTTATATCGGTCTGCGAGGAGGTAGTTTATCATACACAGGACCAATGATTTCATTTTGATTTTGATTTAATAAATAGGGATATATATTTTGAAAAATAAATAAAAAATATAACAATATTTTAGATAGTTTTGTTAATATATTTAAATTGTTAATATATAATTGATGTTTTTAAAATAATAATGAATATGGAAGGGATTCATTAAGATGTATAACTTTTATACAGAAATATCCATTGGAAAACGTATTTATGTAAACATGGTTGTCCTTTTGTGTATAATATTACATCTATAATGTTTTTATTTATGGTCGAGAGATATTATTTCTTGGATTTATCTATCCCAATTTTTTGATTTATATAAATCAGTTAGGGTATTCACTTCACGTCTATAACTGAGGGTGTGTGTCATTTTTTGAAATACGCAATAACTAGTAAATAATTTAAGACATTAGGACCACAAGTGGCTTAAAATTTTATATTTAAATAGGTGGATGTATTATATTTTAATTCCATGTCTCCAACACATAAAAACACTCATGTATTAATATTATAATTCATAACATCAAAGTGTTCTTAATATTACCACATTAGAATTTTAAAATGGTAAAATATATTTTTCATCCAAGGAAATAAATCCATTAAGACCAAAATAAAATTAAAATATTTTATAATTTGTACCCAATGTTTCAAATTACTAAATAAAATTTATTAAATGAAAATCATGTTTGTGTTGAAAATTAAATTTTCACCAAAGCACATATATTGTAGAAATTTTTTTTCACTTTACTTTTCTAATATTTTTTTATTCATTATTGGAAAATAAAGTCAATACAAAATAAAGTCTCTTCCATTAATGAAAAATATTAGGTTTTTATATATTTATAATTTGTTACCTGAGATCACTGAAGTAATGGGGGAGAGGGTTAGAACTATTCTGCAAAATATCATGGGGCTCAATGTTGGCATCATAGTTATGCAGATAACCAATGATATGATCTTGATTATTTGGTTGGTGAAAATGTTTTTATAAGAATCCCTTCCAAGATGTTTTTTGAGATTCAGGGTGAAACGGAAACTATTATATTTGTATATTGGTCCCTTTCAAATTCTAGACCAGATTTGGATGATAACATAAAATTTGGTACTTCTAGAAAATATCTCTCATATCCATGATGTGTTCTACATAACTCTCAAGAGGAAGTATATAACTATCTTTTGGTATGTATAAAACTCAACGTTCATACCATTGGAGAATTATATTTCATATGAATAACAACCAGTAAAAATTATGAATCGATAATAGAATGTTCAACCAAACAAGACCACTCACCTTATAAATGTTTTAAGGAGAAATAACTAGTTAAAGGAATATATGTGGGAATTTTAGGATATGAGGAAGCAGAAGTGTCCTCATGTGGTTTTTCCTAAATGATGAAATTCGAGGGAGAAAATCATTTTAAGGAGGGTCAAATGTAATATTAAGAGTTTTTATAGATAATTTATTTTCTATGAATGAATTAATTTTCATTAGCTTTCATCATTGCACTATGTTAAAAATTTCCTTTCATATAACACCAGATCATCATATGAAACACCAACATGGCATATCATATATGCAACACCTACTTGGAGTACGTTAAATGAAATAAATTGTTTCTATAAAACATTTTTTGTTATCACTTTTTAAATGATATAGTAATAAAAAATCTGTTATAGTTTGTAATATTAATAGTAATAATAATTTTAAAGTATTTTTCATAATGTTTTTATATAAAAAACATATCGATAAAAAATATAATTTTTGTTCATGTCATTATGTTTAATAATATGTTTCTCCCAAATGAACATCTTTTCATTTCCTTCTATTAAAAAAATAATTAATATAATTTTTGATTCTTAAAGAAAAAAATTAAAAAATAAACATTCTTTTTTGAATTTTTAATGAATAAATTATCTTAAGATTAATTTTTATCATTTTTATGAAACTTCATTTCTAGATAGATCCTGAAAAATACTAAATATTAATTCAAAACTGTTTTTTCATATCATTTATTTATAAGTGTTAATTATATTTTCAATAACATTAATAGATTAATTATATCATATTTTTATCAATTAATTAAATTTAGTTCAATATAATCAATATGATATTTATATTTGGTATAAAAAATACCCCACATATGGTTGTTTTTACATTAAAAACCTACAGTGTCATCCCGTCAGTTGGATTAATGTTAAATTAATTTATACCAATTCTGTGATTGTAATTTAGAAAAATGGATTCCATTTTTAGAATAATAATAATTACTAATTTTAAATATGTTCAAAATATTTTTAGACATAAATATTTTGATAATGTGGTTAAAATTAATTATAATGATTAGTAAAAAAATTAGGTTAGCAGATTACACAACTATTAATTTAAGAAACAAAACAAGATAGAAACATGTCCAAGAGGCATTATATTTCCATATTTCAAAACTATACTCCATTGTTTTGAATTGGTTGAATTTTTTGATCCATGTGGTATTTGAGAGATGTGCATGAAATTAATTTCTCAAAATATTACCACAGTGTCACTCCTCCACTACTATAATAAAGCCACTTATCCTATAACTTATTCACACCTCTAATGAAATTTATTTTCAAGAAATTACTTACAAAATATCTTTTAATGGTCTCTATAATCATCCTAGAAGCCTTCAATTAGGGTGAAATCAATCCAAGGAATACATTTGGTGGAATAAATGGAGTTACCTAAAGAAGAGGTATGATTCTTCCTCGTGTTCTTTTATTTAATATCAATTTTACACTCGCTAAAATCATCATATTCCATTATCTTCAAAAAACACCATTATCAAAAATATACCATGATGTTTTTATGTTATTTCCTTGACCAAAAATTATTCGTGCATCTATCCAATGGGAATGAATGTACTATTGATGTGTACAAAGAACTACAGCCTCATGACATAATGATTGTCAATTTTTTCATTTAACTCCTCTCATTGGTGATGATATTATGGAAAATATATTTATATATTTATATATTTTATTTAATACATATTTATTTTTATTTAATCCATTTAGAAAATATATATTTATTCATTCCAATTGGTTTAAATAAAATATATTCATTTGAGGATGTGTGGATTATCACCCCTTCAAAATGACGTGATTCGTTCACACACTACATTGAATGTATCAAGGATGAATTAAGTAAAATTATACGATATATATGAAATAATAATTCTACTAGAATTATATATTTACCTATATATATTTCATTTTTTCATTCAGAAATTATTATAATAAAAACAAAAACAACATTTATTTGTACATACGATTTACCATCTCTATGAATAGTTTATTCCATTTCAAAACTATAAATTTTATAGAATATTATAATACACATGTACTGAATAATAAGGATATTTATATCACAATATAAATTCTATAATTCATGATATATGTATATGTACCAAATATATAACAAATTAAGACACATGTAAAGAACATGAAAAATATTACCCCATGTGATACATTGACATATAATTATAAACAAAAGAGTAATATAAGGTCATAATAATGTTGTATATGGTATTATATATAAGAATATTATTCATTAAAATATTTATATTAAATAAATACCTACTATATCGAATAAATATATGAGTATGAAGATATTTAATACACAAGGTAAGGAAATTTCATATCATATTTTATATCTATGAGATACATGCCATGATAACCACAGTTTACATTTATGAGGTATATATACAACAAAGTAAGATATTTAATTATTATTGTAAAATTTATGGGTATTTACATATCCATTATATTATATATCTTTCATGGGGTTCTCATTTTATATGTTACCAAATTGGAAAGATAGATTTCATTCAATTTTTTTTCTTTGATACATAGTTTTGTTATGCACCTACTTAATATTTAGAGATGTATATACTTCAATTTGAAAAGTTATATCATTAATCAACTTATTTTCATGATATTTTATTCTTCATGTTGTTTAACTTTCATTAATGGGGAGTTTGATTCAATGTTACCAAGTGGTAAGAGTCTTTTTGAAATAATCTCATCATTTATTGAGGCTATTTATGATTATGCATTCACTAATGAAATATATGGATCCATATCTTAGTAAAACAAATGTTTTTAATTATTAATATTTTTTGAAGATATATACATGTATTAGTACCATTTTACCACTCTTTGAAACATATGATAATTAAAAATACATTTTCTTAGAAATATTAGATTATATTTATCTCTTCGGTCGATAATCTTTGATATTTCAAAAACAATTCCAAAATGATTTCAAATGATCCATGAATAAAATTTTCAAGGAAAAATGTATTTAAATATGTTTTATAATTTTCAAATATTTCATTGTATGTTTTCAAATATATTTTCATATGATTTTTTAAAAAAGTTCCATGTTTAATAAAAATCATAGAAGAAAGGATATTTTCACCATGAAATGATGATAATGATAACTAATATTTATATCACATATATAATGAAATTCAAGGTTATTTCTCATGCCTTTTTTTGGAAATTATTCAATTTTCACTTCTTATTATTTCTTTGAATGGTTTATGATTTTATGGAATGATATAAATGAAACTCGTTTCTTAGTAAAGGGTTATATACCTTTTAAACATTCTTCATTTCATGTGATATTCTTGTGAAGTGATTATAAAACTATACTTATTTTTAAAGGATATAATATAATAACCTATTTATGATACACATTTCGTTTCATGGTTTATTATATTATTATTATTGATTTTGGGCACATTTATTTATGATTTCATTATGTAATGTATGGGACTAATATCTCCATACAATGTATTGGTTAAATATTTAAATCTCATGAGATACACATATATGTTTTTGGGAGTATACCTTATCTACTATGATGGTCAGGGGAGTAAACCATGACTATCAAGATGTTATGATGAGTGAACTCATAATACTAAGATGGCCAAGGGTGTAAAACATGATTACATGATTGTGTGGGAGTGAATCCATGTTTCTGAGATGGCCTTATCAGCGATGGATTAAATTCTACATAAATAATTTTTATATGATTATGTGGCTACATCATGTGTATGTTTTATTACGATGTTATGATTTCATGACTTATATTTTTAAATTCTTTATGATTCATGTCTTATGAACTTCCAATAATTATTTATTGATTCATATTAATGATAATTTATATGTAGGGTATGATATTATATTTTCATGATAACTTTCTCATACAACTAGTCTCATGTTTATTCTTACATTTCTCCTTTTTTACCCCTACTAAGCAGTTGATGCCACCACTTTTTTTGTTCCCTTACTCAAGTTATAAAGGATTATATTATATTTGATGTCTCAAAAAAGAGAGTTACCAATGATTAACATAGTCAGAGATAATGTAACTCACTCATATAACAGGTTTATGATTCCTTGATTTAAAATCCACTAAACTAATACAGCCTTTGGGGGTCTATTTTTATAATGGTTTAAGTATTCCACCAATGTTATGTAATGTTAATTTATGAAATGGGTCATGAAACACCTTCTTTAGGAAAAATGAATTGGACAAAAACATCCTAATACCATGCTCCCTCAAGATCACAGAGAGATAATGACCCCTTAGTCCTACCTTCAATATGCCCCAGGGTGGCGACCAACACCAATGGTACAGAGGTATTTAAAAAGGGGAGGCATTACCATTTTTATAGTATCCACGATCACGATATATGATGTATCAACATCAAAAAACACTAAGACACAAATATATAAAGTAACCAAAATCCATCCCACATGTATGTTTAATGTAAATATGCTAGAAATAAAATGAAAACACCAATGTATGTAACAAAATAAAACTATGAAGAAACAAAAAAATTATCTCCAATGACCTAACTAGTATAGTTCAACAAGGTCCACATAATCTCCCTGGAAACATAAAAATATATTTATATATATTGGGTGACCATACACGTATACTAAGAAGGAAAACCAAAGTCATTCATGCATATGTCAGAGAATCATAATAATTCATGGGTGAGAAAAAAGTAGAAACTCAACAGAACATTTCAATGTATACAATCAACCCAATCCTCACCAAGTCATGATAATTAAATAAAAAAAGTCATGTAGTGTAATGTTGTAAGAACATTGATATTTGGGTAACATGCATGATGTCCCATTGGATAACTACTCATCTCAAATGGTGAACATCTTGACACTACCACACTCTTACACAAGACTCACTGTCACATGAGAGATAGGCCACATACCATATCACAAGACACGTAGGAAACATATCACATCACATCTTTCCCACTAACACATAGTTCAAAAATCAGAAACCCCATCCCAATGAAACCTGAAAATCAATAAACAACTCAACTCAAAGACACCAGGGAAGCACACCTGGCCTGAATACACATGGGACTCACAACTACACCACAACATGGCTCAAGCATCTATGGATACCAATTCATAGAGAGGGAGAAGGTAAAATAAAATAAAAATCTATCAATCATTCAACTAGGATTTTGGGAATGTACACCCTCTTCTATAACAATGGGGGTGTTCGGAAAGTGGTTCTCAATAGGGGAGGGGTGCGTATAGAAATCAAAATGAACTACATGTATATATATATGTATCAAAGACTCTAAAAACCCAATGTTTTTTCAAAAAAACAATAAGCCTGCCCAATATTTCCATAGCTTCCACCTCTAAATGAACGTATCAAAACAACCACTTATCATTTTTTAATTTTACAAATGAATTCATCTTCACTACAAGACACAACTCAAAACATACCCCTATATAATTAATTTAACAAAATATAATTCAACATTATGAATTCATTTATTTACATAATCTATCCCTACCTAGGATTCTACCAAGTACAACACACCACAAGTAACTTCATAACCCACACCCACTTCATTAATGTCTAGCACCTCTAGGACAATAATCCACACAAGGTAACAATATCTATCTTCAAAATATTCCATCCTAATCCTTCCTCGGAATCTCCACTGTATGATAAGAACCACACTATGAAAAATAAAATTCACTCATAATCCTAAACATGACACAACCTAGTCATGCATCCTCACTTCCCAACCACAACCGCTACTGAAATTTAGTCCCACTATATTACATCTTCGTTCATTCCGTAATTAATCAATCTCTCAACCAGAGATTCCTTTCCACACCCATAAAACCCCATACTAACAACCACACTCCCATCAACATCACCACATGAATAACATATACAGATGTCTAAAAAAACCACACATAGCATGCAACCACACAACAATGAATTGTTTATTAATGTTTAATAATACTCGTTCTTTAATTCCACTTGATAAAATAGGGGTTATCATATAACACGTTCAATCTTGGGAAATCCATTTATTTAACTAAATACATGTGAATAACCATCTTCCAATGTTTACAATAGTAATTCCTAAATCATATAGGTGTGCAAATAGAGACCACCAATGACCATGATTTTCAGAAGAATACAATCCATACTATTCACAACATAGATCAAGGAAAAATTTAAAACAAAGAGATTATAATCATCGTACTACCAAATACTCAATTGTTACTTCATATTATATTTATAAAAACTTGTTTCAACTGTATTCACAAGGATACATAAGTAATCATGCCCTGTATGATGCAGAATAGAAAGTGAGACAAAGGAATCCCTATGTGGAACAATAGATGATCAAACATTCTTACATACACCAAAACAGGGGGTCACACAAGAAACCAAAAAGACTCCTGGGGAGAACCAAACAAATTGCTACAACACTAACACTCAACTCCTTAGGGACGAATGGTTCTAGATACACATGAGAAAATGAAATGGTTCAATGAATGAGAAGATTCAACATTATAATGGTTGGAACCAAAATATAAATTCAAACACATTCAAAGGCCATCAAATCCATATCAAGACCAAGACCATGTGTTTTAGGATTAAAAAAAGATTATGGTTTCTATAAGATAAATACCATTTGAAACATTCCAAAAATCCATCAATTAAGTAATTCATTTAACATCAAAGGAAACTTCAAAGGGGTGAAACTGAAAAAACTAGAGAAAAATATAAATGACTAGCCAATGGGTGAGTCACTGATGACTGACTCACTGAAACTGGTCACTGACATGACTCACCAATATAAGTCACTAACACCTAACTCATTGATAATATTCATCGACGTGACTCTCTGAGTGTCGTCCTATAGACGCCTCGACATACCAATTCCCTAACCTACTGAAATAATGAGTAACTGAATCCATGGTTAAATAATGCTTTGAGTCACCAATGCCCAAAGTCACCGAAAACGAGACACCGATGTAAACATACCAACATTGAGCTACTGACGCGACTAAATGATGCCTAACCCAGAGATAAAAAACTAGAATTTTGGAAAACACTTGTATCAAGCTACCATAGCCTCCTAGAACACCCCATACACTGGATATTGACAATGTAATGGACAAAAAAAGTCTACGACATTAAATCAGATACCTATCAAACTATTATTTCCCTTTATAATTCAAAACCAAACCCATAAGAAATAGGGGTAAAAACAAACACCCTAAAAAATACCTCTTGTGGAGAAACCACCGTGTATTGTTTTGAATGTTAGTGTGAAACCTATAGATCCAAAGAAAACCTCCAAAAATATCTACTACCCCCAAAAAACTTCACATCCACAATTTAACCTCCAAAATCCACACTTCCCAATCACATGAATAAGGGAATATCCTCCTCCATTTCAAGATAATATATGATTTGCGAGGTACTGACTCACATGCATGAGTTTAATCACAACATCATTAATATATCTCAATTAGGGATTAGGTCCCCCACTCCTCATGGTTATGACATTATAACACATCTCATAACAAGTCAAAAAATATTCTAATTGAATAATTCTATAAGAATAACATCAAAAAAATATATTGGAAATCAATAAAAAAAATCTAGGTACATGCCATGGATCTATGTCTCCCTTTCCCATGTACTCCCCCAGGCCATTATACCTCCATAACACTTGAACCAAGGGAATTTTCCATTCATGAAACACTTTCTCCTAACAATCCTGGATCTCCACTAGTCACTTCATTAATGTTTTGTCATCCATGATATCCAAATCCTTCCAGTCAATAACATATGATCCATCGTGAATATAATGATGATGTTTAAAGATGTGAAATATTCCATATACCTTCTCAAACTATGGTGCCAATGAAAAATTATATTTCACCTTGTCATGTCCCCATATATCCAAGAAAGGTCCGATAAACATGGGAGAAATTTTTCTTCCTCTGTCGATTCTCTGCTGCCAACATCAAACGGGAAGCCATCACCAACATGTTGTCACAGACCTCAAAATCTAACATCCCCTTTAATATATTAGAATGTCACTTCTTCCAGTACTGTTCATCCTCCATCCTCTCATAAGAAAGTTGCACCATCTCAGTCGTACTCTACACCATGTATGGACCAGTTGGTAAGTACTATACAAGTGCATCAGAGAGACCCAGGATCAAATCCAGGTGGAGACATTATTTTCGGGG
The DNA here is from genome assembly GCA_963277665.1 of Viscum album. Lineage (NCBI taxonomy): Eukaryota > Viridiplantae > Streptophyta > Magnoliopsida > Santalales > Viscaceae > Viscum > Viscum album. Next base: position 475,864,844 of record OY728126.1, read on the forward strand.
TACTGTAGCAGTATTGTAGCAGTGCTGTAGTAGGTACTGTAGTGGGAACTGTGCAGTACTATAGTAGGTACTGTAGTGGGAATTGTAATAGGTACTGTTTGGCACTATAACAGCCCGGAATATGACCCCGTTTAGGCCTTTGGGCCACCGATTTGGTCATCGAGTCCTTTAAGGCCTTTGGGCCACCTAAGCCTTCAGGCCAGTACGGCCTTCAGGCCACTTCAAGGCCTTCGGTCCAACTTAATTGTTGATGAAAACCAAACAACCTACGAGGAACAAGCTCTACAAGGAGGATGAGAAAGGAGCTTTCACCACAGTTTAAGCTAAACGGATTGAAAGAATGATAAGGTATGGCACCTACCATCAGGGCAAGCCTGTGCATGCACGAGAATGCCTAGCCGAACAGCCATGCGAAGGTGGAGAGATGATTTCATGTTGAAGATGCTAGGGAGGATCAGTTCCAAGTAGTTAGTCCGGTTTGTATGTAATGTTTATAGTAAATGGGAAAATGAATTCTTCTAAGGCCTACGGGCTATGTAATACTTATGACTACAGGCCTTGTAAGGGTTCCACCTCACCCCTTGAAAGGTGGATTATCAAAAATCAAAGAAAAATGAAGGCCTTCGGGCCATTGGAGTTCGAGTAAAGACCATGATTGTCTACCATCCCAACTTCTGTCCATCTCAAAGGTGAATGATATAGTCTCCCGTAAAGGGATTAGATCTGATTATTTTCAATAAAAGATTGATAACTATCACTATAATAAGACACTACCAAATTAAAGGGTCGCAAACAAAACCCACCGATTTCTATAACCCGTGTTTTCAGTATGTCGTCCAACATCTGGATATTCATATCTTTATACACATATTTATCATGGTGGAAAGAAATGATGACGAATCCCTGAGTTCCAATGTAATGCTTTGATCCCATCCATTCTCGCGAGGTAAAATAATTATCCCAATTTGATATGATTGATCTTATAACTCTATATCACCACACCACCTCATCCATATATCTCTGCATTAAGGAATCTGTTGCACCAGACTCTTTAATCTATAAGAAGAGAGACTATTTAATAAACCCCTCAACTAGTACCCAGATCACTTCACATCCTCCTAGAGGCCTGGGTAGCCCTATGATGAAATACAATGATATTTCCTCCCACGTGTAGTTAGGTATATCTATGAGATACAACAAACCACTTGGAATACGTTTCTCAGCATTCACTTTCTGGAAAACCATGCACTATTCCATACACCCCACCACTACGCACTTCATCCCAGGACACCAAAAGTATTCCCTCAAGAAAGGGCACATCTTGGAAACTCATGGGTGTACCCCCTAGTGGTGTGATATTAAACTCCCAAAAAAAACATTCATGCATCTCCACTGGGACAAACAACATCCCCCGAAACAACATTGGACTCTGACCATCCCTCCACAGCATTACCCTGGCCAACATAATCATACATCACCTCCTCTACTAAGTATCCCCATTGAGACTCTTACTATATATTCCTTAGAGAAGTCTGGATATTTATCTGAAACAAAAATCCTTTTCTATCATCCATTCCTGTGTCTATGTTCAAAGAATCCAACACCTCCTTCGCCTTCTAAGCCTCTACAGATTCTTGAAAAACCAAACTCTCAAATATTCTTTTCAAATAATCAGTCACATCATTCCCCTTTCATGAGATGTTTGAGATCTCATAATCTTAATAATGGAGAAACTTCATCCAACCCCACTGTTGCATGTTCAGATCTCACTGGTAAAACATATACCTCAAGCTCATGTGATCTGAGAAGACCACAAATTACTCCTAAATGACGAATTTCAACCAACACAGCCACTGCTATCTCCATATCATGGGTGTCATTGTTATGTTCATGGGGATGTAGCTACCTAGACCCATATAAGTCCACTCCCCATTGCTACATCTGCAAAAACCCAAAAAATAGATGGGAAGCATAAAAAAACACATAGAACATCACCCCTTTCTCTGGAAACCTACGTACTAGAGCACTGAACAACTTCTTATTCAAATAATCAAACATTTATTTGTACTTCTAGATCCACAAAAAGCATTGAATTTCCTATATAGCATCATCAACTGAGCTTCTATGTTGGATAAATCAGGTACAAATCTCTAGTAATATCCTTCCGCAAGGAGAAAACTATAAATGTCTGCAGCATTCATGGGTGCTTCCCAAGAAATAATTAACTTTCCATTTGAAAAATCCACTACTAAGACCTTCTAAGACTCCACATGTCCATGGTAGTGGACTTCCCATGTCAAATCTATGAACATGGAAAACATTCGGTAGAGATTGTGGCATTGAAGGACATACATGATAGTAATGAGTTGTTCGGTATACTCCCCCAATAGCATTGAGTTTATCTGGATATAATTGTTGAATACAATGAAAAACCGGTCCATGAACTCATGAAAGATGTAGTTCATCATCCCCATGAACACATCCCATGCATTTGTAATTCCAAATGTCATAACCAAAAATTTTATGTTCCCATACCTACACATAAAAAATATCATCTGGATGTCACCATCATTCACCCTCAACTGGTGATACCCATACCATAGAATGATATTAGAAAAATAACTTTCTCACCTCAAATAGTTTAAAGGATCATATATCCTCAGGAGAGGAAACCAATTCGCGACTATTAACAAATTCAACCTCTGGTATTCTATACATAGCCTGAGACCACTATCTTATTTGATCACAAATAATATCAGATCATTCCATGATGACAAACTTAGCTAGATGATTCCCTTCTTCATAATATCATCAATCATAATCCTTAGATCCTATATCTCAAAAGGATCCATTCAAAAAGGATCCATCAAAATTGAAAAAGTATCGGGTTGTAGGTCTATCCCGAACTCAATGTCATGTTAATGGGGTATAGTCACAACCATTTCTGAAAAATCATCCAATAACTCTCCAAAAACTCTAAGAACCCACACCATAACACCATCCACCAATTTCACTAACCTCTTTGACAACATGGAATGAGGAACATCCACACACAGGCTACCCAAATGAAAAACTTCTCACCAACTGAAACTACACATTTTCCATTCATGTTTGAAAACCCAAATCTTCTCTGTTAGTAGTCGATAACAGCATGGACCGAGTACGAAAGGTTTTTTCCAAAGATAACTCTATATGGATTCATCTGTAGAAGAAGGAGATCCCCACAAGACTGACGCATCCCTGAAACTATTCTACATCCCAGGAAAAAATCCAAAAAACTGGTTCGAACTCTGACTAGTGTCTGGAATTCAAGGGGTGTGGACGTTTCTCTAAGTAAATTCATAGATAATGGGCTAGAATAGGTGAAACAATGGTGTAAAAAGCTTTGGAATCAAACAAGGAACAAAAATGAATACTGATAAAATTTATCTTACCTTGAATGGTCTCTATCCTAGTTATAACTTCCTCAACTATAATATGTAATTGACCACCCCTAACCCCTCTACCCCCATACTATCTATCAGCTTCCTGAAAATTCATACATTGAGGTCCCTGTGGAATTCCCTTATGTTACCATCTTCTTGATCTATCTCCCCTCGGTAGAGAAGGTGCATGCTTCCCCTTCATCTAGAATAGCATGGGTGAAAACTACTGATTTGGTAGGAATATGACATGCCCACCTCCACCATATTGAGTTTGAATTGGGCACTAACTCCAAATTTTCCAATGACATCCCTAAGAAAAACACCTTGGTCCAAATCCAATAAGAAAAGGATGGGGTCCTGAATGTTGGAACTGAAACTGCTGGGGTTGGCTCCCCGTCGGCTGAAACTTAGGGGGTCCTAACACTGAAGTCCTGTTGCTGACATCCTTTCCCTTGAAAAAACAAGGATATCTCCCATCTAGCTTAATACCTCATCAATAGTGCATCCTTTCCACTACCTCATCCTTCTTCTGCACTTTTATGTATGTATGCTTGGTGAAAGGAGTAACTTTGTGTTGGAGATAAGGAAAGAGCGCCCCCTCTAAGTGCCTCACCAAAAACTCCTCATCCAGAAAGAGGTCTGGAAAAAAGTGAAGAAGATATTTGAATGTGATCTCCAAATCCATTACTATCATACTCTCATGATAGAGGGAGAGTAAGTCTTATCACATCTCAGAATTCATGGTAGAAAAGAGTAATTCCACCTGGAACTCCTTCTTAGAGTTACCCATGATACATAAGTCTCATTACCCTCCACTATGTAATTCATCTCCCAAGGACACACCTCTCCCATCATCTGGCTCACTACCAGGGGATACCAGTTCTTAGTCAATGCCCAAATCAAGGTGAATTTGATCATTATCTCCTTAAGACAACTATCTTTCTCTTTATATGAATCACATATAGCATAAATTCCAATATTATACTATTGGAAATCATGAATTATATTCAACTATTGATCTTCCTCCTCCACACATTAAAACCTTTGTGGGTCGACATGGTCCACTTGCTAAGCCTCCAATTCTTGTTCCACATGCAGGCGATGTCTGGGTGCAATAGATGAAATGTAAAAAAGTAAATCCTAAGACCAAGTTGTATGGAATTTATTAATATTTATTTTAACTCATTGTTTATTTAAATTTCCCCAAAACAACAAAAACACACTAGGAACACAAGTCATCATGATTCATGTACCTTTACTATGGTTTATACCCCTCAATTGTTATAACCTCACTTGTTTGTTGGGTAATCTCACATTTCATGCAGGAGATCATAGGGGGCCTTAAAATCTCGTGTCCTAGCCAGTATTCCCTAGCTTATGTCACACACCAAGATCCCCAAGAACTATTTCCCTACCAACTCATGCAATTATCATTATTCATAAATCCAAACTTTTCCATGTCCCTCTACCATTATCCTCTAATACCATTCCATCATGACCCATTTTCATTAGGATGGAGGATAAGATATTATGATGTTGAGGCCATCCTTCCACAAGATGAAGGAGATATAATGACTACTGAGACCCTCCTTTAATAGGCTCTATGTAGGAGACCATCAAAAGGGTATAAAAACATCACAAAATGGGAGGCATTAAAATTTTTATAATAACAAATATCAGGAGGTATGATATATCAATCTAGAAAAAATACAAAGTAGTTATATATAAGGAAACCAAAATCTATCCCATATGCATGTTTGAAGTAAAACTATTGGGAATACAAGGAAAACTCCAAAGTAAAAAAATTAAAACTAACTAGTGACACAAAAACCATCCCCAATGTCTAAACTAGTATGGTTCAACATGATCCACATAATCTTTACGGGAACCTATAAAAATTTCAATATACATAGGGTATGAATAAGGTTATACTTAGTAGGAAGACCAAAGTCACATGTTCATAAGAGGGAGAATCAAACTAATTCCCCTGTGACAAAACAACATAACTCCAAATCACCTATCAAGGTATACTACCCACCCCAACCTTATAATGGCATTATCACTATAAAATTCTATCCATCTAAAGTAATGTATTAATGACATTGATATTTTGGTTCACGAACCACTTTCTACTAGTTAACTACTCATCCAAAATAGTTAATTCCTTGACAATACCACACTCTTCAACATGCCCCATTATCACAACCTTCTCCCACAAACCTGGGCAACATACCAAATCACATCACGCCAAAGAGCACATCTGACACACAAAAAACACCCAATGATGAAGTCACTAGAGAATCCCCATACATCTCATCTCAAAGACACCTGGGAAGCACTCCTCTCCTGTAGACACTTGGGGATAACAACCACACCACAACCTACCCGATGATTCTTCAGATACCATTGAATATAAGGGGGGGAAGTGAAGATAAAATATTAAGCAATAAATCCCCCCATTGGGATGCAGGGAAAGGACACCACCTCCCTTAACCATGGGGTTTTTTGAAAAGTAGTTTTCCACATGGGTGGAGTGATAATAGAAATCACAATGAACTATATATATATATATATATATATATATATATATATATATATCTATGTGTGTTGGTGTGTCTGTGCACCAAACACTCATATCTACCAATTGGTCTTCTGAACAACAACCAGACCACACAAATCTACCCTTACTGCCACCTATAAATACATCCATAAAAATGAATGATAGTCATTTCTGAGTTTGATAAATGAAGATCACTTCACTACAAGACACAACCTAAAACATACCCCCCAAAAAATAATTTAACTAATTGTATTTGGTATTATTAATTCATTCATTTATTAATTTTATTCCTACCTAGGAAGCTACCAAGCACAACACACCACAAGTAAAATAAAAATTGACGCCCAATCCAGAAATATTCAAAAACTCTGGTTCAAATTCCCTCAAAAGGAGAAAACACCCTTATTCAATATAATACCTCTTAAACTATCCTTGGAAGCCCCACTGCATGTGAAGAACCACACTCAAAAAAATATTACATAATCATGAACATGACACAACCCTATACTTAAACCCCACTAACCAACCCCAACCACTGCCCCCATGCAGTCCCACATCATAAAAATTTAATCTATACCAAATCGATAAATCTCTCAATTTTAGATACCATTCCACCACTCGTACCACCAAATACTCACAACCACACTCCCAGACACAACCCCACACAAACATCAAAAACACAAGCCCAAACAGAATAACAAATAGAACACAATCACATCAGCATGGAAAAGATTATTTAGGTTTAGAAACACTCATTATTTAATTCCACTTGATAAAATAAGTGTAATCACATAACAAGTTCCATCCTTGGGAATCCATTTATTTAACTTAATATACATGATTAATCAGATTCCAATTTTTATAGCTGTAATTCAGAAATCATATAAGTTCGTAGACATTGAAAACCAATGAATAGTATTTTCATACGGTTACTACCCATAAAATTTAAAACATGGATCAAGGATAACATATAAAACAAAACGATCATCATCATCATATTACCAACCCATTATTTATGACATCGTATAATCATATTTAAATTGGTTTAAAAACATTAACATGGGAACATAAGTACAAGAACTCCAAATGATGTAGAAAATAATGGGAGATGAAGGAATCCCTCCATGGAACTATATACCATCAATAATTCCTCCTTCTGCCCAAACAAGGGGTTGCGCGAGTAGTAGGAAAGACTACGGTGGGAAACCGAAAATACTACTACAGCATAGGTGAACCACTCCTTAGGGAATAATGTTTCTTGTTTCACTAAGACCTAACAGAATGGTTTAATGGAGGAGGATATTCAGCTTTATAATGGTCAAATCCTTAATCTACGAGGAAATAGTTTCAAATTCCATTAAAGCAGGATCACAACCAAGCCCATGCAGTTTATGAGTCAAAATAAGTTTCGGGTTTTTAGAAGATAAATATATTTTAAAGTGGTCCAAAAACCCCTTAAATATAGAACATAACTCATTTTACATTAATGGAAACATCCATGGGGTGAAGTTGGAAAAATGGGGAAATATGAAATTACTCACTCATGGGCGAGTCACCAATACAAGTCACCAACAATGAGTCACTAATGCCTGAATCACGGACACGAGTCAACTATGTGACTCACCGAAATGAGACACTGACACCTAACTCACTGTAGAGAGTCAACGATGTTACTCATAGACACCTATAATACCGACACCTCAACCTTCCGATGATATGGCCTACCGAAGCATTGATTCACTGATGCCCTGATTCACTGACACCCTGATTCACCGACAACCTGATTCACTAACATCCCGAGTCACCAAATAAATGAGTAATTGATGTTGAGCTACTGATGAGAACCTATAGACACTGAGTTAACGATGTGAATCACCCAATCCTTACTAAGTAATGGAAAAAATTATAAATTTTGAAAACTCTTATAATAAGATACCTTAGCCCCCCAGAACACCCCAAACATGGGATATTGACAATGTAATGTACCAAGAACGTCCAAGACATTACAAAAAGTGAGAGTATTTATAGTACTAGGGTACTTGGAGGGTTCATGACATTTAATAATAACTAATATGTCATTAATATAATAATAATTTCTTGTTTATCACATATATTCATTATGTTTTTCATTATCACCATTCATGTAAAGCGCCATGGAAAGACAAATCACATCACTTTGCTAGATAGTAGTCCTCCATACACAAGATAAATGTTATTGTATCCCCTATGAAATGGAATGTAAAATGGTATATATTATATAATGAATCCAAAGGTATAATTATGTTATGAATATCATATTTAAAATTTATATCCATCCTCATAAATAACAATGGGAGTTGAAAATGAAAAAATGAATGGAATATGTTCGTGAAGTGGTACTCATCTTTATATATGAGTGATAATTTTATAACCAATATCATTGTTTTGGACGTGGTTTTAGGAAAAAAAATAACATAACAATATTACATTTAATGTAATATACTATGGTTATTATATCATTATGGTTTCAAAATATTTTAAATATGCGGAAGAAGAAATAAAATAAAAATGCTCGTTGAATGACCTTACCTTTTCATCTGGTATCTTCTTTTTTTCCATCAATAACATTGTAGGATTCCATTATAGTTAAAATATTTCATATAGGATTATTTTTTGGATATTTTTATTTTATTTGGTTGAGTATATTTTGAACCATTATGGTTTAGAGGTGAAAATAATGGATTAGAGGGGGTGAACTTTTATAAGTGGGGAGATTGACGCACTTTAGAATATCCAAAAATAATCAGTAATGGTAAGTAAAACTAACCAAGAGTGCCCTAAAAATTGATTATTAAAGGGCTGTATAGATTTTTTGGTCAATACACAACTACACGATAGAAAAAATCTCATTTTTAACAATTTTTTTCCTTATTTTCTATGCTTCCCAATATTTATAATTTTTTTATATCTGTATGATAACTAGTTATCTAACCTAGGTAAATAATCCTTCAATACAAATTTAAAGTGAGAAAAATTATATAATTTATATACTATGATTCTAATTATGAAATCCATTTTATAAAATAAAAATTCATTGTTTTTTGAATCATTATGTTTACAAAAGGGAATGTAAGTGAAAAAAACTGTTTTGACCTTAACTGTAGAAAAATAATTTTTTCAATTTTAGGTATTATTATTTTAATTATAAAATTAGAGATGGATCATTAATAGAAACTTGTTGATACTTATTGACATTTTAATATAACATAAATTATTAAATAGTAATCTTAAATTTTTAATCATTTAATATATTACAATCTATTACAATATAATAATAATGTCGATTTGAAAATTATTCCTTTTATTTGAATTTTAATATGTCAAGAAAGAGATGTAATTTGAATATGTTATGATATAAACAATTTAAAATGAAATTTTCACCAAAAAAATATTTTAATACAATACATCATTCAAAATATATCATAGGTAATATTTATAGTATAACTTTTATTTTTTATATATTAAATAAATAATTACTTCATTGGAAAAAACTAATAATTTTATGTAATTTTTTTATATCTAAAAATGATATTTAAATCAACATTATTACAAAACAAATTTTTATATTTTAAAATAATATCTATAAACGAGACTTTGTTTTTCATCCTATGTTAATATTTTGTAGATATGAAAAGAAAGGAAGGATCCTTTTTTTCTTTTTCTTCACATAAAAAATTATAATGGTCATATTCAAAGGATTGAAACTGATGTCAATAACTTCTTCAACTCCTACAAATAATTTTCCCATTCATTCTTATAATCAAACTTCACCCCTATAACTGTCAATCCAAATATTGGTTCTACAAATCATGAAATGTATTGGATAAACTTCCTGTAATAACCAATTAATCCAAAAAAGAATTAGATATCAATAATATTCTTAGAATGATCCCAAAACACTATTTCCTTCACTTTTTTGGGTCCACTGCCTCTCCTTCTATCGATATTATATACCCCAAAAAGTGTATCTTGTCAATCCAAAACTGAAATTTAGATATCATGGCATACATCTGATCCTCTCTCAGCGTACCCAAGAAGATGGCAAGTTGTTTGGAATGATCGCCAAGAGTTTTAGAGTACACAAAGATGTCGTCCACAAACACCACTACAAACTGATCTAAGTATGGACAAAAGATCATGTTCTCCAAGGCCATAAATATTGATATAGCATTTTATAATCCAAACTGAATCACAAAAACTCATAAAGGCTATATATGCATCTAAAAGCAGTTCTTGGTATAACTAATGTTTGAACACAAGAATGATGATGCCCTGATCTCATATCGATCGTTGAGCACCCACTATCCCCCTTTATCTGGTCAAACAAATCCCCAATATACAGAAGATGATATCAGTTCTTTAAGTTCATTTTATTCCACATCCATTAATTGAGAATGAAGTGTAAACTCCCATTGGCCTTCTTTGTAAATAATAAAGGTTATCCATAAGGTGACATACTTGGATGGATAAAACCTTTATCCTAAAAATTCTCCAACCACATTTTGATCGCTTCATGCTCAGTTAGTTCCATTGTGTATGGTGGAATAGATAGTAGCTCAGCCCCTTCATGAGATCGATAGTGAGTTCCACATCTCTCTCAGGTGGAAACCCTAAAAAGTATTCAGGAAAGACATCATGAAATTGTTCAACTACTGGTGGAATAATGTATTTCCTACGACTGACATCTTCTACCAAGTTACAAGAAACATGGGCTATGAGATCTCCTAGTAGATGAGTAATTGGCCCATCTCACCTGTGATGGATATAAAATTCTCCACGATGAACAAATTGCTCACCCTAATGATTTACAACGGTCACTCTCATGCAATAACAATCTATGTGGTCATGGTATGAAACTACCCAGTCAATACCCATAATCATCTCAAATCTCATTAAATCATGTAAATAGATATCCCAAGGAAAATTATACTCTCTGATATCTAGAAAATAACCCTTGAATAATCAGATATCTTTAGACTATGTTCCCAATGATGTATTGAAATTCATTACCCCTATTATGGACTCCACCATCATGCTCAAGCCATTAAAAATATTTTTAGATAAAAAGGAATTAGAGGAACCACTATCAAAAAAGGAAGTAGCTAAAGTAAAGGAAACTAGAATAGTACCTCTCATAGTCGTTGGATCATCCTTTCTCTCCACAAGTGTAGGATTCAATGCATGTAAAGGCCATACCCTTCTTACATGGGGTTTCATTTGAATCCCTTGAGTAGCACCACTCTAGTGATACAGACCCTCCTACCTTGAAGCACCATGTACAAATCCTATACTTCATATTCTCATTGAAATCCAACTTCCAGACCTATATGGTGTAAAAGAACAATTTCCCACACTCTAACTCTGAGCATCAGCTCCTTCTACACTAGCCTACCACTACTCTTTGTCGAAAATTTGTAGGATTCCAAAATTTCAAAAAATCCATCACTCCCCGGGTAGTCGTGGACAATGTGTACGCTAGTGTCCCTACCTACCGAACTAGTGGAAAATTACATGTTTAAGATCTGGTGTAACTATTCCTCCTGACTATCAACCTTTCTTTCCACTGTCCTGAATAAGATTCTCGTAACAACCCATCTTTCACTTGGAAGGCACACTCCATGATCATCCAGTGACAACTACATGTCATGTACGGATATCATCATTTTGGTTTTCCTCTAAAATAGTAGTTTAATTAAGCACATTTGAGAATTTCTTCAGCCTAAAAATAGTAACCAGGGACTTAATTTAACACCAAAGTCCATCCTGAAATCGTTATGCCAAAGAAGCCTAATCTCCCACCAAATATAGTGCAAAACGATTTAAATATCTAAAACGTTCAGTGTAATCTATTATGGACATGATTCATTAGGTCAAATTCATAAACTCTAATTCATTCTATTGTCTCAGTTTCACTAGATATATGTGATCCATGAACTTCTCTATAAATTACCTTCATTAAATATGATCGATCTATCCAAAACCTACCTGAATGTCCCACCAGTTCTCCGCTGGCCCTCGTAGCATATATGGATCCAGTATGACCCTCCTCCTAGCCAGAGTCTCAAAATGGTCATGTTTCATCTTTATAGATTCAATGTAGAATTTAGAACTCTCAGTTACACCCTCTATAGTAAAAGATGGAGGATGGTGTAGCTAAAACTCCCATGTCATGTTAGACACTGTTTTCAGAACCTCTTCTGGGTATCTCTCCATAAATTTCAAGAAAGAGAAATGTTCTATTGAAACTATTCCACTTCATCTTCAGCTTGCACCAATGGCGCCTCATGTTCCCGGTCTGGTAGTTCGTTCCAGGACATATCCCTCGGGAACTCCCTCAAAAAGTGTCATGAAAGAATATCTTAAAAAATACAAAGACACATATTTGGTCTCATAATGATACCATATAACATTTATGTAAGAGGAGCTATTAACACTACAAGTTTCAACATGTCATTTTCCCCTTTTTCTCACCACATGTTCAAAACTGAGGCTTTATCAATAAACACAACCACCCTACTCCTAGGTCCTGGTTAATAAGGGAACATACATTCACATTGATTAACTCAACCAATAAATAATCACATTTTCTCAAATTAATTATTTCAACAGTTATTTAATTACTAATACCTATTTATTTTATCAATATTATAATTAAATACCCATTTATTATCTGTTTTCCGAATTATTCCAATCTCGAAAAAAATTAAAAAAATTCATGTTCAATAACTTACCCATAAATTGTTTTCCCTTGAGAGCATAAAATGAAGCTTGTCACAACAACCCTTAGTTCCTAGAATGATGCATGCAGGATCAAGTGTTGTTCTTCTTTAGGCCACGAATCATAATTTAACAATTGGACAATCAAATATCACACCACACCACATGTGCATCAGCCAATGTGAAATAATAAACTGTAACAACAAATAGTAATCAGAACAATCTCACTAAGAGTACTCAGATTTTTTCCCATACTTGGTTTTGCATTACCCATGCACAGTCTCACTACATAGCCTCAATACTTCCTAGTCTTATATCTATATTTCCCAAAAAATAAGAAAAATGAAGAAGAAATGAAAACCCCTCTGATACCAATTTTTCATACCACGACCCGAGAGCCCCTAAATGGTGCCCTATGTCAATTGGCCACATGCCATCAGAAAAGCATCCCTTTATGCTAGAGGGTACCAACTAGTAGCAAGTGTTTGGTACATCATTCTTTGGGAGACTATACCCTATTTTATTAGAATAAAATAGCAATGGAGGAAAACAAAAATAACCAAGTGTGGATGGGTATATATAACTAGAACAATACTATGTTATATGATATCCACAACAATAAAATACAATACTCAACTTATATTTAAAACATGATATGATAATTCGAATTTCATGTGTCTACAATGAAACAAATATTAAGACACAACGACCACAAATAAGACCCCAAACCACATCTATTTACCCATCTAATGCTTCATCCCCAAACAACAACATATCCTTGGGACTTTCCCTTATCCAGTCCTACAACATAATGTCTACTCAGGTTGCGATCAAGAAACCCAAATAGAGTGTGAGTACAACTCAATATTCTACCACTAACAGTGTTTAAAATGAGTCACGTCAAATGATAGTGTATGCTGTCTTATGATGAAAAAAATTTAATTCATAATTAAATCAGTTATCAGATTATCATTTAATTTTTATTAATCACAATATCCCCAATTTCAATTCATGTTTTCCATTTTAAAAATCATTCATAATTGTAATTCATTTGGTGTTGAATGTCATTTCATGCACCCCATATACCATTGAGTGTAGGTCTCCAGGCCTATCACCCCATATCTCATTCGGTGTAGGTCATCATGCCTAGCACTGCATAATATAAATCGTGGATAACTATTGGAGAGGAACACATTCTCCATGTCCCAAATTCTAATTGGTATAGAACTCCATGTCTATAACTGTAGAAATATCATCCATTTAATCATTATTTTATTTTGAAATAATTAGCCACATTATTCCTTTACTAATCCAATGATAATTTAAACATTTCAACATAGTTTAATTAACTCAAAAACTAACTATGTACATAAAACAATAATTAATTCATCATTCTATTAATCAATCAAATCAATTATCATTCCATAATTAATTATTCACAATTAATTATACATATGAAATGTCAATTTTTTATAATTAATTAACACAATTAATTATCATTCATCAACATTATTTCAAAGAAATAGTTCTTAATATTAATTATCTTTCACATCCAATATATTTTCTTTATTAATTTCTAATAATTAATTATCTTCATATAGTTAATTAAATATCTCTATTAAAATATTACAATGCATAACCAACCACCAAAAAAATATCTAGTTGGGAATCTTCTTTTGTTTGTTTAGTGAATCAATAATTAATTAATCACGATGAAAAAAAAGGTCAATTATACATTCCTAATTGCTTTAATTTAGGAATTCAATTATAAAGGGAAGCTAAAAAATCATAAACTGAAATTCACATATCAAAACCATTACTATGGGAGTCAAATTTAGACAACCTCTCTCTATTTATTTATAGAAATTATCCCAATAGAAATCCTCAAAATCTATGGGGCAGAATGTCATCAATCATGTTCTGTATCTATATCCCTAACCCTAAACTAAGATCGAAGGCATCAAGAACTTGAAAATATAGATCTACATAAACAATCCTAGATATAGATCTCAACTCATACGTTTATATCCATGGAAATGATAGATATCTACAATGAAAATATTAAGGAATGATATGTGAAAGAATGGGAGATGCAATGGGATGAAATTCAATTTCTAGGGAGAGAGAAGATCTTCAAGATGGGAATTATATCACCAAGAAATATGTTGAAATAACATTGGAACACCTCTAGAAGGCACTGGGGTCACCAAGAATTTGTCATGACTGAGCCAAGGTTGAAATATGGGAGTTTATGAAGGTACAGGGGGTTCATGTGGCCTTTAAATTAATTTTTAGAATAAAAATCCCACACACAGGGTTTTCTGGGTAGGGGCGCATGGTTAGGGAAAGTTGTGAACAACTTATGCAGACCTTTCTATGCAAGATTTCATGGTTTGGTCACATGGGTTTTCAAACCATGCACATACTGTGTGGAACTCTCTATCAATTTTTTTACGCTTCACCATGTTTGGTCGCATAGTTTCTATAATCATGTAAAAACTGTGCACATCCCAATATCCTTTTGATATCCTTAAAAGGTCACCCAAGAACACCCCAAGACACTAATCCAAAAACAAAGGTATATAAATGATTCAAAAATTACATGAAAATGCACCCGATATGACTCCAGAAATGGCTTCGATCTTACATTAGGTGATTCATCAATGCCACCCTTCAGTTGTCGGTTACATTACAACATCAATTGAATATGTGATGGTTCATCAACCATCCTATAGGTAGCCATTTTTCTAAAAAAAATAAAATTGTTATGACATTCCCATAATATGTAATGTCTTCAAAAACTAAATCTTTATTTAACCACAAATTTTATATCAGACCTATCATTTCTCATGAAAAAAAATAAAAAACCAATAAGTACATCAAAAATATAAATCTCACAAAACTCCATTAATCATCTTAAAAGTTCAAAACATAAAGGCTCAAAATGGGTTTCTAAGACATTGAACTTATGTTCAACATTAAAAATTATAAACTCTTGATGATATCACTTACTCTAAAAAGACATAACAATATCCATTTATTTTCTTATCCCTTATGTGACACCCACTTTACGGACCCATCCATAATAATTATATGTTCTTGTTATTTTAAAACATGAAATAACATTCTTTATCTAATGATGTTTTAGGTCTATAATTTTAGATAATTAAGAAAGACTCTTATAAATTAACATATACCATTCAAGTGGACACATATAATGTGTATCCATTTTTTCCACCCACTTAAAACCTTTAAAAATAATACTTGATTTCAATACATGATACATATTAAATACTTTCATCACAACATATTCTATATCGTTACCAATCATAAGACTATTGTGAAAAAATTTGAAAAGATAAATTAGAAAAATAATTTAGTAAGGGACTCAATGGATTAGAAAACATTGGTTTTGTGAGAACCCATAAAACATTCCCTTAATAAAATACCGTTTTTACTCGGAAAAAATGATCATCCTTTCAAAAATATCAATATGTTACCTTTTGAAAATCAAGGGATTTTTAGGAAAACTGATAAACAAGTATATAAAATATAAGAAGGTAATTTTGGACATAATTATAATCAAATGGAATAACTATTCCATCGACTTCCATACATGTCACTCTTACAGATGTAATAACCATACTTTCAACTTCTATACCTAATTAATTGGAGGTTATAATGCAACTACTTTTCCTTGGTTTATCACAGAACCACCCATCTGTAGTTTATCAGATAACCACCAATCAAATATCCAAGTACAATTATGTAATCCTATAAAGTAATAACAAATAATTTTTTATATTCCACTTATAAATATTAATTTTCACTCCTAAAAATTCATTTCATATTATAGAAATATTCAATCAATTTTAAAAAACTATTTTAAACATATAAAAAGTAATTTATAAATCAAAGTGTCCCATACCAAATTGAATCATTTTAAATAAACCAAAAAATTACCATTTTAAAAAATTCATGTCCATATAAAAACATTAATAAAATTAATTTCTAAAACATGGAAATTGAAGATAATTATTTATAGGACTAAATCATTATATAATTTAAAACTATTTTTAGTGAAATGGTTTCTTAGCTTGATTATGATTAATCAAATATGTCCTTTCCAACATTAATTATAAACTTATGTAAATACTTTATAATTTTAATAACCATTTGATGTCTAATATTTGATTTATATCAGTTATAGTTATGTTATCAAGTAATAACAATTACTTAAATTTATATTTCCATGTTTCATATTTTGAAGATATTCGGTGCTTGAATCCAAAATGAATTTGGTTTGGTGTCTATATTCAAAGTGGTATATAGTACATAATATACAGAATAATATTCATCAAATAATAATCTCTTTTATAAATCAATTATAATTTAAAATCCTTCCATCACATATGGTTTTTAAAAATAAACTATGCTAAAATCATATAGACGCTAATCTGTATATATGCATTAGTAACATTACCATTTTCCAATGATCATTATGGAAATAATGTGAGTATTATTAAATATTTATAGAATTTTAATAAAATAATTAATATGATATTAATTTTTTTAATATACTTATCTATATTATACATGTGATGTACTGCTGAAAAAGAAAATACATCTATTCATGGATGTAGTAGTTCACATGTACGCACGAATGGAGTAATTGTTTTTATGTTCAAGGCAATGTAACAACAAAAATGATATATTATTATTTAATAATGAAAACAATATCATGAAAAAAATATAGAAATTAATTCAAAAACAATAAATAGTATATATAGATGGTTATGGAAAAAATAATTATATTAGTTCACGAGGTTGTAGTCTGTCATATGCATGAATGATTAATTAGTTTTCCCTTTGATGGATGTGGATATATATTTAGGTAATGATATTAATATAAAAAAATATCATTATATTTTTAATAAAATAGTTTTTATTATAATGTAGGGGAATAATATTTTAATTATGTGGCTGGTGAAATATAATAGAAACCATTAATTTAATAAGATACATATTCTTCAGACGATCACCATAAATTAACATAGTAACACCATTATGGAGGAAATTATTCAAAAAATAAGTCATGTACAATTAGGCTAGGGATTATATGACATTACACAGGCTGAATTTTTCTGAACAAAATATGTTTATATTTCAATAAAATATAATAAGGGGTTCCATTTTATAAGCGATGGGTGAGGCACTATTTAAATATTTTATAATATTAAATTAATATAAATTACATTTATAGTCCAACTGTATCAAAACATATTGAAATAAAATATAGGACTATTATTATTCTAAATAAATACAATCAATGAAAATTAGACATGTTTTTACTATTTTTTAATACATATCATTTTTTTCTAACCCATATATAACATTTTAAATTCTTACAATGATACCATGTTATTTATAATTTTAGGGTTAATATAATTTTTATAAAAGGGATGAAATCTAATAAATGAGTCATTTATAAAATTATATGACGTATCCAAATATTTTTCCCAATTTTATAATTCTAAAAATTTTATTTCAATTAATAAAATATAATCTATTTTAAATACCAATAAAATCAATTTTGACACTATTCATTACTTTTCATTTTTTAATTATCATAAAAACATGATTTCTTTGAACCTATTTTTTTAACTCGTTACTATCATGTAAAATTCATACATTATTTTCTTGGTTTATTTTAAATATTTAAATTATTTTTATTTTAATATTTTTAATATCAATTATATATATTTCATTCAACTAAACATTTACAACATCATTATTGTGAAATTCATTAATTTATTTATATATTCCATAAAAAATAAAATTTAAATATAATGCTGACTAAAAACATTTTATATTTATAAATTATATTTATAATAAAACATATCTCCTATATAACCAAATATTAAAATTATTTCTCAAGTTAAACATAAAAGTATGAAAAAATTGACTTATCATTGTATTAAATACTATAAATTTATTAAAGACATAGATGATCCTCCCGGAGCCGAAAAAATATCAAAAATTATTTTTTGGTCCAAAATAATTTATCCAATAAATTTAGGAAAAAATTTATGTTAATGTTTTCATACTTATAATAATACTTACCATTAATTACTCCATTTACCATTAACTATGATTGTAAAAAAAGTGTTTTCAAAAATTTATATTCATAATGTCCAAAAGTAAAAGTGACCTAATTTTAAAAAAATTAATTATTATTACACATATGGAGTAAATTTTTCAAAATAAAAAATAAATAATTGAATAAATTTAATTTAAATCTAATCTCATTGATGGATCAAGGCAATATGTTTTTAATGTAAAAATGTTGAAATGATTCAAATTTTTATATATATAAATTAAATTTCAAACTTATTATAGTTATATATATTGTATTAAATAGACTAAATGGAATAGTAATACTTTAAAACCATTCAATTATATAATTTTACACTACTAATAAATTTTATGAAACCTTAATTTTTAATTAAAATGCTGTATTTTTTACTACTAATAAAAAAATGTAATTTATTAGAAAAATATAAAATATATTCTCAAAGTAAATTATGATATTTTTTATTAAAATAATATGTTTATTTGGTCAAAATTAATTTTTAATATTTTAAAAAACTATATTTAGAACAAGTGTTCCATCAAAAAGAGGTAATAGTGTATTTTTTGAAAAATAATTCTTCTATGAGTTAAGTTTGATTTGTTGTTATATAGTTTAAAAAGATGCCATATAACAAATATTAAATAATTATATAGAATATTATTTATATATATATCATTAATATAGTCCAAAAAGATCATTTTTTTATTTATTGTTATAAAACGTTCTTGTTCACAAATAAATATATTTTCTAAAAAAATTATTTTTATTTTAAAAAGATGTTTACATTATTTTATAATTAATTTTCTCCAGTGAATTATTTATATTTACATTTTAGACCATATATTTATAATTTATTTAAAAAAATTTCATTACCACCATTCTAATTGCTATTTTATAATAATATAAATTTGACTTTTTAAGATCGATGTTGTATATCAATTACACTATGAAACATAGTTTGTTTTAAAAAATAACTTAGGTTGTTACAATAAATTCAACATAATATACTTATATATATCATTTTTATTGTAGGTGATGAAATTAGAGTCACAATTTTACATGAAGGAGGCGGTCCACATGTACACAAATGTTGTTATAATCATTCGTCGAATGAAGATGAAAGATTAAAATTGATGTAATTTATCTTATAAGAAGGACTAATATTTCATTAATATCATTATTATTTTATTTATATCTCATATAATCATAATTTTTTTCATTTTCACCTTCCATGTAAATAGTTAGTGAATGATGACCCACATCGCTTCATGTGGCGGTAGTCCATCATACACATAAGGGATGTTATTGAATCCCTAATGAAATGGGATATAAAAAGGTATATATATGATATATGAATCTATATGTATATTTATGATACAAATATCATATAGAAACATTATCTCCATTAGAATAACCATCCATGAGAGGTGGTAAAAGAAAAATTAATTACATCGGTTCACTATGTTGTATTTTTCCTTATTTAATAATAGATTTCATAACCCATTTGATGGAAGCGGAGGTATTTTTAGGTAATGAAGATAACATAACAACATCTAATTACATATAAGGTACTGGTGTAATTATATAATTATGGTTAAAAAATAACTCAAATAGATGGAGGAAGAAATAAAAAAAATTACTTGTTAAAGAATAATACCTTTTCTTCGAGTATGTTTTTTGTTAAAACCAATAAGTTACTAGAATAGCTTGATGAACACAGTAAGTATTCTTGTATAATAAGTTGTATAATGGAATTTAATTTATTTATTTATTGTCTGAACAAACTTGAATTCAATTCATGAATAATTAAATATGTGGGGTTCCCTTTAATAAGTGAGACGAGTGGCACACTTTTAAATATTCAAAACAAATCAATAATTGGAAGCCAGAATCATGAAATGTAAATAAAAAAAATTCATAATTAAATTGGTGTAGGTATTAAATTTTCTATAAATACCTCTACCACATAAATAATCACATGATTTATAAATTTTGTTCCTTAACTATTAAGCTTCACAAATTTTCCATTTTGTTCTTCCTCTAATATAATATCCATTAAGAATGATTTAATGTTATTCTGATAAGGTAATTTTTATCCATGAATTGTAAATAATAAATTAATTTTTTAACAAAAAATCATAGGTATGTTAAAACATTTTTATCATAAGTATATGTACATGAAAAAAATTGTTTTAACCCTAACCATTAAAAAGAATTTATTTTCCAATTTATTTGTTAATATATTCATTTAAAATAAAAATTTGGTCCATTAATTGAAAATAGTTTATATTTATAGGTATTTTTGAATAACATGATATAATATTGTCTTTTTTTAGATTTGAAATTATTTATTAAAATATTCATTATTATAAAATAACTATAATGTGAATTTAGACATTATTCATTTGATTTGAATTTAAAAATGTCAATAATTTTTTTAATTCTATTATATTATTTAAAAAAATTAACAAGATAAGTTCCTCAATAAAATTAATTTAATACAATAATTCATTCAATATACATCATATTTCATATTTTCTTATTAGTTATTTTAATTTTTTCATTAACTAAATAATTAAGGATTTATTTCATATCTAATCAAGATCATAAATTAATAAGATAAAAAAATAATTTACTCTAAATAATAATATCTATAAGTGAACTTATATTGTAATTATTCATATCCCTAATCATTATTAGTATTAAAATCATGGAATGTTCCTTTTTTGTCATTCTCTATGTCTAACATATTATATCAGTCATATTCAATTTAATGAAGAAGTAAATTTTAATATTACGTATGATAAAAATTAAAATTTCTATGTATACTGATTAAATAATATTAAGTTACTATTTTATGTTAATTTCACTCTTATCTTTTAAATTTAACCCCCTGATAAACTCATTTTTACTATTATAGTAGTAATTAAATTTTGTTACTTTTTTCAAAATTCATTTAATATAAAAAACTAATTTGAAAATATTCTATAATATAAATTTTGATAATTCCATAAATTTAATCCATTTTTCAAAATATAATTCAATTAAAAGAAAGAATATGATTTAAAATTAATGAAATATACGTAATGAGAGAGTGGGTTTTTAAAGTAAATGTAATCAAAGGATTAATATATTTTTATATACAAATTAAATATGAAATTTATTCCAGTGAACTAAATTAGGTTAAATGAAATAAAATTTGTATAATTATTCTTTAAACAAAATTTGAAATATAATTTTAAAGTATAAATTATTTAAATATAATAAAATTTTTAATTTAAAATTCATTATTATTTAGTAATCATCAAAAAATCAAAATTTAATGAAAGTTCACAAAAACATGTCCTATGATATCATTATTATTATGATTTAAAAATAGAAGTTTATTTTTTCAAATAATTTATCTAAATTTTTTATTTTTTTTAATTCGGGTGGGCCAAGATTCACAAAACCGTTATTTTTAAAAAATATCATTTTTAGAAAACATATATTTTTTTTATCAATTATTAGAATTTTATTTAAAATCAATATATAATTAACTGAAATATATGAACTAAACATTTTTCGTAATTTAGTTAGTACTATTCATAATTTTCATTCAAATGTCCAGGAAAAAAAATTAAATTATTATAATAATATTATATTATTGTTGTATAAAACATAGTCTTCTATGTAATGAAATCTAAAAAAGATACTCTTTGTTTTATGTAAAATTAGCTAAAATTGGTTATTTTTACATATATTCTAACGAATATAATGTTATTATTTTAAAATTTCAGTGGGTTACATTTTCTTATCCATGTATGTCATGAAAAACATAAATCTTTTGAATATTATATAGTTATATAATCCCATGAACAACAATAATGAAATTTTTGTCATATTTATTTAAAAATATTACTTTTATTACCAATAATAAAATATTTTATTGATAAATTAATTATGTTATGATCATAGACATAGTAGTTAGTACATACACATGAGTAACATTTCCATTTTTCAACAGACATTATTGAAATTATATAAATAGTGTTTTTTATTCTAGAATTATAATAATATCATAAATAAAATATTATTTCATTAAATATATTTATATAGTCATCCATGTGGTTTTTTGATCAAAATATAGTCACATCGCTTCATTAATATGGTATACCATACACAAATGAATGATGTTATCATTTTAATGTGAAAAAATGATATATTAAATTTTTATAACGATAAAAATTTCATAAATATCATATTTATTTAAATTATTTTAAATAAATACATTAAATATATCTTTTATACTAACAATTTTATATGTTTGTGAAATAAAATCACATCGCTTCATGAGGAGATAGACTATCATAAACACATACGATAATATTGCATAACCTACAAAAAATTGAAAATGTAAAATATGATATAATTTCCAAAGGGGTAAATTATATTATATATATAGTACATATAATTTCTATTCCTCATCATACAATCCTGTGAGAGGTGGTAATGTAAATAATTAATGTCTTCAGTTCGTGAGATTGTAGTCTACGGTAAACATGATTAGTACCTTCTTAAAACATTTGATGCATGTGGGGATGTTCTTAGAATATTACCTTAAACTAAATATATATCAATATTTTTAATATATATAGGTTATTTTATAATAACTTTTTAAAAAGAATTTATGGTGGTGATGGATGAATTAAAATAGAAATTCTCGTTGAATAACTTTGACTCTTTTTTGGTTAACCTTCTTTGGATTGCACCAAAATCCATTGTAATATAGATTTATGAAAATAATGTGTCCTATATTATTTGAGAAATAATTTTTTGAGTTTATTTTGGTTATAAATTGGCTTAAAATGGTTTCAAGGTGGAATGTTGAGAGCATAATGGTTGATATTAATATGTGAGGCGGGTGGAAAAATTGTTATTTTTGAAATGAAAAAGGGGAAACTATGTTTTACTCTTGAAAAAAGTGTTTAAAATACGAAATTATAAATACATATTCATTATAGTGATTATATATGTCTATGAAGTACATTTTAGACTAGTTATTATGTAATTTTAATCTATATCTTTGGAGTTTTAACCAGGATAAATCCTTTTTGTATTAACGAATATATATAAATTTTACTTTTTACAAAATTTATTTGTGTGATAATTAATTAGAAATAATTAGTTAATAAAATATATTTGAGTCATAATATAAAATCCATTTTAAAAAAAATTCAATGCCAATGTTGAGATAATTAATTTAAAATTAACCACTAAACAAGATGACAGTGTTGGTTTGCAAAGAGAAATATTATAGCGTTTTTATATAATAATTCAATTTCAAAAGTATTTAAGTTACCCGATTAATATTAATATTAATATAATGGAAATAAATTTACTTTAAATTTAATTTAAAATATTAAATAACTATGTATATAATTTTAAAAATTACATATTTTTCAAATAAAATTGTTTTTTTCACTATACATTGAAAAATGAAACGTATAGGAAAAATAAAAAACAAACCATCGTATGTTCTTTTTGATATGATTTATAAAAATTATAATTAATTTAATTAAAAAAAATCCAAAAGTTGAAAAAAATTCAAATTATGTGCACAAAGGGTGAGTGAACAATATTTGGAATAAAAAATTCTTTTAGAAGACATTTACATTTCAATCAAATGTTATATACTTTTTTAAAATC
Organism: Viscum album; assembly: GCA_963277665.1. NCBI lineage: Eukaryota > Viridiplantae > Streptophyta > Magnoliopsida > Santalales > Viscaceae > Viscum > Viscum album. The sequence continues at coordinate 475,889,406 of OY728126.1, forward strand.
AGATGTTAAAAATTATATTTTATTTCATTTGGTATTATTCATAAACATTAATTTAATTTATATGTTATAATTTTATACTATATGATAGTTAATTTAGTATGAGGATTTCTTGTTCTGTAATCTAGGAAAAAATTTAAATTTAAGGAAATATAGTTCAATGGTTTTTTAATATTTTAATATTATTTAGAGTAGTATGTAAAATAAATTATTCTTATTTTATAATTTTATGATGTTATATTCTCCCCCCTAAAATAAATTTCATCTTCACAATTTATACTCTATCTTGATAATCAATTGAATGATATTTATAAATTACGTTGTCGAAAACTCGACAACAAAAAAATGATTAATAAAATATCGTATTAATAAGAGTCAAAAAAATTATAAAGGTAAATTGGAATACATCATAACATTATTTTAGTGTATGAGATCATTAGTGGGAATTGAATAAATAGAAACTCATGACATTAGTAAATTATTAAAGTTTTTTGAAATAGGTCATTAATCATAATAAAAAGAATAATCCATGGAATGTTAAGGGCTTCAAAACCATAAATATGTGAATATTTAAAATTATATTTGATTAATAAAAAATGAAGTAATTAGTGAATCAATATTCTTTCAAAATCCTTCTTAAAATGATGATGAATTATTTTATTATACATGAATATAAGTCATGAATACATACTAAATATATTTCTATTTTATAACAATACATCCATCATTTGGTCATTCAGCAGTCATATTTCAATTCATCACATACTCGATCTACTTAATATCTAAAAATGAATTTTTTTCCTCGATTTAATGTAATTATATTTTAACTGAATGTACGATCCATAAAATAGTAGCATATTTTTCAGTTTTTCAATATCTGTTTTTCATAACCAATATGTTTAAGACATATTATCCAATGTACCACACAAATCTCTTAACCTCAATAGTAACACCACTTGTTTCACATTAATATTTAACAATAAAAGCATTTAACTAAATTAATGAAATATTTACTAGAAAATATCATAGTCATGTTTTTATAATTGATCTTTTATCACCCTTCCTTTATGGGGTCAATCCGAATAGGCTTGCTGGATATCAAGGGTTGTCAGCTGACAAGTTGGTTTTTCTTTTTATAAATCAATATTATTATAATTAAAAAAATTTCCTTAAAAATTATGAATATAATTGAAATAAAAATAATAAATAAATATCATTTTTTCTAAGGATTTCAATATATTTATTTTTTCACAGATTATAATAATAATGATTGAATATTATTCCATTAATAATCATATTGACTCTGGTTCTTAATAATTCCTGAAAACTTATGTTTAAATATTATCTAATAATTGTTCCAAAAATTAAATTTCTAGTAAAACACATACCTTCCAAAACATTATCCCAAAATAAAAATAATCATGTTATCATTATACCAGACATATTTTTAAATGTGGTGTTTAGTAGTTAAAATATATGATCAACCATAAATTTATAAACCAATGTTTTTTCTGTAACGCTTAGGTTAATGAATCAAAATATGTTTCTAAAATTTAACCAAGTAATCAAATGTTTCATTATTCTTATGACCATAATAATATTGGTAAAATACATTTACAATGTCATTATTCAATCACAATAAATACATAATTTATCTATTTTATTTTAACAATGGTTATTTATTAGTATGTGGTTTAACATTTATAATTTGGAATTGACTCAAATAATTTCAATGTTCCCCATACTTTTTACAATGAACTATAAATGGATCCCTATAATAAAATTTATTTCATTCAATCATAATATTAATTTTTCATCAGTATTTCATTATTTCTTAAACTTTTTTCTACAGAAAAATCATTTTCCCATTCCATTGAGAATCCATCTATTCAATCTATGACATCTAAGGCTTATCCTAGGTAATTAATTTTCAAAATCTCTTAAAAACATCAAAATTGTTTATATTGAAAATGTAAATTATCTGAGGAATATCCCTTACTATTGTCAAATAAGGTGAATAATAAGAGATGTAGTCATATACAATCTGATGAGAAGTGCAAGACTAATGCACCCTTTTTGAAGTTATTACCCTTAGTAACATTTGAACCAAAATTACATCCTTTATTAGTATCTAGAAAGTGATATATTGAAATCAAACCCCATATAAGATCTAACTAATAGAAACCATGGGATGTTATTTGGTACTTATCCTCAAATTCTATCATCGAGTTATGATCCTTATTCTATATTTCCCAAAAAACTCATTCCCATGGTTTCTACCAAAATTCGCTAATAAAAATCATTGTTGCCCTTAACCCTATATACAAATATTGTGTATTTTTTAAATTAAAATAAGATAAACTGAATTATAACAGAAACCACATAATATATTATTTTTCTATACAAACTAAATACATAATTGATTGTTGTAATAATTTTTAAAACATAAATAAAAATAATTTTTTTAGAGGAAATCAATATTCTCCATATAATATAATTTCATTTCAATATTTATACACATAAATAAGTCTCGAATAAATAAAATAAATAAGTGTGAGCTGAAATATTAATTAAAGGGATTTAATAGTAGAATCTACCTTGATTTAATAAACCTATTCAATATATAATGCAAAATATCTATACAAACATGTAATTTATTCAATTTTTTATGAATTAATTCCATCCAATGACAAAATAATGGAAAAATAACATTGAAAACATGATATTGATCAATCAATACAACAAGGAATAAAACTGAAACCACATTACTTTAAATAAATATTATGATAATCATAACTAGATTAAAAATAATCAGTATGGAAAGGTAAATAACAAAAAAATTGAAATATAATTCATAAAATAAGATTGAAATTCTTCCATTGAATATCAATTGAAAAATATCGTGGATAAAAATATAATTCAAAACCAATATATAATGGTAAATATATGAAACACATTCTATTTAATCTATAAACTGATAGTGAAATAAATCAGGATATAATATCATTGTAATTATTCTAGGGATGATAATAAAAATAATCTTAATTATGAAAATGATTAATTTATAGATATCAAGTTCACTGGAATATGATACATCAATTCTAAAGATCTTTTATAAGTCAAGATAAAAATACCAGAAAAAAATGATTAATATTATATTAGTTTATTCACCGCATGATATTAACAATTCATCATAGGGATATACAATTCTAGGATTCACCTATCACTATGTATATAAATAATTCCTCATTTAATGAATACTCGAATTAATTCATTAACATTGACCCTTATCATAAAATATCCATATCAAATAAACAATTCAAATTAACAATATTTCTATATTAAAAAATGATAAATTCAAAAAATGATATGTATAAATGAGATAAGATTTAAAAAATATGTATATTCATGACAAGTAATATCAATATTTTTAGGAAATTAAATGTCTGATGTTCACTCTAATGTTAATAATTCAAGGAAATGGTAATGGCTACCATGATGAATCATGGAAGTGAATTGTAACACTTTCCATGGAAAAAATTATCATTTAACATATAGAGTAAGTATAAGGATGGTATTAATACAAAATATCCCTATTAGAATATATATAATATGAAGGGATATTTTCATTGGAAAATATAAATATCTTAAAAGTATCTTTTAATTTTTTTGAGGAAAATATCATTTTTATTTAAAAAACATTTAAAATTTAAAAAAAATGTAAATAATTTTCATTGAAAATACCCTCTGAATATTATACAACAATCTTTAAGAATTTTTTTTGTCATGGTTACTATGAATTCATTTTATTCCATACACATTTAAATAATGATTCATTTCAGTTTTCAATAAAATCTAAACATTTTTTTTTCTGAAAATGACATGAATATTCCATTAAAAGATTTATTTTTAAAAATAAAAAATGGAAAAAATATATGTAATATATTACTACTAAATGGGATAAAAGATTTGAATTTTTTACAGAAAATATGTTTTTCGTAGAAAACATGGTTTTGTATTAAATAGTTTTTTGACTAAAGAGATAAATGATATCAAATTTTCAAAAAAAAATTATATATTGCTTTAATTACCATATTATAGGAAGCTAGCACTATTACATAACAATATATTTAATAACTAGATAATAATAAATTGATATTGTATTATTAGAATGTGATAAAATTACATCCATCAACTGAACTTCTGGAATATATAATCTCAACTACAATGAGATTATGAAATAAATCCTTACAATGATCATAAATTTGAAGTGACAATTAACAAATGATATGATCATATGTATAAAAAATAAATAAATATAAAATAATTGGAAATAAGTAATAAGATTAAAAAAGTTATTTCACATGTAATCATACAATATCAATGATGACAATGTTGTAATATTACCATATGAAAATAAATTCACTTATAAACATCTTTAACATATATAAACTCTTAATTCAATTCCCCATGGAACAAAAAAATTATATTGAAAATTAAAATAAAATGAATTATTATTTAATAATTATATTACTTGTAAAATGGAAAATATATTGTAGACATAAAATAAATTAGGTTCATATCATTTTAATTTGTCTTACTGAATGGAAAATGAGATGATAAACCTTACCTCATGATTCTTTTTCGATGAATGTAAATTAGTATATTTTATAGTGGGAGTAAAATTGTTATTATGTTGTAAAAAACTATATTAATAGTTATAATTCCATGAATGGTGATTTTATCCAAACTTATCACATTTTTGTTAATAACATGTCATTATATTCATTCTCTTGGTGTTAATTTCTTTGTTTTATTTTCTGTGTTTTTTTATAAAAAAATAATATTTTCATGCATATTATATTGTTATATCATCTTTATAATTATAATTATGAAATAATTATCATATTTAAATATCATTTATAAATTTATGAAAAATAATTATATATGTTATTGAGAAATGAAGTATGTTATTATCATTGAGATGGTAGACCGTATGTACGTATAAGTATCATTTTCAATTTTAAAAAATCATTATAAAATTGACGTATGTCAAATTGTATCCTTCAATAATGGTTAAAATACCATAAATTATATATTAACTCTTTAAATATACTCATACAAATCATCTATGTGTTTTTGTGATGAAGATAGAGTCACATCACTTCATGAAGGTGATAGTCCACACGAACATAAAAGATTATATTAATTTTTAGTGTAAAAATATAAATTGATCTATATTAATTTATAATAGAGAAATATGAAATTAATACCATAATTATTTTATTTATATAAAATATATTAATTTACATTATACTTATTATATTACCTGTAAAATATTAGTGAAAACTGACTAACATCACTCCATGAGGTGGTAGTCCGCTATTCAAGAGAGCGACATTGCTGACTCACCAACTGTCCAGAATGAATGAAGGTATATGTGATATACTAACTACATTGGTATATATATGTTATAGATTTCATATATATATATATATATATATATATATATATATATACATTTTATACATCATTTTAGGTGAGCATGAGCGGTGGTTATATAAAAGAATTACATCAGTCCGCAAGGCGGTAGTCCCTTATATGCACGAATGATTATTTAATAAGACATTTCACGGATTTAGGAATTTTTCAAGGAAATAAACCTATAATAATAAGATAAAACTATATATAATATACAATGGTTATTATATCAGTATGTTTTAGTAGTATTTTTATAAATATTATGATGAAAATAATAAACAAAAATTCTTGTTGAATAATATTACCTCTTCTTCGGATACCCACTTTTGTTTTGAACTAGAAACATATAAATCAATGAGTAATTCACAATTAAAGGTTTATATGGTAACATATGTATATTTGAGATGTTATCTAGTATTGTCCTGGTAGAAAATAACAATTATATTGTTTAAATGAGAGTTGAGATGGGGTGGCTTTTTATATGTTGGTTAGTGGATCATTTTTTATTTTTTGAAAAAAATTATTACCATGCTTTTTACAAGAAAAAGGGGTTTGAAATGGATTTTTCACAATAAAATCCATGATAGGGTCAAAATGTGGATATAAAATCAATTTTAAACAGTTTTTTTTCATAATAACACATATCATTTCAATTTAACCGCTAGTAAATCTATTTTCACCATAGTCATGAAAAATAGTTTTTAATCATATCACATATCATTTTGGAAAAAATAGAATCCTACCATATAATATAATATAAATAATTATGATGCCAAATATTTAATCAATCTTTAAAGATACTATTTAAATAAAAAATTTGAAAATCTATCCCACAATATCAACAATATAGTGAGTTTTGGAGGTGAAATATTCAAATATTTATAAATTGTGTATATCAAAATTCAATATAATAATCATTAAAATGACATATATTGATTAATATAATTAAAATTGAAATCATTTTACTATAAAACTAGTTTAAAATATAAATTTTGTATGAAAATAATATAACTAAAATGCAATTTTTCAATTAAAATTCATTATATTTCATTATTCATTGAAATATAAAGATTTCAAGAAAAATAACCATAATTTACTATAAGATAATTTTTAGATTATTATTTAAAAATTAATGTTTATTTTATCTAAAAATTATAATTGTGGTATTATTTTTAAATGATTTTTTTCATAAGAAGAGAAGAAAAATATTTTTTTTGGAAAAAATAATTGTTTTTCACGAAATAATTTTATTTATTTTAAGTAATTCATTTTTTATTCTTAATAAAAAGATAACTATAATTTTAATGAATTTTTTTTTGATATTTATAACCTACAATTTATAATCTATGATATAATGGTATAATATATTTTGGTTCACTTAGACTTTGTGTTTTGAGTTCTACAAACTATGCAAGAGATCAAATTTAATGAAAAATATATTTCATGGCTTGTTTAAAATCTGTTAGGTGTTTCGCATAATATAAAAAAATAATTTTTTAAATTTGAATTTTTAGGTGTTAAATTTGATGATAATTAATGTATAATATCCTAGGGTGTTATAGTCTCTTCTAATCTCTATGTTGACTATCATATATGTCATCGAATATGATATTCCTATTATAAAATTCTAGGGTGTTATAATTCATCTTCCTCATAAATTTTTATTATTCTCAAGTCGATTCAAAAAAATTACTATTTTACCAAGAAACATTGACTAGGTGATTGGTATTATTATACATTAAATTATCTCTATGTTAAATAATTGCGAAGGGATGATCTCATAAGTGATATTATGCTCTTACAGTATGACAACATTGTTGAGTACATGTGTAGAATCCGGTATGTACTTCCACCTAATGAATATGATATATATTCACTGGAAGCACTATGAAATTAGAAAGCCTCTAGATATGACCATTAAATAAAAAAATACCAATATATCTAGGATTTAACATACCATTATTCGTAAATAAAATTTCATTCATCTAAGAGATATTCAAAGAAATACCTTTTCTCTAATATAAGAATCTAAATATCTTTTGAAATTTTAAAATAATATTTTTTATGGACTTTGAGTAACCATGATGTTATACTTAATTTCTATTAAATTATATTCTATTTACTTATTTAAATCTTATCCCATGAACCATCTTTACAATATTTCATTATAGTACATTGGAGTTCTTCACTGGTGATTATAGAGGGCATCATAATTAGACCTCTAAATGCTTGAGTGACAGATATAATTATAATAAGACTCATGTAATAAATTATATTGATCCCAAAATAACTTTTAAATAAATAAAAATTGATGTCACCATATCATAGAAGGTATTTATATTCCTCACAAACTGGACACCTTTAAAAGGATGATATGATGAATGGAAACACCACTCTCTATACGGAGTCTGCTAAATAATTCTACAAAAACATCTAGAAACCCCTCATATGCCGATCAAATATAATAAATTTTCGGAATAAATAAATCTTTAAAACATGATTATTGTACGTCATGGGAGGTTGATAAAGAGATAAACCTACACAAATAGAAAGGAAATATGATATTTTTATATTATGATCAAATACAATGACAAGAGAATTAAACTGTTTAGATGTTTTGGGTAGTACAATAAAAAATGCACGATACTTTTCTCTCCTTTAAATTAAAGTGTGTATAATTGTTATATAATAACCTCATAAATATTTCTCAATAACAAAAATATATTAACATTCCATGTATATAGATACATATATTGTAGTATTCATTTTCATTTAGTCCCACAAGAATTGATCTTTCAAATCTCTATACCTTTTTTTATATATAGAATTTATAATGAATTATGAATTATGATATTCATACTATAAATATTTATTTATTTATGGTATTTATTTTTCATATAATCATTTTTTGATGTTTATCGTTACATTACAATGATATTTAATTTTGGAACATTTCTCACAATCATCTATAGTTCTTCATCCTCTATCCACACCTATTAAATCCTCACATGGTTGGATTGTGAACATTAATATGAGAAATATATGATTTTTCTCCTTAAACATGACATCAATATCAAAATTTTATAAGTCCATAAATAGTTAATATCATTAAATCCTCACCATGGATAAACTAGTAGGGTATTTCTAACTCTCATTTAATCAACTACCATATTCACCATCCTTTGGCGATAGAGTATTGAGAGGTAATGATATTTAGTCAATTCAAACTAGATTCTATTGTTTATTTTCAACTCTTTGTAAACGAATATATACTTAAATAAATTTTTATTAGTATATTTATCACACTATTATCCATAAATATAATTCATAGACATTATAAATGTATGCAAATATGATTTCAAACTCCATGTCATGGGTTAGGTAACATTTCAAATGAATTTTTAATTGGCACAAGAAATAATTATTTTCAATATCAGTATAAAAATAATTTATCCAAATAAGTTCAATGATTCTTTAATAATGATCCCAAAAAATAATATAACATAGGGTAATTGATTGTTATTATTATTAACATCAATAAATTTAAAACCATCATCTTCTGTTCACATTCAACTATATTACTGATCATGGTTCCATTTTGATTAAACTAGGTAATTAGATTAGACAAATATGATAAATCCTCTAAATGATTCAATAATATTCCTAAAAACTACGAGATCTATTAATCATGGTTACCATGGTTGTTCTAGAATATTTCCCAATAAATATTATCAATAAGTGATCAAAATTTCTACAACCACTTTAGATAATGTGCATGAAGAATGAAATTTATTTTACTATAATTCAACATCACTGAATTGTTAATATGAAAACTCATTCCTTAGAGTCTTAAAAACAATCATAAAAATATCTTCATGATCTTCCTTGTATATTTTAAAATATAATATTCTAATCTCTAAATATTACCATAAACAAGTTTATGAAATCAATAATGAAAATATTTAGTAAATCCAAAATGATAAATTGGTATTGGTATATCCAAATTGAATCATATAAAATTATAATTTTCATACAACTTCAAAAATAATTCATTTACATAACCATAACCATGAACCTAAAATAATGATTTTTTATTTCAAAATTCAATCATGGAAATATATTTACCTCCTCATAATTTATAAAAAAGTTTTTTGTTCTGGGGTAGATGATACTTTTATTGGTAGTGATGTATCTAAGTACTCTATACTCAATGAAAAAATAAATAACCCATATTTATCCAAAATTAAATGAATTATTAAACCCCATTTTGATGAACTAGGGAATAATAATCCCTTATAAATAATACCTTAGTGTTTTTTATTCAAATACTATAATTCATTCATGGTTATTTGTTTTAGAGTCATTGAAATTGTATTAATTCCATACATCTGAAGTATTAAAAATTATACTTCACAATGCACGATAATACTACAAATGTATTCTATAAATAATATTGACTAATTCAAAATAGAAGGGTTTTAATTGATATTGAGTTTCACAGTATACATAATATGTGATAAATTACCCTTGTGAATTGGAAATAATAAACATACAATGGAAGTAACATCCCTTGGATGTTCATCTTCATTTGTACATTAGAAGATGATCACAGTTTGACTCAATATACCAATCACAACATCTCTTGCTTAGAAATTGGTATTCATTATATGTTGATAGAAACATTACATTCCCAAATTTATTTTGAATTATATGAGAGAGATAATGATATAATTTTCAACAAGTATATATCTAAAAGTATTTATCGTAGAAGAGATGTAAAAAAGATATATGATAATAAAAAAATTGATGTTTTTACTACTAATTAAACATATATTCCTTAATATGGGAAAGTGATATGAATTAACCATTATTAATATAAACAATAATTTCTAAATGAAAAAAAATCATTTTATTGTTTTAGAGTGATAATATTTCTACCGTAGAAAACATTGTTCCCATTTCCAACACTTAAAGAACTAATTTCCCTAGAATCACATTTATATAATTCATTATGATGTTATAAATTCCATCTTTTTAGAATAAATGTAAAATTCATGAATTTAATGGTGTAATGTTGACAATCATGATAAATATATTGCTGTAGTGGGGTTGAATATTCATTTTAATCTTTTATGGATTCAATTAATTGTCTAGTCATATCACTTCTTGACGACATTTTTTTTCATGATGCGACTCTTTTCCATAAAAAATCATACAAAACCCTTCCAATTTTTTTTCTAGAATTCCTTCCTCACATGGGAAATGTAAAAATATTATTTTTGATTTTCCATTGGGATTAATTAATATAATTTTCTTAAATTTATATCATTCCTTATTTGTACCCAAAACGATGAGAACACTAAGTGTCTTTAATTAACATTTTTAGCATGAGATCATATTAGAAAATAACTTTATATCTATCAATATTTCTTATACTAAATTCCATTACGTTATTATACCTCAAGAAACTGATGAATTATCCAATTGTTCTATTATGGTGGATGTTAAAACCAAAATCATACATTGAATGTCTGATGAAATTTCCCCAATGTTAACTGATATATTCATCTAATTTCTATTTCAGTCATTGAAATGACCATTATATTTTAATAAAAATAGTTAATGAAAATATTTGTTCAAAAATAACTTCTTAAACACTTCATGGTTTATGGAGTAAATTTAATCCCCTTTCCTCATATTGTTAATAATTTTACCATATTGAAATTATTTATTTTTAAAAATATAATTTTAAAAAATTCATATTCCAAAAACTAGATAATATATAATATCATTTTAGTGGAATAGATACATTTCATAGTAATTATATAATAATTGGGACCACAAAAATAAGGTTATTGTCAAAAACTAAAATTACATATAGTGAGTTTCTCCTTGTATAATAAATTTTGATGACTTGGAAAATTCATTTTATTGTTCATATGTTGTAAATTGTTTGTGATCATTACATTAATAGTTCACATACCAAATCCTATTTAATTATATAGATCATTATGATGGTTATTCTATGGGAAATCACATTTTTCTTTAACATGATTCATCCTAGGTACATATATTGGAAAATTGAAAAAATAAAAGTTTATGAAAATATACTCACAATAATAAACCATTTTATCATGAAAAATAATTCATCAGATATATAAATAATGAGACCATAAATTGAAAAATTAAAACCATATGATTATCTATAGTCCCATAATGGAGATTCATACACAGTCATTTTCAAAAATTTCATTGGAGTATATATTATTATATTAACTCCCTCATATCATTTTAGTTTATTATTTTCATATTAGCTTATGAGATTATCAACTTCCAAATTAATACCCAATCCATTAATGTGTTATATATTTATAAAGTAGCTTATCACATTATAAAAATAACACAAATGTGTTACACAAAATCCAAAAAAATTCATCTTATCATTATATCAATTATTGAGAATGGTAAGTGGGACTTATATACATTTCATCATTCCTTTATAACATAACAAATGGAAATGGAATACGTTTCAAAAAGGATCAACCAAAACATTATTAACTCACGAGAAAAAAACATGTTTCATAGAATCACCCTAAAATAATTATTAAAATAATCGATATATGGATAAATGTGTATGATATTATATGTTAATATCCCTTGAAAATCATAATTTTTTTATTGATGTTTATATATGTGAAATATTTATTTAAAATTTCATTTAATTTAATCATTGAAAATATGTGTAAATATAAATATTTTATTACATATTAAATAAAATTTATAATATAATGTGAAAACATTTACTTGAATATAAAAATTTTATCATTTCACTAAATAATCAATGTAATTAATAGTCATGATGTATTGAAAATATGTCCATGTTGTATACTTTAAATGAAAAACTAAATTCATACATTTGTACAAAATAAAAAAAATTAGAAATATCATAAAAAATATAAAGAAAACAAAAAGATATAAAACATTTACCATTTGAAACATTAAATATATAGGTAAAAATACTTATATAACTATTTGTACTGTCGTGTATATAGAATAAAAAATTATCCAACTAAAAATTAAATAATTTCATCATATTTTTAAAACTATTTTGTAAAGATTGTTACGTAGAAAAGTGTGGTAAATTGTAAAAATAAATTAATAGTGTATGAATAACCACATGATATAAAAATAGGTAACCTATGTAGGAAAATTTAAAAATTATTTACAATATTATAAATTTATCATTGATATTCAAAAAATTAAATGAGATTAGAACACAAACCCTTACATCTATCCATGTCGTTCATCAAATGTGTTCAAATTTACAATATAATAAATAAATATTTATTATAAATATATAAAATAATCAGATTCATACACACCATACTATCTATAATTCATTTATAATTTAAGAATTACACATATAATAATAATTTCTATATTAAAATGATCATTTTGGTGAAAACTTGTCCAATTTCCATGCGTGTTTTGGTGTGTTAATTTTGATTCATGATTTTTAGTCACAGTTTCACCATAAATAGAATCATAATCTAGATAAATGTGTAATATTTAATTATTATCTGAATTTTTTTATCAATTATATGATTATTTGAAATATAAATTATATCACTTCATTGTAATAGTATTCTGTACGTATGCATGGGTGACATTTTCAATTTTCAATAGATCAAATGAAAGAATTTTAAATTATACAACAACTCTACATAATAATTTAAATATAATTAATATCATATATATATTCCCTACATATATCTATTTGTAAATCCATGTAATGTGAAAATGATAAATAAATTACATCGCTTCATCAGAGTAGTTATTCACACGTACAGACAAACAATGATATAAATTGATAACAGAGGGAAATGTAATATATTAGAAAAGATTTTATTATTATAAATTAATAACTATTTCATAAAGATAATATTTTTTTTAAAATAAATTGTAATAACCAAAAATAAAATTTATTGTTTGAAAAAAAATCATATTTCCGCGTGGTGGCAGTACCACACACATACTCAAGTGAAATGCATCAATTTCCCATTTCATAGAAAAAATGATGATAATGGTTATCACATCATTTTAATAAAAATTAAATATTTTTATGATAATAATAATTTTTATAATAGTTCCATATATTTATATGTGTAATTAAAAAAACATTAAATGTACTCAGTTAAGAGATGGACCTGTTCATTGAGAAACCTAATTTAAATAATAATTTACACCATCAAAGTATGATATTATGTTGAAAAATAGATATATTGGGTATAGAGAGGATTGATAAGTAATTTTTTGGTTATTTTTTATCTATTATAAATGGATCTTATAGTGTGATTAAGAGATAATAAGTGGCATCCAATTATATTTGAGGGGAAGGGTACTTATAGAATTTTTAAAATGTTAAAATATTATACAGTATTACTGAATTGAGGTGTCTCCAAAATTAGAAATAAATTAATATAAAATTTATAATAATGAAATAAAAAAATTAATTTAAACATGTTTGTTATTTTTTAAACCCCATCACATATGTTAATCACCCAGATAAATATATACTAACTATAACCCTAGTAGAAATTTTTTTTTATTTATATTATTTATTATAAAAAAAACTTATGTTGAAATAATTACATTATAATAATAATAATTCTTCAGTATATGGAATCCATTTTATATGATTACATTTCATTATGTTATTGAAAATACTTTTATAAGAATCATAAAAAATATATAATTTTTTTAAATGATTTTTTATCTATAAACAAGTATTTTTTCTTATTCCATGACAATTAAAAACTATTAGTTGAATGATAATAATATTCATTATATATATATTATATAAATTTCATTAATATTTTTCAAAATAGAGATGAATTTACATTACTATGATAAAAAACCAATGTATTCATAAAAAATATTTACAGAAAAAAAATCACATTTTGACTTAAAATATTTTAATTTTCATTTATGTCAAAATGAAAACTAACAAATTATTTATACAAAAACTTATGAAAAATTTATATATAATTTAGTTACTCCTATACATTCCCTTATGTAAAATTTCATCCCTCTCTCATTTATTGGGTTGAGGTGGAGGTGTTACTAACAATAGGTGACATCACGAAGGAACCCAAATCTAGAAATAAATGTCAAGGGATTATTAAACTATTGGGGATAATTTTATATGATTAACAAATAAACAAATTAAATGAAATATTAAATTAAAAACCAATCACATGGATCAAAAATAGTTTTTCAAATGACATTATAATGTAATTTTAAACAACCAATATCAATGTACATTTTAAAATAGAAAAATGATTAAGGCCAGTATACCAAATAGAAGGACATTATCAACAATTTGGAACCATCCCCAGCCTAGATACATATACTCCTTAGATCATGCTTCAATAACCAAATCATGATGTCAAGGATCACCACTATAGAACAAAGAATGATGAAGCTTCCATGTGTCTTAATATAGAACATCTATAAATGCACAAAATATCTCAAGTAAGTGGTGAGTATATCACATGGTAGGATAAACCTAAAGAAATTAAAACAAAACCCAATAAAAAAATAACATATTAACACATTTTATATAAAATAGATTCTAATAATATTTAAATAATTTTTCAAAGAAAGATATCGAAGAATGAAATATATCTAAATAATTAATCTCACATTACCATTCACATTCCACGTGGAATACTCATTCCAAGTTTTATAACTATAAAGACAAGAATTTCGAATTATAATCACAACACTCATGAGGAGATATCCATTTTTTTCAAAAACTATATACTAGAAGATATCCTCTAATTGATTTAAAACATGTACTAACCACGATGTCGATCTCAATAAGGAATCATAAAATGGAATATGAAAGCACACCACAATGTATTCCAAGAACATGAGTCATATAAAATAGTTTTCATATAGAAATATTATTTGGAAAATAAATTCCTTCACAAAAATTTAATAAACATCCTCGTGAGAATATTTAAAAACAACCCTTTAGAAATATCAAAAACAATGTAATGAAATATAAAACAAACAATATATTTACATTAAAATCATGTGAATATTTTATTAAAATTCAATCCATTATATTATAGAACAGTTGAGATGGATATAATCTATCTACATCTGTTATGTCATAAGAAATGATCATAAATAGTTTTTTGGTAAAATGATTCCATCCATTATTCTATAAAAATTAAATATGATCTCATCACCACAAATGAAAACCCATTTATCATGTCATGAAACATTGATCTATTTTTCATATCAATATAACATTATTTTATCCATGATATGATAGAGCAATGGATGATTATACATTTATTTCCATAGATAAATTCCCATTGATTAATTTTCAATAAATGATAGAAGTCATGGATTGAAAAAAATATCCTATGATATGATTGGAATTGAAGACCAAGGAGAAAATAATCATATAAATATTTAAAAATCTAAAAATAATTTCAAAAACTATGACATAATCATTTATTGTGAAAATTTAGAATTTACTTCATATATTCCTTTAAGGTCACCTATAATAAAATACCCATTGCCTTGATTAATGTTTCTTGGAAAAAAACACTTTATGGAATGAACCCCTTTTTGGCACAAATGAATTTTAACTATTGATCAAATAATGTGAACTACATATGTTATAAAATTATAGGTTCAGATAAAAATTGTTCCTATATATTTTTATATTATCAAACTCCAGGTTATAATCTTGTTACACCATCAAACACTTCAAGAAGTTACAAAATAGGATCAGAAGAAAATAAAATGTACCAAATGATGGTGTACCTTAATCTGGTGGTGCTATTTTATCTCCAATATTGATATTTATATCATTATGAATCAATATATCAACATTTCCTTTGAAAAATTCAGGCCATTTATCTTACATAAACATTTCTTAGTACAATTTTTTCTGGAACCTTATCATTATTCAATTATAATCACCATAAATATATAGATATCCCTTGAAGAAACATTAATTTTTTTCATAGAACCCATTCTGATTGATGGAAAAATTTTATTAATAGATCAAGGTTAAATTTTTCTATGATTATCACAGGTCAAGGATCCATGTGTTATATTTTCTTGAACCATATGCTTAATGATTATTTGTACATTAACATGAGACTTATGGTAAATACAATGTCTAATCAATGATGTATCTCATATTTACAAACACCATAATGGTGGACAAGAATGAAAAATATAAAAACCCTTAAATATTGGAATCTATATTGTTACTTAATAATATTTTACATAGGATAATTCAACTACCGGAATATGATTCTACCATGAAACGCCATAGTCCATAAATCACACTTTATCTATATCATCCATTTTCTTAATAGTGTGTTATAACTATGCATTTTTTGTGTGGATGATATTCTATGCTCATAGTTAATTTAATTCCATGACCATGTTGTAATAATTTCAAAAATCATGAAGTTAAACATGGGTCTATGTCTGATATGATAGATGTTGGAACTCCTTAAATGACACCCACTTCTCGTATATTCACCATTTGGATGTCCTCTACAATTTCAGATTCATTGATAGAGATTGAGTGTGAGGATATAGTGAGTCTATATACTACTGCCAATATATTATCATCTTTTCATAATGTTCTTGAGTAGGATAAAATAAAAAACCATCACAAATTTCTACCACATATTTTCTTATATAGACATATATTAAAACATACACTGCAATCCTTAATGATTATCATTTACCTACTATCATGTCAGAAATTTCATCACATACAATATGATCCTTCTCTTGAAAACTCCCGAAAAGAAGATAAGAATTTATAAAATTGTAAATTTCTAAACAGTTGGATGAATTGCCTATTTGAGAAGATGGTTTATGAAATGAAATAATGTTGATCATAATTTAGAACTAAAAATGGATTTTGAAAGAATAACAATGATAAAAAAATTCCCATCAGTCATTAAAATGCATCCACATTATTTAAGATTGTTTTAATGTTTATAAATTAAAAATATGATATCTAGTCAAATTTTACTAAACTAATCTTCTATATAACAATACTAAATAGAAAGACAACATAATTATCACAAATGGGAAACAATATAAAAATGAATATTAGTGACCAAGGTCATTATCTTACACAGTTCACATGATTCAAATAACACTTAAATATATGGATTCTCAAAAAATATTCCATATAATTCCCTTTACTGGGTATGTATACCAAGTAAAAAAATCAAACATCTAGAGGTACATAGTCAATCATTAATATCTCTATTTCCTGTCTTGTGGAGAAATGATTTATTTTATACGTCTATGGTTAGTGATTACAATGATCTTTTATCAAAATAGGTAATTCATCAATACCATTAAGCCATGTGTTTTTCGGAATATAATACTCATGTGGAGGGGAGGGTGAATTGAATATATATAGAAATTTCAATTTTAAAGGTTTTTTAATATGTTCTCCAACATTAAAAAATAATTCCCAATTAATCAATGTAATAAATCTATGAAATATATATTGTTCAGAAAAAATTTCTGAGGAGATTTATTAATTCATATTAATTTCAATATCAGTTATTGATATTACATTTGAAGCTATTATAATAAGGCAAAAAAAATTCTTACTTTTTCCCATGATTAACTATCAAATTATAACTTGTGATTTCTAAATTATACATTAAAAAAAATAAAATTGAATTAAAAGACACATGAGATATAAAAAAGGTTTTCAATCTCAATTTGATACATAATCCACTCCACTTAGTGATCACAAGACTCAAAATAGTGTATATTAATAAGCATGATCCGCACCCTAGATCAAATTAAACAATAGATCACTATACTGTCTAGAAAAATTGACCTCTTCCATAGTTCATCGTGGGATTAAACAACCTGTTCACAAAGGTACATATTGCGAACATATATGTGGGTGTAAAAAGGTGTAAAAATATATTAAGAGAAGGATATATATTATCCATTAGTTTAGTAAAGGAGATAATGTGTGTTTTAATACATACAAACACACACTACTAGAAAGATAATAACAATACCAAACTGAAAAAAGATGTTTACATAATTTTAGTAGTTCTTTGAGTGTTATTATAGGAAGTTTTGGACTTCTAGGATGAAGCCGATGCAAGTATAAGGTCCTCTTGTGAGAAATTGAGTATCGCATGTTTGGTGAACTAGATTCTAGTTATATCTGGCTTGTGTTATTCTTATATTTTTTATTGAAAATATGTTCTTGAATATGATCTATAGTATCCCAGATTTTGGACTCATTAATACTTCATGAGTGCTTTATATGTATCTTGTCAAAGGTATTGGTTCACTTTACATGAGTCTTCTTCTCTAACACACTTTTTGTTTCAGGGTCACAGTTAACTTTTTATTCTATGAGTTCAAGTGTTGAAGCCAATATGATGCATGTATTCTACACCTCATACCTCATACTGTCCGGTGACATTTCTATAAAGAAATATTAATTATGTCAATTTTTTTAGAAGTATAAAATATGATTGTTATAAATTTAATTGATAATGACAAAATATATTAATGAATAGTGTCACAGTATTTCTATGAACAGTGTCACGTGGAAAGAATGTCATCATGGAATGGTGTATTCTTATTTTCTTTGAGCGATGAGACAATCAGGATGGCATAGTTTTATTGAGATCAGAAACTGGTAGCACAAATGCAATGTTTGGATCACGATATTTGGTCCTTTCCCAAACATCAAACGGTGTCTTATTAAGGAACGGTTTTTATAGACTTCAATATATCTAATGTTTGTTATGATTTCTGTTAATTGTGTCTAGGTCATAGTGTCTGGTCACAGTGTCTGGGTCATAGTGTCTGGGTCACGGTGTCTGGTCACAGTGTTTGGGGGTGTCTGGGTTACAGTGTCTGGTCACGGTGTATAGTCACAATACTTGTGTCAGGTTTTCTCAAACAAAGCCTAATATTTTTATATAGACATAAGGAGTGATATTCAAAGAATGAATTAGACTTAATTATTCATAAAAGAAATCATTATAGACCAATGATAAATATAGTTTTTAAAAACTAGTCATGATTAATATGAATCAATATCTTAAGATAATTTATTTGAAGAACAAAGAAAAAAGTCACATTTATACATGATATGAGATAGATTAAATAGGAGTATCAATTTTTGATAATTAAAACATGATTAAAACATGACGATTCCAAAAATATCACCCTTCTTGATGATCAAAAAATATATGAGTGAGATATTTGTTTTTTTTGTTGTGTGTCCCATAGTGTATGTGTCTCTCCCCCTTTTGGAATTATAAAAATGAGTATGAAAGTAAATAAGAGTACAGAAAATAAGAGTTAAAAGTGAATTAGAAGGTGAAATATGTGTCATTAAAAATATTAGGAATTAAAAAATAACAATAAAAATATAGTTTACACTTTTCATTAGCACTGGCATTCTTGTCTTTTCCCTTAGCAACTACATGAGGAGAAGCCACAAGAGCAGAGGTAAAAGATGATGAATGGAGTGAAGAAACTGTCAGAGAAGGAAGAGGTATTCCTTCAAAACAGAAGGGGACATGATAGGTTTTGTGTAAGACTAAGGTAATTGTTGGTCAAGGATTAGAGGTCTGATCTGACACATATTCTATGAGATAGGTAGAGAGGTAGAGGGAAAGGCAGTGAATGATGAAGGAGGAAAACCAGGCCAAAAGGGTGTTGCTACAGGAGCAAAAATAGTTGTGCTCTGCACATGAAGATAATCCCTAAATAACGTGATGATGTCAACAATAATCTCACCACCATACTGCATCTCTTTCTCAAAACCATATTTGTTCTCCGTGAACATTTCCAGTAAAAGAGTGAAGTCTTTCAGCTTTTGAACTTGATGTTTTAAATATTTAGTGGCAGGAGGGACAGTCAAATTCTCTACAAGGTATTTGAAATGGTGTGTCATATCATGATTAGTGAAAATCCTATTTAAATAGAAATCCACCTTCTTAGTAATTTCTTCATAAGAATCATTGGAAATCTTGGAATGAATTACTACCAAATCAAGAACTCTATCACTATTCACGACAACCGCTGATAGAGACTCTTTGTCGAATCCACATAGCACCGATTGATGTTCTTCCATAACAACCATTCTGAGAAGAAAAATATCAAAGGAGGGTTGAGATTACTGTGCAGATGCACTAGAGACTGTAAAATCTGAAGTAAAGGACTTCAGTTGATTCAAAACATTCTGGAGACAACCCTAATACTCATTAGTAATTTTGATGAGACTGGTACCTAGGTCATGCATTTCTTGAACTATTTTATTGTTTCTTTTATCCAAATTTCCTACTATGGAAGTTAGGTAAGTTTGAATAAGAGAAACAAATTCTTATGGAATCTGACCTCTAATGTCATCAACATGATGAAAAATAGGATATGGTCCCGATTACAAAACTCTCTACATAGCTTCAACCATAGCTCTGAGAGACTCCAATTCATCACTCAGTTGTTTGTTCCCAATTATGACCTTTTGAATTTCATGAATCATTTCTTGCATAATCTTCCATATGATAATATATAAAAATGGTGCAACATCTCTTTCACTTAGGTTTGTTATAGTATAAGGTTGAGTGATCATGAGATTTTTAACTTAATCCAATTAAGTAATGCCAAAGGATTTCAAAAAATCTTTAGTCATTAAGGTAGTAGGTTCTTTTGAAATTTCAGGAACAATAGTTGAGACAAGCTCATGTTCTATTTCAGAGATAACATCAAGAGAAGAGACTAGTTTAAATTAAAACACAGTATACTGATCTATACTGTTAATTGAGGCTTCTTGGGAATCATTCACATAAAATTATCAAGGTAATGTATACCATGTATCCACAGTTCTTTTATCGACTAGATTACGTATTTCAAAAACTGTTACATTAGGGTGTCCCCCCCAACAAGTGTATCTCTCATAGGACTATGAGATTCATTTCATTGATCTATTTACATGATTTCGTTACTAAAAGCTCCACTCATGTCTTTTCTAGCCAACTGAAAGGCATTCTCTATTTTTTTCCTTGGGATATATGATAATATCAGTAATGGCTTGATCCTATAAGAGTTTCTCAAAAGCAGCTTATTCCTCTAGATAAAGATATTCTTCTACAAGCTCTTCTAGAATATCCTTTTCCTTTACATTAACAACCGACTATTCTATAGAATCAGGTTCTTATACTAAATAACTAGTGTTCTTTGAAACTAGGAATTCTTTCTCAACTATGACTTGAGTAATATGTCAAATGTTTTATATATTCAAGATAGTTTCCCCTATATTTGGAACACCATCTTATTCCTCCACCACAATAGGGCAGTCAAAATTTTCATCTTGTTCAAAACCAAGATCAGAAATGATCATAGGTCTTGAAGAATGGTCAACCAGATTTAACTTTTCAGAAAACCAGTCATTATCCACCACCCATGATTTTCTCTATAGATTCCCACTGATTTTCATTCATTAGACTATATCTTTTGATATAAAAAAACATATTTCCCAATGACTTCTTTATCTAGTCCAACAAAACATGTAGCATGAAACATAGGAGAGAATACCCTTGAGTAGAACAAGGAGGTTTATTATGAAGTTTTCTTTATCAGCTGACACATGTGATGTATAACATACTTACCTAAGTTAATCTTATATATATTCTTCATAAGATGTCTCAAAAATACAACCTGATACTTGAGATTAAAAATAGCATTTCCTTGGATAAATTAGATTCTGAACAAACAGAAACAATAATCTTGTTTCACCATCTATCTCAGCAGAAATAGATCATCTATTTTTTTTATTTCCTATCAAGATTCCCAAGGATTCTTTTAAAACTAAGATCTCACTTGAAGGACGAGGACCTCTTTGGTAGTCCTCAAAAATTCCCTCTTAAGGTATCCTTAGTCAAGAAACCCATAAAATTGAATAAAATGTACATCTATGGCCATTGATCGAGCTTATTACAACAAAACGAGCTTCTGTATCAAATGATAATTGAACGAACTAAAAAAACTAAGCAACTAGATTTGGATAAATTCGTCCTTCCTAATTTGTGAACCAATCCATCCATCCCTGATCTATTATTACTTTCAACACCATAGACTTAATTGATAGCATCCACTTAGTGCATCTTTCTTTTTCAGGTACTATTATTTTGTTGGCAAGGTTCAGATTCAATGGGCCTTCAGGCTCGGTCTTCGATGCTTTTTCCATTTTCTTCTGAGATATGCACTTCTCAGGATACGAATAAGATGGGAACATCATATTGGAAATTCAATGAAGGTTTGATATTAAGAGAGAGAGAGAGAGAAGAAGAAGAAGAGTTTAATGAGGGATTATAGTTTGGGAGAAGAGAGCTCTGGTGAATAATGTTTTATTATGGTGAGACCAGAATATATTTTCACAATAAGACTATAACAAGTTTTAATGGTGAGACCGAAAACATGAGAAAACAAATATAAGACAAAAAACTATATAACTATGAGATTTAGAAAGCAATATTAAGACAATGAATTGTAAAACTATAAAATCTGATACAGTAAGCTTTCAAATAGTAAATTTAATACTTAATATTTATCATTCCCAATTCATGTATGATGTAATATATTCTTTCAGAATTTAATGGTTTTGTGAATATATCAGTTAGCTGATATTCGGTTCCAATGAATTCAAAAGTAATGTCACATTTCTATAATGTTCTCTCAAGAAGAGATGTCTTTCATCAATATGTATTTTCATAGAGTATGAAATCGGATTTTTGGGATATTAATAGGACATGTATTATCACAATTTATATGTACATTCCTAAATTGATATCTATATTCTAGTAATCTATTTTTCATCCACAAAATTCTTTCACAACAACTACCGGCATCTATGTAGTAATCTTTGGAATTAGATTATGCAACATTGTTTTGTTTCTTACTACACCATGCTACATGTTACTTGACTAAAAAGTTACATGTTAAAGAGGTTATATTTCTATCTAAAATATAACCACCGAAATCAGAACCAGAAAAACTGACTAACACAAATGACTTTCCTCTAGGATAGAATAGTTCTATATTGGTTGTATGTTTGATGTATTTGACAATCCTCCTAACAGAATTAAATGACATTCATTAGGGTTTTCTTGAAAAAGATATCACATACATTCACTAAAATGAATTTCAAATCATCTAGCAGTTAAATATAGAATGCTTCCTATAATTCCTCTGTATGTGGTTATATTAACATATTTTCCATCTTCATCAACATCCAACTTACATGTTCTACCCATTAGAGTGTAACTACTTTTAGTTCTATTGAAACCAAAACGTTTTAGAAGATCTATATTATATTTTCTTTGAATTAAAAAAATACCATCATTATTTTTAATGATTTGAAATCCTAGAAAGACTTTTAGTTCACCCATAAAAATCATTTAAAATACATTTAGCATCATTTTAGAAAATTCAATACATAATGAATTTTTTGAATATCCAATGATAATATCATGAAATAAAAATTGAACTACTAAAACATCATTGGATATTCATTTTATAAAAATCTAAGAATCATCAATTCCTTTTGTAAAACCATTGGAAATAATAAAAGTACTTAATGTATCATACAAAGCTCTTGGATATTAGTTTAAACTATACAAATATTTTGATAATTTAAAAACATTATATGGAATATTTGAATTTGTAAAACTAGGGGTTGCTCAACAAAGACATCCTCAATTATATACCCGTTTAGGAATACACTCTTAACATCCATTTGATATAGTTTGAAATTCATATGTGCAACATAAGAACATAGAATTATGATGGATTCATGTTTAGATACTGGTGAAAAGGATTCATCAAAGTCAATTCTATATTATGGATTGTATCCTTGTGCCAAAATTCTAGCCTTGTTACTAAATATGTTACCAGCTTCATCTACCTTATTTCTAAACACCCAATTACTGCCTATGGTAAATGTGTCTTTGGGTCTGTTAATAGCATTCCAAATATTTTCTCCTTCAAATAGATTAAGATCTTCTTGTATAGCCAAAACCCAAAATTTGTCATTGATAGAATAATAATGGTTTTTAGGATCATGTTGTTATAGGAAACCCGAATGTTCCACTTGATTTCTTAGAGAAGTTTTAGTTTGAGTTAATTTATCTATATATTCTACAAGAGTATATAAATGATGGTTATTAAGGGTTCTAACAACTCTAGAAAAATAGGTAATAGTGATTGCAGGTTCTTCAATAGTAGGATCAGGTTCATTGTGCCTTGAATTTGAAGAATTTATGGAATTGGATGTTTTAACAGATTCCTTTATAGTATGGTTAGAGTATTTTGAATTTTTTTCCTATATTTGACACACCATCCTCTAGGTTTTCTAGAGTGGTATTAGGATCATGTGCATCTGTCTCCTAAAACATTACAAGGACAAATTATTCCCCACATTTAGTTTTTTTGTTAATCACTATATTCTCTATAGAAGAGATTGAATATCCTAGAAAGATTCATTCATCAATCATGGATGCACATTTTTAACTCTTTTACTTACTATTAAATATATAAACCATGCAACCAACAATATTGAAATAGATTGCATTGGGTTTCCTATTAGTCCTTATCTCATATGGTGTTTTTTTAAAATAGTTTTAATCAATAAACTACTAATAACATAGCATGTTGTATTTATAGCTTCATCCCAAAAATAAATAGGTATGTAATCTTCACTAAGCAATGTACTTTCAATCACATTCAAGTTTTTATTTGTTATTTCTACAACTCTATGTTGTTGAGTTTTTATAGGGGAAGATAAATTATTATTATATCCTTTTTTGAGAAAAATCATTCAAACTCTTTATTTTCAAACACAAGACCATGATCACTTCTTAATGATTTGATTCTAAGTACAGTAATATTTTATACATTCTTAGAATATTTGATGAAATGATAGCAGTCTTCACTTTTGTGAGCTAAAAAGAATGTTAAAGTATATCTAGAAAAGTAATCTAAAAGAACACAAACAAAGATCTTCCTATTTAAACTAGATACTCTATATGGTCCAAACAAATACATGTGAACAAATTTGAGAGTTTGAAAATTTGATACTTTTTTATTTAGTTTGAAGGAAATTTTGTGTTTATTTCCCATTTGACAAGGATTACACACTTTATCATTTGGAATATCATGATTGGGTAGATCTTTAACTAATATTTTTCTATTTATCTTTCTAATGGATTGAATATTACAGTTTCCTTGTCTCTTATTCCAAATCCAAAACACTTTTTGAAATAACATAAACATGAAGCATTTTGGGAAAATAAAGAATCTATGTTAACAGAGTATACATTTTCATTTCTCAATGCGGAAAACGATATTTCATTTTTAGAATTAAAACATTAAAAGAATCATTTTTACATTTAGCATGAAATCCATCATCACATAGTTGTGGAATAATAAGTAGATTATATTTCAATACATTAACAAATAGTACATTGGAAATTCAAACTGAGTTAGAGATACTAGTTTGGACAAGGCCAATTATATTTTCTTTTGAATTGTCACAAAAGGTGATAGGTCCACCAAAAATTTGTATTATATTCTTAAATCCTAAATAGCCTCATGTCATGTTTCTTGAACACCCACTATCCAAGTACCATAAGATTTTACATGAGGTATTTAAGAAATTACTATTCAAAATAGTCAATTAAAAATAGACGTTGGTACCCATATTTGATTTGGTCCAGTAATATTACTGACTAGTGCTTTAGGAACCCACATCTTCCTCATAGGTTTCTTATAAGAATTATTTTGATTGTATGAAATATAAATAATATTCCCCCTAGACAAGCATGAAACATAATATAGTGTATCATAATTTGAACTAGATGAATGTTTTCCAGAACTAGGAGTAATGATGTATGCCCAATATTTAGAAAAAAAATTTGTTCTTCCAAAATTTATTTTACGTGGTTGATAAATAGTACTAGTATTATATTAAGGGTCTATCTATTTACCTAGAATTTGTAACAAAGTATCTTTACCAATAGTAAACATTTCAATGTCCTTTTTCAATTAATCATTACATAGCTTTAGTTCATTGTTCTCTTATAGTATTTTAACATTTTTCTCTCTTTTTAAAGTCATTTATGATTAAAAAATAGAGGTAAGAGCATATTGTTTCATTAAAGACGTTTATTTATTTTTTAGTTCATTACATGTCTCTTCAAGAATATTGAAATACTCAAACATTTATTCTTTGGGAATAATTTCAGAACCAATTTCATCTTCAGAATAATAAGAATTGTGTACAGGATGTTCCAGGGTTACCTTATATGTGTTTGTTAAAAAAAATATTGATTTTGTTGGCCTATTCATCATGTAATGATTGTGAGTCACTTGAAATATTCCTAGAATCCCTCAACATTGCTTTCATTTAATTTTTATACATTATAAGTTTTTCCTAATATTTAATTTTATACTTGAGAATGGGATAGTCAGAAATTATATATCAGTTGTGCTTACATCCATAGCTTACTATCTCATCAGACTTGTCACTTCTTTTCAAATATTTCATACAACATTCTTTTTGATCATATCTTCATTTGAAGTTAGGATTTCTGAAAAATTTATTATTTTTGTGAAATATCATAAACCATCTAGATAATTGAGCCATCTCCTCATCATTGTTAGGTGATGATCACAAACTACTATAACATTCTTCAGATATGTACAAATTCCCTTTTTCAATGTGTTTATAGGTGGTGGCCTTAAATACAATAGATTTTTATTTTGGTTCATCATCCTCTTCCTTATGGAATTTAATCTCATCTTCATACATCATTAGTTTCCCAATGAGTCTATTTACATGTAACATACTAATAACGTATGAATATCTAATAGAGAGAAAGGTTCCTATCTATCAATTAGGTATGCATTTGAGAAACCTCATAACTTTTTCTTTGGCGGTAACTTCTCTTCCAAGAGAAATCATAGTGTTGAGGATTTCCTTAAACCTGAAATTCATAATAAAAATAAGCTCATCAGGTTAAATTTTAAACATATCATATTTAATATTATAATTATTAATTTACTTGTTGTTCACAATAGAAGTTTCTTCATGTGAAACAAACAAAGTATCCCAAATTTCAGGGGCACAATCACATGCAGAAATTTTTATAAATTCCTCATCTCTTAAAGAGTAACATTAAGCATTCATGGTTTTAAAATTGTTATTGTAGGAAATCTTGGTTGGTTCATCCCTAGTGATTCAATAAGTAGTATTAATATTATGATTATCTATAATTTATGACCAAATTTCTAAACCCATAATTTTTAAATACATTTTCATTTTAATTATATTAGGAATAACTAGTTCCATTGAATAATTGTGGTCTGTTTGATGTAGGACCTTTCAATAAATTATCCACAATAATGAAATAATTTTAAATAGATAAAAATTTGGAATTATAAAAAATTTATATATATTTAATGTTCAACTAAAATCACATTTTAATAGTTTCAAAAATAGGGTCATATAAGTAATAACAAACCCTCTTATACCAACTTTTTTTTGGAGTTGGGTACTCAAGAGGGGGTGAATTGAGTATCTATAAAAATTTCTGTATGAAAAGTTTTCCAAAAAGGATAAAAAAATAGATACTAGTTAATCAAATTAATACTTTTATAAAATATTGACTATTCAAAAAACCTCTTAGAAGATTGATTATTTATTAGTAATCCCAATATAAGTTATTGATATACATTAGATTATATTATAATAAATAAAAATAATTTTATCATCTATCCAAGATTAAAAATTAATATAAATATAGTTATTTTGGAATTATATAGTAAAATTGAGAAAAATAAATTAAACCACACTGTAGATATAAAACAAGTGGTTCAGTCTCAAGATGAGACCTAATCCACTCGACTCTGTGATCACATGACACCATGCAGTTTATATTATTCAACATGATCCACAACCAAGATTTGGGTAAACAACAGTGCAATAGACTTCCCAGGTCACACAACCTCTTCCACGGTTCTTCGTGGGTATAAACTACTAGGCCACACAAAGACCTATTCCAAACTTGTCAGTGGGAGTAAACAAGTGTAAAAAGATATGAGAGGATGTATGTATTGTATCCTTAAATTTATTGTATGAGACAATGTGTGCTTTAATGCAGACACACACACACTCCTCGAAAGCTAAAAACAATACACAACATATAAATTGGGATGATATAAGGTTAAAAGTGCTCTAACTGTTATTCTATGTAGCTCTAGACAACTAGGATGAAGCAGATGCATGTAACGTGTCCTCTTGTGGGAAGTTGAGTATCATAAGTCTGGTTCTATGGTTTCCAATTAGATCTTTCTTATGTTCTTCTTGGAGTTTGTGTTGCGAAGATGTTCTTGAATCTGGTCAATGGTATCCCAGCTTTTGGATTCATCAATTCTCTATTTGTTCTTTAGTTATATCTTTTTGCAGGTATTAGTTCTCTTTAGAGATTGTTCTCACGTTTACTTATCCACCTTGCTTTTTGTTTTAGGTCCACACTTTTATTTTTATTCTTGGAGTCCATGTGTTGAAGCTGATAGGATGCATGTATTCTATACCTCGTACCTCGTACTGTTAGGTGACATGTCTAAAAATAAATATTCATTATGTCAGTTCATTTAAAAGACTCATATAATAACTTTATAAATATAATTTAAAACAACAAAATAGATTAAAGAATAGTGTCATAGTCTGTCTTGAAATGGTGTCACTTGAAAACAGTGTCATCACAAAATGGTGACTTTTTCATTTCATTTGGGCAGTGATATAGACATGACAGAATAGTTGTATTGAGATCAGAAACTGGTAGCACATATGCGGTGTAAGGATCTTGGTGTATGGTCTATTTCAAATATTTGAATTGCATATTTGTAAGGAACTGGTGTCATAGACATCAACAGATCTAAAACTGGTTACAGATTCTGGTCACGGTGTTTGGTCACGGTTTCTAGGTCACGGTGTTTGGTTCATGTTGTCCGGTTACAGTGTTTGGGTCATGCTCTCTGCTCATGGTGTCTAGTCATAGTGTCTAGGTCAATGTGATTGAGTCATAGTTTCTTAGACTCAACCAAATGTTTATATATATACTTATGTAGTGATATTAACAGAATAAATTATACATAATAATTCATAAAAGAAATCATTATAGACCAAAGATAAATATAGGTTATAACAATCAATCATGATTTATTGGAATCAAGATATTAAGAGTATTTATTTGAAGCACAAACAAACAAAGAACATTTATTCATGATATGCGATAAATTAAATAGGAGTAATAATTTTTCATCATTAAAACTTGATTAAAACCTTCTGAGTACAATAATATGTAAATCAAATAAATATTATTTCATGAATAAGATTAATCATCTCATGTACTAAAAACTACCATAAACCAATAGAAACAACCTGATTTCCTTGTATTATGACAAAACCAAGACTGGATCTTGACACATCATAATATACTACATTATAGTTATCTAGTTCTAGAATGATTAGGATGGGTGATTAGGTGGGATACATTTTATGTTTTAAAAATCAAATTTTATATTCACAACTCCATATAAATGGATCACTATTATTTTTATAGAAATATTAGGAAAACATATCTTGAAAATTTCCAAATAAATGGGTGATAATATCGTAATATTCCAATTAATATATATTTCCCAAAAAATCCATAGTTTCTCCCCATAGACTATTAATCCTACCATCCTTAGTTCAACTATTATTACTTTTTCAAAAATGAAATTTCAGTTCATGTATAATATTTGTATCATTTATTCGAACATGGAAAAAATATAATAAAAATGATATTCTTGTAACATACTCATTACATTTTCAATGCTCAAATTATGGTAATTAAGGTTTTGGGAGTAAAGACAAATGGTTACATTGAATACAAGAAAATGATATGATCTACACGAGGAATATATATTTCATCCAAAACATAAAAATTGATTTTTAAATATATTAGACCAAATGGAATGAAT
This sequence comes from Viscum album, assembly GCA_963277665.1. Classification (NCBI taxonomy): domain Eukaryota; kingdom Viridiplantae; phylum Streptophyta; class Magnoliopsida; order Santalales; family Viscaceae; genus Viscum; species Viscum album. The sequence continues at coordinate 475,920,021 of OY728126.1, forward strand.
ACATATTCATAATTTATTTAATGATTTTGAAATATTTTTTTCATGATATTCACTTTTCTAGCATTATTTTAGTGATATCCTGAGCACATATCAATTTATGAGAACCACTACACTCCAATTTATTTATAGAAAATCATCTAATCATTGAATATGATAATAATTTTTAATTGTAATTTGATTCAAGATATGATAGTTTTTATATAAGCATAGAGTATTACCTATCTTCTTTATAAGTAAATCTATTTCATCCCAAGTGTATATAGTTAGTATGGTGATTCATTTTCCATATATCACTTATAATTGACACTTTTGATCTAAAAAATATTGGATCCAATCAAATAGATTGTAGGGAAATAGGGAATGTTTAGGTGTAGTTAGATTGAAAATTCATTTTCAATTTTGTATTGAAACCAAGAAAAATCATTATGAAAAACACACATGTATTGATTAACTATTTTATGTATATTCAAATTCCTTTTTTCACAAGTTTCACTAAATGTAATTGATATTAACAGACTATATATATTTCCATAAATTATTAGTAAATGTCCTTTTTTATATATTTATATACTAGTCCCACTTGAAATGTATGAGGACTCCATATGAGGATATATACTATACATGTTTTTAATAACATCAATAACAGTTTTCAATCCCACCAGAACGTCCATAAAAATATTAAATCAAATCTATCCATCTCTACAACCATTAACACAAAGAGAAACTACATTGTGTTAAGGGTAATTGAACTTTCTACAAATTTGTAACCTCTAAACTCCTACTATCCCAAGGATGGTTTGATAACCATTTCATGAGGCCCCATTTTTATGTATAGTACAAATTTTTTAACCATTTTAGAATCAAGGAAATAATTTTATTTGTTTGTATCAAAAAAATAAAAAATAATAGTAGAAGTTCATAATAATATTACCACACACCTTAGTGGGACCTTGTTTCTTTCTCGCAATAGCCTGATCATCCCCATATAAATGTGACTCAGTCCTAACAAGAATGATATTTCACCCATACTAAAGGGTTTAATGAATAAATGAATAGTTTCTAGAAACATCCTTTTTAAACTCTATCTATGTATGCAAACAGCTCATCTGGGATTTTTCCAGTAATTGGAAACTAATTCTGAGATGATCACATTCCACCCATCGATCAATACTGTTCATAAAAAAGGTGTTGATATGGCCTCTCTTACCATAGTTGTATAAATTCCTTGGTGGTGTAATATATTATCTCTTCATATTAATTAATGAATTAAAAACCATGTTTTTTAAATTTATACCTTTTAGAAAAATTAATTGATTATATTGTTTATGTCTCATGTGAACAACCTCCATAACAGTACAAAACCACATTTCTATTATTTGATTCTTTACATTAGAATATTATTACCATGGGAATAGATAGAATACCTCTCAGGGGGTTCTAAAGAAGATATATTTCATCCAATTTTCCCCTATTAATGATTTTTATATATTCTATAATAAAGATAATAGTTATCTTGGATCAAATATATGTTCACAATCTTAACACAATGATACACAACATCAAGGATAAACTAGCAGCAATATCTTGGATAAAATGAACTATGTTCTTAAATATAGATACATAATAAATGATAAATTGATTTATTAAATCATTTTGAGTAAATATACATATTGTTCTATTTAAAATATGTGGGGATCAATTGTTTTTAAGAAATTCCTAAAAATACTCCCACATAAGTGCTTGTCCTGATTTACCTCAAGCAAATAACTATCACCATTAGAGGGAAATATATTTGAACATAAAAGTGATGATATTCACATTAATCTCTTATGGTGTACCATGAAAAACATAATATAATTCATTTAATTTATCCAAAATTCTTCAAATTTATCTTAAAAAAACCTTGACTAATAGGTGAATTTTTTCGAAATTTATAATGAATGGTCTAGTTTCCTTAGATTTCCATTTTAATTTCTTCAATAAATGTTAGGGAATGCTTGGAAAATACTCAATTTTTTTTAAACTATCAAATGGGTGAAATAAAAATTTTAGCAGTTTCGTCTTTCTATTGTTTAAATTTATTCATGTTTCTATTTAAACAAAATAGAATAATAAACCATTTAAAATATTTCTCTATATGATATGAAGGATTAAATAAATTTCAATCATTATAATAAATTATCACCATTATATATAAAACTGAAGATGCTATCATTTCAAAAATATTTTGTTAATTATTTTAGAATGTAATTTTTATAATTAATTAACATTACAGTTCTTGGGTGAACTATATGTACAATTAAATGATATGAGAAACTCATCATCTAAACACATGAAGTTAACATGAAAACAATCAAAATGTGTCTTATAAAAGTTTTTATGAAGAAAAAATATTTATTAGAAGTTCATCATAAAAAGTTTATACAATTCATTTTATGATATAAAATTCATGATTTGTGATTCATATATCATTTATATCAAATTTTAATAGAAAATAAAAAACTGATAACATTTTTTCTCTAAAATAGTGATGGAATGACCAACAAAAATACGATTATTAACATCCCATCCTTATAATAATCAATATGTATAAGTGGGGGTTCTATTAACCATATTTGACATCACCAATATATAAAAGTATGGAAATAGATTCCATGTTATTAAAATCAATTGGGGGATGATTTTACCTAGAAGAACACGAGATAATTAGAAAAATACAACAAAACCTAACTACTTAATACATTAAGGTTTAATAACCAAACTCAATGAAATAATAGTAGAGGAATAATATTACAGTATAGTGAGAAAGTGATATCTCTAAAGGGTTATGATTGAAAATATAATGACATTGGAATCAATGTGGAACCATCCCAGTCCATGATAATGAATCTCTCCAACTCAATATTTAGGAACAAAACTGTGAAATTAAAGAATTGAACATAACCCTTCCATGTATCTCTATTGGTGACATTACTAAATGATGTAATGTTACCGAGACGGGGGTCATATTATCACTCTATATGATTTCACCAAAGGCTTCCCAACAAACACCAATATAAAAATAACACGGTAGCACATTTTATATAAAATTGGGTGTGAGAATATTTACACATTTTGTGTCAGTGAAAATTATTTTTTGATATCCCACCTAACACCCGACCCAACCTAAGAAAAGTCTATATAGGAAATTTTAAAGAAACAGAAATTTCAAGGAAAATTTTTTCTTAAATACTTTGGAATTTTATGAGTCTGTGGATTCTGATGGCACTTGATTCCTAGGACCGGTGTGCCTAGAATCAATTTCGGAAGTTTTGCTCGTGTACGTTCAGTGAACGAATGATAGGGTTTTTCTATCTTTTGAACCGGTGCTCAGAATTGAAATCTGAGGGCGTCAATGAACTCACAATGATGGTAATTGCTTAAGGGGACCTTTACCGCAATTGTGTTTTCATGGGATGAGAAGTTAAAATTTTTGGATTAAATAAGAAGTGAATAAATATTGTGGAACAATTTTTATTTTATATCTAAGGTGGTTATATACTAAATGTGGGAGTTGGGGTGGGATCCACAAGCTCCTAACAACCCATGTGAGGATAATTGTGAGCTGGGGCCCACAAGAGCCCCAACCCTGCAGATTCCATAACATCATAACCCCTTTGAACTCCCATGTTAATTGCATGGAAACTCCGTTTTAAATTGAGTAACCTTTCCACTTCCTCTCTCTCTCCATCTCTAATTCTAGCCAACACACACACCTTAATTAATTGTTGATCCTCTTCAATTGAATTAATTAAGTGTTTGATTTTTGAATTTTTAAATGCATGACAAGATTATATAAAATAAGGATAAGCCTTATTTTATTTTGGGTTGGCAATTGTTGTGTTGGAGGATTTTGGGGAGAACTCTAGAGTTTTGAAGAACATCTTCCTCAATAAATAATGGTCCTTCTATGACAAAGACCTTTCCTCTCGGCAAAGAACGCACCCCATTCCTCCAATCTTTTCTTCTTCCTCCAGGACAAGGGAGGAGACATCGACGTAGGAAAACTTTCCAATGAAAATGCACATTCCCTTCTCTTCTACATGAAAAGTGGGGAGACACCGCTTTCTCCACGGATGCTCTTTGTCGATGTCTACGATTCCTCACCTTGAAACGCCGTCTACTGTGACACCGATGTCCATCATAAATTGTTGACGTAGGGTGATTTGATTCAATTTTATTGAAAATAAAATTGTCATTGTGTTTCTTGAACCTTGTACATTCTTGGCTATGTGTTACCGCCTAACGTGGAGGGCACGGGTCGAACGAACACAGCTCGATGACCCTCCATTGGAACTTTATTCTTTTGGAATTGGGAACCGGAGGAGGAGGAAGCATGGAACTACCGCGTCATGCTGGGAACATGGCGAAGTAAGTCAGCGCCATCGTGCTAGCTGTGAGGGAGGAACCACAGCCCGCATCACGGGTCGCTTCGGCGGAACAACCGATAGACCTTTCGGTCGGCCGGGTGGAGCTGGACAGCGGCGCCAGGAGGGCGCTGCGCTGGAAGACCGGCGACCCGCCCATGCAGGCCGCGTGCGCAGAAGGCCGGCCGGTCTAGCTAGTCAGTTTGAGGATGTGTGGCGCCGCTTGGCGTTGCCGGTGTAGAAAACTGGGGGGCCGAGCCTCCCCTGGGACCTGCTCGGCTAGCCTGCCGAGCCAGCCGGGCCGTGCTCTCGGCTGGGCCGCGCCGGGCGGGGCCGATCCGGGCCGCGACAGGTCGGGTCGGGCCGCTCCCCGCCGGTCTGGGCCGCGCGCCTTTGGGCAAAGTTGTGTATTACTTTGCACTAGTCTGACACCCCTACTGGGTCGGACCTGTCAAACTGGGTTAACCCGACCCGTCGGCCCACTGAGATAAACGGGTTGGGCCGGTTAATCTCTTAAACAGGATTAACTTAAAGACCACGCGTCCGATCGATGCGCCGTCTGTGGCACTAGGACCTTTCCGATGAGACGGTTGTTTTCCGATACACTATGTGAGTTTTGAAAGACTATGGATATCTACCAGGTAAGAAATGAGCATATTTCAAACCGGGCCCCAAGAAAGTAAAGGCCCATATCTCTCAGACCATGCGTCCGATTGATGCATCGTTTGTCGCATGGAGTTCTTTTTGACGAGACGGAACTTTGGGATACATAAACTCTGGACTTCCTGATAGTTGATGTATCTAACCCTTGGTTCATGGAGTGGACCCTTCCGGAATCGAGCATGTTGTGTGAGGGAACCCTAGAGCTGGCTGCGACTACGACGACGATGACGACTGTACTTGGATCCTACGTGGGTTCGACAGCGAGGAAAACTGTACTTGGATCCTCCATGGGTTTGGAAGCGATGTCGACTGTAGTTGGATCCTACGTGGGTTTGACAGTGATTGTTATTGTACATGGATCCTACGTGGGTTCGACAACGATGACTTCTGTACTTGGATCCTACGTTGGATTGGCAGAGGAGATGATTCAGAGGATACATCTAATCATCTACACCCCTCTTCATGAGTAGTATACCTATGTGAGCTGAGTCTTGACTTTCAATCATTATCATCGATGTGATTGACTGACTTTCATGTGTGGAATGGGTTGTGATTTCCCATGTGGGATGGGTTGTACATGGGCTCGTGAGTTAGAGCCAAACTGGAATTAATGACTTAGGTATATGTATGGGTATATACCTATGAAGAGTTGGTTGATACTTCGTGATTGTATCTTTCCATTTTGGTTTATACTTTGTGGATTCTGGGAGACCTACGGGGGTCTCGGGGTCCCTACAGAGTATTTTATACTCACCCCTGCATGGGCTATGCCCGCACTACGTTGTGTTGGTTGCAGACAACGGACAACATAGATAGTGGTTGAGGCTTGTGGGGAAGGACGGTATCTGGGGGTGGACTATCAGGCGGGACGTACATGGAGTAGACGGACGAACTCGATGAGCTGAGGAGACCATCTTTACCCACCCTTCAGGTGGGGTTTCTAAAGGACGACTCGGTGGTTGTTGCATTACTTTGCAGTTGTTGTACCTTAATTTTCTTAATTGTACAGTACTTTCAGTTGGGTTTGTATACTGGACCTATTACTTTCTAGCACTTACTTTTGTACTCAGTTTACTTAGTGTTTAAATCATCTTGCATACTCTATTGTGTTTGTTTACTTACATAAATGACATGGCTTCCCTTTTATCGGGATTTACACCTTTGGTGCTAGTGGCCAGCCCCTGGCCTATGGAAGCTAGGATTGGGGTAGTCATGGCATGGGCCCCGAGGATAGGTCTTGACAAATTGGTATCAGAGGTGTCGGTTCTACCGCAGAACTAAGGACTGATAATTTCTGCTCTGTGAAGCAGCAGTGTTAAGAGTGTGGAGTTTGGTTTTCAGTCTAGGGAGTCCAGTGTTGGTGCGGCAGCTGACGTATCCATACTTTAGGACCCTGACTTCTGATCTCCGACTTAGTGCTCGAAAACATTTATTGCATTGGTGTTTCAAAATTATTCTTTGTGATTACTTTGTGTTAGCTCAACGGGTATACTGTTTGTTCATGGCACACCTGTTTCTTTTCAGGATGGCCCCATGAAGGCAACCAGCTAGGGTTTGGAGCGAGGTACGAGAAGGAAGACACCGAGCGACGATGCCTCGGTGCAGGGCCCCATTATAGTAGAGGCACCAGCGGTACCTCTACCCGCTTGGCCACCGATACCACCAACCCCAACAGTGAAGTGTGCATGCCGCTTGAGTGTGTTGCACGAGTTTCAGCGACAGAGGCCACCCAGGTTCCGCAGAGAGACAAATTCTCAGGCAGCCGAGGATTGGATGGAGGCTATCGTCAGAGTCTTTAGATTAGCAGGGACACCAGGTGTCCTTATGGTGATCCTTGCGGTGAGTCTCATGCACACATCAGCAGGTAGATGGTAGATCCTGATGCTCCAGGTGCACGATGAGTCATATTTACTTTGGACGAACATTGAGAGCCTCTTCTACTTGGAGTTTTTTCCAGCCACCCTCCATGGGGTGTGCATCCAAGAGTTACTACAACTACGACAGGGCAGCATGACAGTAGCCCAGTACTCGTTGATATTTACCGACCTCTCACTCTACTCCATGGACATGGAACATGACCCATTGTTCCCGGCCCGGACCTTCGATCAGGGACTGAGCCATGAGATCATGGCTTCCATGGTCTCCCTCAGCATTCTGACGTAGGCAGGAGTACTGGAGTGAGCCCTTCTTATGGAGAGCTTCCCTGCTGAGATGACGCCAGCAGCGAGGCCTACCGCAGGGTGACACGTAGAGGAGTCTTTAGTAGCCGGTAGTAGACAGATGTTGCAGAGGTCCAAGCGGACCAGGCCATCAGTTGGGCGACCACATGATACTGGTTCAGATGTGTGGGGCACACGCAGCTGAGCCAGTCATACGAGAAGTAGGTAGTGCTATGCATGTGGCGGGCAGGGCCACATGGCTCGTGACTGCCCGACCTGCCATGTAGAAGAGTAGCTGACGGTTGAGGGACCACCCAGGAAGAGGCAGCGGTTTGACCGTGTCGGTCCTCAAGAAGTTGGCAGACGAGGCAGAGGAGCTGGCCGAGCAGTAGGTGGTGGAAGACGCTTCGAGGCTCTACCACCACTACCACCACCAGGAGGACCACCCTGAACTCAGGGAGATGTCAGACATGCGCATGCTCAGCTCCAGGCAGTCGAGGCCTATGACTACGACACACCTGAGATGATTTGTGGTACTATATGTGTCTACTCCGCCCTTTCTGAAGTTATGATAGACACAAGAGCATGTCATTGTTTTATTTCCGCTGCCATTGTACGGACCTCGAAGATTCCGACAGATCCATTGGCTCAATCCTTACGGCTAGAGATTCCTATGAGAGGAGAATTGATGATTACACACTGGTGTCGGCAGTGTGAGCTTACTGTAGGAGGCTAGAGCTGCAGATGGGATCTTCTTGTAGCGGCATTGAGGCCTTATGACGTCATCTTGGGTATGGAAAAGTTATCTACAGTCCATGCCGAGATTGACTGTATTAGCCACAAAGTGCGGTGTGTCCGCACATATGGGAGTAGGTTCACCTTCACCAGTGAGAAGGGAGATTTTACAGCGCAGGATGTACTTATGCAGAGGAGAGGGTATCCGATCACACATCAGTTGGCTAGTCTCATCCTAAGAGCGGTTGATGTGCGGAGCCAGAGTTTCCCTGTTATGGTGGATCAGTATGCGAACGTTTTCCCTGATGATGCTCCAGGAATACCTCCTCGTAGAGAGGTATACTTCTATATTGATCTGTACCTCGGGACAACAATGATATCTCAACCTCCATATCAGATGGCTCCCGCTGAGCTTTGTGAGTTGCGTGTATAGCTGGAGGACTTACAGGGCAAGGGATTATTCTGACCCAGTGTTTCACCCTGGGCTTATCAGATTTTATTCGCCAAGAAGGCGGATGGGACCTAACAACTATGTGTCGACTACCGTCGCCTGAATCAGGTGACCGTAAAGAACAAGTACCCATTCCCAAGGATTCATGACCTCTTTGATCTGCTCAAGGGAGCATGATGGTTCTCAAAGATAGACCTCAGGTCAGGCTATCATCATCTCATAGTTCAAGAGGAGGATGTGTAGAAGATGGATTTCAGGTGTCGGTATGGACACTACGAGTTCTTGGTTATGCCATTCGGCATAACTAATGCACCAGAAGTGTTAATTAGTCTCATGAACAAGATCTTCTAGCCTTACCTCGATCGTTTTGTCGTAGTCTTCATTGACGACATACTGATTTACTCGACTACTATAGAAGAGCACACCTACCACTTGTGGGTTATACTGGACACACTCCGAGAGAACCGACTTTATAGTAAGCTCTCGAAGTGCCAGTTATGGATTCAAGAGGTTCACTTCATAAGGCACGTCATCTCGGAGGGAGGAGTTTCTGTGGATCCTGCAAAGATTGAGGCGGTACTTGCTTGGGAGCCACCCAGAAGCGTGACGGAGGTGCAGAGTTTCCTAGGTCTGGCTGGTTACTATCGGAGATTTGTGCCAGACTTCTCCAGAGTTGCAGTACCACTTTCAGATTTGACAAATAAGGGGAAACTCTTCGTGTGGTCATATATATTTTAACAGAGCTTCTAGGAGCTGAGACAGATATTGACCAATACACCCAACATGAGGCTGCCAGAGGAAGGCGTAGGGTACTTAGTTTACTGTGATGCATTAGGGACTAGACTTGGGTGTGTCCTGATGCAGGAGTGGGCACTGATCACCTATGGTTCACGATAGTTGAGGTAGCACGAGCATAACTACACCACCCATGACCAGGAGTTTTCAGAATTGGTCTTCGCCTTGAAGATGTGGTGGCAGTATCTGATGGGTGAGCACTTTACAGTCTACTCTAACCACCAGAGTCTCAGGTACATCTTCTCGTTGAAGGACTTGAACCTGAGACAGCTGTGATGGATCAGGTTCCTCCAGGACTATAACTTTGATATAGTCTATACTCTTGGGAAGGGGAACGTTGTGGTTGATGCTCTCAACAGGAGGTCAGGCATTCAGCTACTTGAAGAGGCAACATAGAAGTTAGCCGCTTTGCAGATATCCTTCATGGATATAGATGGGGAAGCCTTCCTACATTCCCTCATAGTCACTCCTCCACTACTTCAGCGGGTCAGAGAGGCACAATGTGGGGACATTGACTGTGAGACGTTACGTGCTCATATTTCCACAGGGTAGGCGCCTGATGTATTTTCTGAAGGAGCAGAGCACATCATCCTCTTTAGGGGACGTACCATGGTACTAGTTGCACTGTAGGAGGAAGTGTTGAGGGATTTTTATGCTACCCCTCTAGTGGTACATCCAGGAGTTGCGAAGATGTACTAGGACCTCAGACGACAACATTGGTGGCCGGGTATGAAAAAGGTTGTAGTAGAGTTCATTTCACGATACCTCACTTGCCAGCAAGTGAAGGCGGAGCACTAGGAACTAGCAGGCTTGGTACAACCCTTAGAGGTTCCTTAGTGGAAGTGGGATGGGATATCCATGGATTTTGTGATGGGGTTCCCACGTACTTCCAGATGGCACAACTTCATTTGGGTGATCGTCGACTGACTCACCAAGTCGGCCCACTTCATACCTATTAGAGAGCATGGATTATTGGAGATCATGGGATGCCTCTACGTTTAGGAGATCGTACAGATTCATGGTGTGACATCTACTATCATCTCTGATCGAAATTCTCTTTTACATCCCGGCTTTGGAAGGGGTTTCAGGAGGCTTTTGGGATGCAGCTACGGCTGAGAACTATCTTTCATCCTTAGACGGATGGCCATATGGAGAGAACCATTCAGAAACTCGAGGTCATGCTTCATGCATGTGTCCTAGACTTTGGTCACAGTTGGGAAGATCACCTACATTTGGTGGAGTTTTCATACAACAAAAACTACCAATCCACCATTAGGATGGAACCATACGAGGCACTGTATGGCCGAACTTGCAGATCACCTCTGTGCTAGACTGACCCTAGGGAATCAGCACTCGTAGGACCAAAGATGGTTCAGGCAACAATAGAGAAGGTGTAGATCATCTAGGAGGAGATGAGGACTGCACAGAGTAGACATCTGTCCTATGATGATAAGAGGAGGAGACTACTGAAGTTCGAGGATAGCGACCACATTTTCTTACGGGTCTCACCTCGTTATGGATTACAGAGATTTGGTCGGGGTGGAAAGTTATCTCCGCACTTCATCGGACCATAACAGGTCCTCATCAGGGTTGGCGAGATGGCGTACCACCTGGCCCTTCCACCTCAGTTTCACCGGGTGCATGCCATCTTCAACGTATCTCAGTTGAGGAGATACGTGCATGAACTGACACATATCATCGACCACGGGGAGCTGTACATCGATGACGGGGCTACTTTCACGGATGTCCTAGTGGAGATCGAGGATCAACAGGAGCGGGTCCTACATAGACGGTCAATACCTCTAGTTTGCATTCGTTGGAAGCATGGGAACCTCCAGGAGAGAACATGGGAGTGAGAGGATCATATGCGAGCTCAGTACCCTCATTTGTTTCCCTAGTTTATGATATAGCTTTACGAGGACGTAAATCTCTGAGGTGTGAGTAATGTAATGACCTAGAAATTTCAAGGAAATTTTTTTCTTAAATACTTTGGAATTTTACGAGTCTGTGGCTTCTGACGGCACTTGATTCTGAGCCTCGGTGTGCCCAGAATCAATTTCCGAAGTTTATCTTGGGTACGTTTAATGAATGAATGAGCGGGTTTTTCTATCTTTTGAACCGGTGCTCGGAATTGAAATATGAGGGAACTGGTGAACTCGCAATTCTAGTAATTTCTTAAGGGGACGTTTATCGCAATTGCATTTTCACTGGACAAGAAGTTAAAATTTGAGGATTAAATAAGAAGTGAATAAAAAATGTGGAACAATTTTTATTTTATATCTAAGGTGGTTATATACTACATGGGGGAGTTGAGGTGGGACCCACAAGCTCTTAATAACCCATGTGAGGATAATTGTGTGGTGGGGCCCACACAAGCCCCAACACTTTACATTCCATAACTCTTTAACCCTTTGGAACTCCCGTGTTAATTACATGGAAACTCCTTTTAAATTGAGTAACCTTTCCACTTCCTCTTTCTCTCCCTCTTTAATTCTACCCAATACACACACCTTAATTAATTGTTGAACCACTTCAATTGAATTAATTATTTGTTTGATTTTTGAATTTTGAAATTCGTGGAAAGATTAAATAAAATAAGGAGAAGCCTTATTTTATTTTTGGTTGGCAATTGTTGTGTGGGAGGATTTGGGGGAGAAGTCTAGAGTTTTGAAGAACATCTTCCTCAACGAAGAACGGTCCTTCTCTGACAATGACCTTTCCTCTCGGTGAAGAACACACCCAGTTCCACCAATCTTTTCTTATTCCTCCACGACAAGGGTGGAGACACTGACACGGGGAAACTTTCCAATGACAACGCACTTTCCCCTCTCCTCTCTGTGACAAGTGGGGAGACACCGCTTTCTCCTTAGACGCTCTCCGTCGATGTCTACGAATTCTCACCTCGCGAAACCATCTACCGTGACGTCAACGTTAATAAGAAATTGTTGAGGTAGGTTGATTTGATTCAATTTTATTGAAAATAAAATTGTCGTTGTGTTTCGTGAGCCTCGTTCTTTCATGGCTATGTTTTACCGCCTAATGTGGAGGGCGTGGGCCGAACAAACACAGCCCGACGACCCGCTGCTGAAACTTTATTATTTTGGATTTGGAAACCCAAGGCGAAGGAAGCACAGTGTCGTCGTGTTGTGCTGGGAACATGGCAAAGGATTCCAGCGCCGTTGTGCCGGTTGTGCGAGAGGAAACACGGCCCGCATCACGGGCCGCTTCGATGGAAGAACCGGTCGGGCGGCCGGAGCTGGACCGCGGTGCCAGGAGGGTGTCGCGCTGGACGACCAGCGGCCCGCCCATGCGGGCCGCGTGCGCGGAAGGGCGGCCTGTCTAGCCGGCCATTTTGGGGAATGGTGGCCTCGCTTGGTGCCACCGGTGTAAACAACCAGCCCCCCCCCCCCTTGGAACCCACTTGGCGAGCCTGCCGAGCCAGCCGGGCCGCGTCGGGCCGTGCATAGATGGGCCACGCCAGGCCGGGCCGGGCCGCGCCACGTCGGGCCAGGCCGCCTCCCTTCGGGCCGAGTTGTGTATTCCTTCGGACCGGTCTGACACCCCTGCGGGGTCGTACCCATCAAACTTGGTTAACCTGACACGTCGGCCAACTAGGCTAAACGGGTCGGGCCTGCTAATCTCTTAAACGAGATTAACTTAAAGATTGCACGTCCGATCGACACGCCGTCTACGGATCTATGACCCTTTTGATAGGACGGTTCTTTTTTCATACCCTAATTTAGTTTTGGAAGACTATGGATATCGACTGGGTTAGAAATGATAGTATTTCAAACCGGGCCCCTAGAACAAAAAGGCTAATATCTCTCAGACCGTGCGTCCGATTGACGTGCCGTCTGTTGCGTTGAGTTCCTTTTGACGAGACGAACCTTTGGGATACACCAACTCTGGACTTCATGATAGTTGATGTATCAAACCCTTGGCTCATGGAGTGGACCCTCCCAGAATCAAGCGTGATGTGGGCGGGAACCCTAGAGATGGCTGTGACTACGATTACGATGACGACTGTACTTGGATCCTATGTGGGTTCAGCTGCGAGGATGACTGTACTTGGATCCTCCATGGGTTCAGCAGCGATGTCGACTTCACTTGGATCCTACGTGGGTTCGGCAGTGATGGTTACTGTACTTGGATCCTACATGGGTTCGGCAGTGACGACTTCTGTACTTGGATCCTACGTGGGTTCGACAGAGGAGATGATTCAGAGGTTACATCTAATCATCTCCACCCCTCTTCAAGAGTAGTATACCTTTGTAAGCTGAGTCTTGACTTTCAATCATTATCATCGATGTGATTGACTTAATTTCCTATGTTTACTAGGTTGTGATTTCCTATGTGGACTGGGTTTTACTTGGGCTCGTGAGTTAGATCCAAACTGGAATTGATGACTTAGGTATATGTATGGGCATATACCTAAGTATAGTTGGTTGATACTTCGTGTTTGTGTCTTTCCTTTTTGATTTATCCTTTGTGGATTCTGGGAGACCTATGGGGGTCTCAGGGTCCTTACTGAGTATTATATACTCACCCCTGCTCGGGCTATGCCCGCTCTATGTTGTGTTGGTTGCAGATGATGGACAACGAAGATCATGGTTGAGGATTGTGGAGCAGGACGGTATCCGGAGGTGGACTATCAGGAGGGACGTACACGGAGCGGACAGATGGACTGGAGGAGCTGAGGAGACCATCTATACTCACCTTTTAGGTGGGGTTTCCGGAGGATGACTCAGTGGTTGCCGCTTTACTTTTCAGTTGTTGTACCTTACTTTTCTCACTTGTAATGTACTTTCAGTTGGGTTAGTATATTGGCCAATTTAGTTTCCAGCACTTACTTCTGTACTCAGTTTACATAGTGTTTACTTCAGCTTGCGTAATCTATTGTGTTTGTTTTTTTATATAAAAGAAATTCTTTCCCTTTTATCGAGATTTACGCCTTTGGTGCAAGTTTCCAGCCCCTGGCCTATGGAAGGCGGGCTTGGGGTAGTCACGACATGGGCCCCGAGGATGGTTTTTGATAGAAATACCATTCCTCCTAGGATATAGACTAGTTATAGGAATCCATGATTAACCAAATGGGAACAGTTTCGCAAAATCAAAAGCCATAATCAAATAAAAAAATATAAAATTCGTCATTAATCAATAATAACTAATCAATAAAATATACATATCTATATCTAGGTGAAAAAATTAGAATAAAACAAAAAATTCAATACGGAACTAAATACCAAACTGAACTAAATTAATCTCAAGGTGACCTCTTAGTCACCAACATCTATAAGAACAACCTTCTCTAAAGGTAACCTTAATAAGAAAAATGAACCTAAAAACATCTCTGTTCTACCAACACTAAGATCCATAAGTAGTGTGTGAGCATAAATAGCTTTGTAGGTAATCCCCATTGAGTCCATACATTTCCTTTTCTAGAATATCCCATGAAAACTATTTTTAAATACATATAGAAAATATGGTTTTAAAATTTTATGAACCAAACACATCTATCAAGAAATTCTATTTTTAAAGGAAACAAACATAGACAACTTTACTGATAAAAATAGTTTCTTATTTAACAAAGAGATTAAAAAACAAAAAATCAAATAAAACCTCAAACATTGTGATCAGAAAGCTCTTCATTATTTATAGAAAGTAATAAATTCATGCTGAAAATAGTAAATAAGATAATACAGTGCAACCATAATTAAAATGAAATACATATAAATATTCTTTCTAATTTCATTAACATATCTAGAAATAATGCATAGATATAATAAATTTAGACTACCGTGTTGCCCTATGGTGAAACATAATTATCAATAACTAAATGGCAACTATAAACTAGTTAATCCAATGTCACACCCCTATCCTCTCAAAAAATCTTTAGGTATGAACATATCAACTTAGGAATTGTAGGAAACTATTTTTTAAGCCTCCCAATTACACTCATGAAACCCATGATTGACAGTGGTGAATGGGGAGATCCCCACAGATGTGGATCAAAATTAATCCCAAAACCATTATTCTTTCTAAGCCCAAACAGAAAAAAAACCTATGAAAATAACGTCTCTAAGTATGATACACTATATAGGTTCACATCTCACATCATGTCAGAAAGAATATCTAACTAGTCTAAGACATAAGGTCACATTGAAACCAATTTCCCAAAACAACATGAGTACCATCAATACCTATGACATCTCTAATCCAAATAAATTTACAAAACCAATTCTGATCCATTTCCATGTTAATATGAAATACCACTTTTATGAGGAAAATTAAAAATGGGCCTTTAATTTCATTTAAATATCAAACCCCATATAAAATATTCTAAATGGTCCAATAATTAGAAAACAAATTTTTTAAACAAGACATTGCATAACATGGAAACCACAGAAACATTTGAAACCACCACTAGTTTTTATGAACAATATCAATGTAATATGGATGAAGGAGATAAAAATGTTGGGGAATGAATGTTTATTAAACTAGTTTCAAGAGACAAATTTTCCAAATGAACCCATTTTTATTTGGGGGCCCTACAATATGTGTGCCCTGTGTACATATGGATGTGCTCCCATCCATTGGAACCCAAATAACATCATCAAATTTCATGAAGTTACAATTCTAGAACAAAAATAGTATTTGAAACCACTTTAAACATACGAATAACACAATTTAAAATACTAAAACCACATTGAAAGATCATCCCAAATTTCCACAAATTTTTAAAACAAAATAGGAAAATTATTATCTCAACACACCCAATTTAATTTTTAAATGTCAAATTTCATTTAAAAAACCATTAAAACATATATTTATATATATGATTATGGGAAAAAATTTAAAATCCATTATAATTAGATTTCAATAATGGAAATAACAAATCAATTTATAATATCACACCTCAATAAAAAATCTCACATTTCAAAGGCAATAAAGAATGTCAAACATCAATAGAATCTTCTAAAAAGGAATGTAATTGAAACCCCAACCTCAATGACTAGTACATTTAATGAAACTGTCGAGGAAAGAATAACTAACCCTGGGGGTGATCAACCAACCCAAATATCAAATTAATCGACCAAAATTATCTATCCATCACCCAGGGTTTCTTTTAACAGATAAACCCACCATGAAACCCCAAAAACACAATAGAGGGAGAACTAAATAAGAAGAAATTACTCCAAAACCAATAGAAATTAAACTATAAAGCTTCAAGGATCATTCATGAGGGAGTAGAACTAAAGGTAAGGGGATTAAGAACCACCTTCATGTTCCAAAAATGACCAATACCTAGTCTGAATCAATGTTGAGAAACAATATGAGAGGGTAGATTATGAATTTCATTATTTTTAAAATCCCAGATAACATCTAAGGATAGATCACAAAGTTTATCAAACTGTTTACTAACCTTGAGAATCAACTCTATCATTTGATAGCACTATCTCACAAAAATTCCACATGGTTTCACCAACCATGTTTAATCAATTATTCACACAAATATTTTACACGGTTTCTTTTAAGACTCGCATGATTTGGGAAGAACAATACTTATACCATGTAAATGGAACAAACTCTCCCAAAAACTCCCAAACAAAAAAAATTAATCAGATAACTCAACCCTAACATCCACCAGAATAATTAACAACTATAAAACAAATCAATCAATAAATGTCATGGTGTGACAATTATTCGCAGCAAAAAACACTTTATGGACCTAAGAAGTAACTGACATTTATGAAGAGCCAAATCTCAAACTCTAAAAAAGATGAGATCGATTGAAATAATGGTCCTTGACCCTATGGGTAACTATTTACTCCACAGGTCACAATCCACCAGTTCTAGAGAGAACCAAAATGAATAAAAAAATGTGGATAAAGAAATATGTCTCGTAACAATAATACCCTAACAAAAACAGAACAACACCACCACACCATCATGGGCCTGACCAATGATGGAAACCTATCACCAACTAGTACAAGAATTCCCCACCCAAAAAAATTTACCCTACAACAAGAAACTCAAAAGATGAACCAATAACCCCAAAAAATAAGGGGAACCCACATAAAGTACTCAAACAAGACAATGAATTGAACCACCTGTTATTTCCAATATATATGAGAGTCTCAAAAGCGATGACAATGGAAATCCAAAATTGATCCACCACAAAGCTAACAAAAATGATTTATTAAAAATTAATAAAACAAAAATAAAATTATAAAACACTGAAACAATGAATTATAAAACAAAAAAAGAAATTATAATAACCATGGAAACAATAATGGAAGAACTCAAAATATTCTCACTCCAAGGTTTTTCAAGACTCATAAAATTCCTGACTCTATGAAGAGATTCACTATGTGGAACGTGGAAGGATCACTTGTGTCTTGAAGAATCACTTACCCCATAGTCAAGAGTTGGAATCCTCAAACTAGAACATCTTTATCTGGATACTATATTAGTAGAACTACTCATATTGACCCAAACTACCACATATTCGTTAGGGATTCAGAATACAACAATAATATGACATTGAATTCCTAAAAATATTATGCATGAATCACATGAGTGTGTAGTCTGATGAACAAAAAAATGAAACTAATGAATGAAATAATTAATTTATAGGTTCCCCTAACCCTGAACACACACTAGCTGGGGAAATATCATAAACTATATAAATTACCACATTTTCAAATTCCAATGCTCTACAAACAAATTTTACTAGAAATGCCTCATCCACAATCTTGAAAATCATGAATTCCTTGGATAGAAGGACTCATTCATGGATATCAGGGTGAATACCACCAATAAAGAGTGGATTTGTAAACTAATCCTCTAATTCTACATTCATAGAAATAGAAAAACTCATTGATGTGATCCACATAGGCATTCACCATCTTTTGACCTGTCCAAACACCAAAAATCTATTCCACATTCCATGGCTTCACCTAATCAGCTATGAACCACAGGATAAAAGTGGTCTCAAACACTTCCCAGTATATCCTAACTTGTAATTATTGTAGGATGATCACCTTCCACTAATCCAAAATTTGACCTTCAATCAAACTCAAAAAATCAAGCGCTCTTAGAGATTCAGGATTTTCCAATGACCTAAAACACACTCAACTCCATCAAGACAATCGACATTCAATAATTTACCTCGATCAAAAGATATATTGAAAACACCCTAGAGTAACTATATTCCACAACCCCATTATCATTCTAAAAAATCCTACAACTTAACAAAACAAGATAGAATCCTTGAAGACTTTTTGGCCACTGTACTCCAAGTAGAAAGGAAATAAAAGACCAAAATCCACATGAACCAAAAATGATTGAAAAATCCTAACAAAAAAATCACAAACCAAACATCACAAAACTAGTGATTTTCTAAAACTACCATATCCTTTAAAATTTCAGACTACCTTATTCTATTTTCAATTTAAAAATACAAAAAAAAATCTTTTAATTCCATTTTAAACACTAAATCCCAGTTTTTAAGCAAAAAATTTAAAATATGATAATTCTAATGATAAACAATTTTCTCATAACAATTTCCATTTTGAAAATACAATCACAAAAACTGAAATCAAGACAAAGAACAATGCATTCCAAACACCATAAATTGAATTCTAGTGACTATGAAAATTCATGCGTCATGGTTTATGGGACCATGTCTCAAATATAGAGTAGTCGCTTGGAGTACATGAAACCATTTAGGTTTTTTATACATGGTTCCCAAATAAAAAAATCCCACTCAACATCAGTTCAAATCCATTTTCATTCCCCATCCACGCAACCATGTCAAAAATAAATACACAATCATGTAAAAAATCAATAAATGAAAATATCAGAATGAGAAATGGTTAGATATATCATTCACATACCTATATATCATATCCCTATATTCCTAATATATACACTACATAATGATCTAAATAACAAAGGGCTTCACTAATACCATTTATTCATTAATCTTGTAAGGTTTCCATCCGACCTGACGCCCGACCTATTGTATCAAAAAGATTGATAGGTGTTACATATCCTCTCACACTGAATAATAGCATCAATAATGAATTATAAAACATGTTGGAATTATTTAACCTAATAATATCTAGGATCAAATAAACCAAATATATCAATAGTGATAAACAAAATCTAACATGAAAATACAAAATACAAATCCAGATCTAGGTACAATAATAACATCACAAAATAGAAACAAAAAATGTAACTAAATACCATTCTGAATCAACCTGATCTCCCAATGACCTCCTAAAAACATACTTATTTTTGAAAAACTTTCTCCAAAGGTAACATGAAAATGATATCAACCCCTATAAAATAGCTCGGTTCTATGGACACTAATTGGCATAAGTAGGGTTTGAGCATAAACCGCTTAGTAGGTAATCCGAAAATTTTCATTAAATTTTATTTAAAAAATGAGTAAATAAATATTAGATTGAAATAATTATTGGAAATAGGGTTTTACCAATCTAATAACCAATACTAGCATTCCTTAAATTACCATTTGAAACAACAACACATATGCACCCGAAGACAAACCACTTTTCATCTTCTAAAAAGGTTTTCATTTGACACCTATTGTACAAAATCAAAACCAAAATAAATTTCCAAACCAGGTGATTAAAAATATATTCATTATTTAAAGGAAACAATATAAGAAGCTAAAAACTATAAAAATAGAGAATACAATTCAGGATAAATGAATCGAAAATACATATAGATAATCATTGTCATTTCCAACAAAAATCTAAAAGACATACCGAGATATACACAGTTCATAATCAAAAAATATATTAGAGTAAACATATACAGTTAAAAAACTAACACCTCTAAACAAACCAATACAATGGAATTTCCCCCCTTCCCTATCAGGATATCATACTGGTACCAACTTGTCTAATAAAGGTTGAAAAGAAACTATTACATGACCACCAAGATGACACCCAAGAATCCTATGACAATAGTATGCGGTGAATGGGGAGGTCCTCATGTGAGTGGATCAACTGAATTGCACAATGATCATTCTTCCCTAACCCAAACCCCAACACCACTTATGTGATGACCATATCTTTGAAGGATCCATAATACATATTATGATATCACATAAAGGAACACACAAGTTCACTCCAGGATGAAACATCATGTCACATTGAAACAAATTTCTAAAACCACTAGGAGTACCAACTGGACCTATAACATATCCAATCCAATTATATTTTCCAATCCATTTATAAAAAATTTGAAAATTCATAATCAAATACCAATTTTATATAGAAAATACGAAATAGGATTTTGGTCAGATTGAATACTAATGTGGTCAGTGAATTGAGTTCCAATTTAAAATTTCTGTTAATGAAACATTATAGTAATGAAAACCCCCAACTTTATAAATGGCCTAGTTAATTAAAGCAATAGAAATATAGATGTTAAATTGTTCAATAAGATTCTAAAAGGGTGATTATTCCTCAGATAAATCTGTATAGAACACTGATTAAACTTTTTAAATGAGATTAATGGATTCAAAAAATACACACACTAACCAAAGCCAACACTCAATGTGTGACAAAAAACAGTTTTAAGTCATATCAAATACATGAAGTGGATAAAAAACAAAGTAATTAAACATTGGAACAGTAACGTAAATAAGAGGTTCAATATCAAGCAGAGACATAATCCTATATACTTGGTGATCCCTTCCACCAGGCTGTTTATATAAATAAAATTTTGATCCACACCTTAGATTGGGGTTTACAACAACACACCAGGCTTTCCAAGTCACACAAGACCTCTACCACAGTTATTCATTGAAAAAAAAGAAATAAGTTATTGAGTATGAGGACTGTTTTATATCATCTAGTTATGCTCAGGAGATAGTGTGTGTTATAAAAATAAATATACCCACTTTTTAAATATAAAGTATAAAACACAATAGATTTAAGGATCTGAATAGAGTAAATAATTCTATGTGTGTTGTGTAGTAAGGCTCTAGACTTAATGAATGATGAGAAACTGGTATTTGATTCCTCTTATAGAAGATGTCCTTAGAATAGAGTATTTCAGTTATTGTAATCCATCTTCGAGGAATGAATGTGTTCGTCTCGTTGATGTGTCAATGTATATTATGTTTTTTCGGTGAAGATAGCATGTTAGAGTCTTCTTATAATCTCAAGCACATAGTTCTTCTCTTTTTGTATTCGCACAGTCTGTGTCTCAGTGTGTACTGCTACTATCATATCTTCAACATGAAAGATGTGGTCCATTTATACTCTAGGATCCCCTACACATGAGGATCTTCTCACACACATGTACCATGTACTTGTCTACGGATTTTCTTACATACAACATTAAATAATGTAAGAAACATTAACATGTCTACATATGACCGTTAGAAATAAATTTTAATTAATAAAATAGAGACAATTATTTATATCAATCGGTGAGTAATATTCGGTATTTTTTATTCGGTCTGATAACTTTAGTATATAATCTTTGGTGTGTTATCTATGGTGTGTTATCTTCGGTGTGTCGACTTCAGTCTGTTGATCTTTGGTGTGTTGACTTCGGTCTGCCATTCTTCGGTCTGTCGAACTTCAGTTTCGGTCTGTCAAACATCAGTTTCAGCCTATCAAACTTCAGTTGCGATGTTTCGACATTGGTTTCAGTGTGTCATTTTTGGTTTTGGTCTGTCATCTTCGGTTTCAGTCTGTCATCTTCAATTTCAGAGTGTGATCTTCAGTTTCAGTGAATCCAAAAAAGAATGTGATGAGTCGGTCCTGTATAAACCATTACAACATTAATTGTTAATAAAATTATATCTAAAAATACACTTGTAAACATATTGATTCATGAAATTAACCAATTGAATTATTAATGTATATTTTGTTTTTATGACTAAATTGATTCACATAGAGATATTAAAATTGGAATGAATGATATGAATCTGTATATTGACATTATTTGTGATTATTAAAAATATAATATCATGAAGGGTCCAAAAATCTCCCCCTTTTTGATAATCACAAATTATGGAATATATGAAATTATATATAGAATAAACATGGTTGAATATACTTCTCCAATATGACTATAGTTTGACATTGTTATAATTTATTTTAAACAAATCTCCCCCTCACTAGATGGATTAAGGAGAGTATATGCCACCCTTATTTTCTCATATTCCATCCTTAATTTCCCCCTTTATCATATTCCAACCTTACTTTCTCCCACTTTGGGGTTTAACAAAAAGATAAAAGCAAGAAGGATCAATAAAATAAAGACACCACAATAATTTTCATTCAAAGTGATAATAGTACAAGACAACCAAAAAGACCAAATCTCTATCAAAAAGAAACAATCCATCACTATTGTTTTGGATACAGTGGATAATTTCCTTTGTTTGAAGTATCCAATGGAGATGGAGAAGGTTTGAGAGTAGTAGAGGATGGAGGAGATCAGATTACAACACTAGGCAGGGAAACACTGGTAGGCACAATAGCTGCAAGAGTAGGACTTATTTCTCACAACACACGACCAAGAGACTGCTCAGTAATGATCGGTCTAATCTGAGTAAGATCCTAAAAAACAGTCATTGGGGCAAGAGGCCGAGATTCAATACCAATTGAAGCAGCTATAGGGACCACAATAGCCTCTTCTTAAACATGTAGATAAGGCTTGAGCAGTTTGATGATGTCATTGATGATTTCTCCTCAATATTGCATTGCCTTCTCAAAGCCATCCTTATTCTCCAAAAATTTACTCAGTAAAGGTGTAAACTCTTTCAGTTGGAGAAAATTCCTTTTGAATGATTTTTTGAATGGGTAAATTCGATGATTTTCTACAAAAAAAATAGGAAACTATGGATGAGGTCATTCTTGGTATATATCTCAGTAAAATACTTATCCACATTTTCCCAAATTTCCTTTTGAGCAGTAGAGGCTTCATTGGTGCATTGTATGACCATATTATACATAAGATCTATATTCTGATGTACTTTTTCAAGGGTTTCCTTATCTAAATAAAGATGGAGTTTTTGAATGTATTCTATCATCATAGCCTTGAGAGACTCCAAATCAGTACCAACAATTCTTCCACTCCAGGAAGTAGACGGGCCAGTCAACATTTTTCAAATATCTTCTTTCAAATTTTTCAAATATACACTGAGTATATGAGTTACCAAGTTCCTATGAACTTTCATAACACCACTAAAGGCGGTCTTAAAGTTAGAGGTTAAGGAATTTAGCACATTTCTCATCTTTCTTACTTCTTCTCTGAGCAAAGTGTTTTGTCTAATAATAGTTTCTATTGTAGTAATAAGATTCAGTTGAATATCCTAAATCACTATTATTGAAATTTTTTCTTCATCCAAATCTATGATATTTATTGAGGTAAATGATTCATTTCATTATTCCACTGATTCTAGCACAGACTCACATATCTCATTCTTAAACTTTTCGAAATCAGCCTTAGTGACATAGTCACTAGGCACTGACTGAGAAACTGGGTCTACTACTGGAGATGAAACTGCTGGAATATGCGTAGCAGGTTCTGGGATAGCATGGAATAGAGGAACATGAATTTGAGGTACCATTTTCTCATCTGAGTCATATTCTAAACAAAATAGAATATAACATGCATTACTATTCCACTCTTAAGCACAGGTCCAATCTCTTGCCTCAATGGTATCAATTATTACCCTTCTTCCCTAAGGCTCAAGAATAACATCAATATCATCATTTTCTTCATCTTAATATCTGGCCATAAAACCTTGTCTGCTGAATGAAACCAACAAAACTTCAGGTTCATCCTGAACTACGACTTCTTTAGCATCACCAGGTACTTGTTCAATTTGAGACAGTGGAACTACATCTTCTTCTTCTGGGCCAGCAGCCATAATATCATTCATTTACTAAATGACCTCTTGGTTTTTGGAATTGGGATGGAGTGATCTGTCCTCATTTCCATCATCTCTATGATCATAAGCCTGTTGATCAGTAGGCTTAATTCCATCACCATCTCCATGAACAGATTCCTCACTAGATCTGTCAACCACTTGTTGTCCCACTTTTAGAGAGTCACTCACATGATAAACACTTCCTCCATCATCGCCATTTTAACCATCATCTCCATCATCATCATCATAATCATCATCATCATAATCATCATCATCAGATTCCTCATCTATTTTTCTACTATAACCTTCAACTCCAATAACTTTGTTTTCTTCCTCTTCTTCATCACCATGAATAGTTTCTCTTAAAGGCAGTTTCATAGGTAAACTTGTCGGTCCATAAGTCATATTATTGGGACTTCCAGCGATATCAGGATCACTCATATCATAAAAATTATATTCTTATTCCCTAGACACTTCAGCCTCGGCTTCCTCATCAGAATATACATCAACATATCCAGGTTTGAGACCATGATGATCTTGGTCCTTTGGTCTAGAAGGATGGTCAACTAGATTGAATTACTCATATATCGTTTATTTATATCCTACCCAAAATCCCACCCATGGGTTCCATAATATTTTCATCCTTTTACAAATGTCTTTTTGAATACAAAAACCAATACAGGCAGTTATCATATTATCTCTATCTTCTACACAGTCTAATTTCTACAATATAGCAGAAATCATCCCTGGATAGTATATGCAGGTTTCCTTCTTAGATGGCTTAATCAACTCAGATATATGTACCATAAAATATCTGTAAATATTCACCTCTATTCCATGTTTCATAAAAAATATTGAGAACACATCCAGATATTTCACAGCTGAGAAATCTCCCTTCCATGGAAAGATTTGATGCTGTATGAACATAAAAAAGCAATCTCACTTCTCCTTCAAATTCATTTCCAATAGTGCTTCTAGATTCTTCATTTTCGGTAATCTCCTTCAGTGCATCTTCATATGAAAACAAACTTTATAAAGGTGAAATTTTACCAGGATAGTCAGCATTGACACCTTCATGAGGTACCCCTAAGCATTCATCTCATTCCTTTGAAGAGAAAACCACTTCCTTTCCCTTTACTATAGACTTCATCATTCCTAGCTCTGCTTCATCCAGCGTTATATTCAAATTCTGATATAATTCAATCACAATATGTGGATAATAGGGTCTTTCATTATTGATAAACCATGTAAGCCACCCTTGAGATTCCAGTACCTTTAGCAGAAAATATTTTCTTGACAGAATCCACTCAACAGACACTTCCTTTTTAGCTGTAACAACCTGACTTTCTAATCTTTGTTTCCCAGTCCTACTGGTTTCAACCTTTTTACACATAGTCAGAAGATATTTTCTAGGCTCTTCCATTGAGCACTTAGTCCTTTCCATGGAGAAGCTTTATATTTTAACTTGTGTCAAGAGGTCGAGAGTCGAGAGAGAGAGTGACTAAATGTAGGAGGATTCATAGCTATGGAGAAGGTGAAAGGTCGAGATGGATTGGATTTAATATATCATTTAAGGATTTTAAATTGGAAAACATAATATTTAAACATGGTAAGTCGAATGAAATAATGTAGGATCGTTTCAATTAAAGAAGATTCAATTTACAAAAAAAACCCTTAAATGTATTGGTGTCACAGAATCAGTTCCAAGAAGATAAATTTCACTACAATAGGTTTCAAAAGGATCAGTTCTACAAATATAAGTTTTACAAAGATCGGTTTTACAATGATCAGTTTTAGAAATATTGATTTTACAATGATCAGTTTTACAAAGATAGGTTTTACAAAGATCGGTTTGAAAAATATCGGTTTCACAAAAATCAGTTCCACAAAAATCAGTTTCACAAAAATCGGTTTCCTAAAAATCGGTTTCACAAAAATCGGTTTAAGAAAAATTGGTTTCATAGAAATCGTTTTCTCAAAAATCTGTTTCACAAAAATTGGTTTCACAAAAATCGGTTTTACCGAAATCGGTTTATCAAAAATCAGTTTCACAAAAATCGGTTTCACAAAAATCAGTTTCACAAAAATTGGTTACACAAAAATTGGTTACATAAAAATCAGTTGCACAAAAACTAGTTTCACAAAAATTTGTTTCACAAAAATTTGTTACACAAAAATCGGTTTCACAAAAATCAGTTTCACAAAAATTGGTTTTATAAAGATCGGTTTCATGAAGATAGGTTTCTGATTTATCGTTCCTAGTTCATGTTTGATGTAATAAATTCTCTCAGAATTTAGGGGTTTAGTGAATATATCAGCAAGCTGATGTTCAGTTCCATCAAACTCAAGAGTTATATCACCTTTTTTATAGTTATCTCTCAAAAACCAATGTCTTACATAAATATGCTTTGTTCTAGAATGAGATATTTGATTTTTAGAAATGTTAATAGAACTTGTGTTGTAACAGTTAATGGATTCATGTATGAATTGATATTTATAATCTAGTAAAGAGTGTTTCATCTGTAAAATTTGTGCACAACAACCACCAACAATAATGTATTCAGCCTCGCCAGAAGATAATGCAACAAAATTCTTCTTTTTAATACACCATGATACTAGTGACTTCCCTAACATGTGATATGTCCTAGAGGTGATTTTTCTATCCAGTTTACATCCAATAAAGTCATCTTTTGAATAGCTTATTAAAACAAATGATTGTCCACTTGGATAAAATAGTCTGAAGTTGGGAGTATATTTGAGATATTATAAAATATTTTTAACATCATTTAAATGAGATTATTTGGGATTATCTTGAAAGAGAGCACACAAGCATACACTGACCATAATATCAGTTCTGCTAGCACTATGGTAGAGCAGACACTCTATCATGCCTCTGTTGTTGGTTTGATCCACTGATTCTCCAGCTTCATCAGTATCCAACCTATATGTGGTACTCATAGTTGTATCACTACCTTTACTACCATCCAAACCAGTATGTTTTAAAATTAATTTATTATATTTACTTTTATTTAAAATAATAATATATTTATTTTTAAAAAATTTAAATCCAAGGAAAAATTTAAGGTCTCCCATTAAACTCATTTCAAATTCATTTTGTATTATTTTTGAAAAATTTGTACATAATGAATTTTTTGTTGATTAAAAAATTATATCATATACATAAAATTGTAATAATAAAACATCTATGGAAATCCATTTAATAAACAAAGTATATCTGATATTAGTTTAGTAAAACCTTTTGAAATAATAAAGGAGCTAAGTCTGTCATACCAAGCTCTAGGATCTTGTTTTAAACCATATAAATCTTTAGATTTTTTTAAAAATTGATTTAAATAATGGGGATTTTTAAATCCAGGGTGATGTTCAACAAATACATCCTCAAATTTATACCCATTTAGAAGAGCACTTTTGACATCCATTTGATAATGTTTGAAATTCAGATGAGCTGCATAATCAAGTAGTATCCTAATGGCCTCTAACCTGGCTACATGAGAAAAGGTCTCCTAGTAGTCTATTCCTTATTCATGATTGTATCCTTGTGTAACTAACCGAGATTTGTTCCTTACTATATTACTAGAATCATCATCCTTGATTCTAAATACCCATTTAGTGTATATTATCAATGTGTATTTAGGTTTTTCAAATAGTTGCCAAACCATTTTTCTTTTAAATTGATTTAATTTTTATTTCATAGCCATCACCCAAAATTAATCGTTGATAGCATCATTAATATTTTTGGGATCAAGCTGTGAATGAAGACCTTGATGTTCAACCTGGTTTCTCAAACAAGCTCTAGTTTGTGTTCCTCGATTTAAATCATTTACTATAGAATCAAAAGGATGATTCTTGAGGGTTCGAATATCTCTAGGAAGAGTTCAAATAGACTCCTTATGATTTTCTATTGGTCCAAACTAAATAGGTGAAGATTCTGGAAGATTCCCAGAATTGGTTACGTTTACAGGGTATTCACCATCATTATCATTAAGGTTCAGAAATGACATATCTTCCTCAAGATATTCAAGAGTGGTTTTGGGTTCATGTGGATCAGTCTCATCAAATTTGACATAAAATGACTCTTCCAAACATTTTTTCTTCTTATTGAATACCTTATAGGCCTCACTGGTTGTAGAGTAAACTAGGAAAATGTTTTCATCACACTTGTAGGCAAATTGTCAAGATTGTCTTTAGTGTTAAGGATAATGACTTTGCAACCAAAAAATCTAATGTAGTTAACCTTAGGATTCTGATTGTTCCAAATTTCATAAGGGGTCTTCTTAAAAACAAATCTAGTCAAGCCTCTATTAATATTATAACAAGCTATATTTACAACTTCAACCCAAACAAAAATAGGTAAATTATATTCACTAAGCATAGTCCTAGATATTTCTTGAAAGGTCCTATTTCTTCATTATACAACTCCATTTTGTTGAGGTTTTCTAAGAGAAAATAAATTGTTACTATAGCCATTGTTTGAAAAATAGGATTCAAAATCTTGATTTTCAAATTCATAGCCATGATCACTTCTTAAGAGCATAATTCTCTGTCCACTAAGATTTTCTACTGATTTCGTGTATTTGATAAAATAAGAACAAGCTTCACTTTTGTGAGTGAGAAAGTATACCCATGTGTACCTAGAAAAATCATTTACAAGAACATAAACATAGTGCTTCCCATTTAAACTTTAAACTCCTGATGGTCCAAAAAATCCATGTGAACCAACTCAAGCGGTTAACAAGTAGAAACTTATTTCTTTACACTGAAAGAAACATTCTGTTGCTTTCTCTTTTGACAAGGATTGCACACTTTGTTAAGTGGGAATTATAGTTTAGGTATTTCTCTAACTAAACCATTCCTATTCAGTTTCGTAAGAGAGTGCACATTGAAGTGTCCTAGTCTTCTATGCCACAACCAGGATTCTGTATGAAAAACATTTAAGCAGGAAAATTTTTGCTTTGATAAAGAATTTAAGTCAACAACATACACATTCTCATTTTTTAGAGCAGTAAATATTAAATATTTTTTGGAATTAAAAACACTACATGCATCATTTCCAAATATGTCATTGAAACCATCCTCACACAAATGAGAGATTCTATATAAATTGTAATTTAATCCATCAACAAAAAAACTTTGTAAATTAATATTTTATTAGGGTTTCCAATCTGTCCTAAGCTAATAATTTTTCCATTTTCATTGTCACCAAAAGTTACATGACCACCATCAACCCTGATTAGGTTCTTGAAGCATGACTAGTCTTCTATCATATGTCTTGAACATCCATTGTCCATGTACCACGAGGTCTTACAGGAACTCTTTAGGAAACATCCCTGCAAAACAAATTAGACATGGGGTAACTTTGGTACCCAGATTTTCATGGATCCTAAGATGTTAGCAAGTAAAACTTTGGTAACACAAAATTGTCTCACAGATATCCTATAATCAGTAGATATATTTTGAGACATAAACATGTTTCTTGGTCCTTTTGATAAATGTTTTTCATGAAATGGTTCAGTACATGAACTAGTAGTGAATTGTCTATATTTTGGAATATATTTAGTTTTAATAATCCTTCTTTTTCTAGGCTAATATCCCAGACCAGTTGTATATTTGGGGGAAATTTTTTTCCTAGAAACTTAGTCAATATATCTCTACCTACAGTAAAATTATCATGGTATCTTCCTAGTTTCTCATTGGATTACTTATGTTTGTTGTTTTCCTTTAACAATTGGGAGAGTTTTTCTTTTTCAATATCCAGACATGACTTATAATTTTCATTTAAATCATGTTGTCTCTTTAATGATTTATATTTTTCCTTGATCTCATTAAATGTATCCTCAAGAATTTCAAAATATTCAAATAGTTCATCCATAGTCATAACTTCATCATTATTTAACTCACTCTTATTCTAAGAATAATAGGCATTATGTATAGGAGAGTTAAGTGTTACCTCATATGTTTCTTTCATGAAACATAAGTTGGAATGATTGTTTTGTTCACTTTTAGAAGAATCAGATCCAATGTAGCTATCTTCTAAAGCACTCTAGGTAGCTTTCATAGCCTTTTTATATCTTTTTCCCTTGACTTCATATTTCTACTTGAAGTTCAGATTGGGACAGTCTGACATCATATGACTTTTTCATTTGCACTCATATTATATTATTTCATTTGAGTTTTCATTCCATTTTAGGTCTTTCTTCCATTGTCCTATACTATCATTGTTTCCCTTGTAGTTATACTTCCTAAATAATATCTTCATTTGAAAAAACTTTGTGAACATTATAGAAAGATGATACATCTCCTCGTCACTATCTGAATCTGAATAATCACTAGTGGAGCTGTATACAGGAACTTGATCTTTTTCTTTGTTTTTTCTCTTTGAGGTATTAATCTGGAATTCTAGTGACTTATTCCTTGGTTAATTATCTACTTCATGATTCACCTTATGTTCTTCCTCGTATATCATAAGCTTTTTTATTAGCTCTTTCACTAGTAACTTGCTTATATCACACAATTCTCAGATAGAAACAAAAGTTCCCCTCCGTCTGTCAGGTAGACATCGAAGCAGTCTCATACTCTGGTCCTTGTTGTCCACTAGTTTTCCATGAAACTCATAGTTTTTACAATTTCTTTGAACCTGAGATACATTTCAGAGATAGGTTCATCAGGATTAATTTTAAAATTATCATATTTAATAGTGTATGTATTTAGTCTCATTTCCTTAAAAATATTTGTTCCTTCATGACAAATAGATAATGTTTCACAAATTTTATATACAGTTTTACAGGTAGATATTCAATTGAATTCATCATCACCTAGATAATAGTACAAGGCATTCATTACTTTATAGTTATTATTATATGTAGCTTTGGTCCACTGAGACCATGTGTCTTTAGAAGTAGCAGGTATTGTATGTTTTTCGTCAATTGAGTCCCAGATATCAGGTCCCATACTCTCTAGATACATTTTCATTTTTAATTTCCATTAAGCATAGTTATTACCAGTAATGAAAGGTGTCCTGTTATTAGATGCACCCTCAACTCTAGTTTCGATATTTTCTTAGATTTTATAGAACTAAAAATTTAGATATGATAGAAATTTTAAGATCATTACGAAACAAATAAAATCACAGTTGAAAATAATTTGAAATACATGAAAAATAAATAAACCTCTAATACCAAATGTTGGTCAGAGTGAATACTCATGAGGGGGTTAATTGAGTTCCAATTTAAAATTTCTGTTAAAAATTTTATATTTAAGAAAACCCCCAAATTAAAAAATGGCCCAATTTATTAAGGCATTAGAAATGTAAATGTTCAATTAGTCAATAGGATTCTCAAAGGGTGATTAGTCCTTAGATAAATCAATGTAGAACACTAATTCAACTTTTGAAACGAGTGTAGTTAATTAAAAAAATACACACACTAACCAAAACCAACTATGAAAGGGTAAGAAAAAATAGTATTAAGTTTTAGAAAATATAAGTAGCAGATAAAACAAAACAGAGTAATTGAAGACTGACATAGCAATGTAAAAAAAGGTTCCGTCTCAAGAAGATACTTAATACTCTCCACTTGGTGATCACCTACCACCAAGTGGTTTATATAAATAAACTTTTGATACACACCCTGGATTGGGGATTACAACATCACAACAGACTGTCAAGGTCACACTTGACCTCTACTATAGTTATTCATGGAAAAAAATAAGTGATTGATTCTGAGGATAGTTTTATATCCTCTAGTTATTCTCAGAAGACAATATGTGTAATACAAATAAATATACACACTTCCCAAATATAATGTATAAAACACAATAGAGTTATGGATATGAATAGTGTAAATAATTCTCTATGTGATGTGCCATAAGGCTCTAGACTCAATAAATTTTGAGAAACTGGTATTTGAGTCTTCTTCGAGATGATTTCTTCAGAACAGAGTATCACCTTTTCATTAATCTAGCTTCAAAGAATGAATGGATTCATCTAGTTGATGTCTCGTTGTATATTGAGCCTTTTTGGTGAATATAGCTCAGTAGAGTCTTCTTGTAATCTCAAGTGCTTAGTTCTTCTCTTTTCGTATTCACACAGTCTGTGTCTCAGTGTGTGCTTCTACTATCGTATAATTAACATCAAAGATGAGGTCCATTTATACTATAAGATCCTCTCTGCATAATGATCTTCACACGTTCATGTACCATGTACATTTATATGGATTTTCTTACCGACAACATTAAATAATGTTAGAAACATTAATTTTCATACATATGACCGTTACAAATCAATTTGAATTAATAAAATAGAAACAGTTATTTATATCAATTTGTGAGTAATCTTCGGTCTTTTTTCTTCGGTTTGATAACAGCGGTCTGTAATCTTCGATGTATTATCTTCAGAGTGTTATCATTGGTGTGTCAACTTATATCCGTCGAACTTTGGTGTGTCGACTTCGGTCTGTCATTCTTCACTCTGTCAATCTTAGGTTTCAGTATATCAAACTTCAGTTTCAGTCTATTGAACTTTGGTTTCAGTGTGTCGACTTTGGTTTCATTGTGTCAACTTCGGTTTTGATGTGTTATCTTCGGTTTCGGTTTGTCATCTTTAGTTTTGGTCTGTCATCTTCAGTTTCGGTCGGTCAACATCGGTTTCGGGGAATCCAAAAAACATTCTGAAGAGTCTGTCTTCCATACACAGTTACAAGTGGAATTTTTAAACAAAGTATATGTAAAAATACACTTTTAATTATACAGATTCATGACTTGTAACCAATAGACTTATTAAAGTATATGATGTTGTTATGATAAAATTGATTCACATAGTGATATTAAAATTGTAATAAATGATATGAATTTTTATATTGACATTATTTGTGATTATGAAAAAAAAATATCTTGAAGGGTCCTACACATGACTTTCATGTGATAGGATATCAATTCACTCCTCAAAGATTAAATAAATGACTAGTATATGAAAACACATTTATGAATCTACACATTAGATCGTTTGTAAAACTATGAACCATTATAAAACAACATTGTTTTTATAATAATTATTTCAATGTAAGAGAGATAAGGTGAAGAAAAAATGAGGGGGATGAATGTTTGAAAACATGAGATCCAGAGATAGGATTTCTATAAGAATCCATTTTCATTTGTGATCCCATAAATGTGTGCACCCTATGAACATATGTATGATATCACATCCAATGTCTCAATGAGTACATTACCAATTTCCATTATGTTCTAATTCATGTATCGAGAAAATATTTTCACTCAATTTACAAATATTCATTAAATCATTTTATACAAAAAACCACACTCTATGATCATCTTAACATTCCACAATTTATCAAACCATAATAATGGTTAATTATAATCTCAAAAAATCCAATTAAATTATTAAAATTCCACATAAATTTTAACAAACACCTAGAACACATTTATATCTATATATGTATAACAATGTAAAAACTTATGAAAACCATTAAAAATT
The DNA here is from genome assembly GCA_963277665.1 of Viscum album. Taxonomy (NCBI): domain Eukaryota; kingdom Viridiplantae; phylum Streptophyta; class Magnoliopsida; order Santalales; family Viscaceae; genus Viscum; species Viscum album. The sequence continues at coordinate 475,953,667 of OY728126.1, forward strand.
ACTAAAATGGAATTAAAAAATTAATGCATTCTATCACATATCAGGAAATAATATTTTAATTACATGAAAATTAGGAAATATCAGACATCATTTTTCTATTTTGGAAATCATAATAACGAAACACCTTCATCAAGGATGTGATCACACAATGATATCATTGAGGAATGATGAACTAAGTGTGAGGTATGATCCACACACCTATAAATATGAGGCATTTGTTTTGATAAATCATTTCATATAAAAAATAATTCCTTTGAATATATTTTATCAAATATATCATATTATCTATTGAAAACTACTATTTTGAAATAAAATCAGTTAAATGGGTTATATATATTCCCTTCAATGGATTTTGAATATACTATGGAGAAAAACATATCAATAATAAATTCATTATTTTCTATAAAATTATAGTTGAAAATATTCCACAAAGCTTGGTTATATTTTCAAAAATGTTCTTAAATGATTTCATGGATAAACAAAATCATTATAATCCTCATTAAAATCCCATGATGTTCTCATCACCAAAAATAAAATCCTATAGTACTGAGGGTATCACATAGATATATAGTTCTGATCATTCTAACAAAAAGATATCAAAAATGAGATGAATGAATTGATACCTATATTTTGATTACCAAAATCAATGACTCAATAACTTCTTTCAATTGGACTCTATACATCTATGACCACTATAAATATCATAGGTAAATCCAGGAAAACATGATTTTTAAAAATAAGACAATGTATCATGACATAACACCAATTATGTGAATAAAGGAGTTGGACCTTAATTATGTAATGTGTAAATTTAAAATTTAAATCATAATTTAATCATGGGTCTCTTATACTAAAAAACCTACATCCTTGGTTATTTTTTGGGAAAACACTAATTTTTTGTGTGAAATAATTTTACATTTAAATTGATTTTACACAAAAACCACATGCCTTAAAAAACTTATGTTCTCAGACTATAATTTAAATTATAAATTATAAATGCATATTTTTTCATTATCAAACTCTATGTTCATTCCATTATAAACAACCAAACACAAACAAAATATAACCCAAAGACTCCAATGATAAGAAAAAATCATAAGACACTGGCTTATCTGAACCCATGGGTGCTACACCTCTAATTTAATGGATGAGTAATAAATGTTAGATTAAGTAATAATATTTTAATAGTATATCATTTTATGTTTAAAATAATTTTACTATGAATATAAATATTTAAATGAATTTAAATTCATTCATCAATAAATATATCATTATACATCATGGTGTTACATGGTATTACCCAAAAACGAATATAAGGTTAATTACATAATTTCAAATTTATGTATCAATAAACATAAGAATATCCCACCAGTCATCAATAAAATCTACCAAATCCCTTATCCCACCAGTGTGTTTTTCTCCCATCACTAGTGATATATAATGGCTTTACATTACCATTATCATGAATAATATAATTTACAAAGAAGAAAAACCATACATATAGAGGGTGTTAAATGTATTTATTTGTGATGTCACTAGAGGTTTCCATTTCATCCTTATTATTTTAAAAATCATGTAATTTCATATATGTATTCTACAAAACATTCAATTCTCATTCTTCCATGAACAATTAAATGAAAATATATTTATTTTATAATAATTAAAAATTCAGTCAAAATTAAGACTTATTATATCAAAAATACATCCTTGAAATGAAATGAACTCACAGAGACATTTTAATTTTAAAATCGTAGGGAACACATAATACATTGGAATTATATTTTAATATAATTTGTAACTCTACATGTAAGTATATTAATTCTCTCATTTCCAATTCACCAACACTATTTCACAAATAAAATAAATTCCTAATTTTTAAGAGGGAACCTATATAAAAAATGTCAATCCTTTAATGAATCTTATACCAAAAACCAAATTCCATAATATATTATCAAATATAACATCTTCAATAAAAAAATACATTTCTTAAATCACATATCCCAAATTAAAATTTTCCATAATTAATAAATACCATGAAACTAACCATGATATTTTAATAAAAATCATATTTAGAAAATCCAACATAAATAAAAAATCCACAATAATTAATAAATAATTTTTAGGGACATTAAAATTTTTATTTTAAAAATAAAAAAATGATATGTGAATATCATCATAAAAATGTTTTATAATAGAAGGTACAAATATTAATACCATTTCCAATATTAAATCATACATTCCATAAAAGGGAATATCCTATCATCACCATTATTCAATGAATAAATAGATTTGTTTTTATAATATTATTTATGACCCCCCATCTTCCATGGATTGACATTGTTGTCTACAAATGATGAAAGGCAAATAATGACCATTGATTCCTTCCACTAGTATACACCGAGATGGCCACTAGCACCCATGGTGTTCAAATATCATAAAATTTCAGGCATTACCCTTTATAAGGAAAAAAATCATGAGAAAAGATGAAACACCTAAAAACTACTCCAAAACATTATGAAAAATTAAATCCAAAAACTATCCCACATGAATTTGTAAATATAAATGATAAAGAAACGACAATGTCTCTAATGTAAATACCCAAAATCCATGTTGAAAAGAAACACAAGAAATATGTAAGATCTGAGCTAGTAACTCCCATCATGGTCCACATAATCATCTTAGAAACAAAAAATATTTTTTTATATACATAGTGTGGGCATACATGTGTACCCACCAAAAAATCTGAAGTATCTCATGCACTTGTGAAAGAGTCATACTGATTCCCTATGAAAAATTAGCAAAACCAAACAGAGTCTATGAGGTTATAAAAACCATCACAACCTCACAGAGGCACACTCACAAAAAAAAACATGCCATGTAATATAATATAAATTAATGATCACTTATTATAGGGTACATAACACCACTTTTACAGTGATTATCCACTCTCACAACCTAATATTAAACATCATGGAACTCCCACCTCCTCAGAATATACCATATCACATCCTTCTTACACACAATTTCTTCATAAAACATCCAACCACCAAAAACCCTTGGCTGACAACGTATTCCACCTGCGCACACCTTGTCCTTAAAAAACATCTCATCCTTATGAACCTTGGTACACATATCACATCTCATACTGAGGACACATAGGATCACGGATCACAACATTCTGAATTTCACTTGGGTTACTATCACCCGGAAGAGGGAGTAGAGAAGAGCGGGTGGCCAGTCATCCATGCCCCCAACATGATATTAGGAATGAAAACCCCATGCATGACTATATGGGTCTCTACACATACTTCTCATTAGGGGTGGGGCGGATATAGAAATCAAAATAATAATAGTAGAATGTATATATAGTATCAAACGCTCAATCCATGCCTATAGATTATCTAACAAATAACCAACTCACAACACCATTACCTTCAGAGAAACCTCTAAATGAATTTATTAGTAAAAATAAAAATTATTTTAGAAGTTGAAGAGCCCTAATAATATAATGCTTCTCTAAATTACCTATAATGGTTAACACCCATTGGTTTTTTTTATTTTTCCACAAACTCCATTAACCACACAACCCATCATTTAATTTTCCATTAAAAAATTTGAATCCCATTAAACAAACCAACCAATTTTATTTCAAACATTATTAAATATTTACTAATTCCCATAACCACATAGGAATATATGAAAACATAACAAAATATCACAAGTGACATTTCATCCCTAGAATCCTCACATTTCCACTAATAATCATGGCCCACAAACTAGCACATCACTGCCCAACAACATATCCAACAAACCTCCTACTCGCTCCCCCAAAGTCATGGAAAACAAAAAAACACATCACCCCAAACCCCAACAACACATAACTATTCCACCATCACAACCATAGATCACAACATATCAAGATCCATTTACTAATTTATAAAGATGATTATATCACATTCAACATTAATTTATGGGAGTTATCACAAAAACCAAAATCACAGGGAAACCATTTCATTATCCAAATAAATTTAACTTACTGATATAAATTTATAGTGATATCACAAATACAACAACCTAATTAGTAATCCTATCACATATCTCCATAATAAAAAAATCCCCCAATGGACAAAATATTCGATGTGGGCATCAAGCCTATTCAATCCACAATATAACAATAATATAAAATTTGTAAAAACATGCGAAACAAACCCCCTTTACCATATTTAATTTAAATTATCAAATTTATTACCATTGATTAAGTTGTCACGAACAAAACCCATAGGACAAAAACAACCCCTCCATGATACAAAATAAATAAAAATGAGGAAAACCCTAAAAAAAGAATCGTTTTAACTCAATGTGCACTGTAGGAAGAAGAAGAATGATCGAAAACCACAACCTCCTGGCAAGGAATCATAGATAAAAACATACATCACTAAATGAACAGAATTTAATATAACAAATACACAGTGTGGAAAAAACTATACCACCAAATTGATACCCCTGTAAAGAACAAAAAAAATATTAGAATGACACAATTACTCACCACAGATCAAAGATGATAGCCCAATGATTGGTACACATCGAAAGAAATATATATATATATATATATATATTGAAGGTGATGATTTTTTTATACATAGGATGAGGGAATATCCACTTCCATATGGTTTCTGAAATCATTGAGTACATGATACCTTTAAAAATGTACATCATCGAGGAATTACACGATGTGTAACCCCCTATCACATCATGTAATACTAGTTTCTTGGTTCTGTTGAAACAAGTATATACTTTTTATTATTTAAACATGGAAAACTAAATTTTTTATCCATACCAATATATTACATGAAACAAAATTTATGTCTTATAAATCACATACACAACATATTTTTACAGCATCAGTTCTATCGCACATCTATCTCCCACAAAAAAACAACATGAACCTTCCCCAAACACCACCTTCAACCAAAAATAGAAATGTAACAGACTGGGAGGGCTTGACACTATACACATTGTACTTATCAAATGATTATATCCCCTAATAATATAAAACGAATCCTATAAGAATGAGTGGTCTGAAAACCAGCATTTGGGATACCTCTCAAGAGTCTCATAAGACCTCAACGATTAACACCAACTAAGCATGCCAACACCTATGGCCACAAAAATAAACTACCCAACTATAAGCCACATCCTCTCACACAACATTAATACCACAAAAAAAACTTCACAACAGTCTCAGCATCCACAAAACCCAAACTAAAAACTAAAACAACCAACCAACCACATCATCTCGAATACACAAATCTGGGATTTATGTCTTCGAAGTCAAGATACCGTCCTCTTCGGGTGTCCCCGACTCACCTACACGGGTTCAATTGCATCATTGTTAATATTACGTGATTATGAATCAAGTATTACCATTTTTATATGCCAATAATTTATCACAAATCATACCACACACATCTCTAACCAATGGAAGATAGCTCATCTGATAAAAGAATGTTAAATCAATAAATTATAAATTTGAACATAGAAAAGAAAATATCAAAACAACTCTGAGTACAAGGAACCCATTCATGTTTCTCTCTCCCATGAACTTTCCTCCAAGCCAATATGAATCTATAGCACATAAACCAATGAAATGGTTAATCTAGGTAGATTCTTCTCCTAATGATCCAGGACCCCTACTCGATGCTCCACAGATGTTGTTTCATCCTTGATATCCAACTCTCCCCATTCAAGTATATGTGGGTCATCAGGAAGATGCCAATGAATCTTAGAGACAGGAAATGAATTGTGTATCGTCATGAACTGTGGTTGAAAATAAATCTAGTACACCACTTCACCAACTCGACCCAACATCTCACATGGCCTAAAAATCCATGGAAAACCATGCACCCTATGAAAAACAATTGATACCCATAAAAGGGATGAACCATTAAGAACACATGGAAACCAAAAACCAACTATATCAACCTCCTTATATTATAATCATAATATTTTTTAGGTCTTGAAAATCCTTCATCCACTTACAAATGATATGAAAATTCTATTTCATGCTCTGTACCACATCAGGGCCCAGAATGAATTTATCCCCTACCTCCATCTATCAAAATAGATAATGACACAGTCTTTTATATGAAGATTAAAATGGAGCATACTAATAGATAGAATTTAGAAATTAGTATATGAAATCTTTACCAAAGGCATGTGTTTCACTGAAGACCCAATAATATCAAAGATGCATGTTGGAAACATATCATATAGTGTTTTTATATCCATTTCATCTTCCCATTTTTATGTGGGTGGAAAGTAGATTTGAGGTGTTACTGAGTTAAAAAAGCAAATTGCAATCCTCTACAGAGTAGTGAGGTAAAATGTGCATCCCGATTAGGGAAATGGACCATGGAACTCCCTGAAACCACACCACCTAGTACACATTCCAATTATCATAGGAATTCATCGCTACTGGATCCTTGATCACTATGAAGTGGGATGGTTTCATCAACTTATCCACTATCACCAGATAGAATCACAACCATCGTAACCTCTGGGTACCCCCAATAATTAAATCCCTCAGTATTTTATCTGATGCCCACTTGATATCATAAGAAATATCTAAAAAATCACTAGGATCATGATGGTTCTTCTTTACCTACTGGAAAATCACCTTTCCAAAAAAACCTCCAATTCCCACTACATCTCTGACAACCAAAAAAGAAGCCTTAATCCATGGTGCATTATGGAAAATCCTCTTTGTACCACCAAAATTAACATCTGAAAATGTAGAAGAAATCCCTTATAAATTACCACTAGAATTTTTTTCCCTTGAAATAACATTAGATTCTAACTATAATCCAAACATACTTATGGAGAATTTGCATGGGAAACAATATCTCAAATCTTTTTTTCTTTTTAGTCTCCCTACTAAGACTCTTCCACATGATTCATTACAGAATACTTCACTATAATATGAATGAAACAACCTATACCACCATCCACTCTCTCGTTTATGTGAAAGGATTAAAAATCCTCCATTACTAACCAAGCATCCATGGAATCCCAAACAACAACCTTGCATGACTTCTTTCTCAAGGTATCATCCAAAACATTCTCGTTCGATATGTTGTTAGAGATCTAAAATTCTAAATTAAGAATAAAATAAATCCACCTCTACTACTACAAGTTTAGATCATGTGGAGAGAAGATATACCTCAATCTCTTTTGATATACAAATACCACAAAGTGATCCCTAATGAGGTCATGTCGCCACAACATTAGAAAAAAACAACGGCATCTAGTTCTAGATTAGGGCCACATAATTATGATCATGGGGATGATACAAACAAGACCCATAATTTATTTTTTCCTGTCTACATTGGAATGTTTCCCAAGACCAGACTGTAATAATAACAAAACACCTCAAATGTCACCCCTTCATCAGGAAATTAGAGAAATGGATCACTATCCAACATCCCTTTTATGTAACCAAATGTTTCCAATCAATGCTCACTTCACACTAATTCTTAGTATTTCTTTGTCAAAGATATAAATTGGAATGAAAATTCATTGAAATAAGGCAAAATCCATGATAATATCATTTGTTACAAAGAAATGTTGAACCACATTCACATTCTTGGGAAATTAAAAACAAAAACACTTTCATCCTTAGATGGTTGTACTGCCATACCTTAATGAGACACCACATGAATGAAGAAATAGACATATCGTGTCTAAAGATTTAAATTGTATAACATCCCATAGAGATGGGGGGGGGGTCATAGAACATGCATAACAGTTCTAAGATGCTTTACATGATCCACCTATAACATCTAATAGATCAATATATCATCAATTAATGCGACAAAAAACCGGTCTAAGAACTCATGGAACACTGAGTACACAAACCCCATGAACATGGATTTTGTGTTCATAAAACTGAATGGTGTGACTACAAACTTGATATTCCCATACCTTCATCTAAAAAAGGACTCTTGGAAATTTCCCTCCTTCACCCTAAACTAGAGATTAATAGAGTATAGGGAAATCTTAGAAAATAAATACATCCCTCTCAATAGTTCGAAAATATCATTTACCCATGGAAAAGGGTAACAGTTTTTGGCTGTCACATGATTCTTTCTATGGAAGATTACTCACAGCCTCAAACCACCAGCCACCTTCTTGGTCAAAAACTATGTAGCTCCCCATAGTGATATACTAGGATGGATAAATCCGTTATACATCATATCATCTGTCTAATTCTTTAACTCCAACAACTTAGAAGGTGACATATGATAAAGAGAAATGAAAAAAGAGAAAAAACCATGCTATAAGTCTAACCCAAACTCAACATCATGTTGAGGAGGTTGCATCACAAACTCTTTATAAAAGCACATAGGAACTCCCCACAAACATGGGAACCTCTATCATCTTAGTGTATACTGATTCCTTCAAAACCTCAGATAAAATGGAATGAACATGATCCACAAACAAAAATATCACAAAAAAACTCCATCCGCATAAGAAAACCATACTGTGAACATCCACATACAAAAACAAAACTATCCTCTAGAAGTAGGCAATGTCATAACCTATTGAATAAAACTAGTAGATGTCAGGTATGGAAATGTATGGATTTATCTATATAAATAAAAGAACTCTATATTTCTAATATATCCCCATATTCAGTCCACACACCCATAAAACAACAAAAAAATATGGCCTTGTTGCCTACTACTATAGTCAACATCAAATGTATGCGATGTCTTTCTACGTCTAGTTCTAGAGCCTGTTCAATAGTAGGTGAAACAACAGATTATTAATCTCTCGAATGAAACAAGGAACAAACATGAGTAAAAAATAAACAGATTATACCTCTAATGATCTCTATCCCATATGCATATAAATAATCCAATGTGTACACTAACCATGACAAAATACTCTACCTCAGTATTAATGACCACCTCTATGGCCATGCTTTAGCCGTTGTCCATGAACATGAGGAACATCATGAGGTCAGCCTTTTCCAACCCTATCTCCCCATGGTTGATCATAAGCCTGTTATCCCTAATGATGAAATGGCCTCACTAGTAACTGATTTTGTGTCTAATGTTGAACCTATCTACGATTTCCTAATTGATCTCAAACATCTCTTGGGAACTAGTCCAGGTGATTTCTAAGAAAACCACAAAATAAGCACATCATAGCCAATTACACAAGAAAGAAATAGAAACCAAATTTTTGAAATGGATGCTATTGAGGTTGACTCCCAGCTATTTGAAACCTCAATGGTCTTGGAAAATGAGACCTACCACTGAAAAAACATCCCCATGAGGAACCCTACAGATTCCCTTCTGAGGACAAATATCATCATATGTTCATTCTATAAATATCATATTACTTCTTCTAAACCCCTTGGTAGGTTGTAAATGTAAAAGGACTTGATGAATTCTAGATAAATGTAGTATTTCTTCCTCAATACATCTCGAATGATACTCCTCATCTGGAAAAATATTTTGTCTAAAATGAAGAAGATAATCAAACTTGATTCTCAATATCTTCACTGACTTGTTATCCTATTGAATATAAATGATATCAAACATATTCATAACCTTCATGTATTAAAAAAAGAACTCCTTCTTGGAGTCAACCCACATAACATTTACCACCCTCCGCTCTATTAGATAAATCATTCACAACTTACGCACAACTTAACACTTCTAAATGATTTCCAATGGGTCCAATAACTCTGTTCGGGTTCATATCAAACTGAAAGTGTTATCATGATATTGTATCACACTCTCTATTTCCACTTCTGAAACATTTCCATCAAACTAACTCAAATCACACAACTATAAAGAACGCAATGTCCTTTTCTACTAATAATCATTCTCACCCAGATCAATGCAACAAATTCTAAACAGGATCTGCCTACTGAACCAAAATTGCTAGAACTACAACTGGATGATAAATTGTAGTTATAGCTAGAAGGAAAAAATAAAAAATTAATACCTATAGTATGTATTTTCATTATGATATAATATAATTACCATTAATTGGTTTAATTCATTTTATCCTTTTTAAATTTCCCCAGAAAAATCAATTCATACAAGAACACAAGTAGACAAGATGTATGTAACTCTCCTAGATCTATACCCTACAAGTGGTTTAGACTCACTCCATCATTTGGTGGTCTTAGAGTCCTTACTTCGGATCATGGGGCCCAAAAATCCCATGTCCAGTCCAGTCTTCACTGGCCAATTTCACACACCCAATTTATCTTAAATTGATTCCCTACAAACCCATGGAACCCTCACTATTCATAAATCCAAAATCCACCCTATCTCTCAATTATCACCTTTGACCACTCTTTCATGACCCCTTGTCTACAAGGATACCCCTAATTGGAAGGAAATGGTGAAATGGAGATAATGAACCATATGTCCAACCTTGAGTAGGATCTAAGATAACGAATATCACTAAGGGTGTAAAAATATTACCACATGGGTTGAATTACCCTATGCACAAAAACAAGACTAGGATAAGGGATGAACCACCCACAAATAACTACAGGACATGATTATAAAGGAAAGCCAAAAATCTTACAACATGCATGTATAAATAGAATTGATATATATTCAATAATGTATCCAAAGTAAATACCCAAAAAAAGCTATGTAGTGACACAACAACTATCCAATATCTGAGATATAAATGCCCAACATGGTCCACATAATCCTCCTAAAAACATGAACCATGTTTTATATATATAGGGTGACCATAAATGTATAATAAGTAGGAAACCAAAAGTCTCTCATTTGTATTTAAAAGAACCATACTAATACCCCTCTGAGAAAACTACATAACCAAAAAAACATATCATGGTATACTATTCATCCCATGTTCCCCAAGGAATGCACACCAAATTAAGTAATCCATTTAATATAATATAATGTAATGATCTTCGATGATAGGTCACCCTACACCACATTCAAATTGATTATCCAGTATCACACACCAATGAAAAATGTCATGGTTCTCACACCTATTGTAAATATACCTCATCACATCACGCATGTACACACCTGGGCCCCATGAAAGATCTCTCCCACACAAACCAATTCCTCACAACACACCCCTCCCACAGCCATATAGGCCTCACAACACATCCTTCCCACAAAAACCTGGCCCTGACAACCCATATCTTCCAGAAGAAATTTGGGAAACATATCACATATCATCCCAAAGACACATATGATCACATATCACAACACTCCCAATGACACATGGGCCACTATCACCTAAAAGAAGAAGAAATGTAGAGCGGGTGGCCAACCATCCGTCCTCCCACTAGGATGTTGGGAAAGACACCCCCGTGTGACTATGCGGGTGTTCGAAACATTGTACTCAATGTGGCTGGGGTGCGTATAGAAATCACAAGGAAAATAATCATACATATATATAGTGTCAAAAACATAAGTCATTACTATGGGTTCTCAAACAACCAACCAAATCACAACACTGTCACATTTTCTGCCACATCTAAATTCATATATTTGTATTAGAAACCTTCATTTCAGGAGGTGAAGATACAGAATAATCTAATGTAGCCCCACATTTCCTCAATTTTTAAAACCAGTAATTTTATTATTTATCATCAATGATAATTAAACAGAGATCCCAAAATTTAATTTTCCATTTATAAATTTCCATCCATTTAACCAATCTAACCCATAAAATATCAAAAATTATAAAAAAATCATTTATTAAATCACCAATCATGCATCTAGAACAACACAAACACTTATCAGATGAAAATTTTCATTCCATGAAATCTCACCTATATTCCCCAAAAAACGGCCCAAAAACTATCATCTCGCCACCCAAAAAGCATATCAAAAAGACCACATCCTTTCCAACATAATATAATAGATAAACATACCTTACATCTCCCAACACCCTAACCACACATCATTTTACACCATTACAAGAACACATCACAACACATCAAGAGACATTTATAGATTTACATGGAGGCCTTTATGACATTCTTCTTTATTTTAGGGGTGTTATCACACAATCCAAAAATACTTGGGAAAAATTTAATTACCTATGTTAATGTTATTTATGAATATCCATTTATTGGGATATAAAAAAAATCTCAACCAATGTAGGAATCAAAACACATACATCCTCGGAAAGAAAAGGCCCCAACAGCCAGAATTTTCAGCATGGCATCAAGACCGTACAATCAACAATATCACACTACTATTAATTCCATAAAATCAATTGAAAAACCCATTTTACCCCTTTAATAATCAATTAGACAATTCATTGACTTTTATTAATCTAACAGAACCATAACCCATATGTAAACAAATTAAAACCCCTCTCTCACAATACACGAAAAATAGTAAACATAAGAATACTACAGCAAATAATCTTCTCAACTCACTATACCCAACATGGTGAAGAAGAATGGATGAAAACCACAAAAACACCATGAAGAACCACATATCAAGACATACCACAACAATATAGCATCGGGATGTAGGAAAAACACACAAACCAAACCAACCCATATCTCCATAGTGAAACCTCAATGAATAATGAAAGATACTGGTGAATAAGAGAGGATAACTCCCCACTGATCGAAGATGGGATCACAATGATTGATCTCCATAGAAATTAATATCCAAATTTTGATGTATAAGGTTTTTAGATGCCTAGGATATGATAATATCCAATATAATTGGTTTTTCAAAACACCTAGGTAGAAAAAACCTTTTAAATGTACAACATCATAGAATTAAATGATGTGTAACCCCCTTTCACATCATTTAATCTTGAGATTCTATGTTCTACTAAAAAATATGGTATATTTTTATTATTTAACCCCAAAAAACTACATTTCTTGAACTAGATCTAGAAAATATGTGAATCCAACATTCACATCTTGAAATACACTTAAATGGAATTTATTTCATGTAATAGTTTTCATGTGCCTCCATCTCCTATGAAAACCTCCCAGAACATTCCTCGAACACCTCCAACAACAATAAAAAAATAGTAATGGATCAGGAGGGAACATACCATTACAATAAACATTACTATAGACATCCCAAATAAAACCATGGTTTTGGGTTTTCATATGTATAAAATGATTGTTACAAGTAAATAGAGATTACTATGCATTCAACTCAAAGAATCAACATCAAATTATTTTCGATAAATTCATAAATATGTTAGAAACAGTCCAAGAAGAACCATGATTCTTATAAAACCATTAATAAATACTTATAGGTTAAAATGAATATTGTTTGATGGTTTTGGATATATAAAAGATTTTCTAGTAAGCCATTCATGTATTTTATTTTTTGTTAAGCATGTGTCAAACAATGTAGTAGTTAGCGCCTAACTTTCACATATGTCATTATCATTGGGAGAAAATATATGATTATAACATTCATGAAGATAATTTACATATAATCAAAGCATTAAAAAATATACCAATATTTGGCAAAAAATACCACACACTAATTTGACATTAGATATTGGTCTAGTACATTAATTTTGGATACCAATATATTATAAAATATTATTCAATATAAAATCAATTTGGAGAATTGACATTTTTTTACTTGATATATTCATACCATTAACAACATAGATATAGTTGGATAACATTAAAAATATCTAGACCAAAAATATTATAATGGGGTATAATCCAAATTTATAACCCTACTTTCCAATAAATTTATTAATATATATATATATATATATATTTAATTTAATTTAATATAGATTATAGATTTTAAAATCTTATATTTATATAAAAATAGAAAGTAAATTATTAAATAAAAATAAATAATTTCACTTAAATTCATCATCAGGTTCTGTATGATATATTATGATATTAAATTTTTCCATTCTAATTGTGTGTATATTATTTTATTTATTAAACTATCTATGATTTATTATTGAACAGTATCGATTTATTTAAATAATTTTTTTATTTGTTAATTTTTATAAACTTTTAATTTTTATATCTTTTCAAAAAAATTATATGTTTTAAATCTAATTATCAATATATACATAATTTTATACTACTCATATATATAGATTTCATCAACTGAATCACTTAATTTAAAATATTATTTCACATATAAGTAAAGTCTTATTGTTTTTCTCATAATAGAATCTTCTATCCTTTTTAGGGGGCTACTTTTATTTTCACATGTATTGGAATAATTCATTTAATCATAAAAAAATTATTGAAATTGTATTTTATTTCAAAAAAAATGTATTTATAGGGAGAAATTATTATTCAATTTAATAAATAATATAAGAAATTAAAAATGAAAATTTGAATTTTATTATTATAAAATAAAAATAATATGGACTACTCAAAATTACCAAAGTTATCATACCAAATATTTTAAACGTATTCTTTGAATCAAATGATGTGATGTAGAATTTTAATCTAATGAGTCAAGTACTATATTTTACTCATTATTCAATAAATTTCCAATAAGCTTTTATGAATTTATAATTTATAATTATTTTATTTTAATAATTCCACTTCGAATAGATAATTAAGTCCAGCCCATTAAATTTATATAATCAGTAATTGTTCATTATAAAAAATTATTAATATTAAAATTATCTTTCTGTAAAATAAAGTTATTTCATTTTACATATAAGAATAAATGCTATCTGAACTTATCCATAATCAACCCGAAAAATATTAATTGTGAAAAACCCTGTATAAAAATATTAAATGTGATATAATATACAAGTGAATTAATTTATATATAATTTAGATTGATTATTTATCCATTAAAATGGTTTAATATATCTACAAAATGAAAAATCATATACTTTGAAACATATCTAATGTCACTCTACAGTTCAACTAAATAATGATTAGATTGGTCCCCAATTTATTTTTTAAGGGTACTTGTTTTAAATAAATATAAAATTATTTATTTATTGGAAAATAAAAATATATAGATATTGATAGTGTGTTAAGATATTCCAACCTCTTCACATATGATGGGAAAATATTTATTTTATTAATTTACTCAAATGATATTTAAGGTAATATGGATATCATTATATATATACACACTGTGTTCAAGTAGATTAAAAACCAATATTTTGTGTATTTTAGTTACTATAGGTTTCTAGATAAAAATGTTTTGATGGAAAATATATAAAATACGTCTATTATAAGAATGATATAATTTGGTCACTAAGAAATATATGAAAACATGAATTATTATTCATCATCTTAAAATAAAGTAAAATAAAATGTTTAATTTTTTAAATAACATACAATAATCAATATGTAACTATTAAATTTTTGTTTATATATATAAAAAATTCTTTATAAATATGTTTTATATTAATTAGATTAGTGTATAAGTAAAAAATAATTATTTTCAACTATTTCATTATGAGGTGACAATGTTGAATAATTTTAAAAATATTTTTTATTATGGAATCTCTTAAAATGATATAAAATTTTAAATTTAAATCATTGATGAGTGTTCATTACAAAAATTGATATTTGATGGATGAATATAAGTGTTTTGTTAGAGTTTAGTGGTTTTGGGAAAAAAGGTGGACATGTATTGAGAAGTTTGTGGGGTGATTTATTTTTTGAATGGTTTTGAAAGTGATGTATCATGCCAAGGATATAATAAACATGATTTTTTGTCAAGATAAGAATTAATAGGTAACACATCGTTCAATAATATTTGTATATAACAATATATACTATAAAATAGTTGTTAAGGTGAATAATTTATAAGATTCATAGTTAGACAAAAAATATACCAAATAATAAAAATTAGGAATTTGGATTAAAAAATATAACTATTTTCATGGTTTTACCAAACCATTTACGAAACCATGAATCATGTTAAAATTTCACTAAAAATTATTGTTATTGAATTTTCATGATGATATCTTCAAAATTACTAATATTTTACTTGGTGGAATAACCTAAAGTTTGTTTTTAGAAATTATATGTCTTATATTCCACTATATTATGCACTCAAAAAATACACTGGAATTTGGGTTATTGCCCGGAGGTATTTAAGTCATTAGTCATTAATATATTAATTTTTTAGACATATATCATGAATAAATCCCAATTGGTTAGTATTTCTATTTAACATTTAGTAAATAAGTTTTTTTGGATTTAATGTTTAGGTGTTGATAAATTGATTATAAATTTTATTTTCTGATGTTACATATTTCAATATAATGATGGAACTGAGTGTTTTAGATTATATACATATATATTAAATTTTAATAATACATTTGGTTACCTTGAATATAATATTTCAACGTAATGTTTTGAAATTTGATATATACTTCAATATATTGATGATTATTAAATATTGGTGTTGGAATTTATGGATTTTATAAAAACATAATTTTGAAATTTGTGGGTAGGATTGTTTTTTTATAAAAATAGATATTTCAAGGAAATGTAGAAAATAAAATATTTATTATTATTTTTAGATGGTTTAATAAATTTGAAAAAATTTATTTAAAAATTTGTTTAAGTTATAAAATCATTATATGGTTAACAAATTAGTGTGGTGGACCCCTCAGTGAGAGGTTTAGTAGATTTATTTGATAGTACAAACTACTACAAATTTAGAGATGGAAGTGATGTAATATCTTTATGAGTGGTGATGAAAAATTGGTTAATATAGATTATATGGACAATCATATTTTTAATTTTAAATGTTAATATTTTTACACATTCTTTATACTCTGTGATTTATAAATGTTTGTTTCACTTTTTTATATTAAAATTTAGATATTATATGTAAATGAAATAAATGTATATAATTACATGAAATTAAATATTTATTTAATGTTCTCATAAAATATAATTGAGGTTATATGGTATTCATAACCATGAAAATGATTATGGATCATTATGAACATATAATAGAGACTTATTACTCATAAATTACAAAAATTATATAGAGTGTGTAGAATTTGAAATAATAGATAAATATACTCTAAGGAAATAATTTTATTATACATGTGGTATATTGAAAATTTATTGGAACATTGTAAGAGGCTTGGATTACCTATTACTAGAGGTTATATTTTTGATATATGATGGTACACTATGTAGTTATAGGGTACTAAAAATTTCTATGATGTGTTGATGTGGGCACATCGACATTCTTCTTTAGAACAATATTGAACTTAATTTAAACAATTGTGGTATATTATTTAATTTTTTAATTTTTAATTTATTTAAGTGAATCATATTATGAAACTATCTTATGATTTCAATTATGTTTTTACATATTGTAATTGAAAGATTCCATAAGTCAAATCTCTCATTACATAATACAAATATTTTATTGAATCATGAAATATGGAAAAGGTGTGTTATTGGGGGAATGATAAACATAATAGTACAATATAATTACATGAATATTATTCACAACCGCTTATTTTTAGGGGATGTGTGGAAGCCCTTGTAGTGTTATCACTAAAAACAGGTTGATTTAATGTTTCAATATGGTTCTGAGATGCTATAAGCGGTATAAATTTAGTTATTCAATGTAGTAAATTTGGATATATGATTTTTTCCATCCAACAATGCATTTTTAAAAATGTAAACATATTCATTCATTAATTAATAATGATTTCCCTTAAATAACTAGAAGAGAAAATGTTTATATAAAATGTTTTAGAATTTAAATTTGATTAAAATGATTATTTTTCATTATATATGGACTATATTAATTTATAAACATCATATATTCATTCATAGTTATATTTATTTAATTTATTTTTATATTAATATGATTAATATGTTTCAAAATTAAATAGTTAAAAATATTATTTTTCTAAATATGTTTATAGTATAAAAAATGGTAATACAACTGAAAAAAGTTTTATGTGTGATTCCTAGTAGATCTTTCTTGAATGCCATGTACAAAATGAGTATTTTTATATAAAATATTTTTGATTCCAAATTAGTAGAACTCTAAAAATAGTGAGACTGCATATTTTTAATGTAATTTTTTTTAAATTTTATTATTTGATCAACCATTTAATTTTATTAATTTAAGTTTCAATGTGAAATTTATTTGGGAAATAGACTATGTTGTTATTTATATATTTTGGAGTTTACCCTAGAATATAAATTTCAAATTTTTTTTACTTCATTGAATGTTTTTGTCATTGAGGGAATGTATTTGTAATAAACATTTTAAAATAAATAAGAAATTTAAAATAGCATATATCCATCATTTCAACCTTTATATTCCTCTTTTATATGGTTATAGGGTTAAAGCATTGAAGATATAGATATATAGGCCCATAATTAAAGAGGTTATCCACATCAAATGTCAAAGGATGGATGAAATTATAGAAAAAATGAATATTTTTTGGGCATTAATTACTATTTTGGGATCCAATCATCACTCCTCTCATTTATGAAAAAAATAAATTCATATCTTGATAAATAGTCTTTATGATATAAAAATAATAATCATGATCAATACTTTAAACCTATCTTTCTCAAAATAAAATGATTTATTATGAGTAAATATAGGGATATGTTTTACATTCCTAATCATAAATCTTGGATTTAATGTCATAAATCAATAAATAAAAAATTACTTTTGATTCATGTTAAACTATAACCCTAGAAGATTCCAAAAACATATTTTAAGTAAATATGGGGATAATATTTTGAAATATATTTTATTAATAATTTTTTTATAGATAATTTCATGATCTACTAATTTCAATGAATAACCAATAATAATTTCATATTTGAATAGATATTTGTTTTCAATATATATTTTATATATGCAATTAGGAATAAAACCAATAAATTAATTGAATGTTATCTTAGAGAAACTTTTTAAATTTTTTGACCATCCCATAATATCATTGATCATTTAAAAATAGAGTAATGTAGTTTGGGATTGGATCCATTTTATCTGACCCATGGGTATTTTCATGGAACGTGGTGGTCAGTGGAGGCCTAGAATATGTTATAAGGTATTGGAAACTTAAAATATTGATGTAGGGCGATTACATGGAATAAAAGTAGTTTTCACATAATTTATTCATATATAATAGCTTGTTAGGGATAGATCACAGTGTGATTCATGGTGTGAATATATAAATTATTAAATTGTTATAGCTGATGTGTTTTTCATAAAAACATTACTCCCAAAATGTACACATTTTTTAAGTAATAGGAAATCTATAAACCTAGTTCATTGTGTTAATAAAAGGTATAATGACTTGTGTATTTTCCTAAAAAACAATCAAATATCCCAATTCCATGTGATCCTACATCCCTCCTTCATGTTTTTTGGGTTTCATTTGACTAAGATTGGTCTCTGGTATCCTATCTTCAATCTCCAGTGATCCAAGGTGTGTTCATTCATTATTTTTAAATAGGTTCTCCCAGATGTATCTCATTTCATATAGCTTCATCTCACCATGATATCTAGTCTGATATATACTATTTCTAATTTTGTTTCATTTTAGTAATTAGTGCCTTATTGGAATGAATTTTTATTGTATATTTTATATTCCTTGTACAATTTGTGATCCCTGATTGGTATTATAGGTCTTTTCTCATTTTAAGAACATTGGTGTGCCAATGATACATGAGATTCATTAATTTTATTTTGTGTAATCTAAAACAATTTTTTTTAATTCTTTATAAATATGGAAGGAAATTGAAATAAAATATTAATTTCTGAAGTGAATTAAATAATTGTATTGTGATCGAATATTGATGTTATGTATACTATGATAGTATCTTTCCTGTATATTTTTTTGATAGTTTGATTTCTATGATATTATTTGATATCATGTTGTTATTATTGGATAATATTATTGAAATTTGTGAGTAAAAAAATCAAGAATTAATTTTTACTATTAGCTAATGAAATTTAAGAAGAATCATCTTAGTGATACTATTATTATTGTAATTTAATAACCATGAAATTGAAGTGAGTGTGAATGTTTAATTAAATGTGATCATCCATGTGATTAATTGAATAGATAAATAATGGGATGAATTTATATGCATGTTATTGATAATAATTACAAATTTATTGAATGTGGGAATGGTTGTATGTTTGGAAGAATGTTAAATTTTTTCTTTTGGATAGCTTGTTATAGCTTATTTGTTTAGGTTTCCCATAGCTAAAACCTAGGAATAATGAATCATTAAATTCAAGATGGAATAATAGTCCATATTTTGACACTGGATATTAATATTTCATCAATTTATCATCTTCGTGATAAAGACGGAATTCGTGAGTTTGGAGTCGTAATATCTCATTTATGCGTGATGGCTAGATATCTTATTTTACCGCCTAAATTTCTCTACTATATGTCCTTTTTTTTAACTCTTGTTTTTTCCTGATATGCAATAGATGTGAGAATCTCTATGCATTGTGAAATTGGGAAGGATAGCCATGATGTTATATGATCTTGGGATGGATGATCCTAGCATGGAAAATTTGTTATGGGGTAGGGAGGCCGAAATTATATTATAGTATTATATTTTTATGATGGCCAAACACATTGTGAGATTCATGTTGTGGTCTAGGATGGAAATAATGGTGTTTGAATAGGTTGAATCTGTGAATACATGTTGATGTACTATTGAGGGCCGGGAAGGTTTGTTATGAATATATTTAATTTCAAATGATTGATCATCATGTTTTATCTGAATTCCATTCCCCAATTCTCGAGTCATCTAGATATACTTGGTTGCATGTATATTCTAGGTGGTATATAAGGAAGGTTTTCCTATAGTACTATTTTTATGTGAGTATGGTTATAATTAATAAATATTTAATAATAAATGTTTCTTTATAAATGAATGAAATTCAAAAAATTTGTTAATTTTGTCAAATTGTTTAATCTGGATAGAGTATTAATAAGGGTCATGGAATTTATTCTCATGATTAATTTAATGTAATTTTCTATTAAGAAAAATGAAAATGTTTAATTAATATCTAATGGATTAATTAACAGAAGTAAATGAAAAAATTAATTAATGCAGATCTCTTAAAAGAAAATGTGATTATATGATATTTGGTTGTAGCAGTCATAGACATTAGTCTATTTGGCATTAGTTGTAGTTGATTCTAAGAATAGTTTATGATAATAATGTGGTTTTGATCTATATTATTTTGTGTATATTTTGTGATTTCATATTCTACCCCACATAGAATTTTCCCTAGAATATCACCTGATGGATAATGGGAGGGTGTTTTCCCAATAATCATAATTAGAGGATAGATCACCGACAACCCCCTCTTTCCCTACCCACTTCACTTGGTAGTTACTTGTGCTAGTGTGTACAGTGGTTAGTTTTAATATATATGTGTATAAAATCCTATGATTTATTTTGGTTATTTCACACACATATATATAGGTATTTTGTTCAAAGTACTATTATATGTATTATGGTTACAAGTTGTGATGGACTGAGGTACAAACTATGTTTATGGTATGTGATGGATTGAGGTATAATACTAGATGTTTGGTACATGTCATATGAGATTTCATGGTTCCTAGAAAATGAATGGTTCCTATATATGGTAATGTGATATGGGATTATCTGATAATGTGTTGAAAAAAGTTATTGTTTTTTTTCCTTCCCCATGTGTCTTTGGGCGGGCATAACTTTGGGGAGAAATGGATTAGGACATTCACCATACTAGTAGAGCTGCAAACCTATGGGGAAGAAAGAGTGGGGTATTCTTCAATAGTTATTACTATATTATATGATTTATTGAATTTGATACTTTTTGAGAGTATCCATGTTCATGATGGAAACATAGTATACATATTTAGGTGACCAGTGCATTTCGTTGTTGTTCACTATTTAGTAACATGCTTTCTTTATATATTTCAGGAGAGGTTTCAAGGAAGATCCTATTGAATAAACTATTATGGTAACTATTCGTATATATATATATATATACTATTTTATTGGTCATTCACTGTTTGATTTATATTGGTCTTGATATTACTATATTGTGATTTTGAAATAGATGTTTGGTCTTCAAGGTTGCTTCCATCATTATCTTTTTAGTACTTTTAGTTTCATTTTAGTTGTCATTGTAATGTAGGGAATTTTATGCCTACACATGAGATTTCATTATATATATATATAATCATTTGTTTTCTTATGTATCTATCTTATATCATTATTATATATGTTCAATTATTGGGAAATTCCACCCATATGTATGTTATTTAATCCCTTAGTCATTGTCCCTCTCTCGAGACCTATAGAATAAGGGACTTGTCTAGTCACTATGTTCCTCCATTCATTATGGTATCCTTGTGGGGGAGTGCATCATGAAAGTGTGGCATCATCTATTTAGGTTGGAAGATAAGGAAAAATTTTGAGTTAGGAAAAGGATAGGTTACAAGGGTCGATATAGAAACTTTGTTAGCTATGTTTTGTGAGATTTGCAAACACAAGAGACCAGTTGAGATATATGAATTTAAGTACTGATTTGATATGATGAAAAAACCATTAGGATTACAGATCCTACTAATCAATGTGATACTTTTGTCAAGGTAGAGACATAGAAATGGATGATGAATGAATTTTTTTGAACATGTGTTTGAAGTGGGTATCCCAAAGGATAGGGTTAAACTTGAAATATGGTACTAAATAAATAAAGAATAATTTAATGTATACTATATTATAGTTTTAAAAAAACTAAATATTTTCTATTTGAGTAGGAATAGATCTATATCGACATCCTAATCAGGTTCGCACTAAATATGTTAATATGTATGTTTCAAAAGATAACCCTCGAGTATATGATGATGTTGATGAAATATGGAGTAGGAAAATTATATTGTTTCAGTGACATGTTTAGGGAGTTTCAAGGGATAAAATATATATTTATTCATAGAAAACTAGTTGGATGAGGATTAGATAGATTTTATTTCACTCTATGCTTCAATTTCACATGAGGATTCCTTATTTGTGACCATACTTCTTAGTGAAATATGGTTTTGGTGGTTCTTCATCCTTAGGGATCAGGAGATGTTGACAGTCTTTTGGGGGGACGTTTCAAGATTAGTTGAAAGCATTGTTTCATTCATTGACTACGATGGTTGTCGGTTTCTAGGAACAACTAATACATTAATAGGGGAGCTCTACTGTGTGAGAGTTTGTGATCAATTTAGTGACGGTTCTTCGATAATATTATGACTTGTTTTTGATTGAGGAGAATATGGAGTGAAATTTCGAGGAGGCCATGAATCAATATATTCAACTCCAAGTCACCATGTTTATATTGAAGAAATATCTTGGGGTGATTTTTATTGAATATTTTATTAGGATAATGTTGGCCAAAATAATACCTTCAAAATAGGTTAGTCTTTAAGATTCATTTTAATCATTAGACGTGGTATGGGGTTCCTAGTTTCCATAATAGAAGTGATTTATGTTAGCCAAGGGTAGGTAACAACTATCATCATCTCGTTACCCAAGGGTTGGTGTCTCCCAAAATATTTTCATGTGATCATATTCATGGAGGTCATCAGTGGAGTGAGTGCCCAACCTTTTGGAGTTGTAAGCATGCTCTAGACATTCTTTATTAGGATCCATCATTAATGTTGATTCAATCAAGGTAGAAATAATAGGTTATTTAAATATCATCCTACTAGATATTAGATGGATAAGGAATAATATATCCTTGAGATTGTAATATTCCATATTGAGTATATAAAATATGAGGATGTGGTCTTCAAGCAAGGACATAGAGGTCATTGCGTAGTCATGGTTATATTTATGCTTTAGCATTGTTATATATAGATCATATAAACATCATTACAGATACAATTAACTTGTTTTCCATATTGTAGAATTCAATGTTTTATTCAAGAGTGACACACTCCATTATATTATCTACCATAGTCCATTAATAGGGATTTGAGGTATAAAGGATTCCAGTTCCCTTATAATTTAATACCACAGTTGGAGGTCTGGATGATGTATATGAAGTAGATAAATACTATGATCCAGTAATATGGTATCACTACTCTTAAATATATTTGTTAAATTTATGGATACATCCACACAAACTCATATGAAGCATGGATTGGTTGTATTCATTACAGGTTATCATGAATTTCTTTAGGAGGTAGCTAGTGTTTTATGATGCTGAGGGAGAGACAACTATGTTTTTTATGAGGGTGACCCTCATATGAGTCAATGGTGTGTTTCAATCATGTAATATATTACATTTTATTGGATGATGAACTCTTCATAGGATCATTAGTCATTGTTTCCCCAAGTTGTGGAAGAGAACAACATAGCTAACCTTATCGATGGGGTTATAGTGTTATGACATCAATGGGTGATCAAGATTGGGACTAAGTTATAGCCATGTGAGTCTCATCTCCTAATTTATCAATATTGTATGTAAATATCTGAGTTCTGAGTGTTATGGGAAATGGTTGATGATATGTTTCAATGATGTTCTGTTTGGATGAGTGTGTCACCTTTGGGTGGAACATTTTTATTCTGAAGAAGTATAGTGTATTTTTGCAGAATTGTATCAATTATCATATCTTGAACCAAGTTCCAATGTAGAACTGTTACCGTATTTAGTAGATTGATAAATTATTTTATTATTTTAAAGAAGAATTTTGGTTCTATAAGATTGATCATTGAATATGATATTATCACATATGGTCGAAGGATAATTATATTAAGAAGACTTATTATAATTATAATCATGGTAATTGTGAGTCAATTGTGAATTTTTTGGTTTTAATAAAGATAACATGATGTTCATGTGGTTGATGAGCGCCATGTTCAATGAGTTCTTGGATATGTTAATGGTGGATTTATTCGATGACAACCCTTTTTTGCCCTGTGTATCATGAGGGGAATAAATATAATCTATGTGTTGTTTGAGGAGATCGTCATGAGTATCTATTTGGTAAATTGTAAAAGTGTGAATTCTATGATCCTGAAGTCTTTTTATTTGGAATATTTTTGTCCCAATAGGCAGTATATGAGAGAAATTCAGTGACATAGGTTGTTGTTTCCGGAGTGCACCTAAAAATTTTTTAATGGAGAAGATATTTAATTTTTCTATATGATATTACAAAATATTTGTATCCAATTTCGATTAGGTTGAAAATTATCAAATAGTATAAACCAAAAATCATTTTTTATTCTAGTGGGATGACTAGTGATACGTGTATTTTTAGTACCTCATGGGGATGTCGGATAGTGAATTATTTCATTGATTACTAGTTTGGGAAGTACAATTTGAGGTTTTAAATGATGCATCATGTATGTTCTCAGTCCATTTTCTGATCTATCAGAAATCTGTTGTTTCTTATGGGTCATGGATGTTAAATCCCTATCTGTGTAAATATTCTATCCATGATCATTAACTGGTGTTGGTTGTTTTTCATTAAAGTTGTGGTGATCTTACATTGTCAATTACCACTTGGGGATTTTTACCAATAATAAAATCCTAAGGAATGTCTCTTCCAGTGCTACCTAAATATGATATGAAGTTTTTGGATGAATTTGCTTTAGGATTATGACTTTGATATTACATATACAATTGGAAACATAAAACATTTTTTTGATGTTAAGTGCAGGAAATCCCATAGTGATGAAATTCATGGAACGGGAGATTCATGGATAGTGATTGATGTAGTCTATGTGATTCACCAAGATAAGGGAGAGGTTGGAGAAATATGTTATCTTTGAAATAATATTTTCTATTCTTATTTGGTGATGTATGCAATGGAGTCCCATTATGAGGAGTCTATAGTGGAGATCTGTAGAGGTTACGTTATTTTTGTCGATACTCCTCATTGTTGGTGTGATGATGAACATCTTCAGGTGTTGTTCAGAGGACGAATTTTCATCCATTCAGTGACATGGGATATATTTATTTGTGAGTACCTCTTATCTCATAGAGTAGTACATATTAACTTGAGATGTATTTATTGATATTGATAGGTAATTTTTGGTATCCTACGTTGAAGCATGAAGTTGTATATTGTGTTTCTTGATGTGTGGTTTTCCATAAGTCGGAGGTCATGTACAATGTTCGTAGTCGTTTCATTATCCAGTAAATGTTCCCTAGTAGAAGTGGTATAAAATATGTATGGAATTATATAATAGTTTTCCTCAATCATAGGGAGGATTATATTCTATATGGGTGATAATGGATTGTTTGATAATATCATCCATCTTTACATCGATCAGGGAGTCAGGATTGATATAGGTTTTGATGATGCACTATCTGTAGATGGTGGGGTGAGTCGATGAAGGATTGAGGAGAATCATTTCTGATCAGGATCCTTGTTTAACCTCAATGGTTTGGAGAGGTCTCTAACAAGATTTTTGTTATAAATATTTCCTTAGCACCACTTTCCATCCATAGACTGGTGGTCATATAGGGCATACCATCATTACTCTTGAATACTATTTGATTAATTGTGTCCCCAATTTTGATATTTCTTTGTTGAGGAACCTTTCATTGGTCTTGTTTTATAAAAATAATAAATTACGTATAAAAATTGAGATGAATACATTTGAATATTTGTTATGATGACCATGTAATACTATGTTGTGCCGGATCGAGGTCAAATATGAATCAATTCATGTGCTGGAATTGTTATAAAATAAGATTAATATGGTACATGTAATTAAAAATGGGATGTAGGAAGCTAAAAATAATTATAAATACTGTGTATTTCATAATTTGATTCCTCTTATATTAGATGTTTTATATCATGTGTCCTGGATGGTAACATCCCATCATGGGAACAATGGGATTGTTTGAAGGAGTAATCTTTCTCCCATGTTTTTGGGACATTTTAGATCCTACTTATATTTATTTCCAAACTGTTTTGGAAATTTGTTTTATATCAACTATTTTATATAATTGTTGCTAACTCTTCGATCCTAATGATATAAGTAGGTAATTCGTTTGCAAAACCCTACTGTGTTTTATACTCACCTGTGATATAGACATATGTAATTTTGTAGATGTTATATTCCATGAGTTGTTAAAAGGTTTAGTATCATGGGTTTTTCGAACCACCCCATGATACATGGGCTTCTTGGTGATTGTGGAGTTTGGAGCTTATGGAGAATGGATTTTTGTGGTCTTATGGGAGTCTTTAGTTTCCCTTCTGTTAATTACTTTGATACATTTTTGTATTACATATTTTCACACATGGATTATTTTGATATTAATAATGTAGTTTAGTTATCCTTATTTTATTCATGCATCATATAGTGATCTATTTGGTTATGATTTGTTTGGTTATTAGCATACTTGTAAAATGGTAAATCCTTCCCCCACTTTTATTTGAAACCCTTCAAAATTTATTTACAGCATTTGGAATCTTGGGGATGTCTCTCAAGGCCAATTATTGTCTCATTGTAATCTAAAGACAATGAGAATTATTGGGTCATTAAAAATTGTGTCATCCAGTTTAGTCATTACATATCATGTAGTTTTCAGTGTTCATGGTTTTGGAGTGGAAATTCCTTCTTCTATATTCCTTGGGTTAGAATTTTAGAAAGGATTAGTATTGTCAGAATTTAAAATGTATAACATAAAAGTATATAACTATTCCTTTTGTGTTAAACCTCATGTTACAAGGGATGTGGGTACATAAGTGTCTGGATAAACTTCTATGATTTTGAAATCTCGTTATCATTGATTTAGGCAATGGGATGAGCATTCCATGCTTTACAGGAATGCATTTCCTCTATTTGTGCATACTTTATTAGGATTAATGATTTATGTTATTTAAAAGTGTTGATTTTGGAATGATTAAGAAATTTTATATAAATAAAATATTTTAAAAAAGGATATGGCTATGGAATTTTGAATGTAGTTTGATTTTCAAAATCATGAATTGAATTTTCTAAAATTGTTGAATGTGAAAGGGTCTTTTTAATCAATGTTGTGATAATTGATGTCATATAATTTGAAATAATAATACATAATTTTATAGTGAGTGAGACGTATGTAGTTTGTTGTTTTATTTTAAAATGACACCTGGTAGGAGTTGTAACTACTAACCAGAAGAAGTTGTAGAGAATTTTGTTGCTCCTAATCCATAGGTGAACCAAGATCTCATTCAGATTATCATCCATTAATTTCAGGATATAGGCACTAGGAACCTGAGGGATGAGTGAAGTCATGTGGACCATACCATCTAGTTCATGAAGATGAATCAACCCATATTCTAAGGTTATTATGAACCTAAAAAGGTGGAGGTAGGGCTGAGTAGGATGAATCATATCTCTGAGTTCATCGTCACAACAAAAGAGCATAAGGTCAAGCCAGAGACATATATGCTAGTGGATCTTTCATGCTAGTGGGGGATATAGTACTACATGATACAGTAGATCAAGGCCTTACATGGGGGGATTATTATGAATTTTATACAAAAAAATTCTATCCCCACACATTCAAGATCTATAGGATGGTGTAATTCTTTATCTTGAAGCAATAGAATCTCCATATCTCAGATTATATAGATAAATTAATGAATTTGGTACACTTTTCATCAGAAGTTTTGGCGAGAGAATCCTTGAGTTCACTCATCATTGAATCAGGGCTGAGGCAAGAAATTCAGTCGAATATTTTGGTTCTCTGTATTAATTACTATACAGAGATGGTGAACATAGCAATTATGGATGAGTGAGACATATCAGGAGCAAGGGGGGGTGGAAGTATGATGATCCCAACTTGAGATGGTGGATACTCTAATTCTTGTTTCATGTTAAATAGAGACACCTATTTACAAGTTGGTATAGGGAATTAGAATCAGATAGATGGATCGGTAAATCTTCATCCCTAATGAAAGATCCATGCGGGATAAAACCAATGTGGTTACTTTGACCAAAAATTTGGTAGTGTATAGAAACACCACGATCATTCAATAATTGACACAATATGGGATATATTAAGAACTTTTTTCATAGTGCTTCAAGTTCAGGTGCCTGAGGTAATTCTCAGGCATCACAAACACTATATCCTTCGACGGAACATGATCAATCTTAACAAGTCTAGAAGGAGCTGATTGTAGTGACAAAGAAGTTATATGAATTTGATCAGATGATTTTCGATGATAAGGATAGACTATCTACATTGAGAGGATCAATTCTTTGGAAATCAATCTTTGTGAAATTATAGTTTGATATCGGTGTATCAAATTCCTTCATTTCTTGTCATGTTTTTAACCTATAATGTTTTAAAAATTAAATGATGACCTCTGTTATAAAACTAAAAACTCCCCTCAGTGAAAGTGAATTTCAATCCATTAGTGCAGATCATGTTCTATAATTGTTGATGGAGTTGGGCTTAAATGGGACTTCTCGATGATTGATATGGATGTCATTAATGTAATCCTATGTATGGATTGGTTGAAAATTTTCAAGGCTCATATCAACTATTATTAAATAATTTTTAGTTTCACATCTAAGGACAACATCGAGAATCTGTTCAAAGGAGAGAAGGTTGTGAATAATTGTAAAAAATGATTGTTTGCACCACTGGTGGGAATGATATCTTACAAGATGGAGGTGTTGAAATTTTCATTGATTGAAGAGATCTAGTATGTATGTTTTCTAGTAGTCATGGATCATGTTCTAGATGTCATTCTTGATTACTTTATAGGGTTACTACCTATAATGGATGGGTAGTTTATGATTAATCCCATTTGGGGTTCAGTGTTATTTAACATCAAATTTATTAGATGGTACCAAAAGATTTATGGGAAATGAAAGTGTAGTTGTAAGAGATGAAAAGTAAGGGTTTCATTAATTTTTGTACCTCACTATGGGCAACATCAGTCTTGTTAATGAAGAAAGATAAAATAACTTTTGGATGTGAATCGAATATCGTAAGATTAATTCAATATATAATAAAGAATTAGTATCCACTTCAATCAATTGATGATCAATTTGATCAATTTGGGGGAGCTCAGTGGTTCTCTAAAATTTATATACGATCAAGATATCATCAATTGTGAGTTCAGAAGAAAGAAATTCTAATGAAATATATAAGAAGTTGATATGAACTATGAATTTGTTTTCATTTCTTTCAGTCAAATGAATGCACCAACAGTCTTCATGGTTTTGATGAATCATATATTTCATTGATATATGGATTCTTTTATTGTCATGTTTTTGGAGGACATCATTGTGTATTCAATGAAAATGGATAGGAATGACTAACACATGGGGATAGTGTTACAAATATTAATATATTATTATTTTTATGCCAAATTATATTTGTTCAATTTTCGGATAAAAGAGCTTTAATGTTCATGTGATTTCCAAAAAAGGTTTTTTAGTGGATTATAAAATGATACAAGATGTTATATCTTGGAAACCACCAAATAATTTTATTTAGATACGATGTGTTCTTGGTTAAGCTAGCTACTGCCGATGCTTTTTGATTGAATTCTTCTGACTAGCCTCACCAATGAAAACACTACAATGAAGATTGCTTCATTAAAATGGGCTAAAGAATTCCAAAATTCTTTTTTAGAGATGAAATATCATATTACATTAGCACCTATATTGATATTTCTAAAATTAGGACAGGGGTACATGGTGTACTATTATGCTTTGGGATCTAGGTTGGGATGTGTTATCATGCATGGATACAATGTGGTTGCTTATTCTTTAAGCCATTTGAGAATTCATGATAATAATTACCCAACATATTACATGGAGTTAGCATCAGTATTTAATGCTTTGATGAAATTGAGACATTTTCTCATTGATGAGAAATTTATTGTGTTCACATACCACAAAATCATGAAACACATTTTCTCACTCTGAGATTTAAATCTTAGGAAAATGAGATGGATGGAGTATATCTAGATGTTTAAATTTTTCGAGATGTATAAACTATGAAAGGAGAATTCATTAGGGGATGAATTGAACATAAATTCATCTACTCAGTTGGAAAACGAAGCTTCAGATTAATTAATGTTAATAATGGTCTTAGCCGACATACATGTGGAATGTGATGACAAAATTGATGTTGTGGTTTTCTGTTCAATTTGTTTGGCTCCTCATCAGGTAAATATTGTAATGGAAGATAAAAAGTAGGATATAGAATTCTTTCATATGAGTTCAAAAATAAATTATGGGTATACCAATGAGGGATAGAAATTATATTGGAGTTTAGTCATGTGGTTAAGATATTAAGTGGTTGTACGTATGGCTTGTTTGGGAAAAATTATTTTTTCATACCACCATTCGATATTGTATGTACATCCAGGTATAAATAAGATGTATAAGACATTCAAGGCACAGTTTCTATGTATCAGCATGAATATGAAAGTGGTTAAGTTCATTCAAAATTTCTTAACCAATTAGAATGTTCAAAAATAACATCAAAAAACTATCTATATATTACAGTCTTTAACTATATCAGTCATGAAATCGGATCAGATAGAGAAGAAATTTTTTATAGGACTCCCTTGAATAGTTAGAGAACATGATGAAATATGGGTGATAGTGGATCAGATCACAATGTCAACCATTTCATTCATATTCATGAAACTCATATGGTGAAGGACCTGTCTAAAATATATATCCATGGAGTGGTAAAGACACGTTGCATACCTATTTATACTGTGTAAGAAGAATATATGAAGTCCATGTCTTGTCTTTATAAATCCTTACAGAAATCCATTGGGTATCAATTCACTATGAGTACGACACATCATCCTCATATCGATGAGAAATCTAGAATAATGAAACTGACATTGGAAGACATGCTATGGGCTTGCGTAATGGATTTTGGTGGCTGAAGGGATTATCATAAACCCTTTGTGGAGTTTTATTATAATAACTAATATTATACCTCAACACATATGGTTCCGTTTGAAGCATTGTATTAGTGTACATGTCATGATCCACATTATTATGTGGAAATAGCTGATACTTCACTAGTTGGTCCTAGTATTTTCCAAGAAACAATGGATAAGATTTAGTTGATCAGAAAGAGGATAGAGAAATCTTAGTGTTTTAAAAAATATTATGTAGATCATCTTCGATGGTTGTATTATTTTTCTGTGGCTGATCATGTGATCTTTTGGATCTCTCCAAGACATAGAAATCATTTTTTGGAAATCATAGAATGTTATCTCCCTACTACAGTTTCCCTTTTTAGATACTAGAACTAGTTGGAGTGGTGGCATATCAGTTGGCCTTTCCACCATGGTTCAACGTGGTGAATAATGTGATCCATTAATCTTAGTTGAAAAAAGTATTAGACTAATCCTGACCATGTGATTTGATGGTATCGCGTTGAACTAGATATGGATGCTTCATTGGTATGTATTCCATTGAGGATTGTGGATAGGAATATGAATATATTGAGTGTGAAAAGAATATTTCTACTATGGGTTTTATGGATAAATGGTGAAATTTTTAAGATACATCGAAATGTGTGAAACAAATGAAAGAGAAATGGCAAGAACTATTTTATTAGAAGGTTGGTTTTCTCATTCAACTAATGGAATGACCAATGGTTGGGAGAATTTAGTACCCCTGGTTTCCAGTACATAATAATTATTCGATGATTTTTGTGGTTATAATGTGTATGGATGAAGGATTATATTGTTATGTAAACATTATAAATGTTTTTGGGGATGACGAAGATGGGCATTGGTTTCTCACGGTTTGTCTAATCCATGAGGAAATGGTAGAAGAAACCATGTACATTAGTCAGTTTTAGGTAGAGAGATTCGACATGGTGGGCACATGGATAATGAAACCATTCTTGGAAGTCATGTGAGGATCTATCTAGAGAATAGCTAATGCACAATCAATGTTCATTTGGTCTCATTGTACGTGTGGCTAATGTGAGATCCTAAAAAAGTGGATCTCACATTTTTTACCTATAAACGTATCTTATTTATCCTATGTAGCCCAAAATTTGTATTTATCTTCATTAATGATTAATGAACCCTTCCCAATCATTGAGGAACACATATGGTGCCCTCATTTAGTGTTTTCAAGATTGATTCTCATAGTATATGACGTTCTTAATCATTCATTTAATGCTACATTAGATATACATAGATATACTTCTCGTATTCCCTTTAATTCTCATTTCTATTCGTGTTATTATACTACATAATGTTTTGGATACCAAATATGATAATATTTTTTCTTGGTTGTGATAGGAGAATGGATTTGAGGCCAATTGTTTGGAGAATCAACCCCATTGCTACATCATTCATTGTCCCTTTTTGGTTTTCGCTAAAACATCAATGTAGGTGTCTCCACTCTCATCTACTCTTTATTCAATTGATTATATTAGCTTAAAATTATTTTATATGAAATACATTGATTTTGAAAATAATGGAATAAATATTTTTTAGTGATGATTTATGGTTTTGGTGAAATTGTTTAATATTAGTGATTTAGTTTTGTGAATTTAAAATTATAAATTTAAATTATGGATTTGCAGGAAAATTCTAAATTGATTAATTAGAAAGATATTTTCATTGAAAATGGGTTTTATTGATTTTTTTTAAAAGGTTTTCAATAAAGGTTAATTTTCTAGGAAGGGTTTTTGGAATAGGTTTTTGCATAATGGTCATGTGTGTGTTCATAAGAATTTTGGATAGATAAGGGTCAGGAGTATCCTCCTTAATTAATGGGATGGATAAGGGTCAGGGCTCTCCCCCTTCAATTCACAATTGGTTTGGATTTGGGTAAGAAGTCTCCCCCACTATTATGGGATGGATAATGGATTGGGATTTCCCACTCTTCAAGGTTATATGCATAGTAAGGTGTGTGGATTAGTGGAATTTAATAATTATTCCAAAAGGATACTGGGAAATTGTTTTAAAGCCCTATTTACTTTTTTTCAAGAACACTAACTTACATGAAAATTGGCTTCAATTGCACTTTTTAAAATTTGGTTAGAAATGGTTTTATAACCAGTTTATATTTAGTTACAAACTATTTTTGGAGAAAACTTATATAAACTGTTTAATGAAATAGTTGAAAATTATTCTATACTAGTGGCATGAGTTGGGAAGTCGTTGGGGTTAAACCTACTGTGTTTTCTACTCATCCCTACTTTGTAACTTTAGAGTTTATGTAGATGGTATCATTAAAGACATGGGAAAAGGTAATGTATCACATGTTTTTAGTATCACCTCATGATACATGGGATATATTGTGATTATGGATTTTGGAGAATGTGGAGAATGGAGACTTATTGTCTTCTGGGAGAATTTAATTTTCATTCCTCTGTTTTTCATGATACATGATTAGTCATCCACTATTGCACAATTGGAGTGGTTTGATATGAATAATATAGTTGAGTTATAATTATTTTATTCATGCATAATATATTGAGAAATTTGGTTAAGATTGTTTTGTTGTGTGGTCTAATTCTAAAATGGTAAATCATCCCCCAAGTGTATTTGAAAAACTTCATCATTTTTTTATAGTTATCGGTGTCTTGGTGATTTTGCTTATAGAAAATTAATGAATAATTTTACTCTCAATCAAATAATAATTATTGGGTCATTACATGAAGTTTACCATCATGTGGCAAAGACCTAAACAAAGAAACTCATCATTAAATTCTGTATAAGAAATTTATATAGTGAATTTTTTCCTTGTTAAAATTGATAGTTCTGGAAAAAATTTGTAGTGGAAATATGTATATATTTCAAGCCCATGTGTATGAAAAAATTGGTTGATAGTGTTTGAAATTCATGATTTCGAATTACTTAATAAATCTAGGCTTTGTTGTATATCTTGTAAAAATAGGAATCAATGTTAAAACTTTTATTATGTATGAATAATACATTTTAAGATATCTAGATCATTTATTGTGGAAGAGGGAGGACTATAGTGGCTTTCCCATGTGAAAAATTGTAAGATGCAATACATTGGTAATTAGTGAGAGGATTCACTACTATGTCATTGTAAATTCTTGTAGATTTTTGAAATGTGATTTTAATATGTTATTTATACTTAAATACATATCTTATATCATAAATAAACATTGCACACATAGATATTGGGGTATAATATATGAAGAAAGATAACTTATATATAATTTTTTTAGGATTTAAATTTCTGAAAATTCTAAGAATTATAACAGCTTATAGGTTGTACATATGATAGTAAAATTTTATATAACATGACACAGACTCTGTTTCAATCACTCAAACATAGTTTATATAAATTATTCAATATGGGGACATTTATAGGATTTCCATGCACACATGATTGATAATTTATCTCAAAATGTGGTGATTAGATTATTAATCATACTTCATTTGAGAACATGTATATATAATTTCCTACAAAATCATTATTTTTTCCAATGTCATGGTAAATATGTTTTCTAATTATTAAAAGTCATATGACATGGACTAACATAATTTATAGTGGAACTTCATTATTTTTATTACATTCTATGATTATTAATATCTTATATCTAAATTGTTTTTGCGCATTTTTAAATGATGTGACTAAGATGAAAAAACTACATAGTTTAACATCCAATGGTCAATAATTTATGTGAATATTAATAAAATTTATATAATATAATTTTTGAGGAACATAACATTGGTGTCAATGATGATAATTTCAACACCCATTATGATTGACTAATATAATCCACCAGTTTATAGATTGAAAATTGTTTAATATCCCTCACATTTCAATTTGACATTGGAGGATTCATCCTTTGTACCATCGGAGTTCATAAAACCTATAACAAATCTTCATAAAGAAATTAATATAGGTGAAATTTCATATTAACAACATCATCCACTCAATTTATAGGAATACTATGGTTTCATAATTTTTGAAATGCTTTATAATCAAATTCTTCTAACTCATCAATTCTATTTTTTTGTTCTTAACAATTAGAAAATAGGTTGTTGATAGTGATTCATTGTGAGGTCACTTATACTTTGGTGGGATGTATTTCTTCAATAAAATATGTATGATAATATGGGGTCACATGAATATTATTTGTAACGCCCCGACCCCAGCTACCCAGAGTCGGTGCATTACTTCGTAACATTGGCATGATCACAAAAGATCAAGTCTCGAAAGACCGATTAGTTTAGTAGCCTTGGAAACACTAGATACATTCATAAATGTTACATTACATCATAAAGTGAAAAACTAATAACAAAGTCTTCATAGTCCACACTCATATCCTCTTCTGACTATCCATACAGGTCATTCATAAAATACTTCTTCACATCCTGGAAAATATTAAAACATTGAAAGGGGTGAGCTCAGATGCTCAGTAAGGATAACAATATTGCGGAAGCTTTCATAAATAAACATAAACATTTAAGGCAATGTATAACTAAAACAAAAGCCTTTTAAACATGAACATCAACATAATATGGAAAAATTAAAATGAGATAATGCCATTTACTTCTTCACATGGATATTCTACTGGTCGAATAATCACATGCAATATCAATAACCACTTTCATAATGATGGAATGCATAATGCCAGAAATTCTGAAACATTTTGTCAAGGCCTCGGCCAAGACGTCTAAAATGATTAAGGCCTCGTCCAAAATCACAAATCAAATTAGGAAAGGGCCTCGGCCAATTCCACTTCTAGATGTCTCATGAGACCTACCGATGCATCGAGGAGCTATATCGGGCTCCACCCGTCACTTATTAAGTCCAATTCATTCCACATATGAATAGGTTTAAACATATCATAAACCATAACAAAATCGCATCACATAAAACATGCATAAAGGAAACATAACATTTCCACATTTAAATCACAAGATATCAATACAACACATTGATATAATAAAAACGCTTTCAAAACAATTTTCAATACCAAAATAAAAGAAAGTTAAAACTTTGTATTTATTTTTCATTAAAAAATGATGGCTTGTAGGGGAAGCCGAAACTCAAATAATGGTCACGGCGGTGGAGAAGTCGTTGTCGCCGCATAAGTACGGAAAGAAAAACATTCCCTTTTGTCGTTTAGTAAAACGCTTCGTATAAAAAAGATTCCTTTTTAATAAACGTAAAATTCAAAGGGGTTTATACACCATATAAAAGAAAGTTGTGTATAAAACCAAATATGCCTCAATGAAAGGGGATTGAGACGAAGTCCTTAAAAAGATCATTTTTTTAAAATAAAGTACATCTATAATGTGTATTCACTATAAGTACACATAAATAATTTACAAATACAAGATAGGACATAATAATATCATGACATAATTTGAAAGTAGGAGATTAACCCAAAGAATAGAAATTGGGTTAAGAAGTTCCCTTACCTTGCATTCTGTCCTGACTCGACTGTTCTTTAACCTCCTGAATAATAAACTAGAGTTAATTTCTATTTACTTAAGAACCTTTTTTATGATCATTATTCCTTTTATATCACTTATTACCATGTTATGAACATTATGTAATTATTTAAGTTAATAACGGTCATTTTGTCGATCTTTGGTACTTGAGTCAACAATAAACTTCTTATAATTACAAGATGTTTATGTGGTAGAATATCCATTATCTCAAGAATTATATTCATGGTTTAGATGTCATATATATCATATATATCCAGTATATACATTCATTCATAATATTACGTAACATTTAGAGGTAAGAAATGAAATGCACCGTTCATGGAGACGGTAAGCCGTACGTACGCATGAACGCTACTTTCATTTCTATTTCATATTTAATGGAATGAATTAATAATTATATAAAGGTATAATAGAATTCCAGTATAATATTATATGTAATATCATCTACTCCATCCTTTATACATCCCACATATGGCATTAACGATTCACATCACTTTGAGGGGGCGGTAGTCCGCACTTCCTAAAATGAAATTATCACGTTTACCCATAATGGAAATCATAAAGTATGCCATAAATAAGAAATATAGAAGAATAAGGAAAACATAATCATAATATATATATTATATATGAAAATAGTGTCATCAAAATGGCCACCATTATAGGTGATAAAAGATTTTGAACAATCATCGTTTCGTGAGGCAGTATTTCACCACCCACAGAAACAGTATGTTCTTTAACCATTAGACGAAGGTGTGTGTAAGTGTAAACCAAATCCATATCATAAAAACATCCTAGTATATTTTATATACTGGTGTTGTTACAAAAGAAAGGAATGAAAAGAGTTTAAGGGGTTGGAGAAGCAAAATAAAACAAAACAACATTAGAGAATACATTACCTAAAAAATCGGGTAACTCTTTTTGATTTGAGACAAAGGCTTCCTTGGGAAGAATTATTCCCAAAGTGAGGCTTCTAGGAGTAAGTGAGGGATCTTGGGAGAGTATTTGGGCAGAGGTTGGCCGAACCAAATGGCTTGAAGGTGTCAATAAGGTGGGAGTGGTGGGGGCCTTTTATAAGTGGAGAGGAGGGGCACTCATGGAAAGTAAGGCAATTTTACATTATTATACAATGGTTTTCGGATTCTAAAGGTCCCACAATTATATAATTCGTGGCTAAGGTGATAAGATTTCGAAATTGACCCATCCAATAGTCTTTGAACAATTTTAAGCCTTGTATTGTACATTATCTTTTCATTTTATTTAAATCGTTAAATAATGAGGTCATCGCTGCATCATCATGATGTCATATATAATTTAATTTATTTAATGTCTAAAAATTATAAAAAAAATACTATGATGTAGGAAATCTTTTTATCTTTCCAATAACCATTTATAGTCAGAAATATGACTTGTATATCCCCATGTAAAAATTGTTTTAGTAAAACATTTCATGTTTGTGTCATTTTTTACTTTTACATTAAATAAAAGGTATTTATGTCATTTTTCAACTAAAGTGGCTCCATGGGGTCCCCAAGTTGACCCATGGATTGTCTTTGGTCGGCCATGGCACATACAATGAGGGTAGGACATGTTTCAAGCTCATCCCATATTATTAAAACATTATTTTTACCTTAAACTACACTAATTACCTCTAATCGCGATTAAGAACATAAAAGTTACTATTCACCAAAAAATTATTTTAATCTCATTGAACCACATTTTACTTCTTAATGACATCCATTTATGTCGGATTTTTGAAAATCAAATCACAGAAGTGGTAATATTTCATTTAAACGAAAAATCAGTTATTTAACTACCACTTAGTGGTTTCACTATTCATCAAAAATTGAAGTTTTTCAGAACAATGCCAAAATTTCACCCTAAGCTATAATTGATATTCCGAATTCAAAAATGATGTCTACTTTATGAAATTCCAAACATATAATTTGCATTAATTAATTTTATAATTAATTCCCTCTGTCACAACAAATAGCGTGTTTTTAAGAAACAATTTATATCAAAAGATTGACAATTGTTTATGTCCAATTTCAAAGTGAAATTAATTCTAATGACCACCATTGGATAAAATGGTAAAAATATATTATAATTATACTTTAAAACCACTCAATATTATAACTTATCACTATAAATTATTTTGATTAAAAAAGTTGTTTTATGTATTTTTCACTATTCATAAAAATTTTGAAGTTCTCAGAAAATTACAAAAAATTCAACATAGGCTAATTTCAATATTAGGAATACAAAAATGAAGTCCATTTTGAAATGTAAAATTTCTATAAATTTAAAAAGTTGTTATTACTATTAATAACGGCTACTCTGATTTGTTGCAATGTGTTAGAACTCGATGTTGCGTACAATGCAAGCTATTACATTATTGAATGAGAAGCGTATCATGGAAGCTCGGAGTGTTACATTCTCCCCTCCTTCAATAAATTGCATCCTCGCAATTTGAAATTTTACTTTGTAAATAAAAGGTTGAAAAGAGAAAATATCTTTGTGGAAAACCCACATCAGAAATAAGATTAATAAAATTCAGCCTTAATAAGAGGGAAAGGGAAATGAAAAAGTCACCACCCAATTATGATCTCGATTAGGAGAACATTGGTGGCAATTAGAGACATATAATTGGAGAAAAAACGTAAATATTTGTAGGGAGTGATTGAGGTCATCAATCACAATCAACTGTCAAATTGAGGGCCTCAAAGCCTTCAATCTATGTTGATTTAAAATATCATCAGTTCAACAAGACATAAGGTATTAGGATAACACATTTTTTGTTTTAATATCCCTTTACTAAAGTTTAAGAATTAATTTATTCATTGAATAAGAGATAGGTATATATATATTTATGCTTGATAATTAAAGTTTCAACCTTCAACTCATCTTTCACTCAAAAAGATAATAGAACTCAAAAATATTATACTTATCCTAATTGTATAAGGTTCTAAATGTTAACACATACCATTTAGATTAGAAAAATTATTTTGTAATAACCAGGGACTTCCTGTAGGCTAGTGGTAGGAAATAAAGGCCTATCGCACTATGAGTGTGGGTTCGATTCCTGCAGCTTTATCCGACGCGACGGGTTATGCCCCACCCTGAAGGTTGTCCTTTTCCTAAAACTATAGTATTATAATATTCAAAAATAATCTTCATAAATTTTTAACCTTAAACAATACTATCCAAAGATCAACTTAATCCACTCTAACCTTTATAGTTATCCAAAATACCTCTGTCCAGACTTTCTCTAAAAGGTCTCTTAATTCCAAAATCAATTTATCAGATTCCCCAAACAAAGTAAAGTTTCTCTTATTGTCACATACTAAAAATATAATTACGTTCATCATATTAAAACCTTACTGAAATCAACAAGTACTGCAGTACAATACTTATATATATATATATATATATCACATTATTCTAATAACCAGAATATAATCCATGAGTCCAAAGGCACCAATACATTAATTATTTTGTTTCAACTATAGTAACAACATAAGATTGACCTTAAACCCTTGACCTTTTCTGAGGTATGTTTCCCTGACGCTTAGGGCATTCATTTGCATAATGCCCCATTTCCCTACAATTGTAGCATTCAACATTGATAGCCTCTTTCTTTCCCTTGCAATCACGCGCCTGGTGACCTTTTTTCCCACATTTATAACAAACTCCCATTCCTTTTAGACAAGTACCAGGGTGATTCTTCCCACAATTATCACATAATGGAAAATCCTTGTTTCCCTTTTTTCCTTTATCTGTCTCTTGTTCCACCGTTCTCTTCTTCTCTTTCTTTACTTTGTTGTCATAAGACTTAGAGAATTCCTTTTCTGTCTTGATAGCACATGAGACAATATCTTCGTATGTTGAGAACGATTGTGATACTAAAGCTCGACGGAGAAATGGTTTTAACCCATCAAAGAAATGATCAATCTTACCTCTTGGGTTACGTATATAATCTGCAGCATACCTCGCTAACCTTGTAAAGTTGGCCACATACTTTGCGACATTCTCATCCTCCTTTTGTTTCAGACTCAGAAATTGTCTTTCCATATCTGCTCTATGGTCATGAGGAAAGTATTTTTCTAAGAAAATATCTTTGAACTCCCTCCATTCCATATTTGATATGTCATCATCTTCCTTTGTGTTTTGAATCAATGACCACCATTGATCAGCATCTCCAGTGAGGCGGTAAACTACCATGATAACCTTTTCCCTTTCACTACTCCCCAAGGCATGGAATATTTTCTCTAAAGAGTTTATCCATTGCTCAGCTACTAATGGATTTGTACCCCCATTAAATGTTGGTGGTTTTTTCCTCATGAAGCGGTTTAACATTGATCCTCCACGTTGCGGATCAGGGTGCTCCATACGAGTAAGGTTATTATTCATAACCTGAATGAGTTGTCCCAGTATGGTAATAAGTTGATCAGCACCAGTTGTATCTCCAGCTCCACAATAATTATCTTGAGTAGGAGGGAAATCCCTACACGGAGTGCGTGCATTGATACGGTTTCCATTCCTTCCACTAGGCGCCATTTCTAAACAATGTCATAAACTATATTAGTTTATGAATCAAAATACATAATTCCATACTTGTAAGATACTTAACATAAATTGAACTATATATGGATATAATCCATAAAAATGTTTTCTTTGAGGAAGTATATACTCATAACCCTTCATAGTGGTTTATAAAGAAAGTGAGAATTATCCAAAGCATATCCCCCAGGAGTGTCGTAACCAAGAGTGCAGCAAGGCCCGTTGTCGTGCACCAGTTCCCGTTTGAGTCTAGCTCAAAGCGGTGTTTTCGGGTTTTACACCTAGGTACATCTGTGCCAGAGCCGCCTCTACCTGCTCGTATCCAGACAGGGATGTATTGCTCAGAAAACTCACAAAATCTCTATAATACCAAAATTCTAAGAAGTTTTTCTATACTAATCCTCAAAGTCTATCTTCGGGCTATGTGCTCTAATCAGAGTTTAACTAAATCTAGCTTCCAAGGTTAGTACTAAACTTCCTCTGATACCAACTGTAACACCCCGACCCCAGCTACCCAGAGTCGGTGCATTACTTCGTAACATTGGCATGATCACAAAAGATCAAGTCTCGAAAGACCGATTAGTTTAGTAGCCTTGGAAACACTATATACATTCATAAATGTTACATTACATCATAAATTGAAAAACTAATAACAAAGTCTTCATAGTCCACACTCATATCCTCTTCTGACTATCCCTGCAAGTCATTCATAAAATACTTCTTCACATCCTGGAAAATATTAAAACATTGAAAGGGATGAGCTCAGATGCTCAGTAAGGATAACAATATTGCGGAAGCTTTCATAAATAAACATAAACATTTAAGGCAATGTATAACTAAAACAAAAGCCTTTTAAACATGAACATCAACATAATATGGCAAAAGTAAAATGAGATAATTCCATTTACTTCTTCACATGGATATTCTACTGGTCGAATAATCACATGCAATATCAATAACCACTTTCATAATGATGGAATGCATAATGCCAGACATTCTGAAACATTTTGTCAAGGCTTCGGCCAAGACGTCTAAAATGATTAAGGCCTCGGCCAAAATCACAAATCAAATTAGGAAAGGGCCTCGGCCAATTCCACGTCTAGTTGTCTTATGAGAACTACCGATGCATCGAGGAGCTATAGCGGGCTCCACCCGTCACTTATTAAGTCCAATGCATTCCTCATATGAATGGGTTTAAACATATCATAAACCATAACATAATCGCATCACATAAAACATGCATAAAGGAAACATAACATTTCCACATTTCAATCACAAGATATCAATACAGCACATTGATATAATAAAAACCCTTTCAAAACCATTTTTAATACCAAAATAAAAGAAAGTTAAAACTTTGTATTTATTTTTAATTAAAAAAAATGATGGCTTGTAGGGGAAGCCGAAACACAAATAATGGTCACGGAGGTGGAGAAGTTGTTGTCGCCGCATAAGTACGGAAAGAAAAACATTCCCTTTTTGTCATTTAGTAAAACTCTTCGTA
Source organism: Viscum album (assembly GCA_963277665.1). Lineage (NCBI taxonomy): Eukaryota > Viridiplantae > Streptophyta > Magnoliopsida > Santalales > Viscaceae > Viscum > Viscum album. The sequence continues at coordinate 475,997,147 of OY728126.1, forward strand.
TAAAAAATATTCCTTTTGAATAAACGTAAAATTCAAAGGGGTTTATACACTGTATAAAAGAAAGTTGTGTATAAAACCAAATATGCCTCAATGAAAGGGGATTGAGACGAAGTCCTTAAAAAGATCATTTTTTTAAATAAATTACATCTATAATGTGTATTAACTATAATTACACATAGATAATGTACAAATACAAGATATGACATAATAATATCATGACATATTTTCAAAGTAGGAGATTAACCCAAAGAATAGAAATTGGGTTAAGAAGTTCCCTTACCTTGCGTCCTGTCCTGACTCAACTGTTCTTTAACCTCCTGAATAATAAACTAGAGTTAATTTCTATTTACTTAAGAACGTTTTTTATGTTCATTATTCCTTTTATATCACTTATTACCATGTTATGAACATTATGTAGTTATTTAAGTTAATAATGGTCATTTTTTCGATCTTCGGTACTTGAGTCAACAATAAACTTCTTATAATTACAAGTTGTTTATGTGGTAGAATATCTATTATCTCCGGAATTATATTCATGATTTAGATGTCATATATATCATATATATCCATTATATACATTCATTCATAATATTACGTAACATTTAGAGGTAAGAAATTAAATGCACCGTTCATGGAGACGGTAAGCCGTACGTATGCATGAACGCTACTTTAATTTCTATTTCGTATTTAATGGAATGAAATAATAATTATATAAAGGTATAATATAGTTCCAGTTTAATGTCATATATAATATAATTTACTCCATCCTTTATACATCCCACATATGGCATTAACGATTCACATCACTTTGAGGGGGCGGTAGTCCGCACTTCCTAAAATGAAATTATCGCGTTTACCCATAATGGAAATCATAAAGTATGACATAAATGAGAAATAAAGAAGCATAAGGAAAACATGAACATAATATATATATCATATATGAAAATAGTGTCATCAAAATGGCCACCATTATAGGTGTTAAAAGAATTTGAACAATCATCGTTTCGTGAGGCAGTATTTCGCCACCCACAGAAACAGTATGTTCTTTAACCATTAGACGAAGGTGTGTGTAAGTGTAAACCAAATCCTTGTCATAAAAACATCCTAGTATATTTTAGATACTGGTTTTGTTACAAAAGATAGGAATTAAAATAGTTTAAGGGGTTGGAGAAGCAAAATAAAACAAAACAACATTAGAGAAGACATTATCAAAAAAATCGGGTAACTCTTTTTGATTTGAGACAAAGGCTTCCTTGGGAAGAATTATGCCCAAAGTGAGGCTTCTAGGAGTAAGTGAGCGATGTTTGGAGAGTATTTGGGAAGAGTTTGTCTGAGCCAAATGGCTTGAAGGTTTGAATAAGGTGGGAGTGGTGGGGGCCTTTTATAAGTGGAGAGGAGGGGCACTCTTGGAAAGTAAGGAAATTTTACATTATTATACAATGCTTTTCGGATTATTAAGGTCCCACACTTATATAATTCGTGGCTAAGGTGAGAAGGGTTCAAAATCTACCCATCCAATAGTCTTTGGACAAGTTTAAGCCTTGTATTGTACATTATCTTTTCATTTTATTTAAATCGTTAAATAATGAGGTCATCGCTGCATCATCATGATGTCATAAATAATTTAATTTATTTAATGTCTAAAAATTATAAAAAAAATACTATGATGTAGGAAATCTTTTTAGCTTTACAATGAGTATTTATAGTCAAAAATATGACTTGTATTACCCCATTTAAAAAATTGTTTTAGTAAAACATCTCATGTTTGTGTCATTTTTTACTGAAACATTAAATAAAAGGTATTTATTTCATTTTCCAACTAAAGTGGCTCCATGGGATCCCCAAGTTGACCCATGGTTTGTCTTTGGTCGGCCATGGCACATCCAATGAGGGTAGGACATGTTTCAAGCTCATCCCATATTACTAAAACATTATTTTTACCTTAAACTACACTAATTACCTCTAATCGCGATTAAGAACTTAAAAGTTACTATTCACCAAAAAAAATTATTTTAATCTCATTGAACCACATTTTACTTCTTAATGACAACCATGTATGTCGGATTTTTGAAAATCAAATCACAGAAGTGGTAATATTTCATTTAAACAAAAAATCAGTTATTTAACTACCACTTAGTGGTTTCACTATTCATCAAAAATTGAAGTTTTTCAGAACAATGCCAAAATTTCACCCTAAGCTATAATTGATATTCCGAATTCAAAAATGATGTATATTTTATGAAATTACAAACATATAATTTTCATTAATTAATTTTATAATTAATTCCCGATGTCACAACAAATAGCGTGTTTTTAAGAAACAATTTATATCAAAAGATTGACAATTGTTTATGTCCAATTTCGAAGTGAAATTAATTCTAATGACCACCATTGGATAAAATGGTAAAAAATATTCTAATTATACTTTAAACCCACTCAATAGTATAACTCATCACTATAAATTATTTTGATTAAAAAAGTTGTTTTAAGTATTTTTCACTATTCATAAAAATTTTGAAGTTCTCAGAAAATTACAAAAAATTCAACATATGCTAATTTCAATATTAGGAATACCAAAATGAAGTCCATTTTGAAATGTAAAATTTCTATACATATAAAAAGTGGTTATTACTATTCATAATGGCTACTTTGATTAGTTGCAGTGTGTTAGAACTCGATGTTGCGTACAATGCAAGCTATTACATTATTGAATGAGAAGCGTATCATGGAAGCTCGGGGTGTTACATTATTCCATGACATGGTATGATAACTCCACCACGAATATAGTGAATTACCAAGACAATATTATTTATATTTATAAAATATCATCATGTTTATGTTATGGAATACCCTGTTGGAAGCATTTCTTTTCCCACTGTTTGTGACATGATAACATAATGATTGTTTAGAATGATTGTAATATTTTTTATGAAGCCATTTTAACAAGGTGGTTTAGAATTTATTTTCCATTTTCAACCAATGTTGTTTTATTGAAACCAAAAAATTCAGTGATTTTGGAATTCCTTTACTGCTGATTTTATTAATCCAAAATTCTATGAGGGAAAATCCATGCAAAACTTATAGAATATTTTGGATGATGCAGGGATGTATGTGAACTTTTTGGGAGTAGGTGGGGGATAATATCCCACTATATCTATCCCGTAAATATAAAATAACCACAAATATATAGTATCATGAAACATCATTAGAGGTTGATGAATAAATATTATAGTTATATTACAATAATTGAATTTTATTGTAAAATTGAGGCAATATTGTGTCATCAATGGAAAAAATATTTGAATAACCTTGATATTTTGTGGGAGATTTTTTCATATCTAATTAAAATAATTTTAAATTACATGGAATTCATTTATAATAGTTTATGATTATCCTTCATTGACTAAACTATGTATATTTCCATCAAAGCAGCATTTATAGTGGAATTTAAATGTATTTTTCTAATCAAAAAGGATAATATTTCCTATCAAACATCTGATATAAATTTTTATGGATATGTATAATAGAATAATCCATTATTAGAGATTTTATATTACTATAAAATTCCATCCGATGGTGGTATCAATTGGATATGGTATCATCTTACCTGCCATAAGTGTTTTATTAATGGTGTTGATATCTTCCAAGGTATTTCTAATGAATATAGAAACCACCCAATATTATTATATGATTATAAATATATTATCATGTTATAGATCTTTCAGAAATGTCACAGTATTTTCCAATGCTTTGGTGTGGGTGTTATGTGAACTTGGTATCCAAGATAGTGCTAGATCATGGATAATTCATCCATCAACCCTCAAATATTATAATGTAGAATATTATTTTCAGCGTTATTACAATTATGTTATTCTCAAATATTCAAGATTACATACATTAAATAAATTTATAAATTCAGTTAGGAATTTATTATTTTGAGAAAAAATGGGAATCATTAAATAAGATCTTATAATTATACATCATTATTGATAAATCCATTAAAAAATTTATTAGAGTATTGAAAACTTCTAATACTATAAAAAATGAGAATATTTCTTATGCTATATCTAATTTGATCTTAGTTTTACATTTTTTCAATTGGGAATTTTGAGGTTTTATTAGAATATTTCCATATGATGTGGTAGTTTCATTAACATAGAAAACTTTTTATTGAAAAAATGTGTATCCTCTATGAGGAATTACATTGTGTGATGAATTGTGAGAAATTATATAAAATAATACTATTGTTGGACTCCATATATATGAATTATATTTCAAAATACAATCATTGGAATTCTCATTATTATATATATCTATTCAACATCAGATTATTGAGATATATTTCTGCTGATCAATATGAGATATAAAATGGAATGGATGATTCTATAACTAATCCACCCTATTGTATTATGTGAAGATTAATTCAAGGAAAGTTATTTCACCTCTATAAAATTAAGTATCATTTTCTAACAAAGTTCTCATATGATAGTGTAGAATATTATCATATCCCATATGATTCATACAAGTTATAAACGAATAATTTGGCTACTCTAATGTTTCCAAATATATAATTACTTGTTTCCCATTTATTTAAGTCATTATTACTAGTGGTATAATGATATACGTCATTCAATTTTCAAGAACATCCTGTAATTTATCATCCCAATGGTAGGTTTCTCCCCTATTATTGAACCATTTGATGCGTAATAATTTACCTATAAAGTTTTCAGTCAATCATATTATGTGGGCAAGGAATCCATGACATAACCTCATCTCTTTAGGAATTTTAGGCATTTCATGTTAAGGAATTTCATTTTCTTCTCATGGTCTACATTACTGATACGATTTCATACTGCGAAGATGAGAAATTTTACTAATGTTAACCTAGAAGATAATTTTATAAGATTAATTTATAGGTTCCATTATTTAATTTTTTTCAAAACAATTTTTACATTCGAAATATTTTTAGAGAATGTTTTAGATTTGAATTCAAATTAATAAATTTTTTATTCCATTGTTTTCCCATGGAACTGATATAAGATATAGTTAATTACACACTAATATTTAGAACAAACAATCATTTAGAAAAATAAAATTACATGATCAAAATATAAAACATGGGGTTCTAAAAAATATGTAGCCTTCACATATTTAATGGAAATATGAACTTGGTTATTGCTATTGTATGCATCTATGAAAGTGATAGTATATCAATTTATAGTTCAGTTGATCAAATGTATAGTCAAATAAATAGTGATGGCGTCACTTGGGAGATTCTCTGTGATATATACAATGTTAGTGAATATTATAATATTTTCATTCATCTTCATATCAAGGATGATGTTTTCACGAATTATTAGCCACAAAAGAACATGCAAGATTTTATCATTATGAATCATTTCAACTTTGACAACCACAATTTGATCAGGAAATTGATGGATTCTCTAGGAAACATTATTGTAGACAAAAATATCCCATTATAGACCCCAAATAGGGTTGAATATTTTGGATCATATTAAATCATTCCAAAAAAATACATCTGAATAAATCCTAGTGATTCTTCAATAAGGAAATTAATGTATACTTTTTTCCAATGGAAAAGGTGTGACACTAATTAATGTAAGATATGGTTCATTCATTACAGCTAGATTCTCTTTAATTTTTTCTTCAATGCTGGTAGAGTTTCCATCCTCAAATGATTGAGGGATGCATATGATACATTCATTATATTCTTCACATTCATCAATTTTAGATTAAAATGGTGATAATGCGATATTTATGGAATTAGAATTCAATGACGGGGATGTATAATCATTTTTATTGAAAAAGTGTTGTCTAAAAACGTTTTTAGTGATCATGCAGGAGAATGTCTTTTGAACATTAATGAAATTTTCCCAAAATCCCTACTAATATATTGGTAATATGATATTATGTCATCATTTTATTAAAGAGAAAATATTTTGTGTGTTTATGCCTTCACTTGGGTTGTGAATGTTTTATTTGATGCTAATGATAAAAGAATGATATACCATTGCCTTGGATAAAGAGAATTTTTAATTCACGATATCATAACCAATATTCATCATTATATAATTCTTTCATATGGTTAAATCTTTCCATCATGCCTAATATATCCATGATAGAGGAAAATATTCCCAATCCTCATGTCCCCTACACGGTAAGAAGATGTATTCTACAAAATCAAAGGGAATTATTTGTATGTCCTAGAGGTTGGTTAGACTGACTTATATGTAAAGGAAATCATGAATGATATTGATCATTATTGGGGTTATGGTTCCCAATTTATTTTTAACGTTTGACAGTATTGTAGGGACATTCTGAAGATCTACATATTATTTAAAGGAAATTAGATTCTTTATCCCATAACATGGGATTCATACAAATTAATGAATTATAAAATATATGAAATTTTAAATGATCTAAATTTTCTGAAAAACAATTTTTTCAATACTTTCATTGGAGATATTGATGAGATTTTTATCTAAAACAATTTTTTAGGGAAATGGTTGAAATATTGATTCATATTGTACATTCTCTCTCTTTGTTTGTATCTATTATCTATATAATTTTATTAATGTGATTTGAAATGCTCATTGTCTGCATATTAAAATTATTCATGTCTGTCAAGAGATAAAATGATGCAAAAATTTTATATTAATGGAAGTACCTAATGAGAAGGAAACCATACTTTTCTAGATAGTGAATTTAGAGATATTACTAATATAAAAACAATGAATTGAGAATTATAGAAGTGGTCTTCAGACTGGGAATATTGATTGATCTTACCAAGAGGCTTATATGCACTCTTCTAATACACATATTTTTTAAGTGTGGAGTGTAAAATACCACCCTAGATCACCACTAAGATGGTGGCTAGATAGGTCTCCACATGACCTCAAGCGCGCCTCCCCGTTCACCCAGAGGCTACCGACTAGCAGTAAGGGTGTAAGGATAGAAAGTGGGGAGACTATACCTTCTTATCAGAGTTGCGCATCAGTATACCAGAGTAAATAAAAAACAAAAACGGAAGTAGTAAATAGAAATAATAAATTAGTGGATTTCAGATTTCATATAAATGAATAGAAGTGTCCAACACCAGTTTATACAATAGATGAATGCATGAAATAGTATTGATACATTACACATAACAGTAAATGATACAACATTACTCTAAATACAATTCAACGTATGAATCAAGTAAAGTAAAGAAAAAAATCCCAAATGTTATCTCCACGTGAATCTTGAGCTCAAACTTTTCCTTTTTCTCCTACTACATGTAAAAGAAAATAGAAATAAGCAAGGTCCAAGGTCCTGAAAATAAGATAGGACTACTCAGGTACCCCAGTGAAATGGCATCCCATGATGGGTGTGAGATATAAATCTCAGTAGGTAGGCACCACCATTTTTTAACCTAATCAAAATAGTTTAATATAAATTACTCAGGGTGTAAACAAGCATAAATAAAGTATGTAGTACATTATGACTAAATATCCAAGTACATACATCATCCCCTGGCTAGTTTCAAGACATTTAATCAATTTGTTAATTTTATATTATAAATTTATTTATTAGTCACATGTGAGTAAGTCACCTACTGAGTTTAAGGAATTTCCTCGAACGTAAAATGAGCCAATGAAATTAATGAGGCCGATGTGATTTAACCATGGAACCTACATTTCAATGGTGGACCCAAAAAGTCTATCCAAGGAATCCGGTGATGGAATATAGTAATAAGGTCCCATGATGTTACAAGGAAAACTTACAAAATATATTCGGTGAGGGAGGTTCATGGTAATAACCAAGGTAATGTAGCTCTCACGGAACGCTAACATTGTTGTATCTGAGTACAGATAAGGGGTAAAAGTGTAATCCAAGGATTGAAATCAATGGAATTCCAAAATAAGGATCCTATCGAGTCAAAGGAGTGAATCCAAGGTAAAATGAGTCAATGTAAGGATGGGGCCTAAGGAGTGTATCCAAGGAACCTACTTGTCAATGATAGATCTAAGGAGTGTACCCATGGTAGCCTCTAGTACTATATGGGGGATCCAACAACTATATACTCAGCATCCAAAGATAATATAAGGAACAAGATCTTGGTGGTTCTAATCCTTAGAATGATTTCCTTGAATTTTTAATGGGTTATTTGAGTGATCATGGTAATCTTCGATCAAAAACCATGATAAGCTCGAGTCTAACCATCCCTATTAAATAAAAAAGTCACATAATGAATAATTTTGGTTCAAGGATTTCCATACAAAATTTTGAAAGGTCAAGTGTCATTGAATCCTTTTATTTATTGGCTCAATCCATGCCTTCCATTAGTGTAGAATGGTGAATTTTCAATGCAACCATTTAGTAAAATACATTAAGGAATATTCTTTTATTAAGGATCACTCTGCAAACATCCAACTACATGGTAAGGGGTTCTATAGACATGAAACCTTTATTCAATTAATCTTAATAAGGCCATGTGATATACATTGTATACTTTCTAATTTAAATTTTACATTTAATTCTTCATTCATGAACAATACTTAGTCGGGTATATTTGTGAGAATATATGGTTATTGACATGATGCATTTCATTGTACAACTCATCCATTTGATATTGAAGGACTTACCATTATAATGTAAAGCCATGGAACACCTGAACGGTTGCTATAATTTTTCAAAACACTAATATTCAATTATGGCCAACATCACACATGGTTGAATCCAATTTAGAATTGGGCGAAGAACATAGATAGTGCCTTTGTCCTTTTATTTATATAAAAAATTTTAAAAATTATATTACAGTTAGGTTCATGTCATAAACATACCATATTTCAACATAACATTGACACATTATAACTATAAACAAAAAAATTCAAGCAAGATTGGTCTAACCACTACTTTTTACCTAGAAGGTTGTGCACCTCAAATGTGGGTTTCTATTATTAAAACATGATATTGTTTATCAAAAATTCGTTTAATACATTTAACATTAAAATCATGAATATGATAAATTCACAATTAGAAGGAACTGGACGTAATAAATCATTAAATAGATTAATTTATTAAAACGTTATAGTAAACAACTTTATTTATGCATTTATAAAGATTGTGGACTTGGAAATGTACCCGACCTCAGGATGGAACCAAGCCATTCACATAGATTCTTGAAGAATTCTTAATCAAGAAGACTAACCAATCACATGCATATAAAACTATATATATTTTGATATACTCATAATACATTACCCATATTCCCTATTCCATGAGGGAATATACACATGTAGTATACACACACACACATATATATATATATATATACCTCGATATATGTGACATCCCTAGCCCCTGAGTTCTAGTATTTGGTGCCCATGAGACATGATGTACCATAACTATTACATTACATTCGTTTACAAAAATCACATCATGTCCCATGCTACAAGGGATTTTGAGGTTCAGGTTCTATGAAACCAGGTGTATTCTGAAACTTCATTGAAGACATGACTGATACATAAAAAAATTCATTTAAAACATAGGGTGAGAAAAAGAATGCCCAGTATGGGGTTTTAAAAACATTTGAAAATAATGACATAAAACTTACATTACTTGAAAATAACCATTGAAATTAATCCAAAACCATTTCATAAAGAAAAACAATTAATCTTGAAAAAAAAAGAAAACATTTAACTTAAAATTGAAAAACATGATCAGGGTACACAGTTCTAAAAAGGGAAATAAAGTAAATGTGTAAAGCATGTTGGGTTATGCAATTTACTAACCAGACATGATCTGAGTGCACAAGACATAATCAAAATGTTATAACATAAACTGGTGCACATATCTTGATAATATTATCCATAATTTCGCACAAGATGAGACATAAAATATGCTAATAAATGGACCAAGTCCAAAAAAATATCTGCAACATAACACGTCAATGCATTTAATTTATCTGTGCAAACAATAGGCTCTGAACCAGGGATATCCTACTTGTCAGAAAAATCCCATAGTTGGTAACTTAATAAAACATTTAGGGGAGGGTATAATCATAGACTGTCCCAAGGCCTCATTCCAGGACCATAATCATATATGTCTGGGAATTTCACACAAATCGTAATTATAGCCAGTCCTCGTGCCATGACTGTGATTTGTCTCATTACACCTGTCGATGCTGTCACGACCCATCCTCGGGGCCCGTGCCGTGACTACCCCAAGCCCGCCTTCTATAGGCCAGGGGCTGGCGACTAGCACCAAGGCGTAAATCCCGGTAAAAAGGGAAGACATTGCCTTTGTAATGTAAACAAGAATGATAGAGTAAGAAAGTAGAAAAAAGTAAACACTAAGTAAAAACTGGTACAACAGTAAGTGCAGAATGTAAAGGGGCTGGAAATAAAACCCCAACTGTAAAGTACAACTGAAATGGGAAAAAATAGCAACTGAAAAGTAAAAGCAGCTACGCCGAGCTGTCCACTGGAAATCCCACCTAAAGGGTGGGTACAGATAGCTCCACTGCTCCTCGGGTCCCACCGTCCGCTCCGAGTATGTCCCGCCTAGTGGCCCACCTCCAGGTACTGTCCTACTCTGCAAACCTCAACCACAATCAACACTGTTCATCATCTGCAACCAAGACAACGTAGTGCGGGCATAGCCCGTGCAGGGGTGAGTATAAGCTACTCAGTAGGGACCCCGAGACCCCCGAAGGTCTCCCAAAATCCAAAAAGGATAAACCACAAAGGAAAGATACAATCACGAAGTAACAACCAACACTTCTTAGGTATATTCCCATACATATACCTGAGTCATCAATTCCAGTATGCTCCGACCTCCGAGCCCAAGCACAACCCAGTCCACACAAGAAAGTATATGTATTCCACACAGGAAAGAAAAATGTAATCCACACAGGATAGCACAACACAATCCACATAGGAAGGAAAACAGGTTTCATCTCACACAAGTATACTTCTTTGAATGACGATAGAGATGATCACTGATCCATCTAAGTCGTCGGACCCACAATGGATCGATAGGTACTAACCTCCGCAAAGACCCAAACAGGATCAGGCCCACACAGGACCTGTAGGCGCTGGCTCACACAGAACCGCTGAGCACTGACCCACACATGATCATACCCACACAAGATCGGTAGCACTGATCCACACAGGATCGCTGAGTGTTTTAGTCGTTGTCGTCGAATCCACTGAGGATCTGTGCACAGTCATCGTCGTCACAATAGCAGTCACAGCCAGCTCTAGGGTTCCCGCACATAGCAAGCTCGTTCAGGAGGGTCCGCTCCACAAGCCGAGAGGCTGATACATCAACTAACACATAGTCCAGAGTTGATGTATCCAAAAGTTCTATATCGTCAACAGGAACTCGACGTCACAGACGGCGCGTCAATCGGACGCCCGGTCTGCGAGTTATCGGCTTTTTCGTCCTAGGGGCCTGGTTTGGTTTTTATGGAAAAACCAACCCGACCGTACTCCACCTACATCCAAACCTCCGGAAGAGTAAGCCAAAAGATCCGTCTCACTTAGAGTAATCCACCAAAATCGACGGCACGTCAATCGAACGTTCGATGCTCAAGATATGAGCGTTTCCGCTCCGAGGGCCCGGTTGGTTTCGTGTACGAACCAACCCGGCCGAACCCAAAGTATTCTGAAACCTTGAGTGTGATATACCGAAATGGACGTCTCGATCCAAGAATCACATCTCTGCTAACGGCGCTTCGTTCGGAGGCCCGTAGCTCATGATATGGGCAATAGACCGAAAACGGTCCGAATACGGGGGGTCTGGGCCCGGACCGACCCGGCCCGACCCCCACTGGGTCGGCCTGAATCGGGTCGGCTTGGCCCGGGTTGGCTCGGCCGAGCGGCCGAGCGAGAGAGTCTGAGGGTGGGGGCGCGCTTCCCCCGCGTGTGAACACCGCGGCCCCCCTCCGCGAGGGCCACCCTGGTCAGCAGACGCGGCATTGCCGCATCACGTTTGCACCGAACCCGCGTGGTCGCGGGTCTGCTGGTGCCGCCGCTGCCGCAACTTCATCCGCGACGGCCCTGTCTGCCGGTGCGCTGGGGTGCCGCCGCACTGGTGGGTTCCGCGGGCCACCGGAGTTTCTCCGGTGGTCCGATTTCGTTTCCCACTGCGCCGTAGCTCCTCCCGGGTCGCAAACTTCACTGCATAAACAACGAATCACCTCTACGGCATGTTTTTTCGCCGCCCACCAATCCACACATCAACGAAGAACTGCGTAGGGTTTTCGGGCTGTGTTTGTTTGGCCCGCACCCTCCGCGTTAGGTGATAACAATCGGGAAGAAATATTCAACACATGAATAACAAGAAAGGCACAATTTTAATAGAATTAAAATTGAACATTGATCCGGGTTATTTTTTTAAAGGAAACAATCACGGGAATTAAAGATTTTTCTCAAATAAAAATCCCTACCTCGCCGAGTTGTCGCACGCGCGTTCTTCGCGGAATTGATCGTCGCGGAAGGAGGGGATCGTCGCGTTGCAGAAGGGTGTCGCGTCATCGAACTCTGAGGATCAAGAACATGCAGATTTAATTATATTAATTAAATAAATGATGTTCTTATAAACCACAAAGAAGATTTAAAAGAAGAAACCTGAAATCTCCTACCTCAAGCAGTTGGTGATCGGAGATCGTTGCGGGGAAGAACGTTTTGGAAGAAGCGTCGTCGATCTCTGAGGGTGACGGCGTTCTTCGTGTTCTTCACGTTCTTTGCATTCTTCATGAAGTAGGATGAAAGCACAAAATTTTTCAAAAACATCTCAACGAGCAATACTCATGAAGTCGAGCGTTGGTCTTATTTTATTATTTTGCCAACGGATTGTAAACAGGTTACGAAACGATTAAATTAATTCATAGAATTAATTTAATGTAGTTAACTGCCCAATTAATTGGTGCATTAAGAATTTAATAAAACGCGTCAGTTGACTTTCATAATGACGGGTTTTCGCGGGTGCGTTACTTAGCGGAAAAGAAACTGTGGTGCTCGTGCGGGCCCCACCTTACAAATATCCTACCAAGAGGGTAGGATATTTTGAATTCCACCCTATCCGCTTCAACTCAACTTAAGCAGCTTAAAGTGTCATTTAAGTGGCTTTAAGTGAAATAAAATAAAGTTTGTCGTACCAATTATTTTATTTGTTAACTTTAAGCCCAAAAATTAAAAACCACACCTGAGAAAACGCAACTCTAGAAGAGGCATTTGTAAGAAAATACCGGTGCTGTCATTCCATCGGTGCCCTCAGAATTCAATTCCGAGCACCGGTTTAAAAGTTAGAAAAACCCGCTCGTCGTTCACTGAACGTACCCGAGCCAAATTTCGGAAAATGATTCCGGGCACACCGGGCCTCGGAATCAGGTGCCGTCAAAAACTGCGTTCTTGTAAAATTCCAAAGAAAATTAAGAAAAAAAATTCATTGAAATTTACGGGTATTTACATCACTCCCACCTCAGGGATTTACTTCCCCGTAAAGATACATCATAAACTAGGGAAACAAATGTCGGTACTGAGCACGCATCTGAGCCTCCCGCTCCCAAGTGCTCTCCTGGAGGTTCCCGTGCTTCCATATGATGCGCACTGGAGGAATAGACCGTCCACGTAGGACCCGCTCCAGTTTATCCTCGATCTCCACCAGGACCTCCGCAAAAGTCGCCCCATCATCAACGTCTAGCTCTCCATGGTCAATGATGTGTGTCGGGTCGTGCACGTATCTCCTCATCTGAGATACGTGGAAGACGTCATGCACCCGGTGCAACTGAGGTGGTAGATCCAGGCGATAAGCCACCTCGCCAATCCTACTGAGGACCTGGAAAGGTCCGATGAAGCATGGAGACAACTTGCTGCCTCAGCCAAATCTCCGTAATCCACGTCAAGGTGAGACACGCAAGAAGACTTGGTCTCCATCCTCGAACTCAAGTGGCCTCCGCCTCCTGTCATCATAAGACTTCTGCCGGCTCTGAGCTGTCCTCATCCGCTCCTGGATGACCTGGACCTTCTCTGTCGTGGCCCGAACCATCTCTGGTCCCACAAGTGCTAACTCCCTAGGGTCTGTCCAGCACAATGGAGATCTGCAAGGTCTTCCATACAATGCCTCGTATGGTGCCATCTCGATGGTGGAGTGGTAGCTATTGTTGTACGCGAACTCCACCAAGGGTAGGTTGTCCTCCCAGCTACGACCAATGTCGAGGACACATGCACGGAGCATGTACTCGAGAGTCTGAATGGTCCTCTCTGTCTGACCATCCGTCTGAGGGTGGAAGGCGGTGCTCAGACGTAGCTGCGTCCCGAATGCCTCCTGCAACCCCTTCCAAAGCCGGGACGTAAAACAATCATCTCGATCAGAGACGATATATGATGGAACACCGTGAAGCCATAGAATCTCCTGAACGTAGAGACGCCCCAAGCTCTCCACTGAGCCCTGCTCCCTGATGGGTAAGAATTGAGCCGACTTGGTGAGTCGGTTGACAATCACCCAAATGGAGTTGTGACCTCTGGAAGTGCGTGGAAGTCCAGTCATGAATTCCATATATATACCATCCCACATCCACTCTGGGACCTCCAATTGATGTACCAAGCCTGCTGGTACCTGATACTCTGCCTTCACCTGCTAGCAGGTGAGGTGTCGAGAAACAAACTCTGCCACAACCTTCTTCATACCTGGCCACCAGTGTTGTCGTCTGAGGTCCTAGTATATCTTCTCCACTCCAGGATGTACCGCCAAAGGTGAAGTGTGAAACTCTCTCAGCACCTCCTCCCGTAAAGCAACTGGTACCAAGGTACGTCCTCTGAAAAGGATGTCGTGCTCTACTCCAAAGGAGAATCCATCAGGTGCCTGTCCTAAGGAAATCTGTGCACGCCGAGTCTCACAGTCGACATCCCCACGTTGTGCCTCTCTGACCTGCTTTAGTAGTGGAGGGGTGACTGTGAGAGATTGAAGGAAGGCTGCTCCATCTCTATCCACAAAGGATATCTGCAAAGCGGATAGCTGCTTTGTTGCCACCTCAAGTAGCTGAATGCTCGTCCTCCTACTGAGAGCATCGGCTACCACGTTCCCCTTCCCAGGAGTATAGACTATCTCAAAGTCATAGTCCTGGAGGAACTCGAGCCATCGCCACTGTCTCAGGTTCATGTCCTTCTGTGAGAAGATGTACTTGAGACTCTGGTGGTCAGAAAAGACTGTAAAGCACTCGCCCATCAGATAGTGTCGCCATGTCTTCAGAGCGAAGACCACTGCTGCTAACTCCAGGTCATGGGTAGTGTATTTCTGCTCATGCGGCCTCAAATGAGGTGATCCATAGGCGATCACTGCCCGCTC
The DNA here is from genome assembly GCA_963277665.1 of Viscum album. Lineage (NCBI taxonomy): Eukaryota > Viridiplantae > Streptophyta > Magnoliopsida > Santalales > Viscaceae > Viscum > Viscum album. Next base: position 476,012,501 of record OY728126.1, read on the forward strand.
CTACATCAGGACACATCCGAGTCCGGTCCCTGATGCATCACAGTAGACTATGTACCCTACTCCCTCCTCAGGCAACCTCAAGATAGGGGCACTGTTCAATCTTTCTCTTAGCTCCTGGAAGCTCTGTTGACATCTATATGACCACACAAAGGGTTTCCCCTTCTTCGTCAAAGCTGAGAGTGGTGCCACAACTCTGGAGAAGTCTGGCACAATTCTCCGATAGTATCCAGCTAGTCCCACGAAACTTCACACCTCCGTCATGCTCCTGGGTGGCTCCCAAGCTAGCACTGCCTCAATCTTCACAGGATCCACTACAACTCATGCCTCAGAGATGACGTGCCCCAAGAAGTAAACCTCATCTATCCAGAACTGACACTTCAAGAGCTTGACATAAAGCTGGTGCTCTCAGAGTGTGTCTAGTAAAACCCGTAAGTGGTAGGCGTGCTCCTCCTCTGTCGTCGAGTATATCAAAATGTTGTCGATGAAGACTACGACAAATCGATCGAGGTATGGATGAAAGATCTAGTTCATGAGGCCCATGGCCACTGCTGGAGAATTGGATACGCCAAATGGAATAACCAAGAACTCATAGTGGCCATACCGACATCTGAAGGCCGTCTTCTACACGTCCTCATCCCGAACCTTGAGTTGAAGATAGCCTGACCTGAGGTCTAACTTCGAGAACCACTGTGCTCCCATGAGCTGATCGAAGAGATCATCAATCCTCGGTGGTGGATACTTTTTCCTCACTGTCACCTGGTTCAGGCGACGATAGTCGACACAAAGTCGCAAGCTCCCGTCCGCCTTCTTGGCGAACAATATCGGGGAAGCCCAGGGAGAAACACTGGGTTGGATGAATCCCTTGCCCTGCATGCCCTCCAACTGTACCCATAGCTCTCAAAGTTCAGTGGGGGCCAACTGATATGCTGGAGTCGATATCGGGGCTGTCCTGGGGTACATGTTGATATGAAAGTCTACCTATCTATGAGGAGGTATCCCTAGAACGTCGTCGGGAAAGACGTCTGCATACTGATCCACAACTGCAGGAAAACTAGGACTCCGCACGTCAACTGCTCCTAGGATGAGGCTAGCCAACTGATGAGTGATGGTCTATCCTCTCCTCCGCGGAAGTCCATCATGTGCTGTAAAGGCTCCCTTCTCATCGGTGAAGGTGAACCTGCTCCCGTCGGTGCATACACATTGCACCTTGCGCCTAATACAGTCAATCTGTGCAAGGACTGTAGATAACCAATCCATGCCCAAGATGACGTCGTAAGGCCTCGACGCCGCTACAAGAAGATCCCAGCCGAAGCTCTCGCCTCCTAGTGTAAGATCACACTGCCGGCACCAGTGTGTAATCGTCGAGTCTACTCCCGTAGTGGTCTCTAGCCGTAAGGATCGAGCCAACGGCTCTGTCGGAATCTCCGAGATCTGAACAAGGGCAGCGCCTATGAAAGAGTGACTTGTTCCTGTGTCTATAAGAACTACAACAAGGGTGGAATAGACACAGATCATACATCGAATCATCTCGGGTGCGCCGTGGTCATAGGCCTCTGCTGCCTGGAGCTGTGCCTGTCTCTGCCCGCCAGCTCCCTGTGGTCGAGGTGGACCTCCTGGTGGTGGTGGTGGTAGAGCTTCAAAGCGTCGCCCACCACCTGCTGCTCGGCCAGCTCCCCTACCTCATTCGCATACTCCCTACAGACCGCCAAGGTCGACACTCTGCCTGTGCTTGGGTGGTCCCTCCACCATCTGCTGCTCCTCGGCACGACGGTTCAGGAAATCACGAGCCATGTGGCCCTGCCCGCCGCATGCGTAGCACTTCCTGCCTCTCGAAAGACTGGATCCGCGCTGTGTGCCCTGCAATGCTGAGGCAATTTCCGGAGGTCGTCTGCCAGAAGATCTGGTCTACCTAGACACATGAGTCATCCGTCGGCTACCTGCTGCTGAAGACTCCACTACCCGCAGCCCTACGGTAGGTCTCGCTGGGGACTCACCAAGAAAGCTCTCGATCAGAAGGGCTCGCTCCAGTACTCCTTCCTGAGTTGGAATGCTAAGGGAGATCAACGATTCCCTGATCTCGGGTGTCAATCCCTTCTCAAAGGTCCGGGCCCAGAAGAATGGGTCACGTACCATGTCAGTCGAGTAGCGCGACAGATCAGTAAATCTCACCGAGTACTGGGTGACCGTCAAGCTGCCCTGCCGTAGCTGAAGAAGCTCTTGGATGCGCACCGCACGGAGGGTGGCCGGGACGAACTTTGTGTGGAAGAGGCTCTCAAAGTCTGTCCAGAGAAAAGATGCCTCATCGTGCACTTGGAGCATCAAGCTCCACCATCGTCCCGCTGCTGTGTGCAGTATGCTCGCAGCGAGGATCACCATGAGGTCTGATGGTGTCCTCACTAGCCTGAAAACTCGTACGACTGCCTCCAGCCAGTCCTCATCTTCCTGGGGGTCCGTCTCCCCGTGGAACTTGGGCGGTCTCTAGTGCTGGAACTCATGCAGTGCACTAAGGCGACGTGCTTCGTCAGTGTTTGGGGCTGGAAGCATCGGTGGCTTGGCGGGTAGGGGTATCTCCGGTGCCTCAGCTGTCAAATGGCCCTGTACCGATGCCTCGTCGCTCGACGGACTGTCGTCACGTACAACTCTCAGAACCCTAGCTAGCTGCTGTCGTGGGGCCATCCTGAAAAGGAAATAGGTGCACCACGGTCAGAACAGTATACCTGGTGAGCTGATACAAATTAATCAAAAAGAAAACCTGAAACACACATGCAATCAATGTTTTCGTGCATTAAGTCTGAAATCAGAAGTCAGGGTCCTAGTGTACGGATACATTGGCCGCCGCACCAACACTGGGCTCCCTGGACTGATAACCAAACCCAATACGCTAAACACTATTGCTTCACATAGAAGAAAGATCAGATTCTGCGGTAGAACCGACCACCTCTGATATCAATTTGTCATGACCCGTCCTCGGGGCCCGTGTCGTGACTACCCCAAGCCCGCCTTCCATAGGCCAGGGGCTGGCGACTAGCACTAAGGCGTAAATCCCGGTAAAAAGGGTAGGCATTGCCTTTGTAAAGTAAACAAGCACCATAGAGTAAGCAAGTTTAAAAAAGTAAACATTAAGTAAAAACTAGAACAACAGTAAGTGCAGAAAGTAAAGGGGGCCGAAAATACATGTCCAACAGTAAAGTACAACTAAAAGGGGAAAAACATTAATTCAAAAGTAAAAGCTGCAATACCAAGCTGTCCACTGAAAATCCCACATGAAGGGTGGGTACAGATAGCTCCACTGCTACTTGGGTCCCACCGTCCGCTCCAAGTATGTCCCGCCTAGTGGTCCACCTCCAAGTACTGTCCTGCTCTGCAAGCCTCAACCACGATCAATGATGTCCGTCGTCTACAACCAACACAACGTAGTGCGGGCATAGCCCATGTAGGGGTGATTATAAGATACTCAGTAGGGACCCCGAGACCCCCGAAAGTCTCCCAAAATCCACAAAGGATAAACCACAAAGAAAAGATACAATCACGAAGTAACAACTAACATTGATTAGGTATATGCCCATACATATACCTAAGTCATCAATTCCAGTACGCTCCAACCTCCGAGCCCAAGCACAACCCAGTCCACACAAAAAGGTATACGTATTCCATACAGGAAAGAAAAACGTAATCCACACAGGATAGCACAACACAATCCACACCGGAAGGCAAACAGGTTTCATATCACACAGGTGCACTTCTTCGAATGACGATAGAGATGATCACTGATCCATCTAAGTCGTCGGACCCACAAAGGATCAATAGGTACTAACCCCCGCAAAGACCCACACAAGATCGGGCCCACACAAGACCTGTAGGTGCTGACTCAAACAGAACCGCTGAGCGCTGACCCACACAGAATCGGACCCACACAGGATTACTAGCACTGATCAACATAGGATCGCTGAGTGCTGTAGTCGTCATCATCGAATCCATTGAGGATCTCTGCACAGTCGTCATCGTCGTTGTAGCAGTCGCAGCCAGCTCTAGGGTTCCCGCACACAGCAAGCTCATTCGGAAGGGTCTCCTCCACGAGCCGAGAGGCTGATACATCAACTGACACATAGTCCAGAGTTGATGTATCCAAAAGTTCTATATCGTCAATAGGAACTCGACGTCGCAGACGGCGCGTCAATCGGACGCCCGGTCTGCTAGTTATTGGCTTTTTCGTCCCAAGGGCCCAGTTCGTTTTTTATGCAAAAACAACCCGACCGTACTCCACCTACATCCAAACCTCGGGCGGAGTAAGCCGAAATATTCTTCTCACTTATATGACTCCACAAAAATCGATGGCACGTCAATCGGACGTCTGAAGCTCAAGATATGAGCGTTTTCGCTCCGAGGGCTCGGTTGGTTTCGTGTACGAACCAACCCAGCCGAACCCAAAGTATTCTGAAACCTTGAGTGTGATATACCAAAACGACTGTCTAGATCCAAGGATCGCAATGCCGCTGACGGCGCGTTGTTCAGAGGCCCGTAGCTCAAGATACGGGTAAAAGACCGAAAATGGTCCGAAGACGGGGGGTCTGGGCCCGGACCGACCTGGCCCGACCCCCCCTGGGTCGGGGTCCGACCCGATTGGGCTCGAACCGGTCGACGGGTTGGATCGGCCTAGGTCGGCTCGGCCGAGTGGCCGAGCTAGCAAGTCTGGGGGCGGGGGTGCACTGCCCCCACGTGTGAACACCGCGGCCCCCCTCCGCGGCATTGCCGCATCCCGTGTGTGCCGGACCCGCACGGCTGCGGGTCCGCTGGTGCCGCCGCCGCCGGGGCTACAGCCGCGGCGGCCCTTTCTGGCAATGCACTGGGGTGCCGCTGCCTCCGTCTGCTGGCGCCGCCAGTGGGTTCCGCGGGCCACTGGAGTTTCTCTGGTGGTCCGATTTCATTTCAATCTGCGCCGTACCTCCTCCCGGGTCCCGAACTTCACTGCGGAAACAACGAATCACCTCTGTGGCATGTTTTGTCTCTACCCGCCAATCCGCACATCAATGAAGAACTGCGGATGGTTGTCGGGCTAGGTTTGTTTGGCCTGCACCCTCCGCGTTAGGTGATAACAATCATGAAGAAATATTCAACACATGAATAACAAGAAAGGCACAAGTTTAATAGAATTAAAATTGAACTTTGATCCGGGTTCTTTGTTTTAAAAGAATCAATCACGGGAATTAAAGATTGTTCTCAAATAAAAATCCCTACCTCGCCGAGTCGTCGCACGCGCGTTCTTCGTGGAATTGATCGTCACGGAAGGAGGGGACCGTCGCATCGTGGAAGGGTGTCGCGTCGTCGAACTCCGAGGTTCAAGAACATGCAGATTTAATTATATTAATTAAATCCATGATGTTGTTATAAACCAAAAAGAATATTTAAAAGAAGAAACACAAAATCTCCTACCTCAAGCAGTTGGTGATCGGAGATCGTTGCGGGGAAGAAAGTCTCGGAAGAAGCGTCGTCGATCTCCGAGGGTGACGGCATTCATCGCGTTTTTCGCGTTCTTTGCGTTCTTCGCAAAGGAGGATGAAGGCACAAAATTTGTCAAAAACCTCCCAACGAGAAATCCTCATGAAGTCGAGCGTTGGTCTTATTTTATTATTACGCCAACAGATTGTAAACAGGTTAAGAAACGATTAAATTAATTCATAGAATTAATTTAAGGAAGTTAACCACCCAATTAATTGGTGCGTTAAGAATTTAAGAAAACGCGTCAGTTGACTTTCATAATGACGAGTTTTCGCGGGTGCGTTACTTAGCGGAAAAGAAACGGTGGGGCTCGTATGGGCCCCACCTCACAAATATCCTACCAAGAGGGTAGGATATTTTGAATTCCATCATATCCGCTTCAACTCAACTTAAACAACTTAAATTTGCTTTTAAGTGGCTTTAAGTGAAATAAAATAAAGTTTGTTGTACCAATTATTTTATTTCTTAACTTTAAGCCCAAAAATTAAGAACCACACCCGAGAAAACGCAACTCTGGAAGAGGAGTTTCTAAGCAAATATCAACGCTGCGATTCCATCGGTGTCCTCAGAATTCAATTCCGAGCACTGGTTTAAAAGTTAGAAAAACCCGCTCGTCTATTCACTGAACGTACCAGAGCCAAATTTCGGAAAATGATTCCGGGCACACCGGGCCTCGGAATCAGGTGCCGTCAGAAACTGCGTTCTTGTAAAAATCCAATAAAAATTAAGAAAAAAATTTCCTCGAAATTTAAAGGTCTTTACAGATGCATCAAGGGGCTATAACGGGCCCCACTAGTCACATAATACATCCTACATGATCATTTTATGTCTTAGGGGCTATGTATCCAAAGCATACCATACCACCTTGGATACCCGATTATGGTGTTGTTATTTGGGGTGTCCTGTACCACTCCAAATAACGGGTTATTAGAGACATTAATTATTATTTCATGATCAATATTTCAGGCAAACCAAATTCATTAATTATTATTTGGTGATCATTGTTTCTATCAAAACACACAAAATATTCTTTGGAAACTACTAAAGAAACAAATGATTGACGAAAAAGTGGTACATGCATAATACAATGTGCTAAATTTTAGTGATGCACACAATATTAATTCATATTGAAAATCTTCCAAAGATTCACATGCATTATCTATAAAACATGCTGATAAAGGGTTCACAAATGAGAGTGTATATAAATATGAGTAATTGGACCTAAGTAGATATATACTGGTACATGGTATCATTATTTTACAATGAACATGAGGCCTTGTTTTTAATTTCAAGAAGACATTGTAAGACCCTCTACTTTAACATTTTTCTCCAAAGTTATTACAAAGGAAAAACATACAAAACTCCTTGATATTGTGGAATTGAACTTTGAAAATGAAATTATGGAGTTATTGGAAAATATGCGTATACATATTGTAGGTTTGGATGCTCATTTCTAGCCATCTACTTTGTTTCAAAATTATACATATACAATATATACATGTATATATATAAATTTATTCTAACTATTTGTAAAATTTGTAAAACTAAAATTCTCACAGCCACAAATTTAAACTCCTTCAAAAGCATAGAACTCAGTATGTTCTACATATGATTTAGGCCTCAAAAACGTTATTTTCATAGTAAAAATAGTTATGATTACTTATACATCCATATATATTTTATATCCCAACCTTAAAAGAAATAAATTGTGGAAGAATAACTAAAAAACTTCACTTAAACCATATGGATCTTGAAAACCTGAGGGTATGATAGAGGGTTAGAGGTTTAGAATTTTAAATGAAACACCATCAACATGTAATTACAATTATACAATATATATATATATATATATATATATTTTTTTTTGTAAAACTTAATCTACATGAAATATAAGGGGAAAATTACTTTCACAGTTATCGGATCATTAAAACATGATTAACCTTGGAAAATGGAAGGTAGTAAACTAACATAGTATCTATATACTTGGTATGTACGTAGATACCTATATATATAAACTCTATATGTATATACGAACATATAAACTTGTTTTTCATGAAAAATATAAACATAAAACACTCAAAACCAAACTTATTAACTTCAAAACATAAGGTAAGGGAGGAGATGAGGGTTTTAAAGTAGAGGGTTGGATTCATATGTATGTATTTATATAAAAATCGGTTTGTATGTGGATTAAAACAAATTATCCCTTACAGGTCTTATTAACCTATAAACAGGAGAAAAAATGAAGATGTTAGGGTTTTTAATAGTTGGATACATCGATATATATGTATACATATAAAAAAGCATATACACATATATATATATAACCTGGTTTTCATGAAAGAGGAAGTGAAAACCCCCCTTACATTGGTGTTAGGAGGGGCTTGAGGAGGAAGAGGAGGAGCCGAGTTGCACTTGCAATTCTTCGGGAGTGTAGGTATGGGTGAAGTAGTTGGGTTCACCAAGGTGAGATGGAAGAGATCTTAAAGAGGATCCTCCCGACACATGAAGTGACTGAACACCAAACCCATGACTAGGTGGAGTGCTAGAAGGAAGAAAACAAGGATGTTTGGGAGGTAGGGAGGCTGTGGAATAAATGGGGGAGGAGAGGGATGTGGTTGACCAACTGGTTCAGCGTACGCTGTGGGAGGAAGAAGACAGCACCACAGGAGAAAACCGTTAGATATTTCGACGGCCTGGATTAGTTCGGTCAAGAAATCAAGGGCCGGGATGCGTCTGTGGGTTTATAAAAGGGGTGGATAGCTTAGATTGATCTTAGGTGAGATCATCGGCTCTCGATCATCACAAAATTTTAAATACATTGGATGGCCACGATTTAATCGAGGGTTGATCGAATGGTCCAACTAAATGCAGTGATATACAGAAGTTTGACCTCAAGATCAAGATCAGTGGCTCCGATCGCGTGTGACGTGATCCGATGGCCAGGATCTCGTTTTTCTAGAAAAGTTTCTCCCCACATCGAATCGGCGGGATGACCACGCCTCTTTTATAAGACTAATCCTCCCATCCTTAGTTTAGAGAACACCCAGCACACACAAAGGGGGCCTTACACGTGGTCTCCCTCTCCCCCGTAGGCCACGACCTACCCCCTGATAAAAAACTATTTCATTGAATATTTTATTGATAATAAATGGTATAATTTCTTCACATTGTGTTAAATATGTTTAATTAGAAATTATTTGGGATTAGATCATTCATTTGAATATTTGATGAAAATTCACGTTTTACCCTTTATAGTTCACTGTAGTATTTCGAAGATACATATTTTTATATTTATTATTTGAATTTTAATGTTTTTAACAGTGTTACTAACTTAATTATCTACAACTTTTATTCAGGACACTAGAGCTAAAGAGTGAATTGGTTGTTGAAAATGTGCCATGAAGTCAAAGTTGGGCTGAACTCGCCAGAATGGAGAATCTTCTGTATTTCGGTCATAACTCCTTCATCTGGGCCTGTATTGAGGCCACATTTGAAGAGGATATATAGGACCCATAGCCGCACATTTTATCCTTCTGGAAGGCAGGCCAATTCATGCGTTTTGGTGGCCAAATGTGAGGTCCAAGGTGGAATAAAATATTTGGCCGAGATTCCCCATTCACACTTGAAACAACATTGAACCTAGCCTCCCCACCACTCTATAAATTGGTGTTTTTCTCATTTGGTGGGGTTGGGACATGATTTGGGAAGTTTATTGCAGAGGATAAGTCGATCCACTCCAGTTATACAACCAATTCAATAAGGGTAGCTCTTGAAGCAAGGATCCCTTCGACGAAGCTTTCTTCTCCTCCTTCATGTTGTAATGATTTTGTTTGTGTAATAAACTTCTTAGTTATTCTTTTATTTATTCTATTTTCTTCTGTTTTGTTTAAATTTCTTATTCTCTTAATCTTCTTTTTTTGTCTGGAATTATTGAGTAGAAGCGTTATTGGGTTATACCCATTATAAACCTTTACACATGCAAAACGCTTCTACGATGATTACGCCACCCATGGAAGAGTAGTCTTTTAGTAATCGATCTATCTTCTACCATCTTCATTTAATTATTTTGAATCAATGAGCTTCTGTAATTCACCTAATATGATCAATTAATTGTGTTTTTAAATTACAAGAAACTAAGCAAGAAATTGAACAATTAACACAAAACACGCAAGGTTGGGATTTTGTGTAAATTGTGAGAGCGTAATCTTAATCGGTAATATAAGACCACAGAGGATAAATTTTTAGAGTACAAATATAATCCATAAACACAACATATCCTTATTTCCAGGATGGATATGTGCTCTAATTGACCACTGACCATAAGCTATCCTTAGTACAACAATCAAAGCAGGGTACTGCAATTGCGTGTTCTGAAGCTAGCCTAGGGTTTAAGTAATTTCATCTTTGTGGTTAAGTTAACTCTCATAGGGTTAGAGGGATAAATAATTAGGGGATCATAATTAAGTGGATATTGATTTAAATTATAATGATTAATAAGTGAATGAATATGTAGACATAGATCGATTACACCTTTTAAAATAGATTTCTAAAAAAACATCTTTTTGTTGTGTCATTTCAATCGAACTTAATTTCAAAACTAAAAACAAAAAAATATACAATCTTCTTCCAGCAAACTTCTTCTAGATTAATAAAATATAATAAATCCTGACCCTTTAAATTAGTGATTTTATTCTATTCTATTCTATTTTTTAGAATACCTTTAATAAGTTGTTAAATTCACTTCCTCCTTTGAGAGACGACCTTGGTCAGCCACTCTGTTGCACCTAAGTACCCCAAAATCACACTAATCATTTGAGGGCGCCCACGACAGCGGTTTATAAAATTGGTTCCAGTTCTGGGGAGGCATGTAATTATTTCAACCAATTAGAGGTATTTATTTTGTTTTAGATTTTAATTCTCTTCCTCTCTTCTTTCATCCATATTTACCAAATCTGATTTTTCCCTTCTTCTTTTATTTCCTTATACTTATTTTTGGACCATCAACTCAATCTTATAATTTTTAATTTACTATGTTCCACTTTCCTACTTCTCATATTTCATTTATTTATGACACAAACTAATCCCAAAGATCTCTTAGATCTTGACCCTAAGATTGAACGCAGCCTTAGGGCACGAATCAGACACTCTCAATCTACGGGAAGTTTCAATATTGAACCAGTTGGTGAATTCCTCTCTTCTGGAAACATTAAAATTGGAAGCAATTAAAATTCAAACATAAAAGGGGAACCAATGGCTGGAAATAATGGAAATTAACTTAATAGAACCATTCGAGAATTGGCTGCACCATATATTAACTATCAACCAAATTGTATTGCATAACCAAATCTCGAATCAGACTTTGAATTGAAATCTGGATTAATTCACCTTCTTCAAAAGTTTCATGGATTATCTGGTGAGGATCCCAAGAAACACCTTAAGGATTTTAATGTGGTTTTATCAAATTTAAAACCAAGAAATGTATCTGAAGACCAAATCAAATTAAGAGCATTCCCATTCTCACTTGATGGAGCTGCAAAAGATTGGATGTATTATTTGCAACCTGAAGATGTAACATGTTAGAATGATTTGAAACGTCTTTTCATGAAAATATTTTTTCCAGCATCAAGGAAAACATCCATTCGAAAGGAGATATTGTGGATCAATAAATCCCATTGGGAGTCAATGTATGAGTACTGGGAGCGATTCAAGAAGTTGTGTGCAAGCTACCCACATCACCAAATCAGTGAGAAATTACTCATCCAGTACTTCTATGAAGGACTCACACCTATGGAGAGAAGAATGGTAGATGTGGCGGCTGGAGGAGCATTGGTGGAAAAGACACCAGAAGCTGCACGTGCGTTGATCGACAAGATGGCCCCAAACTCCCAACAATTTGGTGATAAAGGTACACCACATGTCAGGGGAGTACATCAGGTAAGTCCTTCTTCTCTTGAAAGTCATTTGATTGATACTAAGTTGGAAGAATTGACCACTATGGTGAGGAAAATTTCTTTGGCACAAAAGACATCTCTACCCCCTCCTTCAAGGCCTTTTCGTATTTGCACTGAGACAAGCCACCCAACTTATTGTTGCCCACAACTCCAAGAAACAGAAGATTGTGAAGTAGTGTTCCCTGGGAGACCATATCAGCAGCAACAACAACAACCATATCCCCAAAAGAAGTTTGATTCATTTTCTCCAACATAAAACCAAGGGTGGAAGGATCAATCAGACATGAGGTATGGATCTGGACAACAATAAAGGCCCCCTTTTCAACAAAACTTCAGCAGCCTCTACCTTACCTACAGGGTTTCCAACAACCCCAAAAGAGATTCGAAGCTCAAACATCAACGAGTCAGCAACAAGGGAATCTCTAACACAAGGTAGACTCTAACACTGATGATCTTTTGAAACAAATTGTTCTTAATGAACTGAATGAGCTAAAGAGTCATGGTTCAGATCTGAGGGAGTTAAAGACTCAAATGATCCAGATTTCCACCGCCCTCCATGAACTTGTAAGTAAGAATTCCGGAAATCTACCTTCCCAACCCACTCCAAATCCAAAGGAGAATGTTAGTGCCATCACATTGAGAAGTGGGAAGCAAATTAACGATACATTTGTACCTACCATTCCATCGGGATTCACCTTAACTCCAGAGATGCCGCATTCCATACTAACTGATGAGCAATCCAAGGAGAAAGATAAAGGTAAGAAAAAGATTGATGATGTTCCTCCTAAACCACTTCCTTTTCCAAACAGGGTTTTTCAAACCAAGAAGATGGCTGAAGAAGCAATGAAAAAGGAGTTTTTGGATACATTCAAGTGTGTGGAGATCAACATTCCTCTACTTGAAGCCATTAAGAAAATCCCAAGGTATGCCAAATTCTTAAAAGAACCTTGCACCAATCGAAGAAGGCTCAAGGGAAATGAGAGGATCAACCTTGGAAGGATTGTTTCAGCACTCATTACACCAACTCTAGAAATACCAACAAAGTGCAAGGATCCCGGGACATTTACCATCCCATGAACCATAATGGAGTTGCACTTCTCTGGTGCTCTTTGTGATTTAGGATCTTCAATAAATGTGATGCCTCACTCTGTATTCTCTTCCTTGAAATTTGGTGAGTTGAAGCCAACAAGAGTAGTGGTGCAATTGGGGAATGGAGCTATGGCATATCCAGCGGGAGTCTTTGAGGATGTACTTGTCCGGGTAAGAGACTTGATCTTTCCAGCAGACTTCTATGTGCTTAAAATGGAGGATGATCGGGTAGGTTCTCATGCCCCCATTATCTTAGGTAGGCCCTTCCTCAAGACTGTAAAAACTATCATAAATGTGAATGAGGGTACACTTTCCATGGAGTTTGGAGATGAAGTTGTGATATTTAATGTTATGGATTCCATGAAGTACCCCTCGGAGGACAATTCTGTTTTTGTTATCTCCCATTTTGAACCACCGAGTAAAAACACCAAGGAATTGTATTGTCCTATGCTTAAGGAGATTATGAGTATTGGTTCAAGTTTGATCTCTAAGAGCACTTCCACACATGTTGCTGATACACAATCCTCTCTTGGATTTGATTTTTATGTGGATTCATATTTTGATTTTCATCATGTTCACTCTGATTATGACATGGCTGTTGAGTATGCTGATGGATTTTATTCTTTATTCTATTATTTTGATGATGTATATTCTGATACTGATGCTCTTTGTGCACCTATTTTAGTTCCTTCAATGTATCCATCCATACTACACCCTTCTACATTGGAACTCAAGCCTTTTCCACTAAATCTGAAATACTCATACTTGTTGAGTGGTGAGAGATTACCTATTATCATTGCTAAAAATCTCTCTTTTGAACATGAAGAAAATATTTTGAATATTTTGAGGGAGAACATCAGGGCGATTGGGTGGACCTTGGATAACATATCAGGTATTAGCACCTCCATTTGCATTCATAGGATTCTCTTGGAGGATGGGGCTAAACCGGTGAGACAAACACAAAGGATACTCAATCCCACCCTCCTGGATGTTGTTAAAAAATAAGTTGATAAATTTCTCGAGGCAGGTATAATCTTTCCCATTTCAGATTCTTAGTGGGTAAGTCCTATTCAGGTTGTGCCTATGAAAAGTGGTGTTACTGTTGTTAAAATGAGAAAGATGAGTTAGTTCCAATGAGGGTGAAAAACAGTTGGCATGTGTGTATTGATTATAGGAAACTAAATCAGTCCACTCACAAGGACCATTTCCCCTCCCATTTATTGATCAGATGCTTGAGAGACTAGTTGTGAAGACACACTATTGTTTCTTGGATGGACTTTCTGGATATTTTCAGGTTCCTATAGATCCAGAGGATTAGGAGAAGACGACATTAACCTGCCCATTCGATACCTTTGCTTACCGAAGGATGCCATTTGGACTTTTCAATGCCCCAGGTACCTTCCAGAGATGCATGGTGAGTATTTTCTCAGATTTCATTGAGACCTGCAGGGAGGTATTTATGGATGATTTAACAGTTTATGGGTCCTCATTTGATGAATGTCTCTCTAGTTTGGGTGATGTGTTGCATCGTTGTATTGAGAAAAATCTGGTCTTAAATTTTTAAAAATGTCATTTCATGGTCAAAAAGGGAATTGTCTTATGTCATATAGTCTCAAAACATGGCATTGAAGTTGATAAATCTAATGTAGACATTATTTCATCCCTGCCATATGCTACATGGGTGCGTGATGTTCGATCATTCCTTGTACATGCTGGATTTTATCGACGCTTCATCAGAGATTTTAGTAAGATTGCTCTACCCTTATCTCGATTGCTTCAAAAAGATATTGACATCAATTTTGATGATTCGTGTAGGGTATCATTTTATGAGCTACTGAAGTGTCTGCCCACTCCACCGATCATACAGCCCCTGCGGTGGGACCTTCCTTTTGAGCTTATGTGTGACACCTCCAACATCACGGTTGGAGCTATCTTATCTCAGAGGGTGGAGGGACGTTCACATGTGATCACCTATGCATCGAGGAAACTGGATTTAGCCCAATCAAACTACACTACCATAGAAAAGGGGTTTCTTGCAGTCATATTTTCTTTAGATAAATTGCTTTCATATTTATTGGGCTCTAAAGTAGTTTTTTTTTTTCTGACCATGAAACTTTGAGGTACCTCCTAAAGAAGCCAGATGCAAAGCCCAGGCTGATTCGATGGATGCTTCTTCTTCATGAATTTGATATTGAGATAAAGGACTAGAAGGGTTCAAATAATTTGGTGGCAGACAACATGAGTAGGCTTACTCACACACTATAGGATGACACCATGGACTAGGTACCACTTCGGGACACTTTCCCCGATGAGAATCTTTATTCCATATCAGGTATGCATCCTTGGTATGCAGATTTAGTTAACGACCTTTTTGATTTTGAAAACCCTGCATAATTAAAGAAACATCAAGTCGAAAAATTAAAGATCGAGTCAATATTTTATGTTTGGGATGATCCATAATTATGGTGCATGTGTAGTGACCAAGTTATTAGGAGGTGTGTTCCTGATCATGATTTTGTGTATGTTTTTTAATTTTGTCATACACTTGCATGTGGTGGACACTTTGGACCCCAACGGACATCTAGGAAGGTTTTGGGCTCTGGATTATATTGTCCTAGATTATTCCATGATGCCCATGTGTTTTGTAAGTCATGCTCTCGTTGCCAACACACTGGGAACATTTCTAGGAGACATGAGATGCCCCAACAACCCATACTATTCTGTGAGATTTTTGAAGTATGGGGCATTGATTTTATGGGTCCTTTTTCTATTTCCTTTGGGTTTTTGTACATTTTGGTTTCTGTTTATTATGTGTGTAAATGGGTGGAGGCTAAGGCCACTAGGACTGATGATTCTCATGTTGTCGTGGACTTTGTAAAAGCACATATTTTTTGCAGGTTTGGAGTACCAAAGGCCATCATCAGTGACCAAGGGACACACTTTTTCAATAGGAATTTTTCTTCCCTCCTTCGAAAGTATGGGGTGACACAGAAAACATCAACACCATACCACCCCCAAACAAATGGCCAGGCTGAGGTTTCAAATCGTGAGTTGAAACAAATATTGGAGAAAACTGTGCAGCCAAATAGGAAGGATTGGAGAAAGCGCTTGGATGATGCATTGTGGGCTTATAGTATAGCATACAAGACCCCCATTGGTATGTCCCCATTTCTGATTGTGTTTGGGAAATCATGTCATCTCCCAGTGGAAGTCGAGCATCAGGCATATTGGGCTATAAATAAATGCAACATGGAATTGGCCCAAGCTGGAATTCAAAGGAAGTTGCAAATTCAGGAGCTTGAGGAGATTCAACTATCATCATATGAGAATTCAAGTCTCTACAAAGAAATATCAAAAGCATATAATGACAAAATGATCCAACAAAGGGATTTTCATGTTGGAGAGAAAGACTTTCTCTATAGTTCACGATTGAAGCTGATGCCTTGTAAGTTGCGTTCTAGATGGTTAGGTCCTTATATTGAATCTAATTTTTTTCCTTATGGTGCAGTGGAGATCACACAAGAGGACACTGGAAGGATCTTTACAGTCAATGGGAAACATTTGAAGTGATACATTGAGGGACATCCTACTGATGCAGTGGATTTTATCACACTGCATGACCCCATCATCACTTGAGCACATCATGCTGTTCCTAACCCTTTCACTTTTATATTATTTGTCCTATTTAAAAATTCATCATTTCATGTGCATATATCATCTTATGGGTTCACATTGAGGTCAATGAAATATTTTAAGTGTGTGGGAGGTAACCTTTTAGTTTAGTAATTTTAATTGTTCTCCTGTTTAAAAAAACCACATTTTTTGTGTTTTTAAAATTTTGTGTGTTTATTTTACAATTTTCTGTGTTTTTTGAAACTTTTGAGAAAATATGATTCTCATCACCATTTTTGAATCCATATCAATAAGTGAAACAATTTACCCCTTGAAACTAAGCTTAAATGAATGCTGAAATGACTTTGTTTCATGTTCAAATATTTAGTAATTTCATGAAAATTATGCTGAATTTTAAATCCCATGACACATCTCACTGTCTTTATATTTGAAATTAATTTCTTGTGAGGATTCTAAAACATTATTTTCATATTCTTCACATTGACCTAACTTCTTGAGAGAACCAAACCATGATTGATTTAACCATAATTTGATTTATTCCTGTCAAAACTTGAGGGTTTAAGGTACATATGATTAAATGATTGAGGAATTTGTTTGGTATTAAAGCCCCTATTTCAAAGAATCCTTTTTTATAATGGCTTACCATGAATATTTAATCTTTGTATCCCTTAGAATCCATGCACAGCCTGTTAGGTTAGCCACATTACAAGCCAATTTTCCCTATCCAACCAACTCTTGAAGTGAAATTTCATAATCTAGTTGAGCATAAGTGTGGGGGAATATATCTTGTATTGTGACACCACATTATGTGATACTTTGGGTGGAAAATTAAATTCTAATGAGATGTGTTTTCTACTGAAGAAATTCATTATATTGAAATCTGGGCCTTTTCTGGAGCTTTCATGATAAGTGATGTTGTTCCATTTCTGGAGCTTCAAATTGAGGTGGAAAGTTGTGCCTTTTCTGGAGCTTTCAAGAAAATCATGTTTGAGAAGATTGATAATTCTTTATGCTGAAATGAAGAATGGCGTAAACTGTTCATGACTTTTCATGATGATGGAGCTGAATTGATTCTATGGGGATTAATTAGGAGAACATATTTAAGTGAAAATTAGATTAATGCAATTTTTCTTCAAAAAGAGTCAAGCCCTCCTTATTCAGGCTCAGAAATTTTCAAATCTAAATCCTACCAACTGAAAGCCGTAGAACAACCCTGAAAAGTACTCATGATAAACATATGTCCTTGACTCACATCGGGTAGCGATGTAAAAATATATCAAGCCTATGGTGACCCTTGTATGAGTTTGGATGAGAAAGACATTGCAAAAAAATTGATATTTGAGTGATTAGAGAAAATTCAAGTGAGGTAAGTGTTTTGTGCATGAGAGGATAAATAAAGTGGAAATATATTGAATGATATAAATTAAGAACTTGAAATAATGTTTTTTAATGAGTCATGATATCTTTTGTTTCTTGGTGTGTAATTGTTTGATCTCAAGGATATGTGTTTTAAAATTGGTTTTGATTTGATATTAATGTTTACTTGATATGAGGTTTTGCTTAGGAGTCCAAAAGGGTAAGTGAGGGGATGTTGACAGAACACTATATTATTGAATATTTTATTGATTATAAATGATATAGTTTCCTCACATTGTGTTAAATTTGTTTAATTATAAAGTATTTAGGATTAGATCATTCATTTGAATATTTGATGAAAATTCCAGTTTTACCCTTTATAGTTCACTGTAGTATTTCAAAGATTCATATTTTTATATTTATTATTTGAATTTGATAGTTTTTAAACGTGTTCCTAACATAATTATCTACAACTTTTATTCAGGTCATTAGAGCTAAAGAGTGAATTTGGTTGCTGAAAATGGGCCATGAAGTCAAAGTTGGGCTGGACTCTCCAGAATGGAGAAGCTTCTGTATTTTGTCTATAACGCCTTCATCGGGGCCTGGATTGATCCCAAATTTTGAGAGGAGATAGAGGACCCATATCCGAACATTTTATCCTTATGGAAGGCCAGCCAATTTACTCGTTTTGGTGGTAAAATGAGCGGTTAAAGATGGAATAAAATATTTGGCCGAGATTCCCCATTCACATTTGAAACCACTTTGAACCTAGCCTCCACACCACTCTATAATTTGTGTTTTTCTCATTTTGTGGGGTTGGGAAGTGATTTGGGAAGTCGAGGTAAGAGGACAAGTGGATCCACTCCAATTCTCCAACCATTTCAATAAGGGTAGCTCTTGAAGCAAGGATCCCTTCGACGAAGCCTTCTTCTCCTCCTTCATGTTGTAATGATTTTGTTTGTGTAATAAAATTCTTTGTTCTTCTTTTATTTCTTCTCTTTTCTTCTGTTTTGTTTAAATTTCTTATTCTCTTAATCTTCCTATTTGGTATGGAATTCATGAGTAGAATCGTTATTGGGTTATACCCGTTATAAACCTTTGCACATGCAAAACGCTTCTACGATGATTACGCCACCCATGGAAGAGTAGTCTTTTAGTAATCGATCTATATTCTACCCTCTTCATTTAATTATTTTGAATCAATGAGCTATTGTAATTCACATAATATAATCCATGAATTGTGTTTTTATATTACAAGACACTATGCAAGCAATTTAACAATTTACACAAAAACACGTGAGGTCGGGATTTTGTGTAAATTGTGAGAGCGTAATATTAATCGGTAATATAAGACCACACAGGATAAATTTGTAGAGTTAAAATATAATCCCTAAACACAATTAATCCTCATTTACAGAATGGATATGTGCTATAATTAACCACTGACCATAAGATATCCTTATAACAACAATCCAAGCAGGGTGCTGTGATTGCGTGTTCCGAAGCTAGCCTAGGGTTTAAGTAATTTCATCTTTGTGGTTAAGTTAACTTTGTAGGATTAGAGGGATAACAAATTAGGGGATCATAATTAATTGGATATTTATTTAAATGATAATGATTAATAAGTGAATGAAGAGGTAGAGTTAGATCGATTATGCCTTTTAAAATAGATTTCTAGAAAAAACCTCTTTTTGTTGTGTCATTTCAATCAAACTTCATTTCAAAACTAAAAACAAAAAAATATACAATCCTCTTCTAGAAAACTTCTTCTAGAGTCATAAACTATAACAAACCCTGATCCTTTAAATTAGTGTTTTTATTCTATTTTATTTTAATTTTTGGAATACCTTTAATAAGTTGTTAAATTCACTTCCTCTGTTGAGAGACGACCTTGGTCAGCCACTCGGTTGCACCTAAGCACCCCAAAATCACATTAATCATTTGAGGGCGCCCACGACAGCGCTCTATCACCCCCGTTGCTCACTACAGCCTAGTGCCTTTATTTAATGCACACATGCACACCTAGGCTCCCACACTCATGTGTGCCCCTCAGAAGAATTGTTCCTGAGGTCGGGCTGTCCCAAGCTTAGGCTGAGGGCTAGGATCAGCCACCTTGAGTGAGCCACCTCCCTTGGACTAGCCATTAAGGGCTAGCCCTTGCGGCCCAAATGTTTACAAAAAAGAAGCCAAAATTTATAAAGAATAATCTTAAACAAAATAATAAAGTCTTAAATGTATTACTATATAAAAATTTCCTTTCTAAACATGGATTTTATTATACAGTAAAAAGGTTAATGTTTACAAGTTGGAAGTATTTTCTATGGTTGTCTATACATATTAAACTATTAACATAAAAGGCCATAAATTAAATGATAATTCTTATTCTTGTGTTATAATGTTCCAAATATAGCTTAATTAAAATATAATTTAATTAGAAAGAATTTAAACATAGTTTCAGACACTGAATGAAAATAACTACAATACATTTGATTTAATTGCAATTCATTTTGAATTACATTTCAGAAACACCAATGTATTTTTCAGGTCATTTCATTAAGCCCTTCTAAAGTTTATGTTTAGGAATAGTTTCATAATTTTCAATTCCAAAACCTAATTACTTGGAGGTCTAATATATACCCATATGTTTTCAATTAATTAACCGACATGGCCAATGACTATATTTATAGCTATTATACTTCCATATTTTCCCGAGGAAATGTTCACATTAGTTTCTTATAAATCCACGACATAGGGTTTCCTAACACTCAAGTTTATTGAAGAAGATGGTTTGCATCATATGTTCGGTGCTTAGTGTGGTCGTGGTGGCTTCATCCATTCTTATGTTCATTCAGACGAATTATAAGGATCCATTTTACTTTCATGGAATTCTCATTTTTTAAGTTGTATCCCTATAATTCTGATAGGGTTTTTAATAGGTATATTTTGTTAGTTTGATTTCCCTCTTAATCTTGTTTTACTATAACCACTACGATGTTCTTATTTGAATAAAACTCCTTGCGTCCATTTCGTGTGCTTATTCTGTTGCACCATATTATTAATATTCAATAAGAGATAAGTTTGGTTCAGGTAATAGACAATAATAAAACATAGAAATTACCATTACATGAAATAGAAGTTCTTGGGGTGTTACAGTATATGCCTGTTATCCTTGTGAAGGAACTAAAACTCACTACAACAACACCTCAAATCCATAAACACCATATGATACTAAAAAGTGAGGTTTCAAAGAAACCAATAGAATTAATTCCTTATCTTTTTTGGCAGAGATAAACCAAAATGAGATGAAACCATGCGGTGAACCTCAATGCACAACAAGCCACAAGACTGGTACTCATAAATACCAAAATACCCAATTATTAACCAGTTTGAAGTAAAGAAGGAGGTATAATACTAACATAAAACCATTTTCGGTGGACCAAATAAATCTGTATTTCCTCTCCATTGGAAATAGTTTCTATAACACACACCAATGAGACCTAGGAGGATCTCCTCACCAACCTATAACTACAACAATCTAAAAATTAGATCACCCCAAAGAGCTAGGGTTTCTAACAACCCCATGGGGGAATGTTAGGCCAAGTCAAAGCAGGGAAAGGGATGAGAGGGGATAGTAGACTCACCATGATGGCTTGTACAACGAAATTAGAAGAAACATTTACTGGATTGAAAGTGTAATTGGAGACTGTGGAGGGTGTTCACGTGCGATGAAATTAGTAGAGTAAATTTAAATTTTATGTTTTAATTTTAATTAAATTTTAAGAAAAATTAAAATATTAAAATAGGGTTTCATGCATAGTTATGCTCACACAGAATTACAAACCATCCCCAAACATTGTTTTTCCTAATACCTCAAAGACACACCCAACATGGGCTAGGCGCACGGTTTAATAAACTCTGTGCAGCCTATGTGCTAAGACACTGCCCCTTTTTAAACAGGTTCAAATGGATACCTATAGTGGGTTTCATGGTTTAACAAGCTATGAGAAATATTTGTGCCCTTTAATATCTTTAAAAACATGAATATCATTGCTTTTGACACTTATGATACTTCTGGAGAAACCTGGGAGACATCTTGGGCCATCACCCATGTCAAAAAAAATTTATAAGTGGTATGACTCTCAGAATTTAGTTCTGAGGCTCATTGTTTTTAAAAAAATCACTAGTTTAGTAAATAAAATGTTCAAAAACATCAGTACATTATTGCTGCTCAAAACATGGTATTCTACAATTTTCCCACCTTAAAAACTTCTTTTCCCTAAGAAGCATTTCAGAACAACGTAACACCAATGGACTTTTAAGGGTCGGGAAGTTTCATTTAAACAGTTTCATTATGATACAAATTCCTAGTGAACATAATGAATTTCCAACTCCCCCTGAACTTCAACATTTACATCCCAAGATAGTGCTCAATGTTCAATTTAAACACAAAAATGGATGTTACAGAAGCCCGTTTATATATGGAGACGGTCACATCAACGTCTCAATGAACACTAGAATGATGGATCTCACCCACATATGTATTAAAATTATATGGGAAAAATTACAAGGAAAGGTAAGACCACCTTTGGACTTTTTGAAAAAGGCACAACTCTGAGTGTTATATTGACACTCCAAGAATTATTTCATTAAAAAGGAAATGGTTGAATTCTAATTGACCTAAATGATCTATTCGAGCAAGCTTACTCAGAATACACTACTGACCATGAGACCACACCTGGCGTCACCAAGAAATTTTCCTTAAAATAGATCCATCACCAACCATAAAAATCAAACTAAAAATAAAGAAAAGGATCTAATACAATTGGCTAACATATCTCGAACATGTCTGGCTTAGGGGGCCGACACAAAACAAATGGAAATGATGGCGTCTGTGAGTCTGAACAAGGCTTTACTTCATGGGAACCCACAAATCACTCATGACTTACCAATCCTATATATGAACCATGCTTTAGCATGTAACTCTATAAAATATCATCCAATAATCTCAATATCATCGAAACATTTATCTTAAAGATAGACCGACGCTCTCTTAATTTATCGAGGATAAAGTCAAGATATGAGGCATACTCTTCTCTTAATAAGAGTACACTAAAATAATTTATGGTAGGGTTTCCAGTCAAAAGTACTGAGAAACTGGAAGTTATGATAGTTGAACCAAAAAAATGTCGTGATGTCTGACAAGCGCTAGCACTTTTTATGACTTATACACCTCAAGGGAATTCTAATAACCCAGAAATTTCTCAATGTTCCCCTTATATTGTGCCCCTTCTTCATGGAAGGACACATTAACATGGTTTTGCAGAACTGTACCCATCGTAGGTGTTTCCCAACATAAAAAATTGGAAATCTAACCACTCGTATGCATTATAGATTATAATAATGAGATTTTCTGGTCAAAACACCTGAGTGGTTCGAAAACCATCCTTAGTTTTAGAATGAAACAGATTATATAATTCTCAAATCAGTATACTGGGAGATGAAATTAGAACATAAAATAATGTTCACGTAGGTTTATTTAGGAGTCATATAACCTCATATGACAATTTCCTAGATGATTCCATATGAAGTAGTCCATAATTATGAAGATAAACGGGTCAAATGAAAAACAAAGTAGATGATAATGCATGATCCATGTCTAACGAACTAGAAAAAATAATTACTCAATGTTAAATCCCATAACAAAGTAATTAAAGACATTACCACCCATCCAAACAAGGGTTTAACCTTAAAAATAAAATACCTACTATGGAAAATGCCACCCGAATGACACAAAAGGTGAGGAAAGTCACAACACAAGAGAGGAATTTATGTTATGAGGGTTCTACATACCACAAGTTATCCCATTAGGAAGAAATTTATTCATCCCTAAAATTGGGTCACGTCAAAAAAATTCAATTGGCTCAATATCTGATTAAAATCCGTTTTATGGCGAATAATTCCAAAGTAAAGTAATCACGTTTTTGTTTCTTGGAAACTTGGTGAGAAGTCCGAACTACACCCACACGGTGGTTTCATACCGTAGAAACCACAACATGTTCCATTAAAAAGCCTCTTATATTTAATAAAATATAATATTTTAATCATTAAAATATTTAATCAAAATTTCAAGCAACAATTTTCCAAAACAAATCACAAGGTAATTGATTTTGAAGAAACACCCCCAGGGAAAATCGGACATGTTTTATAAAACACCATTTCAAAAATAATTATTTTAGTTGACATCTCGTAATTGTTAATAATCTTATCAAAATAAAATCCTTTTAAGAATATAAGGTAACCTATGATGGTCCCATTTTAACCCACCTGGGTTATCTATAAAGCGACCCAAAATAAAATGAACAATTATTAAAATTTTAAACAACTGAATCAGTTATCTCATCAAAACTTTCCCAAACTAACCTGCATGGGTCTTGTTTCATTTTGAAAGATAGAAATTTTATTTTAGATTGAAATTGAACATATTTAACACTTTTAGGAATTTTACAATACCATTTCATATAATATTGGTTTCCATTTCCACATTCATGAAGCGCCATTACAATCTAGGATTGAAAATTTGCTACCATTAATCAATACCAATGTCCATTTAGAATTTAACATGATAAACATAATGGAAAAAATTATATGGGTGTCCATATAACAACCTACAAGGTGACCATAAAATTTAATGTTTGGTATTAATCTCCCTTTAGTCATAACCAAAATATATTAGTAATGAATTTAGCATCATTTTTTACAATGGTTCAATTACATGGGTGACATTTTACCTGCTATAAGGTTCCCATACACATTACAACTAAAAACTGCCTCCCATTATAATTAAATATATCAATGTAAGCTTTTATATCATGTAACTACAAGCATCTAACAATGAGAACCAACCTATATTCTCAAAATCATGGAAATTTAGTCACTGGGTCATTCTATAACAAGAAGTAAGCCTAGAAGGCATGATAATGTATTACATAAACAGGTATAAACCTAAGAATGGAATATTTATAAGGCACAGAATTATACATAGCAGAAAACTGACTAATGAAACTATATAGAACGACATATATTTAGAAAATATGATTTCTATGTGTCTAATATAATGTATGTATGTTTTAACCCCACCATAAGAGGTCAAGGGTAAAATTCATAATTCTATAAACCATAAGCAGTAGAAGATACACCTATCACTCTAGGTGAAATCCTATCAATAGTTGAAGCAACCAACATAAAAAATAACATGGAAATGTCCACTATGTCATTTTATGTACATGGTGTTACCAATCCGAAAGACAACTATTAATCAAGCACTGACACCTTCCGAGTCTCATGTCAACCAACCCAAAATAGTAAAGAATAAGAATGAAGAACTATCTCTAATACCACTTTGTAACATCTCAACCCAACTCACAACTAAGATAATGGTTGGAATAGTCACCACATGACCTATAAAATTCATCTCCATAAAAAAGAGGCTTCCAATTAGTAATGGGGGTGTATGGATAGTTAGTGGGGAGACTATACCCTCTAATTAGAGTTGTGTAGCAGTAAAACAGAGTAAATAACAATCGACTGTGGAAGAAGTAAATATAAATAATAAAGAAGAGGAAGTCATATATTTTATAAATGAACAAAAGTGTCCAATGTCATTTTATACTTTAGATGAATGCACTGCATTGTATTGATACATTACATATAGTTGTAAATGGTAAAAAATTTCTATAAATATAATTCAATGTAGGACTCAATTATTGAAAAGAAAAGAACCGCAAAGGAGTCCTCCATGAGCATCCCAAGCTCTAGCTTGGTCCTTTTCTCCTACTCCATGAACAAGAAAACAGCAACAAGAAATGTACAAGGTCCTGTGAATAAGAGAGGACTACTCGGGTACCCCAATGCATTGGAAGCATAAGTAGGGTTTGAGATATAAATCTTAGTAGGCTGGCACCATCAGTGTCTATTCCATTCCCAATAGTGTAATATAAATTAAATATGGTGTAAACAAGTATAAATAAAATGAGTAGTATATTATGACTAATTTACCATGTAAATGCTTCAGCCCTCAGCTAGTTTCTGGAAATGTAATCAGTTCATTATTGAAATATTACCAGTTTATTTTTAAGAAACATGTGAGTATGTCTCCTACCGAGTCCAAGAGTATCCCGCAATCTAAAATGGGGCTAGGAAAATACCTAGCTCGATGGGCTTTATCTATGGGATATACTAATCAATAATTGACCCAAGGAGTGTATCTAAGGCATCCTATGATGGTACTTGTTTATATTGTCTGAAGACATAACAAGGAAACCTTCCAAAGTTATCTTGTGAGGGAGTTATAGGGTAATAACCATGGTATAATAGATCTTAGGTTATATAACTTTTTTTAATCTGAGTCTAGATAAGGGGTAAGAATGTAATCCAAGGATAGTAATCCAAGGAGTTCCAAAATAAGGCACCTATCAATTACAAGGAGTGCATATTATGTAAAATGAGGCTATGAAAGGACTAGGTCCAAATATTCTATCCAAGGAACCTACTTGTCAGTGCTGGATCCATAGTGTTTATCAAAGGTATCTTTTAGTTCAACATGGGGGACCCAACAGCTATATACTAGGCTTCCAAATATATCATATGGAATGAGATCAATGTGGGTAAAAACCTTAAAAACTCATCTTTGAATTTGGATGGGGTACCCGAGTGCTCATGGTATTCCTCGATCAGAAACCACGACAATCTTGAGTGTCAACATTCTTATTTAATAAATAAATTATGCAAGGAATCATTTTGGTCAATTAATTTCCATCTATTAGTGTGGAAAGGTCAAGTATCATTGTAGCCATTTATTTATTGGTTCAAGACTTCGCTTCCATTAAAGTCGAATGTTTATGTATAATTACAACCATTTAGTAAAATCTATTAAGTCTTATTCATTAATCCAGGTCTTCTATGTTATCATTCATCAACATGGAATGGGGTGCTACTAACATGAAACCTTTATTCAATTACCCTTAATAAGGCCAATTGATAAACTTAATATACTGGCCTATTTACATTTCCCATTTAATTTTCAATTTAAGCATTTACCTTAGGAGGGTAATGTGAAAAAGCATACATGGTACTTTCTATCATAAGATTACTCAAACATTTTATATTTAAGGTCTTACCTTTATAATGGACAAGCGAAGGCCCACCCGAATGGTGGCCAGAATGTGTCAAAACACTAAATGACAATTATGGAAAACATCACACAAGGTAAAATCCAATCCAAAACAAGGCCAAGAACTTAGGTTGTTCCATGTACAATTTAACTATTTCAAAAAGGTAACTCTGTTTTTCTAGTACCATTAGAGTCATTTCCAAAACATTCCATATTTTTCCATAACATCAAGTAATAAGAATTATAAACACAACATGTCAAGCAAGAAATGTATAACCATTAATTTTTAGCTTAAATGTTTCACACCTCGATTGATGGATTTTATCACTAAAACATGTAATTTTTTATCAAAAAATCATTTCATACATTTAACATCAAAATCATGAATATTCTAAATTCACAATCAGTAGGTATTGGACATAATACATCCTTGAATGAATAAATTAATAACAAAAGTGCAATAATCAACTATATTAATGTATTTATAATGATTGAGGACATGGAAGTGAACCCTACCTCATGGTGGAACTAAGCCATCCACATCGGTTCCTATATCATTCAAACTCAAGAAGACAATCCACTCACATGAATATAAAACTATATATATTTATATATATCCTTAACCCATTGCTCATATTCCTAGTTCCATGAGGGATATAAACCTATACATGTAACTCTTAAAATGTTCATCCAAAAAGCTCAAAAACTTCAAAATATTTAGCATGGCGTAGGATCGACACTCTCCTTGTACATCGAGGACGACGTCAGGATAAGGGAACTGATCATCTCTTTAGATGAGTATACTAAAGGATTTAAGATAGAGTTTCTAGTTAAATGACCCCAAAATTGGAAGGTAAGATAGTCAAACAAAAAATAATTCGTTCTCTCATGTATGCACTAACACTATTTAAGACTTGCAAGACACAAGGGCATTCAAATAACCTGACCATTTCTTAATGGTTCCCTTATGTGGTGCATCTTCTTCATGGAAGGAAACATTTACCAGGTTTATCACAACACTACCCACTTTAAGAGTGTCATAGTTGAAAAAAACTAACTTCTCATAAGCACAATATATTATAACAATGATATCGGCATGTCAAAACACCTATGTCTTTCGAAAACCATCCCATGTATTGGAATGAAACTGATTCATTATCACTCATGCCACAATACTTGAAGATTACTTGTGAGTGTACTAAAATGTAAAATAATTTTTATTTTAGAGTCGTATCACCTCATATGACCATTTTCTCGGATGATTCTATACTATGTCGTCCATCACGAAGAAGAAAAATGGGTCAAATGGCCAACTAGGTAGCTGACCATGCCCAGGGAATGTCTAACCAGTTAGAAAAAACAATTACTTGAGGATCAATACCATAAAAATTTCAATAAAGACATGACCACCCATCCAAACAATGGTTTCCTCTAAATACTGAAAGTCCAACTAGGGTCATCGGAACCCAGACAACACAAAAGTTGTAAAAAGTCATAGCAATTTGAAGGCATTTAATTTCTGAGGGTGCTACCTACCACGGGTTAACCCCTTACAGAGAACAAGTTTCAACCCTAAAATCGGGTCACATCATAAAATAGTTACTAGGATCAAAATGTGATTATAAATCCATTGATAAGGATAAGAATGCCTATAGAAAGTAGTCATGCTTTAGTTTCAAGGAAACTCAATGAGAAATTTGAACTACACTTACATGAGGGATTGAAACAATGGACACAAAAAAATGTTCCACTTCCAAGCCTCTTATATTTAATCACATTTAACCTTTTCATCATAAAATGATTTATTCAAAACCTCAAGCTTCCATTTTACAGAAAATATCATAAGGCACTTTATTTTTACATAACTCCCCAAGGGAAAAACAGTGAAGTTTCATAAATATCCCTTTTTAAATAATTTTTATGTTAGTTGAAATCCAGTCATTTTCAAGAAACATATCAAAATAAACTTTTTTTAAGCAGAAATGGAGACCAACAAGGGTCCCATTTTAACTCTACTATGATCTCTATAATTCAACCCAAAAAATGCATAGTTATTAAATTTTTCAACACCCGAAAGAGTCATCTCATAAAAACATTCCCAAACTAGCCTAAATCGGTCCAGTTGCATTTTAAAATCTAAAAAATTTATTTCATATCAATATTTAACATATTTAATACTTATAAGCATTTTATGAATCATTGTTCCATTTCATTTCATTTGGGTTTCCATTTCCAAATTCATGAAGCGCCTATAAACTCAATGGATTTAAAATCTTCTCTGATTAATCGGTACCAATGTCTATTCAGAATTAAGGATGATAAACATGATGGTTAAAATTATATGGGTGTCCATATACCAACATTAAAAGAGGCCATACGCTTTTTAGTTAGGAAATTAGATCCCTTCAGTCAAAACCAACATCGAGTAGTAATTACGTTTTCATCCTTTTTACTATGGTTAAATTACACGGGTTACCTTTTCCCAGATATAAGGTGCCTGTACACCTTATGACGAAAAACTAGCTCAAGTTATAATTAAATATGTCATTGTAAACTAGTATGTACTATCACTATAAGCTTATAACACAGATCAAAAAACTGTAATTACCAATAATGGTAATTTAATCACATGAGCATGCTATAAAAATTTTTAATCATGGAAGGAATGTTAATGAATTACTCAAATAGGTGTAAAAATAATAATGGCATATTTATAAGGCACAAAATTATACATAGCAAACAACCAAAAAATTCATCTACATGGCATGGCATATATGCATGGAAAGTGAATTTCTATGTTCCGAATATAATGCATGTATGTTTCATCCCTACTATAAAAGGCCAAGGTTAATATTCATAATTACACAAACCATAATATGTTCAGTGTATACTAATCACTCTTGGAGAATGATGTAAATATTAATAGTAAGAAAAAAAACATCAATCCCATCCCTGGTCAGTTGGTCATTTCTCGTACATGTGGTGATCAGTCCCATGCACGACTATTAGCCATGCATTGAAACATTCCTAGTATCATATCTACAAACCCAAAAAAGTACGACAAAAGGAAAAACCATATCTCATACCACTTTGAAATGTCTTAATCTTTATCATTGCAAAGTTGACGGTTTGACAGGTCACTACATGACCTTAAGCATGCCTCCCCAAATGCAAGAGGTTGTCTACTAGTAGTGAGTGTTTAGGTATAGTCAGTGGGTATACTATACCCTCTTATCATATTTGCGAAGTGGTAAAAAAGAATAAATAAAAATCAACAATAGAAGTAGAAAATATCAATAATAATGTAGTTGAAGTCAGATTCCCTATAAATGAACAAAAGTGTCCAAGGGTAGTTTATACAATAGATAAATGCATGAGATTGTATAGATACATTACAGAAAGTAGTAAATGGTACAAAATGACATTAAATACAAATTAATGATGGAATAAGTAATGAAAAGAACAAAAAGCTAAAAGTCAATCTCCATGAGCTTTCTAAGCTCCAGCTCGGTCCTTTTATCTAACTCCAGGTATAAGCAAACAACATCAAGCAATGTTCAAGGGCCTGCAAACAATATAGGACTACTCAGGAGCCCCAGTGTAGTGGCATCAATAGTAGTGTGTGAGATATAATTCTTAGTAGGCCAATACCTCTGATGTCTAACCCAATCTCAATAGTGTATTATAAATTAAACAGGGTGTAAACATGCATAAATAAAGTAATCACTACATTATGACTATATAACCGAGTATATGCATCAACCCTCGGTTGGTGTCTAGAAATCTAATCAGTTCATCAATTGAATATTACCAGTTTATTGATATGTCACATGTGAGTAAGTCACCTACCCAGTCCAACGCGTTTCCTCCAAGGTAAAATGGGGATAAAAAATGACTTGGCCCGATGGGATTTAACAATAGAACCTACATGTCAATGATGGACCCAATGAGTGTATCCAAGACATCCTATAGTGGTATTTAGTAATATGGTCCAAAGACATAACAAGGAAACCCGACAAAGGAATACGGTGAGGGAGTTCTTGGGTAATAACCTTGGTAACATGGATCTCATGGAAATAAAACATTGTAGTATCTATGTCTATGTAATGTGTAAGAGTGTAATCCAATGATCATAATCCAAGGTATTCAACAATAAGGCACCTATCGAGTCCAAGGTGTGAATCCAAGGTAAAATGAGACTATTACAAGATGAGGTCCAAGGAGTGTATCCAAGGAACCTATTGGTAAATGCTGGATCCACATAGTGTATCAAAGTAATCTTATTGTACTACATGGGGAACCCAACAGTATTATACCGGGCACCCAAAGATAAGATAAGGAATGAGATTTAGGTCTTTTTTAACCTCAAAACCCATCTATTAATTTGTAATGGGGTACACGATTGCTCAAGGTATTCTCTGGTTAGAAACTATGAC
Source organism: Viscum album (assembly GCA_963277665.1). Classification (NCBI taxonomy): domain Eukaryota; kingdom Viridiplantae; phylum Streptophyta; class Magnoliopsida; order Santalales; family Viscaceae; genus Viscum; species Viscum album. The sequence continues at coordinate 476,043,634 of OY728126.1, forward strand.
AATATTGAGTCTAACCATTTCTATTTAATAAAGATGTAATGAAATGATTCATTTTTCTCTAGGCCTTTCCATCCATTAGTGTGTAAAGTTTAAGTTGCATTGCAACTGTTTCTTTATTGGTTCAAGCCTTTTTTTTTCATTAAAGTGGAAAGGTCATGTAACATTGCAACCACTTAGTAAAATCCATATGGTATATTCATAAATTATGGTTTTACTCCATTATCTTCCACCAACATGACAAGGGGTGCTACTGACATGCAACTTTTATTCCATTACTCTTAATAAGTCCATGTGATATATATATTATAATTTCCAATTTACATTTCACATTTAATTATCAATTCAATCACTTACATGAGGAGGGTAAATTGATGAGCATAGATGTACTTACGATGATGTTATTCATAGAATAACTCAGCCATTTGATATCAAATGACTTACCTATAAAATGGTCCAGAAAAAGAACACTAGAACGGTGGCCAGAATGTGTCAAAACACTAAATGACAATTATGGATAACATCACACATGGTTAAATCCAATTCAAAAAGGGGACAAGAACATAGGAAGTGACTAGCCCATTTTAATTATTTGAAAATGGTAAAAATTTTTCTCTATTACCATTTGGTTCATGTCCTAAACATATCGCATTTCAAAATAACATCAAACAATAAGAATAATAAACACAAAAAGTCTAGAATAATTGTCTAACCACTACTTTTTATCTTGAAGGAAGCACACCTCAATTGAATGTTTTTCTTATTAAAACATGATTTTGTTTATCAAAAAATCATTTCATACGTTTAACATTCAAATCATGAATTTTCTAAATTTGTGATTATTAGGAAATGGATATAGTACACCATTATATTAACTAATTTATAAAAAATGTGTAGTAAGAAACTTTATTAATTAATTTATATAGATTGAGTACTTCAAAAGGGGCCCTACCTCATAATGGTGCCAAGTTGTCCCATCGGTTCATGTAGATTTCTACCTTATGCAGGAAAACAACTCATGTGCAAATAAAACTATATATTTATATATTTATGTATACCCTTAATCCATTTTCAGTATTCACTATGCCCTGAGGGAATACACAAATGGAGGATACACACCAATAAAAATATATATATATACATCATTATATTCCTGTGACCCTTCCAGAGGCACATAAACTCACTACAACAACACCCGAAAACCATAAAAACCATTAAATACTAAAAAAGGAGGTTCGAAACCAACCAATGGTATTACTGCCTTACCTTGTATGACGAAGTTATACCAAAATAATATGGAACCACACGGTAATCCTTAATTCACAACAGGAAACAAAGTGGGGACACAAAAATACCGAATGCTCCATTTATTAACCAATCTGAAACAAAGAAGGTGGTATAAACCTTACCACGAACCATTGTTTGAGGACTAAAACTATATGAACCACCTCTCCTTTTGCGGTGGTTTCTGGAACACACACTAACAAGACCTAGGAGGCCCTCTGCACCAAATTAGAACAAAAACAATCCAAAAATCGAATCACCCCCAAAAATATAGGGTTTGGCCGACCCGATGAGGTGACAGTTTGGGTGATTCAAAGCTGGGAATGGGAGGGGAAAGGATATGAGACTCACCCCGATGGATCGTGTATTGAAATTGGAAGAAAAACTGACCAGATTGAAGGTATAATATGAGGCTAAGAAGGGGTTCTACACGAGATTATTAGAGTAGGGGTATTTTAGATTTAGGATTTAATTTTAATTAATTTTGTTAAAAAAATTAAAATCATAAAACATGGTGTCCCGCAATTTTAAGCCCAAACGGTTTTCCAAACCGTGAACAAACCATGAATTTCCTACCACCTCAAAGACATTATGTGCATGGGCTAGGCACACAAGACAAGATCTCGGATTCAGCATGTGATCTAAGCCACTACACGTTTTTAAATATATCCAAACAATTACATTTAGTGGTTTGTATGGTTTAGCAGGGCATGACAAAACAATAAACCCTTTACTTTAATTAAAAACATGAATCTTTTCAATTCTGATGCTCCTGAAACTTCTCAATCCAGTCAAGAGACTTCACATTCCTTTACCCAAGTCCAAAAACAACACGTATAATATGTTACAACTCTCGAATTTATGTTCTATTGATTAAAAATATGGTTTAGTAACCGAAAAAGTTCATAAAATTATGTATTTTATTCTGGTTAAAAACAGAGGATTCTACATGGAGATAAGATAAATATTTTTTATCCCCATTGTTGAAAAGTTATTACCCGTAGGAGAATAATTACCAAAATATTGTAAATATAATTTTAACATAAACAACATTCATCATAAAAGATATAAACATTTTTTAATATGCCATTAATTAAATTCTCAATTTATTGTTATATAAAGGATTTAACCATATTTATTTCTTTATGGTTGTTCTCTATATTATACACATATGTGGAATATATCTCACCATCAAACATAGTGAACAAATGATTATGTGCTTGGCTACATAGGTGGGAATAATTGTATTTAAAACTTCCCTACCAAAATCAAGGTATGGATCACTATGTTATCAATTCCAAATCCATAAAAACTCCGTGAGTGTGCCTGTGAACCCTATTGTGTGTGCTGAGTTGCTATTTAAATGAATGAATTAATTTTTCTTCCCTTATTAAAATTTTTACATCACTCATTAGCGCAACATTCGGGCTAAAAATAATTAAAATGAATAAAAGAATTAATAATAAATCTTAAGGAAGACAAAATTAATTAAAAATAGGGAGAAAAATAAATAATATAATAAAAATGGTAGGAGATAATTGTGAATTATTAAAATGGGGTAAACCCATTTTATTTAATTATATTTATTTCTCTCAATTTTATTATTTTATTTTTTAATATATTCCGTTTTATTTTAATTTTCTATTTTTAATTATTTTTTATTTTTCTTTTCTTTTCCTTTTCCTTTTCCTTTTCCCTTTTCTTTTTTTCCTCTTTCCCTCTTCCTCCCCCTGTCTTTCATGTGGCGCACCTCCCCCTCCTATGTGGGCCGCACCACCCTCATCCTCCTTCAGGTGATCATTGAAACCTTGTTTCCCATGATATTTCAATGTCATCATGTGTGTAGTGAAGATATCATTATAGATAAAATAATGCACCATGAATCATTCAATATTGTTTTAAATCCATCCTACAATCTTTCATAGAAGTATTTTACCAGAAATTGTGGTTTTTAAAAAAAATTAATTCTTCTGTTCGAGATCAAATCATGGATTTCAACGTAGAATAAGATCTTCTATGAGCACAAGGTAGGGCATATAATCCCTTTCCCCTTATTTTGTTTCATATTTTAATTTACACATTGTCCCTCTCTTTGGTGCCTCCCGATGATGTTTAATTCTACGTGTTATAAATTAAATAAACAACTAGCTTGAACATTACACACTTGTTTGAGATAACCTAACATATTTAAATTATTGTAACATCATTGGATGCCACTTCTTTTACGCCTAAATTTATGGCATATTTTTCCTTTAGAACTGAATTAATTAAATTAATTAATTGGATATGTTATGGGACCCCTATTTTTTATTTTAAATAAAAATAAATTATAGAGTATATTTTTAAACCAATAACATTGGGTCTTGTCGGTTAAATTGTGCATAACGATTATCTTTTGGGTTATGTTATTATTATTTTGTTCCATTATAATATGATTTGTGCATTTTCTATATTCACTGAGAAATTTCCATGACTGTAACTGCTTGACTAGAATGATCATTAGTATGTGGCTTTGTGTTTCACATTTTATTTTGTTGCAATTATAAATTCATATCATATGATATATTCTTCCTATAAAACTAATTAAATTTATGTCGGTGTGACAATGTGAGTTCTGTATTAAGTAATATAGAAGGACTCATCATTCCTGATTGGTTAAACATTACACCATGGAGATGATGTATTAGACATTTATAAGAGAGGAGGTTTATAGGGTTTCTAAAATACACATGAGTGATACTAGTTCCAAAAGGGACCTTTAGGGCCAGAAATGTTGCCCATGTTGATAATCCATTCTATTGGAGATACATCACCCCTTCTGTGTGATACTAGGATGGTCTCATGATAAATCGATGACTTCTGTGATAATTGGCATTTCAAAAGATTTCCTTGTACAAGCCCGGTGGTATTGGATTAATTGAAGGATGTACAATAGTGATAAATTCAAGAAGATATTTAGACTCAAACACTACAACATGAAAAAAAAATATATAATATGTGGAAAGAGTTTATTAAGGTATCCATTATTTCTATTGTAGATTGTGATACCTTTCTGGATATCGAAGCAGACGTTGTTGGTACATAATGTAAACCCTAGGCTAAATCATAATCTTGGGCTATTATTCTTTTTGGAGGCCTTTTTATTTATAGAAATTATATATATTTATATATATGCATTCTTCTTATTATAGGTACCTTATCCATATTACTAGGTTGATCAGAAGTAGGTGATAAGGGACAGATGTCGTTGCAAACCTGGACTAAGACCTATTTATTTTATTATGTTTATTTTTTTTCTTTTGTTTATCATATGTTGGAAGCCTAATATTGTCTATAGAATGAAATTGAAAGGTTTAGACTCTGTGGGTGTTGTCCTACTCGTATTTATCTCACCCCCTATTTGGGAACCATTTGGTACCCAATTAAAAATTATGTTCGCCGGTAGGGATAATGGGAAGCATGCTTCTTTCAGTTCATGAGTGGGGATTGCTACTTATGATGAAGCTCGGTCCTAGAGGACAATGCTTCTTCTCATGATGTAGTTGTTTCTCTTGTGTCTATTTCATTTTATCATTGTTTTCATGATTTTACTTATGTTTTTTGTACTCTATCATTACTAGAGACATCATATCATTTAATTATTGTGTTTTTGGTTTATTTATTACATTTCAAATATATTATATCTTTAGTTGTGGGTTTTTATTTGCTTATAATAATGTTTTTTTATTTATATGGTTTTGCTATTTGGTAAAAACTATTATTCTTTCATTTTATATTAATTATAACCTAAGAGGGAACACTCTTCCCCATAAACACATTGAAAAGTCCCTCACTTCTAGTTGGAAGCCACTGGAATTCGGGAAGATACGCTGGAGGTTATGTCACCAACCCATCTCGAAAAACCCTTCCTATGGCTTCCAATATAGGGATGCTAGAAAGTTGTATTACAGTGGGGTTTTTTCTTTTTTCATTCAATTTGGGTTAGAAAGTAGACTCAGATATAGGGATTTTGAACTTACCCAGTGCTTGGGCATTGCTAACCCATGTATTGGAGAAACCCAAATTCCTAGGATGGGATTACAATTATTGATTATGCCAATTACTGTAAATATGATATCAATGTGGGATGGAACACTTGTTTTAAGATGTTGTTGATATTGGTATTATTGAGATAACAATTTTTACAATTTAAACTTGATGATATTAGGAAAATACATTTACTAACATCATATTAGGAAGCTTATTATTAAATAAAAATGTATATTTTCATGCCATATCAACATTCAGTGTGCATATGCCTATTTTAATTTGAGTGTTGTTTTGCCTATTTGTAAAAAAATTAGTTCCTAATTGTTAAATATAAATTTGGGATAGTTTTATAGTTGTTAACTTTACCTTACCTAGGAAATAGTGGGTATGCCTCATTTTAAAGATCCTTTAATTTAACTCTTTCTAATCTAAACCCGGCTTCTGGTGTGGGCTACCTATTGTACAGTTCTACGATGCAGGCCACATATGTAACGTCCCGAATCTAGGTTCCACACAACGGGTGCCCCAGACTCGGTTGGTCACATGACCTCAAGACCATTTACCCAAACACCAGAGGCTTCCGACTAGTAGTGAGGGCCTACGTCTGATAGTGGGGAACCCATTCCATCATTTTTCAAAGTGTATCGCAGTAGAAATAGATATCAACATACAAAATGCAGAAGTAGTAAACAATACCAATGCTGAAAGGAACACGGTATTGAAATAAAGAGAAGACCAACAATCATATATAATGATGAAATATGTCCCTAAGTCTAATAAAGAATCCAAAACAGGATACACTACAATCTAAACAATATAGTATGAGGGACAAATACAGCAAAGCAAACTATAGCAGTGCAGCAAGAACGTAGCAACATCGGAAGCCTATGCTCGGTACCATGATCTCCTACTCCTCTGAAATAATCATGTACCTGTATAGGGATGCGTACCCTTATCTAAACATGCAGAAATATAATATGTGTGGGCCCAAAAGATGACCCAAATAAGGCGTGAGAAATAATTTCTAGTAGGCAACCACCAAAGCCTCGTTCCCAACTGTTACTGAAAATGTTCAACAACCGCATGCAGTAATAAAATGCCGTAAACTAAGAAGTAATAAAAAGTAACAATAAATACCAGTTCCATTTCCATTTTAATATTCATTTAACAATACAAAGAATGTTATTTAGCATGTCAGGTATAACCAAGGAAAATCACCATAATTAATACACAAAGTAAATGTTGTCCGGAGACATTCAAATCCTTACCCTCAGGTAATCAGAAATGAAACCCTCAGGTGATTTCCCACAGGCATAATGAATATTGCCCATAGGCGTACGAGGTATCACCCATAGGCACAGAATCTACTTCCCACAGGCATTAGAAAAGTTCCCCAAATGCAAAAAAAGCACTACCCTCAAGCTAAGCAAGTAACTGGGCGGACCCCAACACATAAGAATGAAATTTACATAAAATTCCTCTCAAGGAAATTTAAATAATGCTAAAATCACGGTATAACCTCGAGAAACCTATCAAAATGGATAAATAAGGGAAATCACCCATGGGGTTGCCATGGATTCAAGAAATGATCCCAAAAAGCAGTTGTACATATTCATTGAATTACCTACACAATTCTTGGTATTTAATTAATCATGGGCTCATCCAAAAGACACCCCAAACATGGGCGCGTATCACAATTGTACACAAAAACAACATGATAGTGAGAATTAAACATCATACCACCTGCCTTGATCGTCTCTAGTTGGTATACGTGAATGAAGTCTCCCAAATCATCAAAGAACGACAAAGATCTGGGTTAAACATTCCCTCATTCAAATATAAATAACTTCACCTAGGGAATGAATTTGGAGGAAAGGTTAAGGAAGAGCGAAGAAATCACCCGCGCGGTTCAATCGAGACTGTCAAAGAAGGATTTGGATTCCCAGTGCGCAGTTGGGAGCTCTTCCAAGATCCGACCTCCTCTCCCAGCTCCAAAAATGAACTCAAAACCTCCTCTACCCAATGAGGAGGCTACTGACCATTTTAAGTGAAAATATAGACTACACAAAATGTACTCTCAATTACACGGTGTGTAATTTTGTCATTTAACTATTCATTTAGTAGCTACTTTTCACCGTCGAACTATTCACCTGCCGACATGAGTACACGACATGTATTTCTGAATACACGGTGTGTACTATCTCTCAGCTGGTGGCTACATCCTCCACCTTACTGTTCACCTGCAAACTAATTTCATGGTGTGTAAATACTATGTACACGGTGTGTGTAGTCAGTTTTTACACCTATCATAGCTGGTAGTCCTATACGCCCTATATACTCTTCCCACACGGCCAAAGTACACGGCATGTGGAAATGTACATGGCGTGTACCAACAAAATTTGGGATTTTTCCCCATTCTCCTTATTTTTTTCAAAAACACAAAAAGAAAAAGGAAAATAAAAAATTCGTACCTCAAGAATAAGAAATGGGTACATAAAAACTACCCCCTTAAAAAAAATTCCCCACATTTCCCTTCCAAGGGTGGTAAAGATAAAGCTCAGAACAAATCTGGACACTGAGCACGTATGTCCGTCTTCCACTCTCGGGTTTTGTCCAGCACTCGACCATGCTTCCATAGCACCCGTACGAGATAAACTAACTATCCTTATAGAACGTTCGTGCTCAAATGAACAATACAAATTTGATGCTTCTCAAAGGATGCATCGGCTTGAAGATCAACCTCCTCGGGTAGAAAATGTGAGGCGGGTCTGAGTGATAACGACGTAGATGAGATACATGGAAGCCGTCATGCATAGCCTGGTACTATCTGGTAACTGAAAATCGATAGAGAACTAGCCCAACTCTCTTCAGAATCTCAAACGGCCCCACATATCTCAGAAAAATTTTACCAAGCCTCTTGATCTGCCTGTGTCCCAACCTCAGAAAAACACACAAGAAAACCTAATCCCCACCCACAAACTCCAAGGGTCGTTTACGACGATCAACATAAGATTTCTGATGATACTGTGTAGTATCCATACACTTCTTAATCAAATAGACCTGCTTAGAAGTCTCTTGCATGAGATGTGGTCCCAGTAAATCTACCTCACCTGCCTCCATCCATCACAAAGGTGATTGGCATGGCATACCATATAAAGCCTCGTAAGGTTCCATCTCAATATTTTCCTGAAAACTATTATCGTAGGCAAACTCGACCAGGGGTATATGATTCTATGAATATCCCCCAAAGTCTAGGACCCATGCACGCAACATGTCCTCTAGCACCAGTATCATATGCTCTGACTGGACATCAGTCTAAAGGTGGTAAGATGTGCTCACAAGCACCTGTGTACCCAGTATCCTCTGAAAACCCTTCTTGAAACGAGACGTAAAACAGGCATCCCTATCAGAAATGATAGAACAAGGGACACCATGAAGATGTACTACCTCTCGTATATAAAACTTTATGAGCTCTTTAATACTGAAGGACTCCTTGATCGGAAAAACGTGATGTACCTTCATAAGTCTGTCTACAACAACCCACATAGAATCACTACCTCAAGGCAACCTCAGCAACCTAGTCATGAAGTCCATCGCGACATCATCCCATTTCCACTCCTGAAATGGTAACTATTGTAACAGTATGGCTGTCCTCTGATGCTCCGCCTTCACCTGCTGACAGGTGGAACATCTCGTAAAAAAACCAAATACATCTCTTTTCATACATGGCCACCAATACTGATATCTCAAGTCACAGTACATTTTGGTAAATCCTGGATAAACAACCCAAGCTGAAGCATGAAACTTCCCCATCAACCCATTGCGTATATCCCATGGAAATCATACTCTTCCATGGATACACAGCACCTCATCATTTCCTATCTTCTAACCGGGAGGAGAGTCCTCACTTTCCACTGACTCTTGTAGAACTAGGCTTTCCAAATCTGATTGATGAATCATCATCACTCTATCAAGGAGAGTACAATTCACAATTAAGGTGGAAAGATAGGTTTTCCCCTATCTGTTGTACACCTCTAAATTCATCTCAGAGAACAAAGCCCTAAGCTGCCACTCACTGCTGGCCTCCTGCACTACCTGTAACTGAGTCATCCTATACAGTGCATCAGAAACTATGTTACCCTAACCAGGTGTATAGGCAAGCTCAATTTCTAAGGACTGAAGGTACTCAACCCACCTTCGCTGTCTCAGATTCAATTCATGCTTGGTAAAGATGTACTTGAGAATTTTTTGGTCTGTAAACAACACAAAATGTTCTCCCATGAGATAATGTCTCCAACTGAGTAATGCATGAAAAATTGCAGCCAACTCGAGATCATGCGTTGGGTAATTCCTCTCATATGGCCTCAACTGTCGAGACCTTTATACAACTACTCAATCTTCCTGCATCAATGCTTCCCCCTACCCAATACCTAATGTATCACAGTAAAATTTATAGATCTTCCCTTGTTTTAGAAGTATCAGGTCTGGTGCTGATGTCAACCTTCCCTTTATCTCCTGAAAGGCTATCTCGCAAGCTTCTAACAAAATGAACTTCACACCCTTATTAACTAAACCCATCAACAGTGGTGCTAAGTGGGAGAAGTACTGTATAAATCACCATTAGTAACCATCCAACCCCAATAAACTCCATATCTCAAATGCGTTCTTGGAATGATCCCAGGAAACTACTGATCTCACCTTCTCTGGGTCTACTGTAACTCCTGCCTCTGAGATAATATGACCTAGGAAGTGAATCTAGTCTATCCAAAAGTGGCACTTTGAGAGCTTAGCATATACCTAATGCTCTCTTAGTGTAATCAGAATGATCTCAATATGGGTAGCATAGTCGTGTCGAGTGTGAGAGTACACCAAGATATCGTCCATGAATACTACCAAAAAATTATATTGATAAGGGTGGAACACACGATTCATCAAAGCCATGAAAACTGTTGGCTCATTCGTGAGTCTGAACGGCATAACCAAGTACTCGTATAGATGATATATGCTCTGAAAAGCTGTAAGAGGTATGTCCAATGGCCTAACACGTAACAGAAGATATCAAGATCTCAAGTCAGTATTTGAGAACACTTGTGCTCCTCGATGTTGATCAAAATGATCATCAATCCCTTTCCAGGGATAAAAGTTCTTGACCGTTTACTTGTTTAGCATCCGATAATCAACACAATGTCTGAGGGTACTATATAACTTCTTTGCAAACAGGATAGGTGATCCCCATGAAGAATTACTGAATCGAATGAAACCCTTTGCATGTAACTCCTCCAACTGTCTCTTGATCTCCTGCAACTCTGGTGTAGCCATCATATAAAGATGAATGGACACCGATGCTACTCTTGTCACAATCTAAATTGAGAAATCCACCTCACACTCCAGATGTAGACCTTAATAGTCGTCCGGGAAGACATCCCTGAAACAATAAACCACTATAGGGGAATCCTTCTGACAAGTTCCTTGATTATCCATATATAAACTCACAATTTGGGTTGTGACCCCCCCCCCGACAATCAGGTCTATCTCGGCTCACTTGGCCATTACATTCCACCTTTTATAGGAACTATCCACCCTATGGTGAAGTGAAACTCACCCTAAGATGATAGGAGTCTACAAAGGCTCGGAATGGAACCAACTAGTCCATCCTAAAAATGACATCATAAGCTATCATCTCTAATACATAGAGGTCCGATAGAAAATGACACCCACCAACCTCAAGGCGACACTTCTTGAACTGATGCACACCTGATGGCCTCACTCCCAACAGTTTTTCTAGCTTCATGATATCAGAATAAGAAGAAAAACAGAGCCCCAAGCTCTCCACAATGGCCACATATATAAAACTATGTGTATCACTAGTATCAAAAAGTGCAGAAGATAAAACAGAAGCAACTAGAATTATAACTTTGACAGTTGAAGGTCTGGGATCCTACTCATGTTGGGTCTATTGCACTGTATATGCCTGCCCAATGTCGCGGACCTACGACATAGCCTGTCTACCCAGAGCTGACCCTCCCTACTGCATTTGAGATCCTAGTGTCTGGAAACCACGACCACAACCACCATCTCTTCCTACATGCCCTGACGTATCCAAATTTCCTAACTAGTAAGAAGCTGCTGGCCCTGCCCCCATAGGAGGATTCTGCATAGAACCCCTCTCACTAGCCACTGGTGGAAACACCCTGAAAAAATGCTGGAGATGAACCATCTTGCCGCAAGCTCGACACTCCACTAGGTCACACAGACACTGAGGTCTCTTGTGCCCCTCTATACCACACTAGTTTCACATGACCAGACCACTTGAATTATTATTCTGAATAGTACTACCATACTGAGAGAAGTTCATCTGCCCCTTCCTCTTACCGGTCGAAATAGTACCCAAAACTGGTGTCGAACCACCCTAGCCCACACTACTCTCTTCCCTCAGGTTCTGCTCTATAATCAGTTACTAGTTCACAATTTCATGCACGGTATGCAACATAAAAACATTCACCAGTTCTCAGATATCACACCAAAGACCATCATCAAAGCGTCTATCCCTGAAGGCCTCATCACCCACCAGAAGAGGTGAAAAACACTGATGCTCGGTAAATAGGGAAGAATAACCAATCACTGACATTTTTCCCTACTAAAGATTCAAGAACTCTCGAGCTCGATCTACCCTCATCATCCCCTAGAATAATAAATTCCTAGAAAACTTCCGGAAAATATTCTTATACCATGCCTCTGTGATGATCCGTCTAGGTGGTGACATCCCACCACCTCTTGGCGGAACCATGAAACATGTATGTAGCAAGTTTTACCCTCCACCCTTGAGGCGTCACTAGATACTTGATGATATTATGCATAGAACCCAGCCAAGAATCTGCAGAATTTCATCCGCCATCCCCTAAAAACATAGGCGGATGCTGCTACTGAAATATAAGATTCAGCTCTTCTATAGATGTAGCAGCCGACGTGGTTCCATAGAAGGTATGAATAAACCACATGAAGCCTTCACAGAACTGCACATCCTCGCCTATGTCCAGTATAACGGTTGGCGCTGCATCTGGCTCTATTGGAGGATCCATCGATAGCCCATAGCCTACCATCTCTGGAGTATAATCGTTCCCGCTCTATTGGTGAAAAACACGTGTTCGTCTCGGTGGCATGACTCTACAAGGTAAAAACCCTTCCTTAGATATGATCATCTAGGACCAAGAACATTCAACATATGAAGGGAACAATGAATGGAAAACATTTAAGATTTACAAAACAGGACTACATGGCATGTATAATTACTACACGGCATGTTCCTGTAAGCCATTCACATGGGTGTGTTCCCCTGCCAGAACTGGTCGCATAACACCCCAAACACATGGCGTGTTGTCCATACACACAGTGTGTACTTGAATTTTATTCCCCTTCCCATGTCCTTCAACACGGATAAGCCACACTACTCTCTTTCGAATTAGACTACACGATGTGTATAAGGTCTACACGATGTGTACTAGACAAGCTTCATCGACCCGTGTCGTTTGTTACATGGCCGGATACACAGCTCACACTACAGGGAATGCTACAGATGGACACGGTGTGTATGAATCAGATTCCAACTGCCCGTTTTTTTAGTGACACGGTCAGCTACTTGTTTGACACTACACAGTGGGTTACACCCGCACACATCGTGTACACCACCCTGTTTCCCTAGAAACACAACCAAGTCCACATAGTCTCTCACCGGTCAAGACTACACGACATGTCCCACAGGTACACGACGTTTCCAAGAAGATGTAACACCGACTCATGTTTGTTAGTTACATGGTCGAATCCCCAGGTTAATCTAAACGGCGTGCTCATCATTGACACAGCGTTTATAAGATCAAATTTCTCTGCTTGTGTAGTTAGTTACACAGCGGTCACAGGGTTAACATGACATGGCATGTATAATTGGTAAACGGAAAGTGCCCTCAAATTTTCATTGCCCTAGGTTCCTTCCCACATGGCCTATTACACAGGTAGTAACTACACGGTGTGTACTTACGGTACATGGCCTGCACTTAATTCTTTTCTGCTTCATCCTGAACAGAAGAGTACATGGCATGTGGTCAAAACTACACTGCGTGTATTCTAGGTTTTTCAGGACATAAATCCTTAGAAACTACTCTGGAGCCCATGAAAACATTGAAACTAACACCTAAGTTCCATTTTCCGATCCTTGAGAGACCATACTCCCCATGAATCAAAGTCTGGAATCTTATATGTGTTATAACAAGGTAAACATGTCGATGATCCACTAAATTCCAGTGGATGAGGGTCCATAATCTTCAAGAACCAAACATTGGAATTCATTATACAGAACTTCACATAACAATACCCTATCATATAGCAGGTATTTTATCAAGAAATCTACCACAATAACATGCATTTACTAGTACAACATCTATCATAACAACATGCAATTTATAATGCACCTACATGGCATGTAAACTATGCATGGAATGTGATTATAACATGTGCCTAAATGATTCATGTGATGGCATACCCTCATCTCCTCGGGTTTCAACTAAATAGAACCCATGTATAAAAATATAAATTCACACCACAAGTGCGTCACCCAACGGTGAAATCAAATCAACTGTAAAATTGAAAAATTGGAAAAATTGCAGCGCGAGGTAAATCTTCTTTTCCCTGGGCACGAGTTAGCTACTCCCGAAAATAACTTATTACCAAGTACCTATTCCATCCTATCACTAGCTATAGGCACCAAATAGTAAGTCAAGAGAAAATAAAACTGCTTTGATACCACTTTGTAATGTCCCGGATCCGAGTGCCACACAATGGGTGCCCTCGACCCGGTTGGTCACATGACCTCAAGCGCATTTCCTCAAAAACCAGTGGCTACCGACTAGTAGTGAGGGCCTAGGTCTGATAGTGGGGAATCGATGCCTTCATTTGTCAAAGTGTAGTGTAGCCGAAACAGATATCAACACACAAAATGTAGAAGAAGTAAAAAATACCAATGATGTAATGAACACATTATTGAAATAAAGAGAAGACCAACAGTGATATATATTGATGCAATATGTCCCTAAGTCAAAGAATTTATCCAAAAAATGATACACTGCAATCTAATCAATAAACTATGAGGGGAAAATACAAGAAAGCAAAAATAACGCAGTGCAACAAGAACTCAACAACATTGCAACCCTATGCTTGTACTCATGCTCTCTTAATCCTCTACAACAATAAAATACCTATATAGGGACTCTTGACCTTAACTAAACCTACAGAAATATAATATATTTGGGCCCAAGAAATGACCCAAATGGGGTGTGAGAAATAAATCCCAGTAGGCCGCCACCAAAGGCCCGTTCCCAACTGTCAGTGAAAATGTGCAACAACAACGTGCAGTAATAAAATGCAGTAAACTAGGAAGTACTCAAAAGTAACAATCACTACCAGTTCCATTTCCTTTTTAATATTCATTTAACAATTCCAAGATTTTTCTTTATCCAGGCAGGTATAACCAAAGAAAATCACCATAGTGAATACACAAAGTAAACGTTGTCCGCAGACATGAAAATCCTTACCCTTAGGTAATCAAAAATGTAACCCACAGGTGATTTACCACAGGCATAACGGTTATTTCCTGCAGGAATACAAGGTGTCTCCCATAGGCACAGAATCTACTACCCACAGGCATGAGAAAAGTTGGCCATAGGCTAAACGAAACACTGTCCTCAGGCTAAGAAAGTAATCATGCCGATCCCAACACATAATCTATAAATTTATATACAATTTCTCTCAATGAAATTTAAGGCATGATAAAATTATGGTATACCCTTGGGAAACCTTTCCAAATAGCTAAACAAGGGAACGCACCCACGGGGTGGCCCTGGATCCATGAAAAGATCCCAAACAGTAGTTGTACATATTTATTAAATTACCTATGCAAATCTAGGTATTTAATTAATCAAGGAATCTTCCAAAAAACACCCCAAACATGGGCACACATCACAATGGTACACAAAAACAACATGAAAGTGGGAATTAAACATCAAACAACCTACCTCAATCATATATGATCGGTATACGTGAACGATTCCTTCTGAATTGTCCATAAACTATATAGATATGGGATACAATTTCACTCAGTCAAACGTAAATAACTTCCCCTCGGGAAAGAATTGGAAGGAAAGGGTAGGGAAGAGTGAAGAACTCACCTGTGTTGTTCAATCGAGACTATCAGGGAAGGATTCAGATTCCCAGTGAGCGGCCAAGAGGTCTTTTAAGATCTGACCTCCTCTCCTGGCTCCAAAACAAACTCAAATCCTCCTCTACCGAATGAGGATGTGACTTCCCTTTTTAAGAGAAAAAAACAGACTACACGACATGTACTCTCAAGTGAACTACGTGTACTTTCATCATTTAATTGTTCCTCTGGTGGATACTTCTCACCACCGAATTGTTCACTTTCCGACATGAGTACACACCGTGTATTTAGAAATACACGACGTGTACTGTCGCTCAGCTGTCGGCTACTTTCATGGCATTATTTTTCACATGCCAACTGATTACACAGTATGTAAATACTAAGTAAATGGTGTGTAGTCTGTTTTTACAGCATTCATCACCATCAGTCCAAACGCCCTATGTACTCATCCCACATAGTGAAAGTACACGGCGTGTGGAAAAGTACATGGCGGGTACCTACAAAATTTGGCATTTCCCCCCATTTTCATTATTTTATCAAAAAAAACTAATGGAAAAAGTAAAAGAACAAACCTATAAATCAAGAATAAGAACCGGGTTCTTAAAAAAATTCCCCGCTTAAAGAAATTTGTCCCCAAATTTCCCTTCCAAGTGTGGTGAAGGTAATGCTTAGAAAAAATTTGGCCACTGAGCACATACATTGATCTCCCACTCCCAGGTTTCATCCTACACTCAGCCATGCTACCATAGCACCTATACGAGAGGAACTGAATGACCTTGGAGAACCTTCTTGCTTCTAACAACAATATGAATTAGATACTCCTCAAAGGATACATCAGCCTGAAGCTTGAACTCCTCATGCTGAATAACATGAGATGGGTCTGAGTGATAATGGTGCAGGTGAGATACATGGAAGACATCATGCATATCCCAATACCTCTGTGGTAACTGCAATCGATAGGCAACCGGCCCAACTCTCTCTAGAATCTCAAACGTCACCACATATCTCGACAAAAGTTTATCCAGTCTCCTGATGCGCATATGTCCCATCCTCAGAGAAACACACGGGAAAACATGATCCCCAACCACGAACTCCAAGGTTCATCTGCGGTGATCATCATAAGATTTCTGAAGAGACTGTGCAGTAGCCATCCACTTCTGAATCAACTGAACCTTCTCAGAAGTCACCTTCACGAGACGTGGTCCCAGTAAAGCAGCCTCACCTACCTCCATCCAGCACAATGGTGATCTGAATGGCCTACCATATAAATCCTTGTAAGGTTCCATCTCAATATTTTCTTAAGAAATATTATTGTAGCTAACTCGACCAAGGGTATATGCTTCTCCCAAGAGCCCCCATTGTCTAGGACGCATGAACAAAACATGTCCTCTATCACCTGTATCATACGCTCCGACTAGACATTGGTATGAGGGCGGTAAACTGTGCTAAGAAGCACCTGTGTACCTAGTGCCCTCTAAAAAACCTTCCAGAAATGAGACGTAAAGTGGGAATCCCTATCAGAAATGATAGAATGAAGTACCCCATGAAGACCTAATACGTCACAGATATACAAAATTCTGAGCTTATCAATAGAGAAGGTCTCCTTGATCAGAAAAAATCGAGCTACCTTTGTATGTTTGTGTAGAACAACCCACCAGACATCACTTCCTCTAGGTGACCTCGGAAACCAAGTCATGAAGTCTGTTGCGACATCATCCCATTTCCCCTCCGGAACGGGTATCTTATGTAATAGTTCAGCTATCCTCTAATGCTCATCCTTCACCTACTGACAAGTGGAACATCTCATAACAAAACTAGCTACTTCTCTTTTCATACCCAGACACCAATACTAACGTCTCAAGTCACGGTACATTTTGGTAATTCCGGGATGCACTTCCTAAGATGAAGCATGAAACTCCTACATCAACTCCTCTTTTATATCCCCAGGAACCCATACTCATCCATGGATACACATCACCTCATCATCGCATATCGTCCAATAGGGAGGATGGTTCTCACTTTCCACTGACTCCCGTAGAACTAGGCCTTCCGAATCTGATAGGTGTCTCATCCTCACTCTCTCTAGGAGAGTAGAAGTCACAACTAAGGATGAACGATATGTTTTACCATGACTTTTGTGCACCTCTTAATGTATCTCAGAGAACAAAGCCATAAGATTCCACTCACCGTTGGCCTCCTGCATTGCCTCTATTTGAGTCCTCTGACTCAGTGCATCAGCAATTGCGTTACCCTTACCAGTTGTATAGGGAAGCTCAAATTCGAAGGAATGAAGGTACTCAACCAACCTTCGCTGTCTCAGATTCATGTCAAACTGGGTAAAGATTTACTTGAGACTTTTTTGGTCTGTAAACACTACAAAATTTTCTCCCATGAGATAATGTCTCCAACAACCTAATGCATGAACAACTATATCCTTCTCGAGATCATATGTCGGGTAATTCATCTCATGGGGCCTCTACTGCCAAGACCCATACACAACTACTCGATCGGATTGCATCAACACTTCCCCTGTCCCAATACCCGAGGAATCACAGTAAAATTTATAGCTCTTCCCTTGCTATAGAAGTATTAGGACTGGTGCTGATGTCAACCTTCCCTTTAGCTTCTGAAAGGCTATCTCACAAGCTTTTTACCAAATAAAATTCACATCCTTCTTAGTTAAACCCATCAACGGTGCTGCTAAGCAGGAGAAGTCCTATATAAAATGCATGTAGAAACCAACCAGTCCCAAGAAACTCTATCTGAAACACGTTCTTGGGATGCTCTTAGGAAACTACTACGGTCACCATCTCTGGGTCTACTATAACTACTTTATCTGAGATAATATGACCCAGGAAGTGAATGTGGCCCATCAAAATGTGGTACTTTGAGAGAATAACATATAGATGATTCTCTCTCAGTGTACTCAGAACGATCTGAAGAGGGGTGGCATGGTCGTGTAGAGTGTGATAGTACACCAAGATATCATC
Source organism: Viscum album (assembly GCA_963277665.1). Taxonomy (NCBI): domain Eukaryota; kingdom Viridiplantae; phylum Streptophyta; class Magnoliopsida; order Santalales; family Viscaceae; genus Viscum; species Viscum album. The sequence continues at coordinate 476,062,138 of OY728126.1, forward strand.
CATGAAGACTACACAAAAGAAACATGATAAGGGTGGAATAATCAATTCATCAAATCCATGAAAAAATTTTGTGCATTTGTGAGTCCGAACGGCATAACCATGTACTCGTATAGACCATATCTGCTCCAAAAAGCTTTAAGCGGTATGTCCGATGGTCTAACGTGTAACTGAGGATATTTGGATCTCTTGTCAATATTCAAGAACACTTGTGATCCACAAAGTTGATCAAAAAGATCATCAATCCCTGGTAAGGGATATCATTTCTTTATCGTTAACAGGTTTAGCTTCCAATAATCCACACAAAGTCTGACGGTACCATCCACCTTCTTTGAAAACAGGACAAGCGAAGCCCACAGAGATGTACTGGGTCAAATGAAACCTTTTTCTTGTAACTCCTCCAACTACCTCTTGAGCCCCTGGAACTCTAATGTAGCCATCCTATAAGGAGGAATGGACATCAGTGCTACTTTTAGAAAAAGATCAACGGGGAATTCCAGGTATACCTAAAAAGTTGTCTGGGAAGACATTCCTGAAACGATCAACCACAGGAGAGAAATCTTTCTGAAAATTCTCTAAAAATACAGATATAAACTTGCAGATCGGGTTGTGACTCCACCATGCCGACGATGCTCTGGTCCTACTCAGATCACTTGGACATCCCATTCTCCCTTGTATAGGAACTCTCCACCATCTGGTGAATTGAAACTCACCCTACGATGATAGCAGTCTACAAAGTCTCGAAAGGAACTAATCATTCCACCCTAAGAATGACATCATAAGCTATCATCTCTATGTCATAGAGGTCCCATAAAAAGTGAGACCCGCCTACCTCATGGGGGAACTCCATGCACTGATGCACACATGTCGTCCTCACTCCCAACAGTGTGTCTAGCATCATGATATCAGAAGAAGAAGAAACAAAGATCCCAAGGCTCTCCACAATGGACACAAATATAAAACTATGTGTAGAACCCGTATTGAAAAGTACATAAGATAAAATAGAAGAAACTAGAATATTACCTCTGACTGAGGAAGGTCTGCAATCCTACTCATGTTGGGTCTGTTTCACTGCATATGCCTTCCCAGTGCCGTGGCCCTGTGACATAGCCTAGCTATTCTGAGCTGACACGCCCTACTATATCATAGATCCTGGTGTCTGGCTACCATGGACATGAACACCATATCTTCCTCCACACCCTGACATATCTTAATTTTAAAACTAGTTATAAGATACTGACTCTTCCCTCACACGCGGAGTCTACACAGAACCCCTCTCACTTGCCACTAGTGGAAATGCCCTGCCAAAATGATGGAGATGACCCATCTCGCTGCAAGCTCGACACTCCACTGGGGCACATAGACACTGAGGTCTCTTGTGCCCCTCCCTACTACACTGGTAACACATGACCTGGCCTCCTAAAGTATTATTTTGACTAGTACTAATACCGTGAGAGAATTCCATCTGCCTCTTCCTCTTACTGGTCGAAATAGTAACTGAAACTGGTGTCGAACCACCCTGGCCAACACCACCAGCTTCCCACAAGTTCTGCACTGTAATCAGTTCCTGGTTCATTATTTCATTCATGTTAGGCAACCTAAAAACATTCACCATCTCTCATATGTCACACCGAATACCATCCTAACATCTTCAAGCCCTCAACGCCTCATCCCCTACTAGAAACGGTGAAAAACTATGAAGATCAGTGATGCGGGGAGAATAATACATCACTGACATAACGCCCTACTACAGATTCATGAACACATGAGCTTGATCTACCATCAGCATCTCCTGAAAAAAAAACTCATAGAAAAATTCCTGAAAATCTTCCCATGCCAAGTCTCTGTGATGCTCTATCTTGGTGGTAACATCCCACCACCTCTTGACAGAATCATGAAAAATATATGTAGCGAGCTTGACCTTCTTCCCTGGAGGTGTCTCTAGATGCTCGAAGATATTCTGCATAGACCCCGACCAAGACTCTATAGCCTATGGTCTGTCATCCCATGAAAATGTAGGCGGATGCTGCTGCAGGAATATATGCGTCAGCTCTGCCATAGATGTAGCAGGAGCCTTCACAAAACTGTGCATCTGCACCTGTGTCCGGTATAATGGCTGGTGACACATCTGGCTCTACTAGAGGATCCATCGGTAGCCCGTGGCCTACCATCTCTGGAGTATAATCGTTTCTACTCTCTTGGCGAATACCTCATGGTCGTCTCAGTGGAATGTCTCTACAAGGTCAAAAACACTCCTTAAATAGGATCATATATGACTGAGAACATGCAACGTAGGAAGGGAACAGAAAACGAAAAACATTGATTTTTTACAAAACCAGACTACACAGCGTGTATAATAACTACACGGCATGTTCTCTTAATCCTTTCACATGGGCATGAACCTCTTTCTGAACTGGTCGTGTAACACCCCAAACACCCGACGTGTTGTCCATACACACGAAGTGTACATGAATTTTCTTCCCCTGCCTGCATCCTTCTACACTGCTAAGCCACACAAATCTCTTTTGAATGAGACTACACATCATTTATAAGGTCTAAATGGCGTGTACTAGGCAAGCTTCACCGACCCGTGTTGTTCATGACACGATCGAGTGCACAACTGACACTACACGGCATGTTCCAGATGGACACAGAATGTACGACTTAGATTCCAACTGCCTGTGTTGTTAGTGACACGACCTGCTACTCCACTGACACTACATGGAGTGTTACACATGCACACTGTGTGTAAACCACCTCATTTCCCCAGCCACCCGGCCAAGTCCACGCGGTCCTTCACCGGTCAAGACTACATGGCGTGTCCCACAGGTACGTGGTGTATCCAATAAGAGGTAACACTGACCCGTGTTTATTAGTTACATGGTTAGATCCCCAGGTTAAACTACACGGTGTGTTCATCATTAAAATAGCGTTTATAAGCTCCAATTTCTCCACCCCTGTTGTTATTTACATGGTGGTCATAGGGTCGACACGGCACGGTGTGTATAATTGGTACACAACATGTGACCTCAACGTTTTAGTGCACCGTGTTCCTACCCACATGGCCTATGAAACGGGTAGAAACTACACGGAATGTACTTACGGTTCACGGTGTGCACTTAAATTTTTTTCCGCTTCTTCCTGATCAAAAGAGTACATGGCATGTAGTCAAAACTACAAGGCGTGTATCCTGGGTTTTTTCTGATAGAAAGCCTTAAAAACTTCTCCGGAGCCCAGAAAAACACTAAAACCAACCCCTATGTAAAAAATTACAAACCGTGAGGGACCATAATCCCAGAAAATCCATCCTTGGCATCTTATATGTGTTATAGCAAGGTAAAAAAGTCAATGATCAACCAAATTCTGGTTGATGTGGGCCCATACTCCTCAAGAATAAAAGTTTGGCGTTCATTCTAGAAAACCTCACATAACAATACGCAATAAAATAGAAGTTATTTTATCAAGGAATATATCACAATTGTATGAATTTACTAACACAACATCTATAACAAAAACATGCAATTTCAAATGCACCTACATGGCAGGTAAACTATGTATGTAATTTGATTCTGATATGTTCCTAAATGATGCATGTGATGGCATACCCTCATCTAATCAGGTTGCAACTAAATATAACCCATGTATAAAAATATAATGGCACACCACAAGTGTGTCACCCAACGGTGAAAATCAAATCAATTGTAAAATTGAAAAATCAGAAAAATTTGCAACGCGAGTTAAATTGTCTTTTACTTGTACATGAGTTAGCTTCTCCCGGGAACAACTTTTTACCAAGTTCATATTCTCTCCTATCCATGGATATTGGCACCAATTAGTAAGTCATGAGAAAATAAACCTGCTCTGATACCACTTTTTATTGTCCCGGATCGGGGTGCCACTCAACGGTTTCCCCATACCCAGTTCGTCAAATAACCTCAAGCGCATTTCCCCAAATGCCAGAGGCTGCCGACTAGAAGTGAGGGCCTAGATTTGATAGAGGGGAAACTGTGCCCTCATTTGTTAACGTGTAGCATAGTGGAAACTGATATCCACATAAAAAATGCAAAAGTAGTAAACAATACCAATGCTGAAATGAACACAGTATTGAAATAAAGAGAAGACCAACAATAGTATATAATGATGAAATATATACCTAAGTCTAAGAAAGAATCCAAAATAGGATACACAACAATCTAAACAATAAAGTACGGGGGAAAAATACCGCAAAGCAAAATAAATCAGTGCAGCAAGAACTCAACAGCATCGCAAGCCTAAGCTCATTCCCATTCTCTCCCACTTCTCTACAAAATCAAGTAATTGTATATGGACTCTTTCTCTTATCTACACCTGCATAAATATAATCTGTTTGGGCCCAAGACATGACCCAAATAGGGTGTGAGAAATAAATCCTAGTAGGAAACCACCAAAGGCCCATGCCCAACTATTAGTGAAAATGTGCAACAACAGCGTGCGGTAATTAAATGCAGTAAACTAGGTAGTGCTCAAAAGTAACAATCACTACCAGCTACATTGCCATTTTCATATTCATTTAACAATTCCAAGCCTGTGCTGTAGCATGGAAGGTATAACCAAGGAAAATAACCACAGTGAATACACAAAGTAAACACTGTCTGCAGACATACAAATCCTTACCCTCAGGAGATCTGAAATTAAACCCGCAGGTGATTTCCCACATGAATAGAGAATATAGCCCGCAGGCATATGAGGTGTCGCCCACATTCACATAATCATCATCCCACAGGCATGAGAATAGTTTCCCACCGGCTAAACAAAACACTTCCCTTAGGCTTCAAGTAACCAGGCTGAGCACAACACATAATCAGGAAATTTGTATACAATTCCTCTCAAGGAAATTTAAAGCATGATAAAATCATGGTATACCCTCGGGAAACCTGGTGAAGGGGATGAACAAGGGAACTCACCCACGGGGTGGCCATGGATCCAAGTAATGATCTGAAATAGCAGTTATACATATTCATTAAATTACCTATGAAATTCTATGTATTTATTTAATTAAGGACTCAGCCAAACGACACCCCAAACATGGACGCGTATCACAATGGTACACAAAAACAACATGACAATTGAAATTAAAAATCATACCACCTACCTCGATCATCTCTGATCGTTTTATATGAAAAACGCCTCCGGAATCGTCATACAATGATGTAGATCTAGGATAAATGATCACTCATTCAAAGGTAAATAACATCCCCTCAAGAAGGAATCAGAATGAAAGGTTAAAGAAGAGAGAGGAAATCACACACGTGATTCAATCTAGAACATTATAGAAGGATTCGAATTCTTGGAGTGTGGTCGGGAGCTCTTCCATGATCTGGCCTCCTCTGCTGGCTCCAAAACGAATTCAATCCCTCCACTTCCTAATGAGGAGGATACTGCCCATTTTATGCAAAAAAAAGACTACACTGCGTGTACTCTCCAGTACACGGCTTGTACATTCATCATTTAACTGTTCATCTGGTGGATACTTTTCATCGTTGAACTGTTCACTTGCCGAAATGAGTACACGGCGTGTATTTCGGAATACACAGCGTGTACTATTTCTCAGCTGGCGGCTACTACCACCACATTACTGTTCACCTACCGACTAATTACAAGGCATGTAAAAACTAAGTACACGACGTGTAGTCAGTTTTTACACACATCATCACTGGCAGTCCTACATGCCCGGTGTACTCTTCCCATATATGGCCAAAGAACATGGTGTGTGGAAAAGTACACGGCGTGTACCCACAAAATCTGGGATTTTTTCCCATATGCTTTATTTTAAAAAAAAAACTAAAGGAAAAAAGGAAAAGAAGAAACTTGTACCTCAAAAATAAGAACTGGGTTATGAGAACATAACATCCATTTTTATTACACATTTTCTTGTATTCTTCCTCTACTATGAATTTTTCCTAGTGGTTTTTTTTGGATACTATAGAACAATGCTTCCATGACGCCTTCAGGTCATTCCTCAGGAGTGTGGAAATGATTACCCTCCAAGATGGTGGGTCCCGAACAACCAGATATTACTCTTGTAGTGCTTCCTATAATGTTTCAATTAGTACCACCCATGGTTATCTTCTGGTAACAATTCCGAAAGATATTCTAATAGGCCCTGATGCACAGTTTAGGGATAATTTCTTTATGTTTATAGAGTCAGTCTTGAATATTACTATACCTTACCCTTCTATGGCAGAGCTCACACGGGACTTCCTATAGCAAAATAATATGACTTCTCTTAGAGTGGCATTACTCATACTCCAAAATCATAGATATAATAGATAATGTCTATCTTTTACCATCTAGAGACACTTCTAGAGTGGAGTGTCAAACATGATGTCTACATGCTTAGTGACTATGCCATGTGTTGGAAGGATGTTCTATTTCAGTAGGATCACACCCGGGACATAGTATGTGTAGAATTTTAGAGAGATTTCTATGACCACCTATTTCATGAAAACTCTAAGATATTATTGTTCCAATGAATTATTATATCATCAGCAGGGATCTATGATAGTGTTAGATAATTCTACTATTTTCCAGAGCATCAAGGTGTTACCTCATCTATGAATGGTGAAGCACAAATAACTATCAGATGATTTGGGTGATAAAATGGATATACCATCTACTCACAGGTGAACGTATTTCATTTGACCTCTATTATAGAGATCCTGAATATGGGCGTCATTTCATAATGATATTTCATTTAAGAAAAACCTCTTAGCTAGGGCGATTTAGTTCCGAGACATAGAGATTGTTTGTCAAGAAATAATAAGCATTTTTTTGAATGTGAACATGGTAGAAATCCTATCCAAGAATCACATTTAGACAGTTCTATCACATGTCATCAGTGCAACAGAGTTGGACATAAAAATCCTATGTTCTCGAGAGACTTAACATAGTATCGAACTTGTGGCATGATTGGCTACATTCAGTATTTCTTCCATTATTTATCATTTTCATCTAGTGGAAGTGCATTCTTACTAGAACCTACTTCTAGTATGTGATCTATGACTCCCCAACTAAATAGAAGTTATTTTTCCATGAGACAATTAGGTCGAGGTTATGGTGGTGGATGTGGTCCTGGAATCCACGTCCCAAACTATCAATGTCAGCGAGTGGACCTAATCAGCACATACATGATGTATCATAGGATTATTGTGCAGGTTTTATGTAGGCAGTGTAACCAACACTAGATTAGATGAGTTCAAGACCATCTATGGCTATAGGTACTATTCTTATATCCTTTGATTTAGTTTCTCCCCTTATTGGTACTATTAATTATCATTCCTTTTTATCTAAAACTATTTTTTAGTGCCTTGGTTTTACTATTGAGTAATATTTCTACATCATGTCTCTTGATACACTTCTAGGGGATAGGACAGAGGGCATATTTCAGTGCCAAGGTTTCCCCTTAGGGATTTCTGTCTACCGTTTCTTATAGAATTTTTACATCCATGATATATATGGCATCTATTTCATTCATGGTTTTAATTGGATTTCTCTTTATCATGCCCCGGTGGATTTCTATCGCTGTCGGGCATCCTTAACATCCCATGAGGGTGATATATATCTACAAAAAGGAGAATGGGATAAGAAGGCAAATCGAGATGGACTTAAATGTGCCAGGATGGGAAAAGTGACATCTCAATTATCATGTCTCTTCATGAGTGATCAAGAAACACAACTAGTGGAATTACTACCATTGTGGATCATTTTAGGGATGTCTTCCCTATGTATTTCTCTAGATGACCTCCCATGAGCGATGTGGGGTTCACTGTCGATCTAGTGCTAGGTTTGGTACCAGTGCCTATTCCTCCATATAGTTTGGAACCTACAGGGCTTCATGAATTCAAAAAGAAGTATTAAGAACTCATGGATATATGTTTTATCAGACCTAAAACATCTTCATGGGTTTCACCGGTTGTTGTTTCCATGAAATCATATGGTACCCTCAAATTGTGTGTAGATTATAATTGGCTGAAACAACTTACGATAATGAATCAGTATAATTTTCCACATATAGAAGACCTCTTTGACCAGATCATAGGATAAACTATTTTCTATATAATTGATCTAAGGTTGAAATATCACTAGGTTAGTGTGTGACTATCTCACATACCACAGCTGGAATTTTGGAGTATGAATGGATTGTTTGAGTATATGGTTATGTCATTCAGCCTCAAGAATGCACCATAATTCTTCATGGCTCTAATGAATTTCAGTTTTGACCAATACCATGATTCCTTTTTGGTGGTTTTTTTGTCGACATCTTGGTGTATTTTCTTTCAATACATAACCATGATACCTATCATGATATCTTGCTTAGTACATAGAGAGAGCACAAACTATATGAAAATGTTTTCAAATTTTACATCTGTATTGATATGGTTCACTTGTTAGGTCATATAATATCTAAGGAAGGCATGTTAGTCAACCCAGATGAGGTTAGAATTCTAGCTTCATGGGAGTAACCCAATTTTGTTTTCTATATACAAAGTTTTTTTTGGGACTGGTGGAAATAATAGGCATTTCATCCAGGATTTATCCCTCTAAGAGTCACCTTATACGAACCCAGATAAGAAGGGTGTGCTATTTATCTGGTCAGATTCTTGTGAAAAATATTTTATGGAGATAAAGGGTAGACTAACCTTAGCTCTGATCCTGAGTGTGCTTGGACTAGGAAGAATCTATACTATTTATTGTGATTATTCAGGAATCTGACTAGGTACAATTTTGATGTAGGGTGATCGAGTTGTGGATTATGGATCCCGTTAGCAGAAACCTCATGAGAGGATATATCAAACACACGACCTTGATTTAATAGTTTTGGATCCTAATTTACACTGCTATAGAAACAACATGTTGGGTGAGAGGTTCATTATTTACACCGATAAAGAAAAAGATTAAATATATCTCCACATAGGGAGGCATAAATTTAAGGCAATGTAGGTGGGTTGAAAACCTTTACTCATTCTATTTTGATCTTTTTTATACCCCTGGTAATGGAAATGTTGTGGCTGAAACTTTGAGCCACAAGACACGAAGACAAGCCATCCAGTAAGACATTAATTAGTGGAAGATGGTGGATTTTTTTCTAAGATGCATCTGGTGGATCCAGAACAGCAAGGGAAACCACTTTTAACAACTTTTTTAGTGAAATAATCTCTTCTAGATCATGCTCGTATGTGATAGTAATCTGATCCATAGGGTCATGTATTGAGAGAAAGCATCACAAGAGAGAACTCTCCACTTGGTTGGGTTGTTTATGGAAGTGAATCTCTATTTTACCATAGTTGTGAATGGGTGAATTCTAATATACAAGAATAGGTGATGAAGTAATATCATACATTATTTTTTATGTTAATCCTTGAATTACCATTATTTACAAAGACATGTTTCTTCAATACTGGTTATGAGATATGAAGAAGAAGATAGTGGGCTTCATCACATGGTGCTCCACCTATCAATATGTGAAGGATGAGCACCAATGACCTGCTAGAATTCTATATCCTCTATTTAATATTTATTTGAAATGGAATGAAATCAACATGGATTTTTTACAAGCCTTCCAAAATATCCTCGACACAGTGATGTAGTGTCGTTGATTGTCGATATATTTACCAAATTCATAGACGTCCTTCCTATCTGGTAGATAATTTTTACCAATGATATTCGAAGGATATATATCTGAGAGATAGTGAAACTTCATGCTTTACCTCGTTCTATTATCTTAGATAGATATGAACTCTTTACATCATGGTTCTAGCAATCGTTACAGAAATCATTGGGTTTAAAGGTAATCTGGAGTACTACATATCACCCTCAGATGGATGGGAATTCCGAGCGGTCCATACTAGTGTTAGAGGATATTATATGATCTTGTATCCTTGACTTTAATTTTTTTTAGAAGAAACATTTTCCTCCTGTTGAGTTTTCTTATAATTACAGCTTCCACGTGACAATTCAAATGGCACTGTATAAGACTCTCTTTGGTAGACCATTCTATTCACCATTATTCTGGCTCGAAGAAGGAGAGGTAACTTTATTGGATTCTCAGCTAGAAGAAATTTTAGATGATTCAAAAGTGTATGATAATATATTATTCCATAGAGAAGTCATATACAAGTCTTCATCATAGAACTCTCGAGATTGAGGTGGGACATCAATTATTTTTTCATGTTTCCTGAAGGATGGGTCATAGACAAATTTGGGGATAGGGGAAGTCATCACCATGACTCATTGGGACATTTTAGATAATGGAAAGGGTTACGCTGGTGGCCTATCAGTTATTGCTACCTCAGAGATACCACACCAAGCACGACTATTGACCACACCTATTTTGATAATCCCAATTATGCTTTAATATGTTTTGATAATCCCAATTATGCTTTAATATGTCTTTATAATCTCAATTATGTTTCAATATGCTTTGATGATCTCAAATAATTTTTATCTATATATTAATTTTTTCAATCTATGACATCCTACATCTGAGTTGATAAAATATAAAAATGATCCTTGGAATTTGTTAATCAATGGTTATATACGTTTATACTTGTTTAGAAATGTTACTAACACAATCTATATATAATGTTTATAGAACAGATAAGTATTAAGTGTTGATTCACTGATATAGTCCTAACGGTATATTGTCTACCAATAAGTAAATGTCACTGATAGACCAAGATTCTTGTGACACAATTTCACTGGTACTGACCTACCGATAGAGTAATTCCACTGGTATGCATATGTCCACCGTTATAAACAATAGTTACTGATACAGATAGATAGAAAGCTACCAATGAAGTCTACCAGAGCAACAGATATATATACAAACAGCTATCGATACAAAGATCTCAGGTACACAGCTACCGATAAGACTAAGTACACTAGTACATAAGTCATCCTATATGGATAAGGTCACTGGTTTGCAAACAGTTACCGTTACACCTGATCTACTGATAGAATAAGTCTACATGTATGCACAAGTCGATAGATATATAGTAACCACTACTATTATGATGTCCACCATTACAAGTTCACCGATATGGTTCACTGATACATATATTCACCAATACAATAATTCCACCAATACAAAAGAGCTACCGATAAAAGGAGATATCGCTGGAAAGTGATACAGATAAAAGGAGCTACCAATAGAAAGAACTATTGATACATAGAACTACCATTAAAAAGAGTAACAGCTACAGATGCATACCTACTGACTCAAGTCCACCGCTACAAGATCACTGATATCACGAGCTATCGATGGAAACCAGTCACCATTTCCCTAAACCCTACTTATATATTTTTATTTAGCAATGGTCAAATTTGATTTTTTTAATGCAACTTCTATTAATTAATGAGGGTTGTTGGCATGTCAGGGAACCGTACCTCATACATGTAAAAAGATAATCATTCCCATTACCATAGATCAAGGTTTAAAATAAAGATCAATCTAACGAAGAAAAAAAGAGGAATAGACATGCAAGTGTGTGATACATGAAGTGAAATTCATATAGAAGAACATGAGAAGAACTCAAAGAATAATGATAAACATCATGAAGATGTTTAAAAGAAGAATCTCAGGTGTTACAAAGAATACTCTCATACTCGAACTGAACACCTAACTGGAAGTGAAGGAACAGAACCATGACACTCTGTTTTCCTTACAACTTCTAAAGAAGTACTAAAAGATTCATCTACATCAAAATGAGGATTCCATAGCTTCAATCACAATACTTATATCATTCTAAAGTGATCTCTATTTGTTTATCTATATTGTGTTTCATTTATTCACATTTGAGCTGTGAGTGTGCCCTTTTTTTGGACACACACTAACTCCTGAGCATAACTGGAGGATATCTAAAATCGTCACTCAAACCTTCTGAATCCTTTTAGTTCCCACTATGAATTGTGGTAGAGGTCAAATGTGACCTAGACAGCCTTTGGGATATTATTATTTTTTGTTTTCCCACATATAACACCGGTAGAGGTATTATTACCTGGACAGTCTTAGTACTATTGTAAAACTTGATCCCGGGTATGGATCAAGGTTCATATAAAATGTTTGAGAGGACTAAGTCCCAGCTTGTGACTGAACATCTTCTTTAAAACTGATGCGCTTGTTTATTTTGTTTCAAACTATATTGAATATTCTGCTGCTATGTAATTGAAATACAAACCTGCTATAAAGTAACTCTGATATATAAACTAGCAAGTGTTTTTATTTATTATAAAGCATTAGGTTAGTTTCAAAATATAATATAATCTATAGATTATATTAACTGAGAACTAATCAATCTCTTGAAAACCTAACTGACCCTTTAATATATTAAAAATTAACTATAGTTTATCTTGTTGTTTTAATTTTGGGGATTTTTAATATAAATTTTTTTAATATAAATTTTAATTGGAACTCAATTCACCCCTCCCCTATCTTGAGCATCCACTCTGACAAACATTTTGTAATAGAAGTTGTTATTAATAAAGGATTTCTAAACACTCTGTTTTTCAACTATGATTTTAGTTTTATCTTAATGATCTTAAATTTTTGTTAGTTCTAAATTTTATCTATTTTAATATATTTGATAAAATATAATGATGGATAATATATTATAAGGTGCTGCTACCAACTGGACACCTTTCTTTAATGGTGTTAATTATTCCCAATGGAAACTGAAAATGAAAATTCATCTAGGAAGTATTGTATTTGATATCTAGAATGCTATAGAGACTCAGTATAAAATTCCAGACACTGAAATAACTACTTGGGATGAACCTACGAAAAATTCTTATAATAATATTTGTAAAGTAATGAATGCTTTGTATTTTGATTTAAGAGATGAAGAATTTAATCGAATATCTAATTGTAAAACTACATATGAAATTTTGGATACTTTGGGAGTTTACCATGAGGGAACAACCAATGTTAAGGAAATTATATAGAATAACTACACTAATAAGTATTATAATATTAAAATGAAGCCTAATGAATCTATTTTTGAAATGTATCTCTGGTTCAACTAAATTGTTAATATAATGAGCTTACATGGAAAAGATGTTCCTGAAAAAGAACAAATCATGAGGATATTAAGATGTATGCCAAACATATGGAGAGACACTTTAGTTTCAATTAGATAATCTTGTTACATTGGTGCTCTTCCTGTTAAGGAGATGATTGGAATGTTAATGATTTAAGAATAAGAATTAAATGTAAAAAAGGAACAAGATGATGAAAGAAGGAAGAAATCATTAGCCTTCAAGACCTCTACTTCAAAAAACAAGGACAAAGACAAAATTCAAGCTGCAAGTGATAGCTCAAGCAGTGATGAAATTGAATCAGACAACGATAATGAAATTTCTCAGATAGCCAGACGATTTATGAAATTTCATAGGAAAAATAATTCTTTTTAGAAAACCAAATTATAAGGGTAAGTATGACCAACAAGGTCATTGGAAGAAGGATTGGAAAAGTACTGATTAAAGTGATGACATAGTCTGCTATGAATGCTAGATAAAAGGACATGTGAAAGCTGACTGTCCAAAATTAAAGTAAATGAAGAAATATGATCACAAGGAAAAAATATAAGACAACTATGAAAGCAACATTGAGTGATTCAGAAGACAATTAGAGTGATTCTGATTCCACTCAGGATGAAAAATCTCAAAAAGCTAATGTGTGTTTCATGAAAGACACATCAGAGGTAACATTGTAAACTCTTTCTTTAAATTCATATTATTCTGGAGATGATTATGATTCTAAAAACATGACTAGTGAAGAATTATTTGAATACTGTAACATGATAGAGGAAACCTGCAATGATATGAACGATAAGTACAAGTCATTAACGAAACAGTATGCCTTGACTGGTACTGTTAAATCTGATCTTAGTATAGAAAAGGAAAAGAATGCTCAAATATTAAAGGAAAATACTGGACTCAAACTATCTAATGAGCAATATAAAAATGACTTAGAGATGTTCACGAATTGAAAGAAAACTCTTATAAAAATTCATGGAAAACAAGTTACACCAATGTATACTACTGTTTTAGGAAATCATAATGGACTAAGACAGCTTGTTAAGAATAAATTTATTCCTAACTCTAGATAGTATGCTGCTAGTTCCAGTTTTGGAAACTCTTATTCCTCAAACAACTATTCACATAGTTATAGGTCAAAAAAAGTTTATCTTTCAAAATCTTTTGAATCTATTGATTATATGAAACCCATTAGAGAAATCTGGGTACAAAAAGTTTTTCTTCCTAACCTTTCTGGACCCAAGAAAATCTGGGTACCAAAATCATTTTCTGTTTAAACCTATTTTGTAGGAGTCTTTCCTGAAGAGTTCTTATAAGAGGATATAGTACTTGGACAATGGATGTTCAAGGCATATGACTAGATATTACTCTTGTTTCAAATGTTTAATCAAGGTTGATAGAGGACATGTCACTTTGGTGATAATTAAAAAGGAAAAACAATCAGCTTAGGCCAGATTGGTGACACAGATTCAGTTCTAATTTCTAATGTTTTATTTTTTGATGGATTAAAAACAACAATTTAAGCATCTCTCAGTTTTGTGATGATGGATTCAATGTTAAATTTGAAAATTATTCTTGTAATGTTTTTAATTCTAAAAATGTTTTAGTATTTTCTGCCTTAAGAAATGAAAATGTTTATGTTGTAGATTTAAATTCTTTAGCCAAACAAAAGGTTACCTGTTTAAATGAATTCCATAGAAAATCTTGGCTATGGAACAGATGATTAGGACATTGCAATGTTCATTCACTTAAGAAAATGACTATGAAAAATTTAGTTAGAGACCTACCTCAACTAAAATTCTCATGAGAAAAAGTTTGTACTCCCTATCAAAAAAGAAAGAAACACAAAGTTTCATTAAAATTAAGGAAAGAAGTTTCAAATTCTCATCCTCTCGAGTTGGTTCACATGGACAAGTTTGGACCTTCTAGAGTTTCTAGTTAAAATGGGAAGCACTGTGTCTATGTATTAGTATATGACTTCTCTAGATACGCTTGGGTATAATTTCTTGCTCACAAAAGTGAATCTTGTTCTTATTTTATGAAATACTCCATGTCTGTAGAAAACCATAGTGGACATAAGATTAAAACCCTGAGAAGTGATCATGGTCATGTGTTTGAAAATAATGAGTTTGAATCTTATTGCTCACACAATGGCTATAGTCACAAATTTTCTGCCCATAGGACACCTCAACAGAATGGTGTATTAGAAAGAAGAAATAGAACCCTTCATGAAATTGCAAGAACCGTGCTAAATAAATATGATTTATTAGTTTATTTCTGGGTTGAAGTTGTCAATACAACTTATTATATTATAAATAGAGTCTTGATTAGACCTGTTATTAATAAGACCCCTTAAGAACTATGGAATAATAGGAAACCTAAATTGAGTTACTTCAGAGTTTTTGGTTGCAAAGTATTTATTCTTAATACTAAAGATAATCTTGAAACATTTACTTCTAAAAGAGATGAAGGAATATTTATAGATTACTCTATATACAGTAAGTCTTATAGAGTCTTTATAAAAAGAACCAAATGTGTGTAAGAATCAGTACAAATCAAATTTGATAAAACTGATCAACATGAATCTAAGTCTTCTCTTGAAAATTATGAAGACGATCTATCTATTCTGGACCATAATGATAAAATTAGTGAACCTATTGTAAAGACAACCAGTTCTATAAATATTCCAGAATCTGCTTCTAGAGAACCCCAGCAGAGAGAAGAACATGACATTTCAAGTCCTACCTTTACTAGATCAACTAGGATTCTAAAGAATAATCTTTTAGATATTGTTGTCGGTAATCCTGATAGAGTGACATAGAATAAAGCTTCTCCATGAAATTAGTTTAAACACTAATACTTTCTTTCACAGTTAGAACCAAATAATTTTAATGATGAAATCAATGATGAATTTTGGGTAAGGGCTATGCTAGAAGAATTAAATAAATTTGAAAGAAACAATGTCTTGGAATTAGTTGACAGACCTAAGGACACATTGACCATAGGCACTAAATGGTTTTTTAGAAATAAAGTTGATAAATCAGGAAACATTGTTAAAAACAAAGAAAGTAGAGTTATACAAGGGTATAGTTAAGAGGAAGGAATAGACTATGAGGAAACCTTTTCACATGTAGCTGAATTAGAAGCTATTTGGATTCTACATTCCTATGCTTCTCATCTAAATTTAAAGTTATATCAAATGGATGTTAAAAGTGATTTTCTAAATTGTTTTATAATTGAAGATGTTTTTGTTGAACAACCACCTATATTTATTAATCCTCATTTTCCAAATCATGTTTTTAAACTTTCTAAAGATTTATATGGTTTAAAACAAGCCCCACGAGCTTGGTATGATAGAATTAGTAGCTTTATTATTTCAAAAAGTTTTTCTAAAGGGATTGGTAATCTAACTCTCTTTATTAAAATAATTTCCAAAGATGTCTTGATAGTAAAATCTATGTTGATGATAATAATTTTGGATCTTCTAAAAATAACTTATGTATTGATTTCTCAAAGAGTATAAAAAATGAATTTGAAATGAGTTTAATGGGAGAACTCAAATATTTCCTTGGATTTCATGTTTTTCAAAATGAAAATGGTATTATTTTAAATCAAAATAAATATACAAAAGGATATTTTAAAACGTTTTGGTTTGTATAGTATTAAGGAATGTGATACACATATGAGTACTAATTGTAATTTGGATACTTATAAAAGTAGAAAACCATTAGATCAAACCATCTAAAGAGGTATGATAGGGAGTCTGCTTTATCTTACTGCAAATTGACCAGATATTATGTTTAGTGTGTATATGTGTGCATGATTTCAAGCTGATCCAAAAGAGACACACTTTATTGCTGTTAAAAGAATTTTTAAATATCTTAAACATACTACTAACTTATAATTATTCTATCTGAAAGGACAATCATTTGATTTAATAAGTTACTCAGATGCTGAATTTTCTAGTTTCATGTTAGATAGAAACAGAACTTCTGGAACATGTCATATTCTAGGTAATTCCTTAGTATCATGGTGTAGTAAAAAGAAGGACATTGTTGCATTGTCTACTGGTGAAGAAGAGTATATTGCTGCTGGTAGTTTTTGTGCACAAATTCTGTGGATGAAACATACTTTATTGGACTATGGATATCAGTTTAGACATGTATCTATAAACTGTGATAACACTAGTGCTATTTCTTGTAACACAAGCTTAAATTGGATGAAACATACATTATTTTTTTGTGTAAATCGTGGTAAGCAACTATTTCTTGTAACACAAGCTAAAATTCGTGTAGAGTATACAATAATAAATCAATGAAATTTAATTCATTCCCTAAAAAAACTGATTCATAGATAGTTGTGGTGTTTCATTCTACCCCCATAAAATTAATTTTACCCAAAAAATTCCATTCTAATTGAAATAAATTAGGATACTTCATCCTCATCATATCTTCAGGTTACCGAAAAACTGCGTCAAACAGGTGGTTTTATCCACATATAATTAAGTAGGTGATTAGTCTAATTTTTTAGAACAAATCTCAATTATCCAGAAATTCTATTTTTTAAACTTTATATGAAGGATATTTCTCGAGGGATACGACCTATGAGTTTAGTAAATTTGATTGATTGGATATGTAATTCCTCATAAGTGATTCATAGAACCCATCAAGAACATGTCATTTTTCTGATACAATGGATATGATACCTTTCCAATACGATCACAAAATTAAAATTAAATTTCATTTATGAAATTTCAAATTGAACTTTGAAAAACAACTTGTATGTTTAAGAATTTCATTTTGGGAAACCCACACTGAATAAAGGGTCAATAAATCATCCTCTTAAATATAGTGAATATAAAGGATAATATTCCGACATAACAAGGATTTCTAGAATGTGAAACTATATACATGAACGATAAATCCAGATAGCATGTTCTGATGGATAGTGATAGAGAACATCATCAGAAGAAAGATAAAAATCTTAGGGATATAAATTTTCAATGATCTATGGGATCATTTGATTCATAGAAAATAAAGGTATTATGATAAAAATTTTGTTTCAAGAAAATTTTTCCAATGTTGAATTCTTTTCCAAATAATATATACATACTTATTTTTATTCCTTGTTTTAGGAATGATATCATATATTGTTTATGTCTTGATCTATTTTTTCATTATCACTTACTAAGTGATATGGTGTTAGAATTTTAATTTTTGGATAACTAGAGGATCCTGATATCAATAATGAGATTATAAGTGATTCTTACTCTATCAACATATCATCTCAAAAAATGGTTATTAGACCTTATCCAATATTCATAAATCAAAATTATAATCTCTAAAACCTCAAAAAAATTTCAAAATAATTTTTTTTAAATGTTTTCCTGTATCATCCATCTAAATTAATAAAATCCAATTCATTTTAAGAAAGGTAACTATCTTTAAAAATCAACTCTTCCTTAATCCCACAAAAAATATGATGTAGCTCTTAATTATCACACACACAACATGTGAAGGCCATTATCTTATACTCTCTTTTAACATATTAATATTCTTATTTTCCATAAAACCATATTGAAAGCATGAATTAATTTAAAAATTAACACTTTACTCATTCGAAAATTATAAAAAAATCTATACCATTTTGACTAGAAATAATAAACCATCTCTTCATCTTAGTAGCATCATGGTTATCAATATCATCTCATTTATAATCTAATTAAACACCATTTTATACACATTGGGATCATACTATGTGTTAACATTCATTCATCATGTGTTTTCTGGAGAATATTACATTTCTATTAAATCACTTTTCTTTTTCCTCAGTACAATTGAACATATTCATTAAAATCCTTAATGAAAAAAATTACAATAACATCCTTATATAATTTATAATTTATAATTATAGAAAAGAAATATATAAATAATTTATTCCTTTCACTTTAATGAATCTCATTGAATTGGTACTTCTTTGTCCAAGAAGTAAATTCATAGGTTAGGGAATTATGTTTTGTAATTCCCATGATCCAAACACATAAGACACAGAAATCCTCGAAAATTAATCATTTTTTATCCTTATTTTCCAAATAGATAGCATCTTCCCTTGAAATTGATAAACTCTTACATGTTCTTCTTACCACCTTCATGTTATAGGGAAAGCCAAATAATTTTTTCTCTATGTTCATAACAACGTGAACATTCATAAATGTCCATATTCCTCTTATTTCATTTCATAGAAATATCACTGGCTTTCATGTATCTAATAATATATCATAAATACTAATTAGTCAAAATAAAATTATTTTTATTTACATTAATCATAAAATTTGGTTTCTCGTAGTCAGTGAACACTGCATCAGATTTAATGATAACAAGATTCATTCTAGTGAGGTCCATTGACGAAATAAAAAATAATTATTTAATAATCAAAATCGATGGTGGAAAACCCACAAAATATAGGTAAATTAGTTATAATAATTCAATGTAAGAAACATTAAGTTTAATCTAGAGTTATTCAATATTATTACAATTACATTTGGATTATAACATATATATAGACACATCCTTTGAGTAATCCATTGAAATATCCATAAAAATATCTATGGTTATCAAAAATATTCATTCTTCCAATATTCAAATGGTGGAATAAAAATTTCATTATATACCAAATATAACAAACCAATATTAATTAACATTGACATTACATTGTTTTACGGAACATTTAATACTTTATACAAACACACACAAAAAGTATGTATTCATTTACTACTTTTAGAAAAATTGAAAAATAATCAATTGGTTCAGGACACATGCACTTCTTCATTGGCATATTTCATCATAACTATAACCCCTTAAGATATATTATACATAATACCATTCATCGTATACTGGGGAAAATAATCATAAGAAAGAGTGAGATTAGATGCCCAGTAAGGGTAAATAAGATAGAGATCAATCATAACATAACAACAAGAAATATTTAAATAAATAAATAATTTCAAAATAATAACCTGTATATCAAAAATCCAAAATTTTTCCATAGAATAAATCATATATTTTCATATATTGTCACGACCTGTCGCCCGAGGCCCGTATCATGACTACGCCATGCCCGCCTTCCATAGGCTAAGGGCTGTAGACTAGCACCAAAAGCGCAATTCCATAAAACTGGGATGACATTGCCTTTATAAATCATAAACCCACATAACCAGAGTAAAAGTGGAAGAAAACACTAAGTAAAAACTGTATAAAAAAGATGTGTTGGAATGTAAAAGGGTTTGGAAATAAAAGCCCAATAGTAAAGTACAAGGAAAAGAAAAAACAGGTACAACTAAAAGTCAAACATTGGAAAGGTGTCTAGCAGCTCCTGGATCGTCCGCCATGGATCCTACCTGAAGGGTAGGTACATATAGACTCCTCATCACTCCATGCCCATCTATCTCTTCTGGGTACCGTCTCATTGTGAGGTCCACCTCCGAGTACCGTCTAGTCCTCGCACACTCCACCTCGGTCAGCGCTATCTACCATCTGCATCCAACACAACGAGGTGCGGGCATAGCCTGTGCAGTGGTGAGTATAATGATACTCATTAGGGACCCTAAGATCCTCAAGGTCTCACAAAATTCAACAAGGATAAACCAAAAAGTATGAATCAATAGATAATCATTACTTAGGTATATGCCGATACATATACCTAAGTTATCAAGTAACCCATCTCAATCATGAAGAATACACAAAGGTCATTGACTAAATGCAAACTTGGATTTTCATTATCGAAACCAATAATTATGGAGAACTCCTCTTCTATCGTGTACAATGTGCCTGTCGTGACACTGAGGTGCTTCTTAATAACCTTAGACTACTGAGGTACTCCTCCTGTCGAGTACCACAGGTCTGCTGCCAAATACTGGGTGCTCCATCCGTTGTGGTTCTGCCACCAAATACTGTGCACTCCCTCTAATAGCCTATAGAGGTACTGTTCCTTTCAAGTACCGCGGTTCTGTTTCCAACTACCAAGCGCTCCATCCACAATGGGTCTGCCGCTAAATACTGTGCGCTCTCAAATAGGCTAGTCGAATCACTCCGAGTCAAATCGGTCAAGCAGTCATTAGGTCTGTCAGCTATTAGATATCAACACTCTACCTGCTCGTCTCCGGGAGAATCCACTTCATGAGCTACTGGAAAAAACTCCAAATATAAGGAAGTCTCATGTAGAAGTATCTCAATGGTCCGTCCAGTCAATAGGATCTCAACGGAATAGACGACGCGTCAATCGGACGCCCAGTCTATGAGTTATTAGACTTTTAGTCCCAGGGGCCTGGTTGGTTTCATGTACAAACCAACCTGACCGTATCTCAACTATATCCCGAACTCTTCTGGGGTATTCTCAAAGTAACGGCTTCATCCCAAGAATATCAGTGCTACTGACGGTTCGTCAAACGGACGCTCATAGACCGAGTTATGGACGATTAGGTGTATTCGGGTCTGGCGGGTCCGTGTCCGGTCCAACCCAGTCGGACCAACCCGACCTGACCCAGGCCTTGACCGGGGTCTAACCCCTTCCGTGAGTCCGTCCCGGTCTGAAGGGGCTGCACGGATCGATGGCACGACCAGGCCCAAAGGGGCGGGCCGGCCCGAAGATGCGGCCAGACCAGGAGGGCTGGCCGTGTGGCCCAGCCCGGCTGGCCATGTGGCACGGCCTGGTTGACCGTGTGGCCTGGCCCGGCTGGCTGTGTGTCCTGGCCCAGTTGGCCGTGTGGCCTAGCCCGGTTGGCCTTGTGGCCTGGCCCGACTGGCAGTGTGGCTCGGCCCGGCTGGCCATGTGGTGCCCGGATGGCCGTGTGGCCTGGCCCGGCTGGATAGCCCGGGTGGCCACCTGGCCGTGTAAAGGGGGGGGGTGTTACACCCTCTCGGGCCCCCTAAATGGCCGATGCAAGGTTCCAGAGGCCTGCTCAGCCGGCTGGCCTCCGCTGTCCACCGCGGCCTTAGCTCTCGGGTGTTCTCCGGTGCGGCGTGACGGCGCCATGCCCCTCCACCGTAGCCTGCCTTGGCCCCAACCTCATGCTTCCCTCTGCGTGGCGCGAAAACACTGCGTGCCTCCTACGTGGTCCGATGTGGCCGCGACTCTCTTTTCCTCCATGGGTCACGACAGTGCCACAATATTCCGGTGACCTGGTGGTCTTGCGCCACCGGTTTCCTCATGGTCAGCCTGACGCCGGCTGCCATTGTGCACTTCCATCACCGACAAAAAAAAAGATCAAAAAGGGGGAGGGTCGGCTATATTGGTGTGGTCCAAACCCCCATGTTATGTTGATAACATTAGGAATAATGTAAACCAAAATATTGAATGATGTAGAATGGAAACAAGGCAAATCAAACCCCTACTTTGCTTGTCGTGGTCGTTTGACGGAATCATGGGAAGGCGACATCGTTCTGTCCTTGTTGTAAGAGGAAGAGAGGTACTAAACTTTGGCGGACGGGCATTCGAAGGTGTTTAAGTTGAAGATGGTGTCAATGTTCCTTGTGGGCGTGGCTTCCCTTCCCTTTCATCGATTGAAGAAGGAAGAAGAGAACGTTGATTTTCGGTGGAAGGAGTGTTCTTCATGTTCTTCTTTGAGAGGATGAAGTTCTCTCTCAAGTTTCCACCCAAAATAATTGCCAACCATAATAATGGGTTAATCCAACCCATTATTTAATTGTTGGAAAAATAAATAAAAAATATTTGAATTAAAAGAAACCATTCACTTAATTAATGGGTGGAGAGTTGGAAATTAAATGGTGGGGGATGGTGGAGAGGATCCCCCTCTTTATGGAGTGTTTTATCAAATTTAATTGTGGGTTCGAGGGGGTTAAAGGGGAGTTAGAGAGGTTGTGTGGGCCTCACCTATTAATCCTCCCAAGGGAGGTTATGGTGTGGTGGCCTCCACCTCCAACCTCCCCTTGGAGGTTTTAACCACCAACATAAAATAATGTTAAATCTTTAACTTTATTCAATATAATTAAAAACCCCCAAAAAATAACTTCTACTCTCGATAAAATGCAACTGCGGTGAAGGTCTCTCTAAGAAATCACTAATGCAGCGAGTTCAACGGTGCCATCAGATTTCAATTCCGAGCAACGGTTCAAATGTTTTAAAATTCTGAAAATATATTTACTGAACGTACCTAAACAAAACTTTAAAATTTTACTTCGAGCACATCGGGCCTCTGAATGAACCGCCGTTAGAAACTGCGAACCTGTAAAATTCCCATGTATTTACGAAAAAACATTTCCACAGAAATATTGGGTGTTTACATTCTCCACATATCAGGGCTTTATGTCGCCGTAAGTTATAAGTTGAACTAAGGGAACCAATGGGGGTACTGAGCATGCATCTGAGCCTCCCTCTCCCATGTGTTATCCTAGAGGTTCTCATGCTGCCAACAAACGCGCAACATAAGTATCAACCATCCACGTAGGACATTCTCTTGTCGATCCTCAATCTCTACCAAAACCTCTGTGTAAGTCGCTCCATCATCGATGACCAGCTCCATGTGGTCGATGCTGTGGGATGGGTCGTGCACATATCTCCTCAACTGAGATATGTGGAAGACATCGTGCACCCAGTGCAACTGAGGTGGATGAGACAAGCGGTAAGCCACCTCGCCTAATTTGATGAGGACCTGGAATGGTCTGATGAATCTCGAAGATAGCTTGCCACCTTATCCAAATCTCTATAGACCTTGTCTTGGTGAGACCCGTAGGAAGACGTGGTCACCATCCTCGAACTCAAGAGGATTCCGTCTCTTGTCAGCGTAAGGCCTTTGCCTAATATGTGCAGTCTTCATCCAATCCTGGATGATCTGAACCTTCTCCGTGGTAGCCTATACAATATCTGGTCCCACTAGTGCTGACTCCCCTTGTTATGTCCATCACAGTGGTGATCTTCAATGTCATCCGCACAATGCCTCGAATGGTTCCATACCAATGGTGGAGTGATAGATGTTGTTGTAGGAAAACTCCACCAAACGAATATGATGCTCCAAGCTACGACCGAAGTCGAGGATGCATGCACGTAGCATGTCCTCAAGGGTCTGGATAGTCCTATCGTTCTGACCATCAGTTTGAGGATGGAAGGTGGTGCTTAAGCGAAACTGTGTCCTGAAAGCTTCCAGTAACCCCTTCCATAGCCAGGAAGTAAATCGTTTGTTGCGGTCAGATACAATAGAATAAGGTACTCTAGGAGAACGCATTATCTCCTACACATAGAGGCGTCCTAAGATCTCAACTGATATCTACTCTCTGATCGTTAGGAAGTGGTCTGACTTGGTGAGTTGGTCAATGATCAGCTATATTGAGTCATGACTCCTAGATGTGCATGGAAGACCCATCACGAAGTACTTGGATATCCCATCCCACATCCACCCTGGGACCTCTATGGGATGAACCAAGCCTGCTGGTACCTGGTGCTCCACCTTTAGTTGCTGACAAGTGAGGCATCGTGAGAAAACATCTGTTACATATTTCTTCATATCTGGCCACCAGTGCTGTTGTCTGAGGACCTGGTACATATTTTCCACTACTGGACGTACCGATAGAGGGGAAGTGTGAAACATCATCAACACCTCCTACTGAGTTCAACTGGTACCCTAGTACGTCCTCTGAAGAGGATGACATGCTCCACACCATCAGAAAATCCATCAGGTGCCTTCTCTATAGATATCTAAGCATGTCGTGTCGCGTAGTTAGAATCTCCATGTTGTGACTCCCGACTTGTTGAAGAAGTGGAGGGTGACTGTAAGAGACTGATGATAGGCTGCTGAATCTCTATCCACAAAAGATATCTACAAGGCAGCTAGCTGATTTGTCGCCTCTCCTAGCAGTTGAATGCCGGTCCTCCTGCTGACCGTATCCACAACAACATTCCCCTTCCTAGGAGTATAGAATATCTCGATGTCATAGTCCCGAAGGAACTCAAGCCACCATCATTGTCTTAGGTTCAGGTCCTTCTGAGAGAATATATACCTGAGACTATTGTGATCAGAGTACATGGTAAAACATTCACCCATCAGATAATTCCACAACATCTTCAAGGTGAAGACCACTGCTGCTAACTCCAAGTCATGGGTAGCATAGTTCTGCTCGTTCTATCTAAATTTCTAAGAACCATACACGATCATAGCTCGCTCTTGCATAAGGACACACCCATGTCTAGTCCCTGATGCATCGTAGTAAACTATGTACCCTATGTCTTCCTATAGAAGCCTTAAGATGAGGGCACTAGTCAGCCTCTACCTCACCTCTTAAAAGCTCTACTAGCATCTCCCCAACCACACGAAGTGTTTCCCCTTCTTCTTCAAGGCTGATAGTGGTGCTGCAAATCTAGAGAAAACTGGAATGAACCTCCGATAGTATCCAGAATAGACCAGGAAACTTCGTACCTCTATCAAACTCTTGGGTGGCTCCCATGAAGGCAACACCTCAATCTTCGCTGGTTCTACTGCAACTCCAGCTTCCAAGATGACGTGTCCCAATAAGTGACCCTATCGAATCCAAAACTGGCACTTTGAGAGATTACCATATAGCTAGTGCTCTCAGAGTGTGTCATGTACTACCTAAAAATGGTAGGCATGCTCTTCCTCAGTAGTCGAGTAGATCAGTATGTCGTTGATGAAGACTACGATAAAGTGATCGAGGTAAGGCTGGAATATCCTATTCATGAGACTCATGAACACTGCTAGAGCATTGGTTACGTCGAAGAACATAACCAGGCTTTTGTATTGGACACACCGACACCTGAAGGCCGTCTTCTGCATATCCTCTTATCGAACTCTGAGCTGGTGATAGCCTGATCTGTGGTCTATCTTTGAGAACCACTGTGCTCCCTTGAGCTGATCGAAGAGGTCGTCAATCCTCAAATGTGGGTACCTGTTCATTATGGTCACCTAGTTCAGGAGATGGTAGTTGACACAGAACCTTATTCTCTCGTACGCCTTCTTGGCGAATAGAATTGGGGATTCCCAGGGATAAACACTAGGCCGGATGAATCCCTTCCCCTAGAAGTCCTCCAACTGTACCCTCAGCTTGCGAAGCTCAGCAAGAGCCATATGATATTCTGGAGTAGATATCGGTGTTGTCCCAGGGTAAAAGTCAATGTTGAAGTCCACCTCTCTGTGAGGAGGTAGTCATGGAACATCTTCAGGGAAAACTTCCGCGTACTGGTCCACCAAAACATGATAATTCAGACTCTCCACATCTACTTATCCAAGGGCAAGGCAAGCCAATTGGTGGGTGATCAGCTGTACCCTCCTCCGAGTAAGTCTGTCCTGTACGGCAAAGGTTCCCTTGTCACCGGTGAAAGTGAACCTGGTCCCATCCGTGCAGTCACACCACACTTTTTTCCTCATTCATTCGATATGATAATGGACTCTAGATAAACTTTCTATACCCTAGATGATGTCATAAGGCCACGATGCCACTGCTAGGAGATCATAGCTGAAGCTCCCGCCTCATAGAGTAAGCTCACACTGCCGTCCCCAGTACATAATCATTGAGTCTGCTCCCGTAAGAGTCTTTATCCATAAGGATCAAGCCAAAAACTCCGTAGGAATCTCCGAGCTCCGAACGAGGGAAGCGGCTATGAAAGAGTGACTGACACCTGTGTCTATAAGAACTGCAGCTATGGTGGAGTTGACACAGATCTTACCTCGTATCATTTATTGAGCACCATGGTCTTACACTTCTGTTGCCTGAAGCTGAGCTCTGCCATGTCCAAGTACTCCCTGTGGTCGGGGTGGACCTCCTAGTGGTGGTGGCGGTAGCACCTCATAACGTCAACCACCGCCAGCTACTTGAACAACTCCTCTTCTACGTCACCCTTCTCCCTTCGGATAGCCTCGATCGAACCAATGCCTCTACTTGGGAGTTCCCTCAACTGACATCTGATCGTCTGTATGGCGGGTCGGACAGTGACTTTCCATGTGACCATGCCCATGGCATGAGTAACACTACCCGCTCCTGGAATATCTACATCTATCTCCACTCTGGGTGTCCTGCACAACCGATGCTGAGTCGTGTAGTCGACAACCCGTAGGTCTGGTCCTCTTGGTCCTCTGCGACATCTGTCTACTGACAGCTGCAGAAGAATCCATTTCATGTCGACTATTTGTGGGTCTCGCTGCTGCTGGCTGCTAAGAAAAGAAACATTCTACTATGAGGGCTCTCTCTAGCACCCCTTCTTGCGTCGGGATGCTGAGTGAGATCATTGAGAATATGATCTCTCGCCTCAGTCCCTACTCAAGGGTTCTAGGCCAAGATAATGGGTCTAGTAACATATCATTAGAGTAGCATGAGAGGTCAGTGAACCTCGCTGAGTACTACGCTATCGTCATGCTACCCATCTACAAATGAAGTAGCTCATATATCCGCACTGCTTAAAGGGTGGCTGGTACAAACTCTTCACGGAACAAGATCTCAATGTCTACCCATAGAAGGGTATCCTCATTGTTGACCTAGAGCATCAGGCTCCACCATTTTCCTGCTGCTTCCTGAAAGAAGGATGGCAGCAAGGATCACCATGAAGTCTTTAGGTGTCCCTACTAGCCTGAAGACTCCTACCACATCCTCCAGCCAATCCTCAGTCTCCTTTGGGTCCATATCTCCCCAGAACCAAGGTGGCCTCTGGCACTGGAACTTGTGAAAAATGCTCAAGTGGCGTACATCATCTTCTGCTGGGGCTGGTGGCATCGGTGGCCAAATGGGTGGTGGTACCACTGGTGCCTTCACTGGAAAGGAGACCTGCACCGAAGCCTCGTCGCTTGGCAGGATATCATTACATACAACTCTTGGGGCTCTAAATGGTCATCCATAGGGATGCATTAAGAAAGAAATGTAACGACCCAATCTTTTTGAGTAGTATATTAACTTACCCTTATTGATTTAATAAGATGTTAATGGTTAATGCAGAAAGAGGAGTCGATGGCTTCATCCAGTAGACTCAACCCTTACGAAGCCCACTTATCAGAGCTTGGGAAGGAGGTAGCATCTGTGGGCTTTGCTTTGGACCAAGCCCAAGCCGATCTCCAGCATGTCAAGCTTGAACGAAAACTCTTGCAGGAGAAGTTCAAGTTAGTGGAGATTGCTACTAGGGCAATGTTATCTGAGCCTCCCTCAGATTCTCTCACCATATCACACCTTACACTTAGGTCTTATGCCAGTGTTATAAGGGGCTATGTGATGAGACCCTAGTTTCCTTGTGTAATCCTCTCGGGTGAATAAATTGAGATTTCTTCCTTTAGTGATGTTTGTGAAATTTCAAATGCCTAGATAATTTTAGAATGTATTTTATTGATGAATTTTGAAAAAGGGATATTTTGAAATATTTATGTAAACCCTAAATAACTAATGATGTGTAATGATTTTCAAAAAATGGTCTTCTACAAAAGTGTTCATTAAGGAATTTGGAGTCTAATAAGATCAACTTAATTTTTGATGAATAGTAAATTATGAATAGTGATTTTACGCTTAGGATTAGTAATGTGACCAAATGGATTAGTAATTTTCACTTAAAGAAAGTTTTAATATAATTTAGACACCTTGGTTAAGTAATGTGATTCAATAAAATGGGTAAATAACGGTTTCATAAATTATTAATCAAGTATTAGTTTTTTCCGATGAATAGTGTTTTTTAATTAAAAATTTAATTAAAAATAATTAGAAAATTATATTTATAAAAATGACTTTATTTTTGAACTCAGAGCATCGATATTATGTTAAGGTAATTTTTGGGGATTTTTCTGAAAAAAATGAATTTTCGATGAATAGTGTTTTTATTTAAAAATTAAATTAAAAATATTTAGAAAAATATTTTTATAAAATGGATTTCATTTTTGAAATCAGAGCATTGATATTTGGTTAAGGTGAAATTTTGGGATTATTCTGAGAAAGTTGAATTTTTCAGTGAATAGTAAAAATACCGTTTTAGGGTTTCGGTATGTTTAATGACATCATAATGATGTCATGATGATGTCATGAGATCTTTTGAGGGTTGGCCGGCCAAGGGTGATGAATTATTGTTTTGGGGGCCCCATGTGGCCTAACTCCATGATAAATGCCAAGGGAGAGCCCATGGGTTTGAGAAAAGCACATGTGAGGTGTCCTTTTGCCATTAATGCTTTGTCCCCTCACTTTCCCTATAAATACCCACCCTTTCCTCCCTTGGTTTTCACTCCCAACTCTTCCCCAACGAAGTTCTGGTCTTCTTACCTTCCAAAGAGTCCTCCCAAGGTGCCCTCAAGCCCTCAAGGTCCAATCCTTTGAGTTTCAAGAGTCACGTTTTAAGGTAAGGGATCTGACCCCTCTCTTTCTTTTCGTGTAATCTCTTTTATGTCATTCCTTTTATGCTCCATGTGATTATGTGAGAGGATGTTCTTTTATATTCCTCTTACTGCCCTTTCATGTTTATATGATGAGAGATCCCCTCTTACTCTCATCATTTCGTTTTATGAAAGCTTAAGTGACGCCATTAGGCTGCCGAATGTTTAAGTGATTCTTTCACCCTCCTCATTTTTTTTCAAGTTCGATTTTCATGTCAAATCTTTCAAGTTCCTTTTTATTATGTTGGGGTATGATCTCTATATCTATCATACTGATCTCTTATGATCATATGATGAGAGACCCTATTTTATTTGTCCAATTCATTTTTGTTGAAGTTTAAGTGACGCCGTTAGGCTGCCGAATTTTCATAAGAGAAATCAAATTTTTGTCTTCCTTCCATGTTTTTCGTTTCAATTGGTATGTCCTTGAAATTGCATCACCATGTCCATATATCCTTCTTATTCTGTCCCTTTACCTTTTCATGGGTCAATTATGATTGTTCAACCCATGTTCCCTCTCTTTTCAAAGTTTCTAAAACCTTGTAACATAGCCCTTATGCTGCAGAATTTTCGTCTCAAAATGCCTCTCTTTTCTCAAAATTATTGTATGTTATAAAGTGAATACTCAAAGCTCCTATTTCTAAAGGGGTATTCACATATATATAAAAATGATCTATTTTAAATTCTGGGATTTACATACATGATACCCGCTTTCCCTTTCCGTGGGTTTAAAGTAACGTAAAGATCATGTCTTTAAAGCAGTTTTTGAAACGTTATGATTATGAAATGAAACCCATTTGTTTTATGCTATATGGGTTATTTATGAAATGTTTGATGATGATATATGTGGCTCACATGAAAATAAAGACAAATTTAAGGGTGCGCCCTGATAGCGCTCCAATGCATTGGGTAAAGACTTAATCTCTAGAGATGACCATTTTAACGACGCCTTGGTGAATAACCTTGGTAATTTTTAACGACACCTTGGGGATGGACCTTGGTGAAACGACACGATTGTCAATATTAAATGTTGTAGCCACATCTTCAAGTTATGAAAAATGATTATTTTTATTATGATGTACCTCATTATTTCTTTCTCATGCCTTAAAGTTCTTTTCATGTCCTTATTGAAGTATCTCAAGTTCACTTGAAAAATGTTTCTCTTGTTTCCCTTACTGGGCCTTCTGCTCACCCTTTCTTTGATGTATGTCCCCAGGTTATGAGATGCATAATGAACATAGGATGAACTAAAGGAGAAGCCTTTCAAGTGTTTAAGAAGAATGTTTTTATGTTTTTTTTTATGTATTATGATCCTTGTTTCCAAGACACTAAACCTTAACGATCCTCAGTTCCGTGTAATGAAATGAAAGTTTATGTTATAAAATGGCGGGATGCTATAGTTGGTATCAAAGGATGGTTTAGTTATTTGTGGAAATTAGGATATAAAAACTTTAGGAAGAACCCTATAGAAAAGTTTTAATATAGGAAAACTTCCTGGTATTTTGGTAAGTATTGAGTAAGTGGTTTATCAAACAAATACATCCCTGTCTGGATACGAGCAGGTAGAGGCGGCTCTGGCACAGATGTACATAGGGGTAAAACCCGAAAACACCGCTTTGAGCTAGACTCGAACGGGAACTGGTGCACGATAACGGGCCTTGCTGCACTCTTGGTTACGACACTCCCGGGGGATATGTTTGGTTAATCACAAGCTTTCTATGAATCATTATGAAGGAATTATAGAAAACTGTAATTGTCTAAGCATTAAGTCTTAGTTAAAAGATTCGTAAATGAAATAAGTTTCTTACTAAGGTTTTATTCTTTTAGAAAATGGCGGGCGATAGGAGGAACCGTGCCGATGGTGACCGCAATGCACCATGTGCTGACGGCCCTCCGATGGAAGCCGGAATGGAAACATTCATGCGAATGATGAACCAACTGACTCAAGTTATGAGTAATAACTTGAATCAAGATGAGAGGCCGACCTCACCACGAAGGGAACAACACTCTGTTGAGTCCTTCATGCGTTAACGACCGCCAACATTCAGTGGATCTACTGACCCATTGGTTGCGGAACAATGGATAAGCTCCATTGAAAAGATCTTTTCTGTACTTCATTGTTCGGAACAAGAAAAAGTCACCCTTGCTGTTTACCGCCTAGAGGGAGAAGCTGATCAGTGGTGGTCACTGATCAAAAACACGAAGCCACAAGGAGAGATGGAAGCTATGGAATGGGAAGAATTTCGGGGGATTTTCTTTAACAAGTATTTCCCTCGTTCCATGAGAACGAAAATGGAGAAAGAGTTTCTCGAGCTGAAGCAGAAGGAGAACGAATCTGTCGGAAGCTACGAGATGAACTTCACAAGGCTTTCCCGTTATACCTCAAGCTTTGTCATGGACCCTAATGGGAAGGTTGATAGATTCTTTGGCGGACTACGACCTCATCTGCGGAAGAATCTAGCCAACAGGGACTATGATAGCTATGAAGAAATAGTTCGAAGTGCTATGAAAGTCGAGCTGGAGTTTTGTGAGACACAGTGGTCTCATAATCCAAATGAAGAGAAGAGATCGTTGGAGCCCAGTTTAGGGAAGTCTTTTGATCAGGGAAGAGGTGGAAAGCAAATGCAACTAACCACATGCAATAAATGTGGGAAGAATCATCTGGGGAACTGCTTGAACGGAAGTGGCAAGTGCTACAAGTGTGGAAGAGGAGGCCATATTGCTCGGAATTGTCATAGTGAGGTGAAGCCTCAGCTTCCCAACACTAACGACAGAGGAAAGATGGTTCTGGCCCTACCCGAAGTCACATGCTTCAAGTGTGGACAGCTTGGGCACTTTGCTAACCAATGTCCCAATCTGAGGGCAGTGGAGGGGAATCACCACCAACCTCAGCAGAGGCCAAGAGAGCAAGGTCGTGCTTTCGCTATCACAACAGCTGAAGTTGAAGTCCCGAACGATGTGGTAGCAGGTACTCTTGTTGTCCTCTCAAAACTAGCAAGTGCTTTATTTGATTCTGGTTCTATGCATTCCTTTATTTCTTCCAAGTTTGCAAAGAATATAGAATCAATCCCCGAATTGCTTGAGGTAGAGTTGTCAGTCAAGACTCCAAGTGGGATTATCCATGCATCAACAGTGTTTAGAGACTCTAGTGTTTACTTTGGTGAGCACAATCTTATCGCAAATCTAGTAGTCATTCCCATGATGGAATTCGACATTATACTAGGGATGGACTGGCTCTCAAAGTATAATGCTAAGATCAAATGC
Organism: Viscum album; assembly: GCA_963277665.1. NCBI lineage: Eukaryota > Viridiplantae > Streptophyta > Magnoliopsida > Santalales > Viscaceae > Viscum > Viscum album. The sequence continues at coordinate 476,094,827 of OY728126.1, forward strand.
AGAAGTAAGGAAATCTCAGTAGTCTTGAATGAACGACCTACAGTTATCTTCCGTGGAGAGATATCCCGGACTGATCCCTATCTAGAAGCACCTCCTATAGCTTTCTTTATGGAGTTAATCGGTGATGAGGAAGAAGGGAAAGGGAGCATACAAATTGAAGATGTTCCGATTGTTCAGGAATACATGGATGTATTTCCTGAGGAGTTACCTGGACCTCCCCCAGAAAGAGAGGTTGAGTTCTCCATTGAACTCGTACCTGGGTCTCAACCGATATCAAAGACTCCGTATAGAATGGCAAATGTGGAGCTAGAAGAGTTAAAGAAACAACTCCAGGACTTGTTGGAGAAGGGGTTTATCTGACCGAGTGTGTCTCCTTGGGGAGCACCAGTTCTCTTTGTGAAGAAGAAGGATGGATCAATGCGGCTATGCATTGATTATAGAGAACTGAACGGGATCACAGTGAAGAACAGATACCCTCTACCAAGAATTGATGATTTATTTGACCAACTTCGTGGGGCTCAATTCTTCTCTAAGATTGACCTTCGATCTGGTTATCATCAACTGAGGGTGAAGAAGGAAGATATTCCAAAGACTGCCTTCCGATCAAGATATGGGCATTATGAGTTTACTGTTATGCCCTTCGGCTTGACTAATGCTCCTGCTATTTTCATGGATTTGATGAATAGAGTCTTTAAGGACTACCTTGATAACTTTGTGGTAGTTTTTATTGATGATATTTTGATATATTCAAAAAGTCGTGAGGAGCATGAAGATCATCTGAGGGTTGTTTTGAAAACTCTACGGAAGGAGAGGCTCTTTGGGAAGTTCAGCAAGTGTGAGTTTTGGTTACAACAAGTGGCTTTCTTGGGGCACATCGTAACCAATGAAGGAATCTCGGTTGACCCTGCAAAGACAATGGTTGTGGAGGAGTGGCCTCAACCCACAACAGTAACTGAGATTCGTAGTTTCCTTGGCTTAGCGGGATATTATAGGAGGTTTGTGAAAAACTTTTCACGGCTTTCTAATACACTAACTAAGTTGACTCGAAAAGGGGTTAAGTTCATCTGGACAAAGGAATGCGAGGAAAGATTCCAAGAGCTGAAGAAGAGATTGGTTACTGCACCGGTGTTAACACTACCCTCTATCGGAGAAGGATTCGTTATTTTTAGCGATGCATCTCTGAATGGGCTTGGGTGCGTCCTCATGCAAAATGACAAAGTAATTGCTTATGCATCTCGACAGTTGAAGATTCATGAGCAGAATTATCCTACGCATGATCTAGAGCTGGCGGCAGTTGTTTTTGCTCTAAAGATATGGAGGCACTATCTTTATGGGGAGAAATGTGATATATACACTGACCACCAAAGTCTAAAGTATATTTTCACTCAGAAAGAATTGAACATGAGACAAAGGAGATGGTTGGAGCTTATTAAAGACTATGATTGTTCAATTCATTATCACCCTGGAAGAGCAAACAAAGTCGCGGATGCGTTAAGCAGGAAAGATCCTGTTGTTCTGGCAACAATGAGGATCCTGGGAGATCCCTTGATTAATGATCTAGTAAAACTGGACATGGGAATTATAAGGAAAGGGACATCATCAACCCTATCCCAAATGATTTCTCAACCTTCATTACTAGAGAAGATCAAGAAGGCTCAAAAAGAAGATCCTTTGCTGCAGGAGAAGTTCGAGGCTGTAAAGGATGGGAAGTTCCCTGATTTCAATATTGATCAAGAAGGTGTATTGAAATTTCGTACAAGACTATGTGTTCCATCTATTCCGGAGATAAAGAAAGAACTGATGGATGAAGCTCATAGCTCTACTTTCTCTATACATCCGGGAAGCACTAAGATGTATAGAGACCTTCATGATCATTATTGGTGGGATAACATGAAGAGGGAGATTGCCGATTACACTACAAGGTGCCTGGTGTGTCAGCAAGTAAAGGCAGAAAGACAACTTCCTAAGGGGGTATTACAACCGCTACCCATACCAGTATGGAAGTGGGATAATATCACCATGGACTTTGTAACTGGTCTCCCAAAAACATCCAAAGGAAACAATGCGATATGGGTTATTGTGGACCGTCTCACCAAGACAGCCCATTTTATCTCTATTCGGGAAGATTTCTCTCTAGATCAGCTTGCCAAGATATACGTGAAGGAAGTGGTAAGGCTGCATGGGGTACCACTATCCATCGTATCTGATCGTGACCCAAGATTCACATCAAAATTCTGGAGAAGTCTTCAGCATGCTCTGAATACTGAATTGAATTTTAGTACGGCCTATCATCCTCAAACTGATGGCCAATCTGAAAGGACTATTCAGACACTCGAAGACATGTTGAGATTATGCTCAATGGAATTTAAAGGTGGATGGGATCAACACCTCCCATTAGTGGAGTTCTCCTATAACAACAGCTTCCATTCGAGTATTCAGATGGCACCCTATGAAGCTCTATATGGAAAGCGGTGTAGAACTCCTACTTGTTGGGATGAAACTGGTGAGAGGAAGCTTCTTGGGCCTGATCTCATGCAAGAGATGACAGAACAGGTTCTTGCCATCCAACAACACATAAGGGCTGCTCAGAGTCGGCAGAAGAGCTATGCTGACAATCGTCGAAGAGACTTGGAGTTTGGGGTGGGTGACAATGTCTTCCTTCGATTCTCTCCATGGAAGAGAGTCATGCGGTTTGGGAAGAAAGGGAAGCTCAGCCCTAGGTACATTGGCCCCTATGAAATCCTTGATCGCATAGGAGCAGTGGCCTATCGTCTAGCACTTCCACCGAACCTAGCTCAAGTTCATGATGTCTTCCATGTATCTCTCTTGAGGAAGTACATACCCGACCCTTCGCATGTACTGAACCCAGAGGTGGTACAACTTCAACATGACCTCTCTTATGAAGAGCAGCCAGTGGAGATCTTAGACCGTAGAGACAAGGTCCTACGAAACAAGACTACCCACCTTGTGAAAGTGTTGTGGAGGAATCATAAATATGAAGAGGCGACTTGGGAGCCTGAGGAAACAATGAAGCAAAAGTACCCTCACCTTTTCGACTAGGCCTCAAGTGTAAATTTCAGGGACGAAATTTCTTAAGGGGGGGAGAATGTAACGACCCAATCTTTTTGAGTAGTATATTAACTTACTCTTATTGATTTAATAAGATGTTAATGGTTAATGCAGAAAGAGGAGTCGATGGCTTCATCCAGTAGACTCAACCCTTACGAAGCCCACTTATCAGAGCTTGGGAAGGAGGTAACATCTGTGGGCTTCGCTTTGGACCAAGCCCAAGACGATCTCCAGCATGTCAAGCTTGAACGAAAATGCTTGCAGGAGAAGTTCAAGTTAGTGGAGATTGCTACTAGGGCAATGTTATCTGAGCCTCCCTCAGATTCTCTCACCATATCACACCTTACACTTAGGTCTTATGCCAGTGTTATAAGGGGCTATGTGATGAGACCCTAGTTTCCTTGTGTAATCCTCTCGGGTGAATAAATTGAGATTTCTTCCTTTAGTGATGTTTGTGAAATTTCAAATGCCTAGATAATTTTAGAATGTATTTTATTGATGAATTTTGAAAAAGGGATATTTTGAAATATTTATGTAAACCCAAAATAACTAATGATGTGTAATGATTTTCAAAAAATGGTCTTCTACAAAAGTGTTCATTAAGGAATTTGGAGTCTAATAAGATCAACTTAATTTTTGATGAATAGTAAATTATGAATAGTGATTTTACGCTTAGGATTAGTAATGTGACCAAATGGATTAGTAATTTTCACTTAAAGAAAGTTTTAATATAATTTAGACACCTTGGTTAAGTAATGTGATTCAATAAAATGGGTAAATAACGGTTTCATAAATTATTAATCAAGTATTAGTTTTTTCGGATGAATAGTGTTTTTTAATTAAAAATTTAATTAAAAATAATTAGAAAATTATATTTATAAAAATGACTTTATTTTTGAACTCAGAGCATCGATATTATGTTAAGGTAATTTTTGGGGATTTTTCTGAAAAAAATGAATTTTCGATGAATAGTGTTTTTATTTAAAAATTAAATTAAAAATATTTAGAAAAATATTTTTATAAAATGGATTTCATTTTTGAAATCAGAGCATTGATATTTGGTTAAGGTGAAATTTTGGGATTATTCTGAGAAAGTTGAATTTTTCAGTGAATAGTAAAAATACCGTTTTAGGGTTTCGGTATGTTTAATGACATCATAATGATGTCATGATGCTGTCATGAGATCTTTTGAGGGTTGGCCGGCCAAGGGTGATGAATTATTGTTTTGGGGGCCCCATGTGGCCTAACTCCATGATAAATGCCAAGGGAGAGCCCATGGGTTTGAGAAAAGCACATGTGAGGTGTCCTTTGGCCATTAATGCTTTGTCCCCTCACTTTCCCTATAAATACCCACCCTTTCCTCCCTTGGTTTTCACTCCCAACTCTTCCCCAACGAAGTTCTGGTCTTCTTACCTTCCAAAGAGTCCTCCCTAGGTGCCCTCAAGCCCTCAAGGTCCAATCCTTTGAGTTTCAAGAGTCACGTTTTAAGGTAAGGGATCCGACCCCTCTCTTTCTTTTGGTGTAATCTCTTTTATGTCATTCCTTTTATGCTCCATGTGATTATGTGAGAGGATGTTCTTTTATATTCCTCTTACTGCCCTTTCATGTTTATATGATGAGAGATCCCCTCTTACTCTCATCATTTCGTTTTATGAAAGCTTAAGTGACGCCGTTAGGCTGCCGAATGTTTAAGTGATTCTTTCACCCTCCTCATTTTTTTTCAAGTTCGATTTTCATGTCAAATCTTTCAAGTTCCTTTTTATTATGTTGGGGTATGATCTCTATATCTATCATACTGATCTCTTATGATCATATGATGAGAGACCCTATTTTATTTGTCCAATTCATTTTTGTTGAAGTTTAAGTGACGCCGTTAGGCTGCCGAATTTTCATAAGAGAAATCAAATTTTTGTCTTCCTTCCATGTTTTTCGTTTCAATTGGTATGTCCTTGAAATTGCATCACCATGTCCATATATCCTTCTTATTCTGTCCCTTTACCTTTTCATGGGTCAATTATGATTGTTCAACCCATGTTCCCTCTCTTTTCAAAGTTTCTAAAACCTTGTAACATAGACGTTATGCTGCAGAATTTTCGTCTCAAAATGCCTCTCTTTTCTCAAAATTATTTTATGTTATAAAGTGAATACTCAAAGCTCCTATTTCTAAAGGGGTATTCACATATATATAAAAATTATCTATTTTAAATTCTAGGATTTACATACATGATACCCGCTTTTCCTTTCCGTGGGTTTAAAGTAACGTAAAGATCATGTCTTTAAAGCAGTTTTTGAAACGTTATGATTATGAAATGAAACCCATTTGTTTTATGCTATATGGGTTATTTATGAAATGTTTGATGATGATATATGTGGCTCACATGAAAATAAAGACAAATTTAAGGGTGCGCCCTGATAGCGCTCCAATGCATTGGGTAAAGACTTAATCTCTAGAGATGACCATTTTAACGACGCCTTGGTGAATAACCTTGGTAATTTTTAACGACACCTTGGGGATGGACCTTGGTGAAACGAAACGATTGTCAATATTAAATGTTGTAGCCACATCTTCAAGTTATGAAAAATGATTATTTTTATTATGATGTACCTCATTATTTCTTTCTCATGCCTTAAAGTTCTTTTCATGTCCTTATTGAAGTATCTCAAGTTCACTTGTAAAATGTTTCTCTTGTTTCCCTTACTGGGCCTTCTGCTCACCCTTTCTTTGATGTATGTCCCCAGGTTATGAGATTCATAATGAACATAGGATGAACTAAAGGAGAAACCTTTCAAGTGTTTAAGAAGAATGTTTTTATGTTTTTTTTATGTATTATGATCCTTGTTTCCAAGACACTAAACCTTAACGATCCTCAGTTCCGTGTAATGAAATGAAAGTTTATGTTATAAAATGGCGGGATTCTATAAGAAAAGATGTGACATGGTCAAAACATTATACCTGGTGATCTGACCTAGTTTGAGCTGACTTAAAAAAAACTTTTAAAACACACACAAAATCAGTGTTTTCATGCACTAAGTAGGAAATCAGTAGTTAGGGTCCTGGTGTATGGATACTTTGGCCACCGCACCAACACTAGACTCCCTGAACTGAAAACCACACTCTGTACCCTTAAAAACATTGCTTCAATGAAAAGAAAGATCAGATTACCGAGTTCTGTGGTAGAACTAACTCCTCTGATACCAATTTGCCACGACCCGTCCCCCGGGGACCGTATAGTGATTACCCCATTCCCGCCATCCACAGGCCAGGGGCTGGGGACTAGAACCAAAGGCGAAATTCCCTTAAATTGGGAAAGAAATTCATTTATAAACAGTAAACACACACAACCAAATTACAAGAGAAAGAGAACACTATGTAAAAACTGTATAACAAAATATGAGATGGAAAGTAAAAGGGGCCAGAACTACAAGCACAACAGTAAAGTACAAGGAAAAGAAAAAACAGGTCCAACTAAAAGACAATCATCTGGAAGGTGTCTAGCAGCTCCTGGATCGTCCACCATGGGTCCTACCCAAAGGGTAAGTACAGAAAGCCTCTTTAGTGCTCCACGTCCATCTGTCTCTTCCGGGTACCGTCTCGTCCTAAGGTCCAAATCCGGGTACCATCTAGTCCTTGCACACTCTTCCTCGATCAGTACTGTCTGTCGTCTACATCCAACACAACGAGGTGCGGTTATAGCCCGTGTAGGTTTGACTATAACGATACTTAGTAGGGTCCCCAAAACCCACAAGGTCTCACAAAATCCAACAAGGATAAACCAAAAAGTATGAATTAAATGATAAACATTACTTAGGTATATTCTCATACATATATTCCCAAGTTATCAAGTAACCCATCTCAATAATGAGGAATACACAAAGGTCTTTGACTCTGCTCAAACTAGGTTTTTCATAATCGAAACCATGACTACAGGAGAACTCTTCCTATGTCATGGACAGTGGGCCTGTCGCGACACCGAGGAAACTCTCACTAATGTTATACTGCTGAGGTACTCCTCCTGTCGAGTACCGCGGGTCTGGTACCAACTACCGGGTGCTCCGTCCGCTGTGGTTCTGTTGCCAATTAATGGGTGCTCCCCCTAATAGTGCACATTGGTACTCCTCCTGTCGAGTACCGCGGGTCTGCTTCAAACTACCAGGAAATGTGTCCTCCGTGGGTCTACAGCCAATAATCGTGTGTTCTCGATTGGGCTAGTCGAATCACTCCGAGTCAAATTGGTCATGTAGTCGCCATGTCAGTCAGATACTAGGTCTCTGCACTCTGCCTGCTCATCTCTAGGATGATTCGCTTCTTGATCTACTAGAAAAAACCCCAACTCTCATGAATTCTCACGTAGAAGTATCTCAATAGTCCGTCTCGTGAATGGGATCTCAACGCAACAAACGACACATCAATCGAACGCCCAGTCTTTGAGTTATTAGCCTTTTAGTCATGAAGGCCCTATTGGTTTTGTGTACGAACCAACCTGACTGTATCTCAACTATACCCCGAACTCCCCTGGGTTATTATCAAAGGGATGAGTTCGTTCCAAGAATATCGGCACTGTAGATGATTTGTCAAATGAATGATCGTAGCCCGAGTTATGGAGAAATAGGTGTATTATGGTCTGACAGGTCTGGGTCTAGTCTGACCCATTCGGGCCGACCCAACCTGACCGGACTCTGGACTGAGGTTTGACACGGTCCGTGAGTCTGACCTGGTCTGAAGGGGTAGCCTGACCCAAAGGCACGGCTTGGACCGAAGGGGCAGCCTAACCCGAAGGAGCGGCCCATCCCAGAAGGCTGGTCGTGTGGCCCGGCCCGGCTGGCCGTGTGGGGTGGCCCGGCTGGCCGTGTGGCCTGGCATGTTTAGCTATTTGGCCTGGCTCGGTTGGCCGTGTGGCTCGGCCCGGCCGGATGTGTGGCTCCCGGCTGGCCGTGTGGCCAGCTGGCCACATAAAGGGGGTTTTTACACCTCCACAGGCCCCTAAAATAGTCGTGCAAGGCACCGACTCTTATAAACGCTGAACAAGAAGGGTCCCTCCTGGAACACACCCGCGGCCGGCTCTGCCGGCCGACCTCCCATGTCCACTATGGCGCGCTATCACCGCACCCCTACTGTCCTGCCTTGGCCGTGACCTACTGCTTCCCTTTGCACGGTGAAATAGTGTCGCATGCCTCCTTTGCAGCCTGATGTGGCTGCAACTCTCCTTTCCACCGCAGGGCATGGAAGTGTCGCACTTTTCTGGTATCCCTGTAGTCTTGCGCTGTCGGTTTCCTCGCAGTTGGCCTGACACTGACCCCTATTGTCCACTGCCGTCGTCAAAAAAAAAATCGAAACGAGGGGGGTCAACATTTTTGGTGCGGTCCGAACTCCCCATTTTATGTTGATAACATTCGGCATAACGTAAACCGAAATATTGAACGATGTAAAATAGAATCAAGGAAACTCAAAACCCTACCTTGCTTCTCAGTGTCATTTGACGGATTCATGGGAAGGTGGTGTCGTTCTGTCAACGTCGGAAGAGGAAGAGAGTTACTCATCTTTGGAGAATAGGCATTCGAAGGTGACGAAGTTGAAGACAACGTCGACGTTCCTTGAGGGAGTGACTTCCCTTTTCTTGCCTCGGTTGAGGAAGGAAGAAGATGATGTTGATTTTTGGTGGAAGGAGCATTTTTCTCTTTCATCATTGAGAGAATGAAGTTCTCTCTCAAGTTTCCACCCAAATTAATTTCCAACCAAAATAATGGGTTAGGCCAACCCATTATTTAATTGATGGAAAAATAATTCAACAAGATTTTAATTAAATGAAACTGTTCAATTAATTAATCGGTGGAGAGTTGTGAATTAAATTGTTAGGGAAGGTGGAGAGTATCCCCCACATTATAGAGAGTTTTACCAAATTTAATGGGGGATTTGAGGGTGTTAAAGTGGAGTTAAAGAGGAAGGGTGGACCCCACCGAATAATCCTCCAAAGGGAGGTTATGGTGTGGTGGCCCCCACTTCTAAACTCCCCTTGGAGGTTTTAACCACCAAGATAAAATATAGTTAAATCGTTAACATTATTCAATTTAATTAAGAAACACCTAATAACTAACTTTTAATCTTGATAAAATGCAACTGCGGTGAAGGTTTCACTAAGAAATCACTGACGTTGAGAGTTCAATGGTGCCCTCAAATTTCAATTCCCAGAAACGATTCAAAAGTTATAAAATTCCTAACATACGTTTACTGAACGTACCTTAACAAAACCTCATAATTTGATTTCGGGCTCACCGGGCCTCAGAATCAAGCACCGTTAGAAACTGCAGACCCATAAAATTCCAATGTATTTAAGAGAAAAATAATTCCACAGAAATTCTGGGTCTTTAAATAAACAATCAAGGAACATAATATACAACAACACAATATAAAACATGGAATTGTGGAATACACGTTTGCATAAAAATTATTTCTATAATATTTATTGAATCACTTATAAGGCAATGTTAATTATATTATATCACTCCCTATACCAAATTGGTTGTCTTGTTTCACTACCATGACCATATTAGTATCCATGATTCTCTCCCATGACCATCATTGTGGGAATAGTCCTTTACTAGACTATGTTCACACCTTAATCTATCAACATATATATCATGAGGTATAAATAATTACCCAATAAATTAAAGGGATATAATGTTACCAACCATCACATAATCAAATTCATACATATGTGTTAAATGAGAAAATAAATAATTCATCATTTATAAACCACTAGAATGATATGGGTTTCATAAACATTATTCAATCATTACAGAACCGTTCAAATGAAATGGATATCATAAATATGATTCAATAATAAACATAAACTATTATTAGAATGAATATTAATGGTTTAATTTTTTTCAAATAACCATTGTAACATTAATTAACATCAATACATTAATATTAGTTTAATAATAACTTTGAGATATCTTTTTAATACATCTCTTGAGGAAAATAACATTCCTTTTATGAAAAAAGATTATAAACCGTAAAAAATGTAGAAAAAATTATTCATTTAAAATATCAGTTAAATACTATAAAAAACTATGAAAACATTTTTAAACATTTTTTAATCCTTTTTAATTAAAATTTCACAAATGATCATATTTATAGATTTTAATATGTTTTCAAAAAACATTGATTTGAAGGAACACATATTTCCAAAATAAGAGAGAACAGAATAACAAGAAACATATCATATCTTGAATATAAATAGGATCATTATAAACCATGTTAATGGAAATTATATAGACCTTTTAATCGAATATAGGTGAATAACATTAAATTTGTCACAATGAATGAAAAATCAAGACAAAATTCTCCTATAGACTTAGTCACTTTTGAACCATAAAAACTATGAAAAAGAGATCATCAAATGAATATGTAAATGAAATTAAAATTTTTAAATAATAATCATAAAACAAATTCATGGATAGTATTTACACCACACAAAAGAAACATCTATTGTATAAGTCATGTGTTACATAGATATAAAAGTTAGACAAATAGCCCTTACATTATGGTTTAACTCTCATCGTACATATGGTAACCTCTAGTATAATAAATTTAATTTATTATAAATCAATTATAGAATTTTAATAAATTGTATCATATCATGTATAATTTACTTATGGACTTATAATACCCTTTTTTCTACAATTCCATGTTAATGATAAGGTTCAGGTAATAACCGCTTTGTTTTCCACTTTTTTTTATTTGTTATATATCTGTTCCTAATAATTTTATCATGATTTCGTAATCACTATAGTGATAAAAAATAAAATAAAGTTAAAATATATTAATTATATATGTATTTATAATAATCTATAAAATATATAAATAGAAGATGAAATACATCGTTCATGGAGACGTTATACTGTTTGTACACATGAACATTATTTCTATTTTCTTATCCCATTGAAAGAAAGAAAGTAAATAATATATATATATATATATAATATTATTAGAGAATATATATTATTTTGCATATATCATATACATTCACTAAACCCCATCTATAATATATTCCATGTAAATTGTGAATGAATGAAATCACTTTGAGGAGGTGATAGTACACACATCTAAAAAAAATGTTATCTCTTCTTTGGGTATATCCTTTTGATTTTCATAAAAGGACTTCTAAGGTTCACACTCTTTCCAAAGTAAGAATTCTAGGTTTATGTGATGGAAATTTTTTAGGATATTTTATCTGATAATGGATGAACCAAATATGTTATGATTTGTTAATAAAAGTGATGTATAGGTTCCCTTTTATAAGAGAAGGGGATACTTTTGGAATTTCTCAAATTGATAATTTATAATAAATTTGATCTTAATGAAAATACCTCTTAAATGAAATATATTCTATGATTAGATGATATATAATTGTAATATAATCATCCAATTTATTTTATAAAATTTTTTGCATTATTTAAAACCATATAATTTTGATTAAATCAAAGTTAATCCATTTTTATTTTAACTATGGTAAAAGTGTTTTAAATACTATGAAGTTTTAATATTTAAATATGAAATGTTAAATGGACCATTAGAGGTAAATATATGAAATTTTAGGCCTTATCTCATTTAATTCTCCCAATTTTATATTTTAATTATTCATAAATATTTTATTATGATATTATTTTCCTAAAATATCCTAAGTGTCAATTTTGACACTATACATAGCATTTATTTTATGAAAATCTATTTAAAAACATACATCAATACAATTCAAATAATAAACCAATAATAAGTAATATTAACCAATAAAAATTGTGGATCACATTAATTTAATGAAAATATATCTCTTTTAGTAGTTATTATATCATTTAACTGATTGTTTTATTAATTGAGTATTTGTGGAAAAATAATTTTGTAATTATTAAATATAATTTTATATTCAATAAAAAATAAAAAAATAAAAATCTATGTTTTAGAAAAAAATATATTAGTGTATAATATATATATATATATATATATATATATATATATTCGATCATTTCTTCAGTTTATCCCCATATTAAAAATATTATACTTATAAAATGTTATAGTGGGATTTTTTTTATCAGTTGGATTTTAATAATATTCAAGTTAGTCTCATAGAAAAGTATCCATTAAAATATTAAATTTCTTCAAATTTATCTTAAGGGTCATTATATATTCATCCATCAACATTTCAACAAGATTTAGATTCATTTTATAGTCTCTATCACATTATTTTTAACTTAAATTATCTAATTTTCCCATTACCAATGTTACATAAATTACCATTATTTTATTCTTATTAAACAAAAAATAAAATATTTACTAAAAAAAGGGCCACATAATATAAAATATTAAATCCATAATTCATAATTAATATAATATAATTTGATTAATTTAATTAAAAATCAATCCCATTGATGGATCGGGAAAAAAAGTTTTTATAGTCAAAATGTCCAAATGATTAAAACGTTTATATGTCCAAAATAAATTTAAAATTGAGTACAATGACCAAAATTGGATTAAATGATTAAAATATTATGTGATTATACTTTAAAACAAATCAAATATATAATTAAACACTATAAATTATTTTTATGGAAATTCTATTTTCAATTAAAATTTTGTACATTTTATTATTATTCAAACCATGAAAGCTAGTAGAAAAATAAAAAATATGTAAATATGGATATCCCTAATTCAAGGAAGATGTATATTTTTTCATATAATTATTATAAATATTTCAAAAATTATATTTAAAATGGATACACCATTAAATAGATGCAAAATATTATTTTTGAGAAAAATACAACTTTTTTTGTGAGAAGTTTGATTTGATCTTATATTTTAAAGACCTAGAATTTCAATGTAATTTTTTTAAAGTATATTTGAATTTTATGAGTCTGCAAAAATTGATGGCGCATGATTATGAGGCCTGGAGTGCCCGAAATAAATTTATGAACTTTTCATCTGGTACGTTCGGTAAATGTACAAGCGGGTTTTTATAACTTTTCAACAGGTTCTCGGAATTGATATCCAAGAGCATTGTTGAACTCGCTTTGCCGGTGTTTTATTAAGAAGACTTTCACCTCGACGGCAGTTGGTTGAGGTGGAAAGTTAGTTTCTAGGTTTTTTGTGAAAATAAGAAAATAAAATAAAAACATGTTTTATTTTATTTTGGTTGTAACCAACCTTTTTGTGGATGTTGGTGGTGGGGACAACCAGACCTTAACCTCCCATGAGAGGTTATAGTTGAGGGACCACATGAGCCTAACCTCCCATGAGAGGTTACGGTTGTGGGGACCACCCGGGATTAAACCACCCAATAATTGGGAGAAAAACCTCAACTCCCTCATAAATGTAGGGGTTTCTTCTTATATGTTTATCACTTTACATGTCCTCCATTTTTTTCGTGCGGATTGGGATCAAACATTGCGAACGATTATGTTTTCACCATCATTATTCTTTCTTTTTGAACCACTTTCTACCACTCTAAAAGAAGAGGGTGCAGGACAAAAACACAAGGCCCGACCCCTCCGTCGTTCTTATTTGGTGTATTCTTAGAAATGGAGGAAGGCGACGAAGATGACGGAGGCAACAACGTCGCCACCCGTGGCCTCGCAGCCCCGCCCTGGCCGACCCGCCATCTGGACCGAGCTGCGCCAACGTCCAGGCCAAGCCGCACCTCCTGGCCGAGCCTCACCGCTATCTGAGCAGAGCCACGCAACCATCCACCATGATGCTCTGTCGTTCGAGTCGAGCTGCGTCGCCGCCGAGTCGACCCGAGCTGCCGAGCCGAGCTGCTTAGACCTCATAGCCGAACAACTGCCGAGCCACGACCAGTCTGCCGACCCGTGGCTAGTTCATGCCCTCATGGACATTCTGTGACTTTGTGGCCGGTTCGCGCCCTGATGGCCGGTCTGTGCCCTCGCGCCCGATCCTCGCCCTCGCTGCTGGTCTGCTCCCTTGAGTTCCAGGCCAAACCCAATGGGCCGGGCAACACTGTGTTCCATGCCGGACCTAAGCTAGGTCAGGCCGGGTCGGTCTGACCAGGTCGGACCGAACCCAAGCCCACTACGACGCTTTACTTTATTTTGGCCATAACTTTGGCACCAAACGTCAATTTGATGAACCATCAACAATTCTGGAAATCTTGGAGCAAGATGCTTCATTTGAGTATACTACACTAAAGTTATGGTTTGAGATGGGAACCTGTCAGGTTGGATCGAGCATGAATTCAACCGAGTCCCCGGGACTAAAAGACTAATAGCTCATAGATCAGGCATCCAATTGACGTGCCATTTGTTACGTTGAGACCCCTTTGACGTGGCCGACCTTTGAGATACTTCTTTGTGGGAATTCATTACAGTTGGAGTATCAACTAGTAGCTCGTGGAGATGATCCTCTTAGAGACAAGTGAGCATAGTGTGGAGACCTAGTAATTGGATGAGACCTGATGACTGCTGACCAATTCGATTATGAGTGACTTGACTAGACCAGTGGGGAGTGCCTTGATGTTGTGGAAGAACCACAGTAGTGATAACCTTTGTGTCACGGTAGACCCAAAGTACTTGACAGGAGGAGTACCTCATCAGGCTACGAGGGGGAGCGTCTTAGTGATGTGGTAGACCCACGGTACTCGACAAAAGAAGTACCTCAACTGTCCAAGGTTATTGGGAAGTTCCTTGGTGTTGCGACATGCCCACTGTACTCAATAGAGTAGGAGTTATACCACAGCCGAGGATTTGACAATGTGACGTGAGTTTTTACTTGATACTACCCCTAGAATAAAATCCTAGTTTGATCTGTGTCTGTTTTTTTTGTGTTTTCTTGATGATTGAGAAGGATTACTTGATAACTTAGGTATATGTATTGTCATTTATCTAATTAGGGTTATCTGTTGATTTCATACTTTGTGGTTTATCCTTGGTGGATTTTTGTGAGGCATTGAGGGTCTCGGGGTCCCTACTAAGTATTGTTATACTCAACCCTACACAGGCTATGCCCGCACGTTATTGTGTTGGTTGGAGATGACAGAAAACATTGAATGAGGATGAGAGTACCAGGACTGGATGGTACATATTTATGTACCATACAGTGTGTTGATACGTGGAGGAGACAGACAGACATTGTGTGCTGAGGATGAAATATGTACCTTCACTTTATGTAGGAACCTATAGGACGACCCAATAACCACCTTTTTTTACTTTCTTCAGTTTTTTTGTATTTCAGTTTTACTTTTACTTTTTTTTGTGATTATATTACTTCCCCTTTACTTTCAGCACACTCTTTTGGTTATACAGTATGTTTGAGATCATATATTTCTATGTGCTTGGTTGCATGTGCTTACATGTTATAAAGGAAATGCATTCCCAGATTAGGGAATACACTTTTTTTGCTTGTCTTCAGCCCCTCCCCTATGGGAGGCGGGCTTGGGTTAGTCACAAAATGGGCCCCAGGGTACGGGTCATGACAAATTGGTATCAAAGGGGTCTGTTCTACCACAAAACAGAGGAATCTGATCTTTTCTGTGAAGCAATAGTGTTATGTGTAGTGAGTGCGGTTTTCAGTTCAGGGAGTCCAGTGTTGGTGCGTGTCACGACCCCCTCCACACAAAGTGAACCCCTCCTAGGATGGAAATGTGAAAATGGAAAAAATGACCCCCATGTCCCACCTCCAGCAGGCCCCTGGTTGGCAACTAGCACCGAGGGTATAATAACCACTCAAATGGGAGGCATTACCCTCTAAGAGAACACATGTGGAAGAGAGAGATAAGATAGACACCAACCAACTCCAACTCAAAACTGAAATATAAAAGAAACCGAAGTACATATATGGAATTCCATTCAAAAGTACAACAACTAAAATGGAAAACTACACGTACCAAAAAGAAAGTAAAAACAACAGTGACCACAAGCCCGAACAGCTCCTGCAACCCCAAGCTAGTAGAAACCAGCTTGATCTCCAGCCTGCTCTAAGTGACCTGAAAAACAGTTTATATATATGTAGGGTGATTATAATAGTATAATTTGTAGGATCCTCCCTGAAGCCTCTCATGAAAAAGTAAAGAAAGTATGCTAAAGCACACTAGAAAACATTGAAACTAACTCGTCACCTAAACAAGTATACTAAGTTCCCAACCTCACCATGGCTACTATCACCAATTAACCCATACAAGAATATATGATATATAATAGAATATCAAGGGTACCCCACTACTACAACCCCTCTGGGTTTCAGCTTTTCCCCAACAACATAAGTCCTATGCATTTCTCTCTAAAGGCTTGCCCATATAAACTTCGGCTAAGCTCCACAATCTGCATCACGTGCACCACAAAGTCTTGCCCGTAGACACCTGGGATAAGCACCAAACCATCCTCACAACCAAAAGTAAACAAGTAGTTTCCGAGAGCCACCACAACTGGTATAACGTGTATCATATATTGGGTATTATTCCTCAAGTCATTACATCCCATACACTGAGTAAGGATCCTCAAGCCATCAAATCCTATACAAGTTACACATATAGTAGTCTATAGGATACTATATCCACAATATATGTGTGTGAAAAAACCATAAGCCATTTCAACCCTCTACACACATATATGGGGGAAACTTACCGCTGTTCCAATGGAACTAGTATCTACCAAGAGAAGAGAGTGGGGATAAAGGGGGTGTCAGCCATTCGACCTCCCATCAGAATGTTGGGAAAAACACCCCCAGGGCTCATAATCCCCGGGGTGTCATTTTACTTTACTAAAATGGTGGAGTAGTGTATAGAAGCAGAAAAAGTACAGAATATATTATAAATCACAACCACACTATGAGCATAACCTAGTCTTAGACACGACTGCTACTAACGTCTCTTAGACTCTAGGCTGCCACTTCTATGCCTAGGTATCCTATATGAACACAACCATTTAAAGGGCTTTATAAGATTACTTCATCCCATTTTTATCAATTTCACTGTATGTTAATTAATAATTCTAACATTAATTTACAAAGAACAATTACACATTAAGTTCCATTAACATCACATCCAAAAACCACTGTCCCATCAAAATTTCTCGACCTCATCATTATGTTTCATCAAACTCAATCTTCATGGGTTAACATCATTTATTCAAACAATCATTATAGAATTACTTTCCCATATTCCCATGAATTCTAGAAAAGCAACATGTGATACTAAACATAAGTGGCTCAACACGGTGAGTAGACGTACTACCCGTCGAGTCTTTGCCTCCTCTAGAAAGAGTGTAGATTCATTCTCCCTTGAGAGGCTAAACATGGAAAGCACGTGGCATAGCCTGCGTGTCTTCGCCTCCTTCAGAAGAAGGGTAAGCAAGACCAGCTAACTTGATTATTGGGGAAAAGTAAAATAGATAAACAACCAAACAAAGCACCAAGCATCCAACAACCACATCCATCCCATTCCATCATCCTCGATGTCCTCTCTGACACCCACAAACATAAACTGATGCATCTAGCCACTCTATGCATCATTCGCTGCCATATCCATAAGGCCTTCCTGCCTCCACATATCACAACACCCCTCCAGGGTCACATCACAACACAAGCAGCAGGAAACAACAACACATCAAATGGGCTCCTAGCCCTAATTCACAACAAGAGGGTAACTTAGAAACCTTCATGGAATTCAATAAATTTATATAATCCATATTGAATTAAAAAATTCAATTCATTGGTTCCAACCTCACGAACCAATTTAGTAAGCTATCACCGAAGATTTAAACATGCTTACTATGCCAAATTTGATCAATATCAAATAACAAAAATAACCAAGGCTGTTTTCATTCCTCTTTATAATTATCCAACCAATTATCAATTAATTTTGGCTTTACGTTCTTTATCAATTTACTCAAGAACAACATGCTTAAAAAGCAAGGCATATATATTACACTATCTAGTAAACAAGAGGCAATAACAAACGATCAATGTAATTTCTTTATCTGGTTCAAATATATTTATTTGGTCAATCCCATTATCATCCAGTGGGATTCAACATGCTACCAATACCATTACACATACAAAAGAGGATCAACGAATCCCCTATCTCAAAGGTTTTCGACGGAAAACCACAACGGTCGATGAACGCCCAAGAAACCAGGTCGATTTTCCATGAATCCTCCTTAGATATCATATCCTAAAACAACCAAGACCAAAAATCATCATAACCAACATACCTACACTTAGATATACCCATAACAGGCCTAGATCCAAGAAAACGAGAAAAAAGGAGGAGTTGATCTAAGTAGATCTAAGAAAAACAAGCAAGAATGACCACATACCTCAATAAAATGGCTCCGATTTGCCAAGGGAAGTCTCTGGATTGCCTCCAAAATTCTTGGGAGAGGTTTTATAACTTTTAAGGGAGAGTAATCCCTAGTTATGGCCTCTTAGGGGATTAAACGAGGTGATTAAAGGCAAAACGAGTTAGATCCACAATTTTAGGATCTAACTTTATGTTCCCGCACGGTTAGTCTGCATGGTTTAACAAAATGGGTGCTAACACTGCGTTAGCTTATGCCTCAAAAAACACTCCTCGCATGGTTAGTCCACACGGTTAGACAAATTGTGCATTAACCATGCATTAACCATTGCCTCCAAGACCAGCATTGCATGGTTTGGCTGCGCGGTTTAGGCAAACTGTGCGGCTCCCGTGCAAAGGCCATAACCCTTTAGATTTCTAAAAAAGTCCACCCAAATGCACACCAAGTCGCCTTGACCTCCCGGAACACTTCTAACACCACATTTTCACAAAGTAATGGACCAGAGAGTTTTGGGACATTACAATAGATACCACTCAAAACATTCTCATCCTCAAGAATCCAAAACCCAACTAAAAGGAAAATGAAACAGGGTCTGAACAACCACCCAATGATATACCTCTCAAAAGATATCAAGACACCAAAGCAACAGGGATTCTATATCATAAACATGAATGTTTCCTAACCACACAAGTTACTATGATACATAAAAAGAGTTAAACATCAAACAAATCTAGGTGCTGGACACGCATCAATGACTCACATTCCCAGGTACTCTCTTCCAAGCCACCGTGTCGCCACAAGACACAAACCAAGGGGATAGAATACTCACGCAACCCATTATCCATGCTGTCTTGGATCTCCACAGGTCACTCCTCAATGGTGTAATCATCATCATCATCAATATCTCCCCAATCGATGATGTGGGAGGAGTTATTAAGATAACAACGTAGCTATGATACATGGAAAACATCATGTATCTGACTCATCTAATGGGGAAGCGCCACTCGATACGCCACAACTTCAACATGAGCTAACACCTCGAAAAGCCCAACAAACTGGGGAAAAAGATACTTCCATGGCCAAACCTTCGCTACCCACGATGGGGAGTCACCTTCAGAAACACATGATCCCCAACATTAAACTCTTGGGGCCTCCTTCATTGATCGGTATAGGATTTTTGATGATCTTGTGCTGCCATCATCCTCTCATGAATCACCTGAACCATCTCTGTTGTATTCTACACTAGTTACGGTCCGAGAATTTCTGACTCTCCGACCCCAGTCCAGCACAACATAGAATGGCATGGCCAGCCATAAAAGGCTTCAAACAGTTCCATACCGATGGTGGAGTGGAAACTATTATTGTAGGAAAACTCCACCAAGGATAATTGCTTCATCCATGAACCGCAAAAATCAAGAACACAAGAGTGCGACATGTCTTCAAGAGTCTGGATGGTTTGCTCTGTCTGACCATCCGTTTAAGGATGAAAAGAAGTGATAAGGCATAGTTGAGATCCGAAATCATGTTGGAGACCTCTCTACACCCTGGAGGTAAAACGAGGATCTCGATAAAAAATGATCATCCAAGGGACTCAATGAAGTCTCCCCACCTCCTCTATATACTACATCGACAAAACCTCCACTGATCTCGACTCCTTGATTGCTATTAAGTGTGATGATTTTGTTAAATGATCCACTACCACCCAAATAGTATCATATCCTCATGGAGCTCGAGGTAAACTTGTAACAAAGTCCATTGATATGTCCTCCTACTTCCATTGATGAATCCTTAATGGCGGGAGAAGACCACCAGGAAGACGGTGTTTGGCCTCCACCTTCTGCCAGGCTAAACATCTAGACATAAACTCTGCAACTGCAGGCCTCAGCCCAGGCCACCAAAACTGACTCCTCAAGGATTGGTACATCTTCATCACGCTAGGATGCACTGCTAAAGGGGAACCATGGAACTCTCTGAGGACCGTCTCGCGCATCAACAAGGGAAAAAAAGCCTTCCATGATACAACACTCTGTGTTGTTCATCCTCAGACCAACCATTAGGGGCCTCACCCCAAACAACTCGGTATCTCCAAACCTCCACCTCAAGATCCCCAAACTGGGACTCTTCCACCTTCTACACCAGGGATGACTGCACCGTCATTTGAAAAATATAGGCTCTACCCCCAACTTCCCCCATATCAAGATGTAATGATGAAAATTCTTCCATTACACTCCAGGAATCACCGGATTCACACACAACATCACTAAATGTCATTCGGATCAGTGCATCATCCACGACATTCCCTTTTCCAGGTGTATACAAAATTTAGAAGTCGTATTCCTGTAAGAACTCCATCCATCGACGCTGTCATGAGTTCAAGTCATGCTGGTAGAAAACATACCTCAAACACTTATGACCAGTGAAAACCACCAAGCGCTCACCAATGAGGTAATGTCTCCACAAATTCTGAGAAAACACCACGACTGAAAACTCAAGTTCATGGGTGGTATAGTTGCATTCATGTGGATGTAACTACCGAGACCCCTAAAAAACAACTAACAACTGCTACATAAGGACACATCCCAACCCTAGATGTGAAGCGTCGCTGAAAACATCAAACTGAACTCCCTCAGCTGGAAGACAATGAGCTGGTGCACTTACTAATTTCTCGTTTAGATACTCAAAAGCTTACTGACACTGACCAGTCCATATGAAAGCATGATCTTTCCTGGTCAAATCTATCAGATGAGTCGCAACCAATAAGAAATTGGCTATGAACCTCATGTAGTAGCCTACAAGACCAAGGATACTTCACACCACTAACACTTTCTTGGGGGCTTCCCAAGACACGAATGCTTCTACCATTGATGGATCCACAGATACTCCCTGTTGGGACACATCATGCCCCATGAAACGGACTTCTCAAGACCAAAACTCACACTTGGACCACATCCCGAACAACTGATGTCGACGAAGAACTCCCAAAATGGCTCATAGATGCTTTTCATGCTCCTCTTCAGATGTAGAGTACACAACGTTGTCGTCGATTAAAACTACCACGAACTTGTCCTGGAACCCACGGAACACATCAATCATCAACCCCATGAACACATCTGGATCATTCTTCACACCAAACGACATTACAACGAACTCATAATTCCCATGAAGGCAAAGTAAAGCAGTCTTCATGATATATTTATCCATCACATGTATCTGATGATATCCTAATGACAAGTCGATCTTTGAGAACCAACTTTCACCCTTCAGTTGATCGAATAAGTCATCGATCCATGGAAGAGGATAGAGATTCATTATTGTCACTTTGTTTAAGCGAAAAAAATCGACACAAAACCACAAATTGCCATCAGTCTTCTTCACGAATAGAACTGGTGCACCCCATGGTGACACAATTGGTAAAAAACCGCATTGCAACAGACCATCAATCTGTATATGTAGCTCTCATAACATAGAAGGGTCCACACTATATGGAGACATAGATATAAGAGACACTCCTGGCAGTAGATCAATCCCAAACTCGATCTCTCATCGAGGGGTTAAGGCTACAACCTCTTCTGGAAAAATATCAGGGTACTCCTCTATGCCCCTAGGAAACTCCAACTGCCAAACCTCTGATGAACTCCGCATCATCTCAAACGCCATGGTTGATAAAGAAGGAACTCGCCTGTGACCCATCCGAGGATCTCGCTCACCAAAAAACACCCCTTTCTCTCCATCTGCAACAATGAAGATGACCTTCTTCCTGAAGCAATCCATGATAGCCTGTAACGAATACAACCAATCCATTCCAAGGATGAAATCATATGGTTGTATTCATAAACATAGTAAATCTCCCCAAAAGTGGTGCTACCCCGACAGTATCTCACAATCTATACATACTTCAAACAAGTTAGCTTGACCTCAAACTGGTGTAGTCAATGCCAAGGGCACTGGAAGCCTCTCTACCTCAAGTCCCAAAGCATGGACAAGGGTAGGTGATCTGAAGGAGTGTGTCACTCCTGAATGAAAAAAGGTATACACCAAGGTAGAACACAAGAAAAGTTTCCTCAAATGACATCTGGTTAGCAACGCTAGAGCATGAAGTGGACCACGACCTCCTCCACGACCTCTCTGACCTTGATGAAGACCACTACCATAGCCGCGCTCTGCTCTCTCCGGATGGGGAGCATCATGGGGTTGTCCTCTGCCAGCCCCATCTCCCCTATATTGATCTAAAGTTGGTGCAACTGGTTGCTGCTGCTTCGGCTAGAGCTACCTCAAAGGAGGAACCTGGAGCGTAATGCCTGGTGCACGATGAGTGCCCTGAAAGGTCGGGCACTCCCGCGGCCGATGACCATGACCACCATAAGAACAACAGGCACATGATCCCTTAGCATAGGCCCGAGAGTTGCTGCCTCCGTAGAAACGAGATGTGAAGGGCTGGGACCTACCCCCAGCTGAACGGAAACTCTTCTGTCTTAAAAACTGAGAACCTCGGACCACAGCCTTGCTTCATGATGGATCATGAAGATTCTCCTCTTTTGTTGATCCAGTCTTGGACAAAGTCCTCTCAACAACCTCTGCCCTCGCTAGCACCTCTAGATATGTTTTTAACATAAATGGGGTGACCTGGTGCTGGATCTCTGGATGAAAAGCCTCCTCAAAATGCCTCTCCCTATCATCCTCATCCAGTAATAGTTCTGAAGAATATCGTAAAAGGTTCCTGAAACAGAGTCCAAACTCTCGAACACTGGAGCTCCCCTATCAAAGGGTAAGAATCTCCTGGAGACTAGACGCCTTTGTAGTTGAAGAAAGGAACTCAACTCCAAACTTGTCTCGGAACTCCTTCCATGAGATCACTGACTCCTCACGATCCTCAAGGAACATTAAAACCACTTCCTCACTGCTCTGCGCAGCATCGTCACAGCCAAGGACACCCAGTTCTCCTTCCAAGCATGGATCGAACTGAAGCATATCTCGAACTCCTCCAACCAGTCTTCCGTAACTGCATTTGAAACGAAGCAATCATTCTTCTTCAGACTCTGGCACTGAAACTCTCGGAGTTTCATCCTCCATGTGTCGTCATCATCAACCTCTACCCTACGACGACCTGCTGGAACAGCCTTCTAGACATCTTCTATGCAACCATGATGAAGAAGTCGACCTGGTTCCATACATGCAAAATAATAAACAATTAGAGATCCTAATCCTAGAATATGGATGACTCAACATTAAGGAACTAATTGTTTTCTTTCATTTGTTTTTGGTTAACCTATCCCTAGGTCTACCCATTCAAACACAAGCACAAAGTAGAATGATGCATGATCCTTTTCTAGGTCTCTACCCTGCAACCATTATCAACCTGTTTAGTAACCATTGTAAACTTAAAGGTCCATACATAAGATCAAAGGGGGCCCTAAATTCTTATATCTCAGCCGGTTTTTAGTGTTTACCTCACTTTCTAATCATGAATGGCGTTGTTGACCTACCAACCCATGCAACCTCACTTGTGCCTAACTCCAAACTACATCCTATCCCTCAACCAAACCTCTGATACCACTCTGTCACGACCCCCTACCCCCAAAGTGTACCCCTACTGGGAATTCAATGTGAAAATGGACATGATGACCCCTGAGTCCCGCCTCCAGTAGGCCCCGGGTTGGAGACTAGCACCAAGGGTATATTAACCGCTCAATTGGGAGGCATTACCCTCTAAGAGAACACATGCAGAAGAGAGAGATAAGATAGGCACCAACCAACTCCAAATCAAAACTGAAATATAAAAGAAACCCATGTACATATATGGAATGCCATGAAAATGTACCACAACTGAAAGGGAAAACTACATGTACCCAAAAGAATGTAAAAACAGCAGCGACTACAATCCCGAATAGGTCCTGCAACCCCATGCTAGTAGAAACCATATTGATATCGAACCTGCTCCAAGTGACCTAAAAAATAGTTTATATATATGTAGGGTGAGTATAACAGTATACTCAGTAGGATCCTCCCTAAATCCACTCGTGATAAAGTAATGAAATCATGTTAAAGCATAGTGAAAAACAGTGAAACTAACTCGTCACCTAAACATGTATACTATGTTCCAAACCTCACCATGGCTACTCTCACCAAGTAATGCATAAAAGAATATAGAATATAGAATAGAATATCAAGGGTACCCCACTACTACTTCCCCACTGGTTTTCCCCTTTTCCCCAACGACATACGTCCTCTGCATCTCTCTCCAAAGGCTTTCCCGTATAAACTTGGGCTAAGATCCACAATCTGCACAACGTGCACCACAAAGGTTTGCCCGCAGACACCTTGGCTAAGCACCACACCATCCTCACAAAAAAAAGTAACCAGGTTGTTTCTGGGAGCCACCACAACTCGCATAATGTGTATCATACGTAGTGTATTATAACTCAAGCCATTATATCCCATACACCGAGTAAGGATCCTCAAGCTATCATAGCATATACACATTACACCTATAGTATTCCATAGGATACTATATCGAGAATATATGTGTGTGAAATACCCACAAGCCATTACAGCCCTCTACACACATATATGGGGGAAACTAACTGTTGTGCCAGTGACACTAGTATCTACTAAGAGAAGAGAGCAGGGCTAAAGGGGGTAGTTATCCATTCAACCTCCCATCAGAATGTTGGGGAAAACACCCCCCAGGACTCAGAATCCCCGGGGTGTCAGTTTCCGTTACTGACAGGGTGGAGTAGTGTATAGAAACACAAAAAGTACAGAATATATTACAACTCACAACCATACTATGGGCATAACCTAGTCCTAGACACAACTTTAGCTAACGTCTCTCGGACTCCGAGCTGCCACATCTAAGACTAGGTATCTTATATTCACACAACCATTTAAAGGGAATTATTAGATTACATCATCCCCTTTTTTATCAATTTCACTATATGTAAATTAATTCTTCGAACATTAATTAACTAAGAACAATTCCACATTAAGTTCCATTAACATCACATCCAAAAACCACTGTCCCTTAAAAAGTTCTCGACCTCATCATTTAGTTTCATCAAACTCTAACCCCATGGGTTAACATCATTTATTCAAACATTAATTACATAATTTCCTTCCCATATTCCCAAGAATTCTAGAAAAGAAACCTATGCTACTAAACATATGGGGCTCAACATGGTCAGTAGTCGTACTACCCATCGAGTCTTTTCCCCCTATTTCAAGAGCGTAGACTGATTCTCCCTTGAGAGGTGAAACATTAAAAGCACAAGGAATACCCCACATGTCTTCACCTACTTCGGAAGAAGGGTAAGCAAGAACAACTACCTTGAGCAGTGGAGAAACATAAAACAGATAAACAAACAAAGAACCTAGCATCCAGCAACCACATCCATCCCATTGCATCATCGCCGGTGTCCTCCCTGACACCCACATGCATAAACCGATGCATCTCGCCACTCTAGGCATCATCCGCTACCATATCCACATGGCCTCCCTGCCTCCACATATCAAAACACCCCTCCAGGGTCACATCACAATACAAGTAGTAGGAAAAAACACCACTTCTAATGGGATCTTAGCCCTAATTCACAAAAAGAGGGTAACTCAGAACCCTTCATGGAATTCAATCAAGTTATGTAATGAATTTGGAATTAACAAATTCAATTATTTGGTTCCATCATCATGAACCAATTCAGTAAGCTATCACCAAAGATTAAGCATGCTAACTATGCCAAATTTGATCAATATCAAATCACAAAAATAACCAGGTCTATTTCCATGCCTCTTTGAAATTAGCCAACCAATTATCAATTAATTATGACTTTACGTTCTTTATCAATTTCCTCAAGAACAACATGCTTAAAAACAAGGCATATATAATACACTATCCAGAAAACAAGAGGCAATAACAAATGATCAAAGCAATTTCTTTATCCGGTTCAAATATATTTATTAGGTCTATTCCATTATTATCCAGTGGGATTCAATATGCTATCGATACCATTACACATACAAATGAAAAGAAATGAATCGCCTACTTCGAAGGTTTTCGATGGAAAAGCACAACGGTTGATGAACACCCAAGAAACCGGGTCGATTCTCCATGAATCCTCCTTTTATCACCTCTTCTAACACAACCAAGACCAAAAATCATCATAACCGACATCCCCACACTTATATCTACCCATAACGGGCATATATCCAAGAAACTGAGAGAAGGGGAGGAGTAGATCTATGTAGATCTAAGAAAAACAAGCAGGAACGACAACATACGACAAGAAATCGGCTCCGATTTTCCAAGGGAAGCCTCCGGATCCCCTCTAAAATTCTTGGGAGAGGTTTTCTAACCTTCAAGGGAGAGTAATCCTGAGTTATGGCCGCTTATGGGCTTAAAAGAGGTGATTAAAGGAAAAACGAGTTAGATCCACAATTTTAGGATCTAACTTTAAGTTCTCGCATAGTTACTCTGAAAAGTTTAACAAACCGTGTGCTAACCGTGCATTAGCTTCTGCCTCGCCAAACACTCCTTGCACGGTTAGTCCGCACAGTTAGACAAACCGTGTGCTAACCGTGTGTTAGCCACTACCTTCGAGACCAGTCTTTGCATGGCTTGGCCGCACGGTTTAGGCAAACCATGCGCCTCCTATGCGAAGTCCATAACCATATATATTTCCTTAAAAGTCCTCCCAAACACACACTAAGTCACTTGGACCTCCCGGAACACTTCTAACACCACATTTTCACAATGGAATGGACCGGAGAGGTCCGGGCCATTACATCAGATACCTATCAAAACATTCTCATCCTTGAGAATCCAAAACCCACCTAAAGGGAAAACGAAATAGGGTCTGAACAACCACCCAATGAGATACCTCTCAAAAGAGATAAAGTCACCAACGAAACAAGGATTCCATCTCATAAACATGAAATTTTCATAACCACACAAGTTAGAATGATACATGAAAAGAGTTAAACATAAAACAACTATGGGTACTAGACACGCATCTGTGACTCACGTTCCCAGGTACTCTCCTCCAGGACACCATGTCACCACAAGACACAAACCAAGGGTATAGAATTCCTGCGCAACACCTTCATCTTACGGTCTAGGATCTCCACAGTTCGCTCCTCAAAGTTGGCATCATCATCAACATCGATCTCTCCCCAATCGATGATGTGGGAGTTGTCATGAAGATAATGACATAGCTGTGATACATGGAAAACATAATGTATCCGACTCATCTGAGGGGGAAGAACCACTTGACGCGCCACAACTCTAACACGAGATCACACCTCGAAAGGCCCAACAAACCGGGGATAAAGCTTACATCCACGGCCAAACCTTTACTGCCCATGATTGGGAGTCACCTTCAGAAACACATGATCCCCAACATTAAACTCTAGGGGCCTCCTTCTTTGATCGGAAAAGGATTTTTGAAGATCTTTCACTGTCTTCATCCTCTCACGAATCACCTAAACAATCTTTGTTTTATTCTGCACTAGTTCTAGTCTGAGAATTGCTGACTCTCCGATCCAAGTCCAGCACAACGGAGAACGGAAAGGCTGGCCATACAAGGCTTCAAATAGCACCATACCGATGGTGGAGTGTAAACTATTATTGTAGGAAAACACCACCAAGGGTATGTTCCTCATCCACGAACCTCCAAAATCAAGAACACAAGAGCACAACATGTCTTCAAGAGTCTGGATGGTTCACTCTGTTTGACCATCTGTTTGAGGATGAAAAGCAGTAATAAAGCACAATTGAGAACTGAAAGCATGTTGGAGACCTCTCCACATCCTGGAGTTAAAATGAGGATCTTGATCAGAAATTATCATCCTAGGGACTCCATGATGTCTTACCACCTTCTCTAGTTACTGCCTTGACAAAACCTCCACTGAGCTCAACTCTTTGATCGCTATGAAGTGGGATGATTTTGTTAAAAGATCAAATACCACCCAAATAGCATCATATCCTCCCGGAGCTCAAGTTAAACATGTACCAAAGTCCATTGAGATGTCCTCCCACTTCTACCAACAAATCTCTAATGGATGGAGAAGACCACCAGGAACATGGTGTTCGGCCATCACCTTCTCGCAAACTAAACATTGAGACACAAACTCCGCAACCAAACGCTTCAGCCTAGGCCACCAAAACTGACTCCTCAAGGATCGGTACATATTCATCACACCATG
This sequence comes from Viscum album, assembly GCA_963277665.1. Classification (NCBI taxonomy): domain Eukaryota; kingdom Viridiplantae; phylum Streptophyta; class Magnoliopsida; order Santalales; family Viscaceae; genus Viscum; species Viscum album. Next base: position 476,123,390 of record OY728126.1, read on the forward strand.
ATTCACCGCTAAAGGAGAACCATGGAACTCTCTAAGGAATATCTCACGCATCGTCAAGGGAACAAAAATCCTTCCATGATACAACACTCTCTGTTGTTTATCCTCGGACCAAACATTAGGGGCCTCACCCCAAACAACTCGGTCTCTCCAGACCTCCACCTCATGATCCCCCAACTGGGGCTCTTCCTCCTTCTCCACCAAGGATGGCTACACCATCATCTAAAAAAGACATCCTCTACCCTGAAACTCTCCCATATCTTGATATAATGTTGACTGTTCATCCATTACTCTCTAGGAATCACCAGATTCACTCACAGCATCACTACGTGACTTTTGGCTTAGCGCATCAGCCGAAACATTCACTTTTCTAGGTGTATATGATATTTTGAAGTCATATACATGTAATAACTCCATCCACTGATGCTGTCATTAGTTCAAGTCACATTGGGAGAAAACATACCTCAAACTCTTATGATCGGTGAAAACCACGAAGCACTCACCAATGTGGTAATGTCTCCACAACATTAGAGAAAACACTACAGCTGCCAACTTAAGATCATGGGTGTTATAGTTGTGTTAATGGGGAGGTAACTACCAAGACCCATAAGAAACAACTGACCTCTGCTGCATGAGGACACATCCCAACCCTAGATGCGAAGCGTCGCAGAAAACATCAAACTGAACTCCCTCAGCTAGAAGACAAAGAACTGGAGCACATACTAACTTCTATTTTAGATACTAAAAAGATTCTTGAAACTGACCAGTCCATATGAAACCCTGATCTTTCCTGGTCAAAGATGTCATAGGAGTCGCAACCCGTGAGAAATTGGCTACGAACCTCCTATAGTAGCCTGTGAGACCAAGGAATCTTCGCACCTCTGGCACTGTCTTGGGGGCTTTCCAAGACACGATTGCTTCTATCATTGATGGATCCACATATTCTCCCTATTGGGACACATCTTGCCCTATGAAATGGGCTACTCAAGCCCAAAAATCACACTTCGACAACTTTACAAATAGCTAATTTTGACGAAGAACTCCCAAAACGGCTCGTAGATGCTCTGCATGCTCCTCTTCAGATGTGGAGTACAAAAGGATGTCGTCGATGAAAACTACCACAAACATGTCCAGGAACTCACAGAACACATCAATCATCAACAACATGAACACAGCTGGATCATTCATCACTCCAAACGGAATTACAACGAACTCATAATGCCAATGACAACAAAAGAAAACAGTATTTGGGATATCTTTATCCTTCACACGCATATGATGATATCCTAATTGAAAGATGATATTTGAGAACCAACTTTCACCCTTCAGCTGATCGAATAAGTCATCGATCCGTAAAAGAGGATAAAGATTCTTTATTGTCACTTTGTTTAAGCGATGATAATCGACACACAACTGAAAACTGTCATCAACCTTCTTCACGAACAGAACTGGTGCACCCCATGGTGACACACTTGGTCGATCAAAACTGCACTGCAATAGACCATAAAGCTATATACGTAGCTCTCATAACTCAGAAGGGGCCATCTTATATGGAGACATAGATATAGGAGACGCTCCTGGCTGTAGCTTGATCCCAAACTTGATCTCTCGTCGAGGGGGTAAGGATACAACCTCTTCTAGAAAAACATCATGGTAATCCTCTATGACCCTAGGAAATTCCAACTGTCGAACCTATGAAGAACTCAACATCATCTCACCCGCTATGGTTGATAAGGATGGAACTCACCTGTGACCCATCCAAGGATCTCACCCACCAACAAACACCACCTACTATCCAACTGCACCAATGAAGATGACCTTCTTCCTGAAGCAATCTACGATAGCCTGTACTGAATAAAACCAATCCATGCTGAGGATGACATCATATGGTTGTATTAGTAAACATGGTAAATCTCCCCAAGAACGGTGTTGCTCCAACAGTATCTCACAATCTCTACATACTTCAAAAAAGTTAGCTCGACCTCCTACTAGCATAGTCAACGCCAAGGGAACTAGAAGCCTCTCTACCTCAAGTCCCAGGGCATGGATAATGGTAGGTGATATAAAGGATTGTTTCACTCTTGAATCAAACAAGGCATACAACAACATAGAAAACAAGAAAAGGGTACCTCGAACGACATCTAGCTCATCTAGTGCTGGCATCGCTAGAGAATAAATCTTACCACGACCTCCTCCATTAACTCTCTAACCCTGATGACAACCACCACCACAGCCGTGCTCTGCACTCTGAGGACAGGGAGCATCATGGGGTTGTCCTCTGCCTGCCCCATCTCCCCTCTGGCGATCTAAAGTTGGTGGAACTGGTTGCTGCTACTTCAGATAGAACTGCCTCAATAGAGGAACCTAGAGCGTAACACTTGGTGCATGATGACTGCCCTGAAAGGTCGGGCACTCCCGATTTTGATGACCATGACCACCACAAGAAAAACAAGCACCTGATCCCTTGGCATAGGTCTTAGAGTTACTACCTCTAGAGAAACAAGATGTGAAGGGCTAGGAACTACCCCCAGCTGAACGGAAACACTTCTACCCAGAAAACCGAGACCCTGGACCACCGCCTTGCTTCATGAGGGAACATTCTGATTCCCCTCTCGTAATGATCCAGTCCTGGCCAAATTCCTCTCAACAACCACTTCCCTCTCTAGCACCTCAAGATATGTGTTTAACATAAATGGGGTGACCTGGCGCTGGATCTCTGGATGCAAAGACTCCTCGAAATGCCTCGCCCTGGCCTCCTCATTCGGTAACAGGTTTGAAGCATATCGCAAAAGGTTCCTGCAAAAGATTCCAAACTATTGAACACTATATCTCCCCTATCGTAGGGTAATATGCTCATGGTGACTGGAAACCTTTGTAGTCAAAGAAAAAAACTCAGCTCTAAACTTTTCTCAGAACTCCTTCCATGATATCACTGACTCCTCATGATCCCCGAGGAACAAGAACCACCACTTCCTCGGTGGTCCACGTAGCATCGTCACAGCCAAGGACACCCAGTGCTCCTTCCAAGCATGGATTGAACTGAAGCCTGTAATATGGAAGAATCATCATTAATTAATTAATTGTTTTCTTTCATTCCTTTTAGGTTAACCTATATCAAGTTCTCCCCATTCAAACACTAGTACAAATAATAATGATGCATGATACTTTCCATGGTATATACCCTGTAACCACTATCACTCTGTTTAGTAGACATTGTAAACTTAAAGGTCTGTAAATCATATCATAGGAGGACCTAAATGCCTATATCTGATCCGGTCTCTAGTGTTTACCTCACTTGCTAAAAATGAACGACGATGTTTCCCTACCAACCCATGCAACCTCACCTGTGCCTCACTCCAAACTCCATCCTATCCCTCAAACAGACCTCTGATACAACTTTGTCATGACCCCCTCCCCACAAAGTGTACCCCTCCTGTGTCTGAAATATGAAAAGGGAGATAATGACCCCCCGAGTCCCGCCTCTAGTAGGATCCGGGTTGGCGACTAGCACCGAGGGTATTATAACCACTCAAATGGGAGGCATTACCCTCTAAGAGAACACATGAAGAAGAGAGAGATATGATAGACACCAACCAACTCCAACTCAAAACTGAAATATAAAAGAAACCCAAGTACATATATGCAATTCGATGGAAAAGTACCAAAACTGAAAGGGAAAACTACAAGTACCCAAAATAAAGTAAAAATAGCAGCAACCACAAGCCCGAACAGCTCCTGCAACCCCATGCTTGTAGAAACCTGCTTGATCTACAACCTTCTCCAAGTGACTTGAAAAACAGTTTATATATATGTAGGGTGTGTATAACAGTATACTCAGTAGGATCCTCCCCGAAGCCTCTCATGAAAAAGTACAGAAATCAGGCTAACGCACATAGAATAACAGTAAAACTAACTCGCCACATAATAGGTATACTAAGTTCCCAACCTCACCATGGAAACTCTCACCAAGTAACAAATAAAATAATATAGCATATAGAATAGAATATCAAGGGTACCCCACTAATACTTCCCCACTGGTTTGCTGCTTTTCCCCAACGACATTCGTCCTGTGCATCTCTCTCCAATGGCTTTCCCTTATAAAATTGTGCTATTCTCCACAATATGCACCACCTGCACCACAAAGGCTTGCCCTCAGACACCTGGGCTAATCACCACACCATCCTCACAACCCAAAGTAACTAGGTAGTATCTGAGAGCCTCCACAGCTCGCATAATGTGTATAGTACGTTAGGTATTATACCTCAAGGCATTACAGCCCATACACTGAGTAAGGATCCTCAAGCCATCACAGCCTATACATGTTACACCTATAGTAGTCCATAGGTTAATATATCCATAATATATGTGTGTGAAATAACCAAAAGCCATTACAACCCTCCACACACAGATATGGGGGAAACTAATCGATGTGCCAATGGCACTACTATCTACCAAGAGAAGAGAGCAGGGCTAAAGAGGGTAGTCAGCCATTAAACATCCCAGCAGAATGTTAGGGAAAACACCCCCAGGGATCATAATCCCCAGGGTGTTAGTTTCCTTTACTGAAAGGGTGGAGTAGCGCATAGAAACACAAAAATTACAGAATATATTATAACTCACCACCACACTATGGGAAATACCTAGTCTTAGACATGACTGCAGCTAAAGTCTCTCAGACTCCGGGCTGCCACTTATTGGAATAGGTATCCTATAAGCACACAACCATTTAAAGGGATTTATTAGATTACTTCATCCACTTTTTATCAATTTCACTACATGTTAATTAATTCTTTGAACATTAATTAACCAAGAACAATTCCACATTAAGTTCCATTAACATCACATCCAAAAACCACTATCTCTTCAAAAGTTCTCAACCTCATCATTAAGTTTCATCAAACTCCAACCCCATGGGATAAAATCATTTATTCAAAAATTCATTATAGAATTACTTTCCCATATTCCCAGGCATCCTAGAAAAGCAACCTATGCTGCTAAACAAAAGGGGCTCAACAAGGTGAGTAGACGTACTACCCTTCGAGTCTTTGCCGCCTATAGCAATAGTATAGACCCATTCTCCCTTGAGAGGCTAAACACGAAAATCACGTGGCATACCCCGCATGTATTCACCTCCTTTGAAAGAAGGGTAAGCAAGACCAGCTGCCTTGAGCAATGGGTAAAATTAAAAAAGATAAACAACCAAACAAAGAACCAAGCATCCAACAACCACTTCCATCCCATTCCATCATCCCCGATGTCTTCCCTGACACCCACATGCATAAACCGATGCATCTCTCCACTTTAGGTGTCATCCGATGCCACATCCACAAGGCCTCCCTACCTCCACATATCACAACACCACTCCAGGGTCACATCACGACACAAGCAACAAGAAACTACACCACGTCAAATGGTCTCTTAGCCCTAATTCACAACAAGAGGGTAACTCAGAACCGTTCACAGAATTAAATCAAGTTATATAATACATCTTGTATTAACAAATTCAATTCGTTGGTTCCAACATCATGAACCAATTTAGTAAGCTATCACCGAAGATTAAAAATGATTACTATGCCAAATTTAATCAATATAAAATCACAACAAGAACCAGGTCTGTTTTCATGACTTTTTATAATTAACCAACCAATTATCAATTAATTACAACTTTACGTTCATTATAAATTTATTCAAGAACAAAATTCTTAATAAGCAAGGAATATATATTACACTATCTAGTAAATAAGAGGCAATAACAGACGATCAAATAAATTTCTTTATCCGGTTCAAATATATTTATTAGGTCAATTACATTATCATCCAGTGGGATTCAACATGATATCGATATTGTTACACATACAAAAGATAAGCAAATAATCCCCTACCTCAAAGGTTTTCGACGGAAAACCACCACGGTTGATGAACACCCAATAAACCAGGTCAATTCTCCATGAATCCTCCTTAGATATCCTTTCCTAACACAACCAATACCAAAACTCGTCATAACTGAAATACCCACACTTAGATATACCCATAACAGGAATAGATCCAAGAAACTGAGAGAACAGGAGGATTAGATCTAAGTAGATCTTAGAAAAAAAGTAGGAAAGACCACATACCTCATGAAACCGACTCCGATTTTCCAAGGCAAGCCCCCAGATCGCCTACATTTTAGAGAGGTTTTCTAACCTTAATGGGAGAGTAATCTCGATTTATGGCCTCTTGGGGGCTTAAAATAGGTGATTAAAGGAAAAAAGATTTAGATCCACAATTTTAGGATCTAACTTTATGTTCATGCAAGGTTAGGCCGCGCAGTTTAACAAACTGTGCGCTAACCGTGTGTTAGCTTCTACCTCGCCAGTCACTCCTCGCACAGTTAGTCTGCATGGTTAGAAAAACTGTGCCCTAACCGTGTGTTAGCCATTGTCTCCAAGACCAGCCTTGCACGGTTTGGCCGCACGGTTTAGGCAAGTCGTGTGCTGCCCATGCGAAGGACATAACCTTTTAGATTTCCTTAAATGTCCACCCAAACGTACACCAAGTCACCTTGACCTCCCAGAACACTTCTAACACCACATTTCCATAAAGGAATGGACCAGAGAGGTCTGAGCCCTAAATGTGCGGCAACCAACGTATCCATACACTAGGACCCTGATTTATGATTTCTGACTTAGTGCATGAAAACATTGATTGTGTGTGTTTTTTCAAAAGTTTTCATTAAGTCAGCTCACCAGGTCAGCTCACCAGGTATAACTATTTTACCGTAGCACACCTATTTCATTTCAGGATGCCTCCACGCAAATAGCCATCTAAAGTCTGGAGAGTTGTATGCACTGTTAGCCCACCGAGCGATGAGGCCTTGGTGTAGGGCCCTCATTCCGTAGAGGCACCAGCGGAGTCTCCAACAGTACCATTACCCATTGGACCACTGATGCCAACAACCCGTAAAGTAGACGGTTCACGCCGATTGAGAACGTTGCACAAGTTCCATTGCTAGTGTCCACCCAGTTTCAGGGGATAGGCAGACCCACAGGGAGCTGGGGATTGGATGGAGGTCATGTTGAGAGTTTTCTGACTTGTAGGGACACTAGTAGATGTCCTGGTAATACTTGCTGCCTGCCTTCTACATGCATCAGCGAGCAGATGGTGGAGGATGATGCTCTAATTCCACAACGAGGTGACACTTCTCTAGGAAGACATTGATAGCCTGTTTTAGGCAATGATTGTTCCCGCAAGTCTTCATGATGTGTGCATTTATGAGAAAATTAATCTGCAGCAGGGCATCATGACTGTGGATTAGTACTCAGAATGGTTCACTAACATCTCATGCTACTCCACTGATATGGTGTGCGACACATTTTTCAGCACCCGGACCATCGAGTAGGGACTCATGTGAGAGATCAGGGCTTCGGTGATCTTACTCAGCATCCCAGTGGAGGCGGGGGTGTTAGAGAGATCCCTCTTAGTGGAGAGTTTTTTGGTGAGCAGTCACCAGCAGTGAGACCCACCACCTGTCATCACATAGTAAAGTCTTCTATAGCAGGCGGCATACAGATGTCACCGAGGTCCAGGAGGACCAGACCTATAGGTCAACGACTAGATGATTCAGAGTTAGTTGTGCAGGGAAATCGAGGAAGATATAGATAAGCTAGGAGCGGGCAGTGTTTCACATGAGGAGGTTAGGGTCACATGGCTCGTGACTGTCTGAACTGCTATACGGATGATCAACAGATGGTCGATGGACTGCCCAGGCACATACATTGGTTCGATAGAGGTCATTTGTAGGGAGTAGGTAGGTGTGACAGAGGAGTTGGTCGTGCAGCTAGCGTTGGGCGATGTTTGGAGATGTTACAACCCCACCACCAGGAGGTCCTCCCTAACTTCAGGGAGTAGGTGGACAGGGGAGATCTCTGCTCTAGGCTGGTGAGGCCTATGATCATGGTTCTCCGGTGATGATACGAGGTATGATTTGTGTCTCCTACACCTTATATGTAGTACTTATTGGCACATGTTCCAATCATTCATTCATTTCCACTACCCTCATTTAGATATTGGAGATTCCAATGGAGTTGTTGGCTCAATCCTTACAGCTAGAGACTACCACGGGAGTAGATTCGATGATTACAAACTGGTTTTGGCAGTACGAGCTTACATTAGGAGGCGAGATCTTTGGTTGGGATCTCCTAGTAGTAGCATCGAGTCCTTATGACGTCATCTTGGGTATGTACTGGTTTTCTATAGATCATGCTCAGATAAATATTATTAGGAAAAAAGTGTGGTGTGTCTACACGGATGGGACCAGGTTTACCTTCACTGGGGTGAAGGGAGCCTTTTTAGCACATGATGGACTTAACCAGAAGAGAGTGCAACCAATCACTAATCAGTTGGCTCGCCATATCCTCATAGATGTTGATGTGGAGAGTTTGATCTGTCCTATAGTGGTGGACTAGTACGTGGATTTCTTCCCTGTTGATGTTCTGGGTCGATCTCCTCAAAGTGAGGTTGAATTTTATATTGACTTTTACCTCGGGATGAAACCGATATCTACAACAACATATCGGATGGCTCTCACTGTGTTTTGTGAGATATGGGTATATATAGGGGACTTGTAGGTGAAGGGATTCATTTGGCCCAGTGTTTCACCTTTGGCAGCCCTGATTCTATTTTCCAAAAAGGCGGATGGGATCTTGAAGCTTTGTGTCGACTATCGGTGCCTCAATTAGGTGACTGTGAAGAACAAGTACCCACACCAGAGGATTGATGACCTCTTCAATCAGTTGAAGAGATCACGGTGGTTCTCAAAGATAGACCTCAGATCAGGCTATCACCAGAACATAGTACAAGATGATGATGTGCAGAAGACAACCTTCAGGTGTCAGTACAACCCTAATGAGTTCATGGTTATGCCATTCAGCATAACCAACTCTTCCGCAGTGTTCATGGGACTCATGAACATTATCTTTCAGCCGTACCATGATCGATTCATAGTATTCTTCATCAATGACATTCTGATCTACTTGTCTACTGAAGATGAAAATTTCTACCATTTGTGTGTCATACTGGACATACTCCGAAAGCACCAGCTTTATAGTAAGCTCTCGAAGATCCAGTTCTTGATCTGAGAGGTTCACTTTCTCAGACATGTCATATCAAAGGTTGGATTTGTAGTAGATCTAGTGAATATTGAGGCCGTACATGCTTGGGAGCTACCCAGGAGTGTGAAGGAGGTATAGAGTTTCTTGGGTTTGGGTGTATACTACAAGAGATTTGATCCATATTTCTCTAAAGTTGCAGTACGATTGTCATTATTGATGAATAAGTGGAAAACCATTGTTTGTTTGCAGAAATTCCCGTAGTGTTTTTAGGATTTGATGGAGAGTCTTACCAATGCCCCCCATCATGAGAATTCCAGAGGAGGTCGTAGGGTACATGATTTACTACAACACATCAGGGACTAGACTTGGATGTGTCCTGATGCAGGAGCAAGCAGTGATCGAATATGGTTCTTGATAGCTGAGAGAGTATGAGAAGAACTATGCTACCCATGACCTGGAGTTAGAAATAGTGGAATTCTCCTTGAAGATGTGGTGACATTATATGATGGCTGCACGTTTTACTGTGTACTCTAATCACAAGTGTCTCAAGTATATCTTCTATCAGAAGGACCTGATCCTGAGACAACGACGTTGTCTTGAGTTCCTCTGGGATTATGAATTCGATATTGTTTGAACTCCCAGGAAGGGGAACATTGTTCCAGATTCACTCAGTAGGATTTATGGTATAAAGCTGCTAGGCGAGGTGACGAAGTAGTTGGCCGCTTTGTAGATATCCTTTGTGGATAGAGAATAAGTACCTTTTATTTAATCTCTTATAGTCACTCCACAACTTCTTTAGCGAGTCAGGGAGGCACAATGTGGGGATACTGACGACGAGGCACGACCAGCACAAATATTTATAGGACCTGCACCTGATTGATTTTCTGAATGTGGGGAGCACTTCATCCTTTTCAGAGGACGTACCATAGTACCAGTGTAACTTTATGATTAGTGTTGAGGGAGTTCCACACATCCCCTCTAACAGTACATCCAGGAGTGGTGAAGATGTATCAGGACGTCCGATGACAACACTGGTGGCCGAGAATGAAGAAAGCAGTAGTAGCGTTTTTCTCTCGATGCCCCACTTGTCAACAAGTCAAGGTAGAGCGTCAAGTACCAGCAGGCTTGATTCACCCTTTAGAGGACCCAAAGTGGATGTGGGATGTGAAATCCATGGACTTGGTGATAATACTTCCATTAAATCCTATGGTCATGACTCTATTTGGGTGATCATCGACCGAATCACTAAGTCGTCCCACATCCTACGGATCAGAAAGCCTGGATTATTAGAGATCTTGGGACTCCTTAATGTGTAAGAGATTGTGCGGCTACATGAAGTACCTTTGAAAATTATCTACGATCGTGATACATTTTTACTTCCCATCTATGGAAGGGGTTGCAGGAGGATTTCGGGAAACATCCTTGTTTTAGCAGCGCCTTCCATACTCAGACGGATAGGCCAAGTGAGTGGACCATTTAGACACTCGAGGACATAATGCGTTCTTGTGTCCCCAACTTCGGTCACATCTTGGAGGATCACATACCTTTGGTGGAGTTTTTATACAATAACTGCTATCACTCTACCATAGGGATGCCATCATTTGAGGTGTTGTATGTGCGACCTTACAAATCACCCTTGTGCTAGACTGACCCAGGGGAGTCAGTACTATTGGGACCAGAGATGGTACCGGCTACCACAGAGAAGGTTCAGATCATCCAGGAGAAGATGAAGACTACGCAGAGTAGGAAAATTCGTATGCAAAAAGGAGACAGAGACCTCTGGAGTTTGAGGATGGTGACCACATCTTTCTATGGATCTCACCCCGATGTGGTTTGCGGAGATTTGAACAAGGAGAAAAGTTATCTCTGAGATTATTCAGATTTTATTTAGGTTCTAAGAAGAGTTGGTTAGGTAGATTACCACTTATCTCCTCCACCTCATTTGCACCAGGTTCATGATGTCATCCACGTATCCCAGCTAAAGGGATATGTGCACAAACCTTCTCACATCATCGACCTTGGCGATCTAGAAGTTGATGATGGGGAAACTTTTACAAAGGTTCTAGTGGAGATTGAGGAGCGAGAGGATCAGTTCCTTCATGGATGTTCGATACCTCTAGTTCACGTTCACTAGTTTCATGTGAACATCTAAGAGAGAACATGGGAGTGGGAGGCTCAGATGCGTGCTCAATCCCCCCACTTGTTCCTTTATATTAAGTTGTGGCATACATGGACCTAGATACCTAAGATGGGGAGAATATAAAGACTCTGAATTTCCATGTAATTGTTTTATAAATATATGGGAATTTTTCGAGTCCATAAAAATTGGCAGCACCTAATTCTGAGGCCGGGAGTGCATGGAATGAATTTCTAAACTTTTGTTTGGGTACGTTTAGTAAACATATGACTGGGTTTTTAAAACATTTTAATCGGTGCTTGAAATTGAAATTTGATGGCACCGTTGAACTCCCTGCTCCGGTGTTCCATTAAAAAGACCTTCACCTCTATGGCAGTTGGTCAGGGGTTAAAGTTAGTTTCTGGGATTTTTGTGGAAATAATAAAATAAAATAAACACACTTTTAATTTTATTTTTGTTGTAACCAACCTCCCTATAGAAGTTGGTGGTGAGGACCACCAGACCTTAACCTCCCATGAGAGGTTACAGTGGTGGGGACCACCTGATCCTAACCTCCCAAGAGAGGTTATAGTGGTGGGGATAACTTGGGATTAAATCCATATGAAAACCTTCCCCCCTTTAATTGGGAGAAAAACCCCATCTTCCTCATAAATGTAGGGGTTTATTCCAAAATGTTTATCACTTTCCATGTACTCCCTTATTTTATTGCGAGTTGGGAATAAACATTGCAGTTGATTATGGTTTCACATTCATGCTTCGTTCTTTATGAACCACTTTTTACAACTCTAAACATGGAGGGTGCTGGCCAGAGAAACACAACCTGACCCCTCCAAGTTCCTATTTGGTTTATTTTTTGAAATGGAGGAAGGCGATGAAGAAGACAGAGGCAATGATGCTGACACCTGCGGCCTCTCCGCACTGCCCCAGCCGACCCACTGTCCTAGCCGTGCCGCCGTCCGAGCTGAGCCGCGTCACCGTCCGAGCCAAACCGCATCACCTAGTTGAGCCGCACCGCCATCCGAGACTAGACACACCGCCAAGCTGTGCCGTGCTACCGTCCGAGCTGAGTCACGCCACCATCTGCCAAGCCACTTCGTCGTCCGAGCTGAGTAGAGCCACCATTGATCCGAGCCATGCCATCGAGCTGATCTTCTCCCCCCTTCTGACTGAACCACCGCCAAACCGTTGTGGGTCCGCCGACCCGCAGCCGGACCACTAACCCACGACATTTCCATGCCCTCACGGCTGGTCTGCACCCTCGCGGCCGGTCTGCGCCCTCGCCTCCGGTCCTCCACCCTCACTGCCCTCACGGGCTAGGTCGGACCCAACGAGCTGGGTCGAACCAGGCTGGGTCGGGCGGGTCCGACCACCAGGTCGGATGATCGGGTCAGACTAGACCCGGGCCCACTACTGCCCTTTACTATCATTTAGCCATAAATTTTGCACCCGACGCCCATTTGACAAACCTTCTGCGGCACAAGAAATCTTGGAGCGAGACGGTCCCTTTGGGTATACTCTAGTAGTGTTTTGGTTTGTGATGGAAAATGGTATTTTTTAATCGAGCATGAATCTAACCAGGTCCCCAGGAATAAAAAGACTATTAAATCACAGAACAGATGTCCGATTAAAAAGCCATCTGTTACGTTGAGACCCCTTTAACGTGGCTGACCTTTGAGATACTTTGTCATGGTACTTCGTGATAGTTGGAGTATTGACCAGTAGCTCATGGAGCAGATCCTCTTGGAGACGAGCGAGCACAGTGCAGAGACATAGTAGATGGTTGAGACCTAATGACTACTGACCAATTCAACTCGGAGTTAATCGAATAGCTCTGTGGGGAGCGCCTTGATGTCGTGGAAGACCCACAGTAGGGAGCGCCTTGGTGTCATTGCAGACCAATGGTACTCGATTGGAGGAGTACCTCAGCAAGCTACGAGGGGGAGTGCCTTGGTGATGAGGCAGACCATGGGTACTCAACAGGATGAGTACCTCAGTAGTCCAAGGATAGTGGGAAACACCCTGGTGTCGCGATAGGCCCACTATACTCGATAGAGGAGGAGTTCTCCAGCAGCCGAGGTTTTGAAAATGTAACTGTGGATGTAACTTGATATTACCCATCGAATAAAATCCTGGTTTCAGCTGAGTTAGTTTTTCTGTGTTTTCCTCATGATTGGGATGGATTACTTGATAACTTAGGTATATGTTTGGGCATACACCAATGTAGGGTTATCTGTTGATTTCATACATTTTGTTTTATCCTTGGTGGAATTCTGTGAGGCCTTGAGGGTCTCGGGTCCCCTACTGAGTATCATTATACTCACCCCTACACGGGCTATGCCCACACCTTGTTGTGTTGGATGCAGATGACAGACAACGCTGACTGAGGCTGAGAGTACAAGGATTGGACGATACCTAGAGGTGGACCATACGATGTGTCGATACGCGGAGGAGACAGACGAATGTGGTGTGATGAGGAGTCAATTTGTACCTACCCTTCAGGTAGGAACCCGAAGGAAGACCCAGTAGCAACCTTTTTCACTTTCTTCAGTTTTTTTTTGTATTTCAGTTGTACGTGTACATTTACTATTGGGGTTGTATTCCAGGCCCTTTACTTTTAGCACTATCTTTTGGTTATATATTTTGTTTGAGTTCGTATATTGCTGTGTTCTTGGTTGCATGTGCTTATAGGTTATAAAAACAATGCCTTGCCATATTATGGAATACGCCTTTGGAGCTAGTCGCCAGCCCCTGGACTATGGGAGGCGGGCTTGGGGTAGTCACGACACAGGCCCCGGGGGACGGGTCGTGGCATATATTGCATACTGAAAACACATAACATTAATGTTAAAAAATAAATTGAGAATATAATATATATATGATTAATATAATTAAATATTTATTTATTAATATATTAATTCCCATAAAACAGAGTTGTATATAATAAAATAATTTTCAAAAAATTAATTCATTTTATTTTTAAAATATTTTTATATTTTTTATTATTAATTATTCAATGAATTATTTCAAAAAAATTATTTAGAAATTAAGTTAATTGTGTTCATACCTTCTTTTATAATGGATATGTTATAATTTCCTTGTTTACATAATAGTAATTATAAAAGGATGTTTTTAGTAACTCTATGTTTCATTTAAAAAAGGCTAAACCGATATTGTGTGTAGTAATATCATAACATTGTGCAGTATATACCACACGACATCAATGAAATTTAATTTATTTTAAAATGAAGAGGATTATAAAAACCCAATATGTAATAATTTTCATACCAATTTATCTATATAAACTATTCCTTCATAATGAAAATTTTTATATAAGTATATTTCAGATTCCATTATTGGACATGATGAACATAAAGAACAACATATCAACATGAAGAAGATCAGATGTAGGAAATTTAGTTTTTTAGAATTATCTATTGAAATAAAATGGTAGTGAATATGTGGTGATCTTTTTATTATTTTTATTGACTTAAATATTCATATAGTTTGGATTCTTCATGTCAAATGGCTCATATTGAAAACCCTAATATAGAAATTTTGTTTAAAATGTATCATAAATGGATAAAAGTGATAGAAAATTAAATAATTGATTGTTGGAATATTCGATTTTTTTCTAGCATAGTATAATTTATTTCAATGAATCATTTATTTTTTTACTAATATTTAAATTAATTTATGAATATGTCTTAAAACGAAATTAAAATTACTATTGTATTAGACATATAAATTGATATTAAATGATTTAGAAAACATCATGTGAGAAAAAATATATATATAATCATAAAAATTATTTTTTCACTGTTATATGATTTATGTTTTAAAATAAAAATAGAACATTATAACAATTTATTATTTAGATAATGGTATGTCTAGAAAAAACTAAATATTCTGCAAAAAAACAACTTCAAAAGAAATGTTGTTAATAAATTATTATGAAAATAGAATTAAAATTTAAAGGAAATATTTTTCTAACAGTATTAGATTGATTTTTTTAAAACAATAAATAAATAACATTTTTCTGAAAAAAAATAATAATTTTAAAAAATATCATCCATTTTCATGGCATTATTTTCTGTAATAATAAATACAAAAAAGATGTATAAAATTAAAATTTCAATTTTACCATTTCTATCTTTTCATCAACATAAAAAAATTACAGTAATTGAGTGATATAGTAAAAATAGTTAATGAAAATCTTTTTTTCTGAAGAATTCCAAAAAATATCTTTTCTTTATTATTATTTTTCAGACTAGGGAAATATAGTTTTATGTAGAATTTTTTTTAAAATTTTTTATATAATTTATGATGTTTATTTTTTATCACTTATATCTGTAAGATTCCTCTTACATTCATATAAAAAATTATTTCCCCAATAACAAAATTCATTCTATAAATAGTATTTTTTGATTTATTTTTCATCATTTCAGATGTCCTATATTCAGTTTAAAAGTTTACATTTTTTTCATAAAATATTTATAATACTTTTACGAAAATGTACTTTTCAAGAGTTGTAGAAGTTGATGAAAAATATACTCCATTACTATTATTATTTATAACTATATGACTTTTCAATATACCCTCATACTATATGAGTGTTTAAATAAGACCAAAAAAAACTCAATTTTAATATATTGTATATATCATCAAGGGATGTCCACATAGATTACAACTTCCTTAGAAATATAATAATAAAAATTTCCACAAAATTTTCGTCAGTTATATCATTATCTGCAAGAGTTTTTATATTATTTACAATGTTCATAAATACTTGATGCATCTGAGAAACTAATTATCCAGGAAGAAAATAAAAGGAACTATAATCTTTTCTAAAATATTTTCTTTTAGTTTGAAAAACATTGGATGTTATAATATTTATTTCATCAAATTTATTCAATGTTATTTTTCAATTTCCTAGAATGAAATATTTCTATAAATGTTCACATTCATTATGAAAAGAATATTTTTTTAATTCGATAGGTATGTTGGCATAAACAGATTCTTCTCTTTTAAAAGTTTAATTGTCTTTTTGTCGAATTTTAGTGTTTTTAGTTTACATGAGTAAAAATTATTAAATATAGTATTTATTAAACAAGTATTCATGATGTCTCCCTAGTACTCATTATCATCACCATTAAATATTTCTGGTATTTATTGAAAACCTATTTTCTATTTCCCCAATAGAAAAAACTATCTTCATAAAATAGTATAATATTATTAATAAATTATTATTTTCTTAACAATTTATAATAGTAAAAACATAATGTGATTCAAAATGTAGGATTTTAAGCGTATGGGTATATCTATAATAAAATGTTCATTGGTGTTTAGAAAATATAATATTTAGGTTTTTTAAGCCTCTATAAGAAATTTTTTTATAATAATTTGCAAACATAAAACATTAATGTTAGGCTAAAAAAATATTCATCAAAAACTATATTTCAAAATTTTTAAATATAAACATCCAAATTTATAAACATCTATAAATAATTATATATATATATATATATAATGTGTTAGAAAAACATAATTTTTTTTATTAAAATGGATTCACAGTTTAACCCGTAGGGTAACAGAATTTTAAACTAAACATAATGTATCCACAATATACTACCGTATCATTTGGTCTATCTCCACACAAGAAAGTCCTTGATCTATTGATCAGACATAGATTTTTCTTCCTTACATCCAATAACCGTCAATTATTATATTTAGAATAACAAATTTTTTCCAAAACCAAAAAAAACAATGATCACATCAGATTAGACACTAAAGTTACATATAAAAACTCTCAAGGAATTTATAATAATCCAGAAAATGGATTCAATTTGAAAACAATTTTTTAAAAGTTCATAATGTTGGGTTCTCAATGTATTAAAGATGATAATAAAACGTTCAGTAAACCATAGTACTTCAAAACTGAAAAATATACCACCTATAATAGATATTTTATTATGGGAACTCTCAAAGTTTATATTTCACGTATCTTAATAGAGTTTGAATCAAAATTAATCGAAAAACATCATCAATTGGAATATTTTGTGTATCTTCCATATACAATATAAATTTAAATAAAAACACTTTATAATTAATCAACTAAATAATTTTGAATATTATATAATCATTGAGTATAAAATGTTTGGTTCTCTCATTATATAGGATTCAAAAAATTGACCTAGAGTGAATTTATACCTCCATATGATAATTTTTTCTGATAGAAATTGTAAATGATCATTCAGTGAGACATTGTTATACTTCATATTCAAGACTATAGAGGCCACTAATTGGTGATATTTATTTCCATATTATTTCATATATTTCGAAAAAATTTATATATATCAATTTATTTTAATTGGGTTTCTACTATTTGATAGAAATATAATTTAATAAAAAACTCATTCTAAGAATAATGGGATGTATAAAAGGTATGAAAAGAATTCTTTTTTGAAGTAGAATCCGATTTTGAAATTTATACTTAGAATGATTTTTAGGTAATGTATTAAACTAAAAAAACCATCATAGGCCATAAAAGAGACTAAAAATATTCTTTCCAGTTTCATTTTAAATATGAAGGGAATGATGGATTGAGGGATCGGTTGGAATAATGGGATGTTGTTCCATCTTAAAGTACTTTAGGTCTAGTGGAAATTAATTCCCAAAATTAGGATTACCTTTTTTTGAATGTATAGTGGATTATACAGGTGGTTGATTTCCTTGAATATATTTTCATAAAATTTTTTGTTTTTTTGTGGAGGTTGGCACTCTGCATTTTGGAATTCTTGGGGAATTTTATTCTATTCAAATTACTAAACTAGTAGTATTGATATCAAATTAGGCCTTGATGCTTCTAGATTGAATTTTTTTTCTTTCTGAGATATAATATATTCCTACATCCGAGTCTCTACTATATATATGGTATTTATAGATTTATAAAAAAATGTCATGATATATTTCAACCCCATCTTCCTTCACCACATCATTTTTTATACAAAGTCACCCATGTCTAATGATTTGGTAGGGGTGGAATCCGATTCACTTGTATCTTTAGTATCATATAAAGGTTTATTAAAATTATTCATTGTGTTATAATTATACTTTTACTCCTCAACTAATGAAAATACCATTTTCTACAAAGACCTCAACAACATAATGATGATTTTTGGAAATCTTGATGTGTATAGACCAATACATGTACGTAAATATGTTATCATTTTGATGGAATGATCATACAATTCTAAATAAATTAGTTCATATACGAATAAATCATAGAGGATAGTGGTGCTAATGTAGTCTTTCAATCATCATAGAGGGAACCAATGTCTCAATCCTAACACCCTTTTATTTTGTAATGTATTTTTTGTAATTTAATAATTTGTTTTATAGTTTGATGGAGTACAATAATGTACCTAAAATGATGGAAAACCTATTTAATAATAAGAAAAATTATGAATAATAAATCCTCATGTAAATAATTTTTTTAATAAATTATCATTTTAATGAAATATGATTTTAAAAAATTTATATTTTAAATATGAGATTATTGAGTAAAATCCATTTTATTTATAAATTTTATTTTCTCAAATACTACTAATTTATTAATTTTATATAATAAAACATGAAAAGTGATTTTTTAAGTTTTACATATTAAAATTGGATTGGGTTAATTTTTTTTGGAATTCCCAAAGATTGTTGAAAAATAATTTAATAGTGAAAATTAATTTTTTTTTGAAAATGTATAAATATTATGGAATTGATAATATGGAAAAGACATATAAGTTTATAAATCCTTTTAACTGATTAAAAAACATTTAATTAGATATAATATATATTTTTAAATATTATATTTGAATTTGGAAACATATGATTAATAATTAAAACATAACAAATATTATGTATTTTATTATAATTACACATTTTTTATCAATATTTTTGGAATCATTAAATGGAAAAGTTTATTTTATATTTTTATAATATATGAATAAATTTCATAGATTCTATAATCCCTAAATCAAGTCTACTGGATCAATTTGAAAAAACATTAACATTACATTTCCAGATTTGAATATGTTAATTGTGAACCTATTCATTTAACCAAATATTTACAACATGAAAAGGAAAAATATGACAACATATATACCCAAGGGTCATTTTGTTTTATTGAAATAGAGAGTTAGAAAAACATTTCAAAAAGCAACTTTGATAAAATCATGAAAATATTTTCTCATCATAAATATCATTTTGTATGCTATATTAATTCCACACCATCTCCCACATGTTTTTTCATAGATGAAGACATTATAAAATCAAATAATATAACATCATTATTCATAACATAGAGTATGAAAATAATAATTTTAGAGTGATCAAATTCTTAGTAGGGGTAGGCATACGTTTTAACCAATGAAGCATTACCTAATGTATTAGAGATATATATGTTCTCGAAATTTATATAATTTATATCAATCTCAGCCATTATTCATTAGATATAATGGGAATAAAAATATCTTATAATGTTAATAAAACTAAACTTTTAATCATCAATATGGTTTATGTTCATATAAGGAATAAAATATTAAGAATCATTAAATTTTTGACAAACCAATAATCATAGATCATTCATTTCTCGATTCACCTGTGGAAAAAAATGGTTCCAAAAAAATATCATAATACATCCAAATAAATAGTAAATGTGTTATCATTACCAAAAATTACTACAATATTTTTTATAAATTAATAGTAATATATGGAGATTAATTTAAATATAATTTATTTATTATTAAAAACATTTTTGAGGACAATACAATTTTCACATTGAAAATAAATAATAAAAACATTAAATTAAAACATTATTTTTTAAATACATTTATATGAAAATAACATTGGAATATTAAAATAAATGATTCAAGGAAAATAATTCAAATGGAAGTGGTAATAGAAATTAATGTTAGTAATGTTAAAAAAATATCATTATTTTTAATCATTTAATAAAATGTGTCAAAAATGATCATTTTGAAAAACATCACGAAACATTCTTCTAAATCTATTAAAATATAGTAAGATGTTGTGTAAAATAGATTTAGAAAAAAATATATATTTTTAATTGACATTTTTTAATTGTTTTTATAAAAAATGGATAAATAAGAGAATGATTAATGATCTAAATGATGTTTCATGATCAGTATCACTTGTAAATAACTTTCCAACTATACATTTAATAAATAGAGAAGGATATTTACATTTAACAAGTAAATGGTATTCATAACATGTGGGAAATATATTTTTTTCTTTATTGAAATATGAGTATATAATTTTCTTTTACTGTACAGTTGAAATAAAAAATATTACAAATATATTAGGTTGTAATAAAAAAACATTTACATTTTTTGTAACTATTTATACATAACCCCCATTATATAATAATGTCAATGAAAAAATTAAATATAATTAAAATAATGATATTCCTGATATATATTTCTAAAGGAAGTATATACACTACATAAATGATGTTTTGTGAATAATATCATTTTATGTCCTAGAGAACGATAATTTAAGATGAATAATCATTAGCATGATAATATCCTTGGATTGTTAATTACTCAACAAAGAGATTATTTTTGTCAAATATGAATCCACAAGATTAATTTAAAATAAAAAATAATAGAATCTAGAGATAAATTCAAAAAATACTTTCATAAAAAAGTCAATGATGACGACTTAAAACCCAACAAAATAAAATTGGGTAAAGACACACATTACCCCCACTTTATATATATATTGAAATAACCTTGGATGAAATAACTCAAGCTGATACATAAAATTTGTTGAAATATGTTGAATAAATAATACAACATGTGAAATGGTACATATATACACATCATATAATAAATTAGGAATAAACATTAAAAAATACCTCAATAAAATGAAATTAAGATAAAATCACTTATATTGTGTCTGGATTTTCCATGAATGTACTTTAACTCCTATAAAACAAAATCATATAAATTATTTTATTTTTTAATAATTTTTTGGATTAATATCATTTGTTTTTTCAATATAATTAATTTATTTTCATTTCATACTTAATTACAAAATAAGTTAAGTCCATGTCAGGTACTTTGAGAATGTTTAATCTATAGTTTTAAACCAGCTTTGGTGTTTTATCTATAGTAAATGGATTCATTGATACATTATATCATGAATAATTAAATTGAAATAATTTTTGTTTTTATAATGAAATTGTATTTTTGTATACAAACATTAACGATGGTTATGAAAAATGAATTATATTAAAGTCATAAAGATAGTAATCCTTTTGCACGCATAATTTATGTTTCTATTTTTCAAAGATCAATATTTAAAGATGGTAACTATTATTTTTTCATTAAGAATGATAATTGAATTAAAAATATCATATTATTTATTTAAAAACACTAACATATATCATCCAATTAATATGTTGATATAAAACGACTCTCATCACTTTGTTGATTTAGTACTATACATGTATTCATTTTCATTATTTTTATTTATCATTGAATGGAATTGTATTAAAAAAATGGTGTGCTATATTTTTATAATTATATATATATATCGTTAATATCAGTTGTGAAAAAAATCCATTATAAAAACCTACTTTGATAGGTGATTTTCGAAATCTAATTACATGGATTTGTGAGACAGTTGTCCTCTATACATAGGAATGATGGTTTTGTCTCCCATTTGATTGTAGAGGATATGGATATAGGTTCTTTCATTCATATAATAACATATTTTTCAATGTTATATAATTATTTTATAATATATTCATGCTTATGGATTAATTGAAGGATGTGGGAGAAGAAATATAAAAGAAATGCTTCATTATGAACTATTCCTCTTCTCCAGACAACAACAATTTTATTAATCCTTATTAACTCAAATCTCTATATTATTACAAAAATAATAAATTTAGAATTTGTTCATTTATTTTTGGATGGTATTTCAGATGTTACATATTGATCAAAATGTTTCAGGGTGAGTGATGAAATGAGATGATGGGGTTCCCTTTTATAAGGAATGTGAGGGAAAATCATAGTATTTCTTAAATATTTAAATTAGTTTAAATTAATTACCAACTTAAAATCTATCCAAATGTATAAAAATCAAGTATAATATATATATTTTCTGAAATAAATTAATAAAAAAAATATTTTATATGGTTTGGGTAGTGTTTTAACACTTAACTATTTATTTTAACTTCATTTATCCCTTAATAAAAATTACCAGGGTATTAATGTTTTTTCTCTTTAGGGGTCGCGAAACATCATATAAAAGTAAAAATGTATCAAAAATAGATCCATATAAATTTTAAAAACTACTTTACATTCACATTTTATATTATAATATTTTTAGGTATTTTGATACCATGTAATAAAACATTATTTACTATAAAATGTCAGTAATAAAAATTCTAAAACTATTCATTTAATTTGAAATTCAAAAACTCTATAATATAATATATTAAAAAAATTATCCTGAAAAACATATGTAAGATGTTATAGTTGTGTAAAATTTTCATGTAACTCAATAATGAATGAAATTTATATTTTTAGTATTTTTTTAAAATACATTTATTTAATTTTTCTATTAATGCAATTATCATTGACTCTGCGTTGCGAAAGATCTTAATAGAATTATTTCATAAAAAAATATTATAAATAAATGACCATTATAAAAAATAATTATCATTAAAATTAATTTTTAGAAAAGAACATAGGTTTTTAATCACCACCAGATATTTTTATTGATATTGAATGAATGAATGTTGTCCTTTTTTTCATGTCCACTACAGTAATTATTTTATAGGTCTTAATCATGGATTTTAGATGAAAAATAGAAAAATTATAGAAAATTAATTTTATAGGGTCTAAATATTTCAATAAAATTTAAATTTTACATATTTAGGTCTTATTATCAGTTTTATCTCTTTTTAAACACCTATAAAACATTTTTTACCCATAACTATTATAACAAATATTTATTGTAATTAGTATTACCACCATTTATTTTTTAAAAAATATTAAATTTAAATCATTAAATAATATAAATTAATCAGATTAAATATATTTAGTTTATTAAATTAAATTTAATTCATATACCTGGAATAATTTAATTACAAATAAAACCATATAACCATGTCGAAAATAATTTTTAAGAAAAAAGTCATTTTTCAAAGAAAAGATGATTTTACACATATTCTTTGAATAATAAGTATTATTATAGTATATTAGATTAAAATATATAGATTTACAATTTATCTATATCATTTAAATCATTCCATATTATGTTTTATTTTAATTAATAATAATTTATATAATTTATACAGTAATTTTTTTTAAAAACATAAATTTTAAGCATAAAATTAACTTATAACTAAGTAATGAAATATGCTTATCAAAATAAAATTAATTGGATTAAATATAAATAAATTATTATTATTTTACTTCGAAAAAAAATCAATGACTATTGGATGACTTAAAGAACATAATTATATGAAAATTTATTAATTACACAAAACCAGTATTTTTAAATATTCACTAAAAAATAATTCTATTCCGAGAAATCAAAATAATTAGCCCCCAGAAATTATTGATATATTTATTTTACAAATTTATTCATATATTAAAATAAAATTTCAAAAAAATTTATAAACTAATTATACTATATTCGTTGCAACAAATCTAAAAAAATAATTTTGGATGAGAACATGTTTTTCAAAAGAATGAAATTCAATCATTAAAAAAATTATGTTCATTTCTTAAGAAATTTTTATTACATTTAAATTTATTTGGATATATATATATATATATATTATAAATAAGTTAATCCCATTCATAGAAACCAATTTAACGGTCATGATATCACTATCATATTTAAATAATAATATTTCATAACTTTATTTTCCATGATGTTTCATGTCATTTATGCTAAAAATTGTTACTTTTATAAAAAGAATCATCTAGTGTAACATTCAACAATATTTAATAAAACTTTTTCCCATAATTTTCACCCAAACCCAAAAATCAAGGGTTTCATTTTTGATAATTCATATGTGGAAAACCTATATTGTACAATGGGATGATGAAAAATTATTTTAACAAGATCATATGAGAAGTATTAATGTTATATAAAATAAAAATAAATATGGTTTCCATATCAGGAGAATAGTATATGTATGTTAACACATTGATTTGGAATGAAATCCACTAATTAGGTAATGTAATACTTTTTTTTGTAGAGGTAATGGACCATTGACATAATTAATAATGTTTTTATTTGACAATCCTTTTCTAGAAGAAGAGATATAATTTTACCATATATAATAAAATAAAAAGTATATATAATTAGATGCCAGGTAAAATTTCATTAATTAATAATTTCAACTAAAATCACATTTTTTTCTCCAAAATATTATTAATAAATATTAAATGTTTATATTAGATGTTGTGAAATAAACTTCTAATAGATTGAATGATTCCAAAAATAATAACATATTTTTCAAATATTAATTAGTTAATAAACAAAATAAATATATCTATCAAAAGATATGGTATTTAAAAAATTTTTTAATCCATCATATGAGAAAATAAACAATTAATCATCAAAAAACAATATTAATACCCAATTTTTAACTAAGATCATTTAATAAATAAATAACCTTAAAATTCCTCAAGATATTTTAGTCTATGAATGGAACCCAAAGATAATAATGAATTTATAAAAAGTTATACCAATATATAATTAACATTTATCTCTAAATAGGATCCATAATTTATAATGTATCTATCCAAAAATTTATATTTCATAATTACATAATCTTTAAGAGATGATAATTATTTCATAAAATATCCATTTATTCACAATAAACTCATTTTTACAAAAAATTTAATGAAAAACGTTTTCTCATTACTTGTGTCTAATATTCTGAAATGTGTAATAACACTTTTCAAAAATAATTCATATAGTGATAATAAAGGGATAGATATACTATAAATTAATAAAATATCTACAAGAAATATCATTTATAAACTAAAATTTATATAACCTGAAAAAACAACAATGGTGTATAATACATTAATATTTTGATGAACCTTAACCATTTAATCACATGATTGTATAGAAAAATCTTATTCTGACCTCACTTGAAAACAAAATAATCCTAAATATTTTATAAAACCTACTCTAATCCCAACTATAATATCCCTAAACTCGAACTCTCAGATGTAGTATTAAAAACATAATCGTTAAATTTCAGTATTTGATACAGACAGATATGACCAAATTTTTCCCTTCCAAATCATAAAACATAAGAAGAAATTGTCTCATCTCATATATACTCAAGAATATTTTATCTTTAGTGTTTCAGGTAATTATAAAAAACATTTACCAAAAACAACACTCATTAATCAAGAGTGTATTTTTACACTATAATCATATTTTTCATATTCCATGTTACATCTTCCACATGTATCCCAAATTTCATAACATATGATTCCATTATAGAGTCAAATTATATAAAATATTTCTTTAGAAAAAAATAGAATATGTAATATAGAAGGATGTGATCAAGTGATGGTAGATGGTAAACAATATTATCAACAAATGTAATATAATTATTAAAAATAATATGTGGACAATGAGATCAACACATAATCAGAGTTAATGGGACTAACAAAATAATTTTTTAAATTTTGAAAACCTAGATCACCAATAATAAAATATATTATAAAAGTAAAAATAATTAAAATACTCATTATAATCAATAATTATAATCCATTTGATATAAATCATGATCAATATAAAAAATAAAAACATATAGCGAGCACAAGGAAAATGTGTTAGAATCATGTAACATTTTCCTCATAAACCATTTTGTACCCATCTAACAAATAAATAGATCCCACTTGAATGCAATGGATAAACCATCTAAGGACTCCATTCTTCTTGACTTTAAATACAAGGAACACTACCCAAAAATTAGAGCACTATATTGGTTCACCCATTATATAATATATATCAATATAAATAATTTTTATTAATAAATAATGGCATCTAAACCATTGTATATTCTATGTGTAATGACCCGCCAATTATCATTGTCTTGAAAGTAAAACAAGTCATTACTAGACCTTAAGCGACATCCTCAAGACTCCAATGGTTGGCAATAAATGCCGAAGGGTTTCAAATAAAAGTTGGGGGATGATTTACCCTTTATGAAATAACCCATAAACTAATATATAATAACCAAATATTCACTATATGATTCATGGACAAATGAATGACAACTAAAAAACTTCAATTATGTCAAACCAAATCAATTACACAATAGTAGAAGACCAAACCAAGCATCAAAGTACACAACAGATGAACAGCTCAAGACTCTCCCAAGACACCACAACTATATGCTCTACAAGCTCCAAGATCCACAACATCTCCCAAGAATCACCACGAACCACTAATAATAAGATGCTTTGCCTTTACCTATATCCTGGAACATGACCTCTCCGAAAGCACCAAAGTTCCAACATAGGGGTGAGTATAAAACTCAGTAGGTTTCCCCCAATGATTTCTCTACTCATTCCATTAGGATAGAAGAGTAAGCAAAATTTATATAAAAACATTTTCTATAAAACATTTTCTTGAAAGCAGTTTATAACTAAATATAAACAATTTTCCCAAAACCACTTATTACCAAAAGCATTAAATGCTAAAGAAACCAATTTTCCAGAGAGTTATTTTTTCAGAAAATAACTAAACAAGTTTTAGAACCATTTTTCAAACATCCTACTTTGGAATACCCAACCATTTACCCACCCATGGAACCAACCAAGCATGATTCGTTATGACATTTCCATACTCATGAGTGGTTACTCATCAATCTACAAAGTCATCAAAAGGTAATTTTTTCCCATTTCCATTACACCTTTGGCACTGAGCACAAGGTCATATATCAACCAAGAATCGTACATATAGTTACCATGTTCCATTAAACAGTTTGCACCGAGCACAAGGTCATATTTCAACCAAGCCTCGTACATGCAACATGAAAACACACATCATTTTCCCATAAATCATTCCAAAACACCCTTTCAATAAAAAAACCTTTTTATTGAAAACAATTTCCATCAAAACCATTTCAATGACAAACCATTTCAATTTCAAACCATTTAAATTAAACTCCCTTTTTATTGAAAACCAATTCCATCAAATCCATCACAATTCCAAACTATTTCAATAAAAATGCCTTTTTATTGAAAACCAATTCCATCAAAGTCATTTCAATCTGAAACCATTTCAGTAAAACACACTTTTTATTGAAAACCCATTTTTTATAAAACCATTTACAATTTCTACAAATCCAGAATATAAAATCATAATTTTAAATTCAAGAAGACAAATCACTTGCACAACAATTCCCCAAGATATAACAAACAATTCCATTATAATAACCCAATTTGAAACTAATACAATCAATTATAACAAGAGGAGTCAAAAGTGAAGCCTCCTACTTTTAGGGTTTTGATGAAAACCACAACGAATGAAGAACACACAAGAAAACCGGGTTGCTTCTTCAAAAACATGCCTTAGATCTCTTATCCTAGAAAGACCAAAACCAAATATAATTATATTTGGCATCCACACACTTAGATATGCCTATAAAGGGTGTAGATCTAAGAAACTCAGAAAAGAGGAGAAGTTGATATAAGTAGATCTAGGAAACCGAACAAGAAAGATGAAGAACGATCACATACCTAAAGAATCCGACTTTGATTTCCAAAGAGAAGCCTTCAAATATCCTCCAGAACAATGGGAGAACCCTCTTTGACCTTAGGAGACGCCAAACCCCATGTTATGGGTGCTTAAGAGGAAAAACGAGCCAGTTAAAGAAAAAAACACATGACATCCACCTTTATAGGATCTCGTTTAATTTGACACATGGTTTTCTCACATGGTTAGGCAAACTGTGTGCTAACCGTTCTTTAGCCACTGCCTCAGCAGACCCTCCACACATGGTTTGGCCGTACGGTTAGACAAACAATGCATCGCCTGTGCAGAAGCTACTGCACCCAAGATCAACTACACATGGTTTTTCCACACGGTTTAGACAAACCATGTGCCATCTGTGTGTCTTCTCCTTTTCCTAAAAACATAACTCAAAGTTCTCCCAACTCTCTCATTCATCACCCATAACATTAAAACCATGAAAAACATAAATTAAGGATTACATACCGAAAATTGGGGGTACTACATTCTCCCCACCAATGGGTTTTCCATCCTCGGAAAGTAGAAAAACTTCACCCAACATAAATAGTTCCGGCCACTGCCCTTTCATTTCCTTTTCACGTTCCCAAGTCTCTTTCTGAATTTGACAATGCCACTATAAAAACCACACTATACCGATGATTTTTCCATGAAAGACAACATATTTCCTACCAAAAATCCATACAGGGGTATGTATCGATGAAGAATCCTACTCTAGGTCAAAGTGAACCCATCTGATCACATGGTCAGGATCAGGCTCATACTTTTTCAACTGAGATACATGGAACAAATTTTGCACCAAACTGAACCATGGTGGTAATGTCAACTGATATTACAACTCTCCAACCCATTCCATTATCTCAAAAGGGCCAATTCATATAAGAGATAACATGCTCGGATTCCCAAAACGACGATGTCCAAGCCTTGGAGAGATCCCCACGAAGACATGATCACCCCCAATGAACAACAATAGTCTTCGAGAGTGATCTGTATAAGGTTTTTATGACTTTGAGCTATATCCATCCTTTTTCAAATCAATTTGATCTTATATTTTGTTTCTTGGACAAGGTTTGGCCCGACTATTGATGTTTCACCCGTTTCCACCCAGCATAGTGGGGAACAGTGAGGAAGCCCATACAATGCTTCAAACGGAGCCATGTGTATCGAAGCATGATAGGTTTTATTGTATGAGAACTATACTAAGGGTATATGCTTCTCCCATGATCCACAATAATCCATTACACAAGCCCACGACATTTCTTCCAATTTTTGTATCATCCGCTCAGATTCCCCATCATTCTGTGGATGATTCTCCGTGCTCATAGTTAACTGAGTTCCAAAGGATTATTGTAATGATTTCCAAAAATGAAATGTGAACCACATATCTCTATCTAAGACTATATAAACTAGTACAACATGCCTCTTTACCACTTCTCAGATATATATTTTTGAATGATCCTTCACCGTATGAGTTTCATGAATAGGGATGAAATGGGCTGACTTGGTTAGATGATCTACTATCACCCAAATGTCATCGTGTTTCCAGACCATTCTTAGAAGACCGTGATAAAAAGAAATTTCTATCTGATCCCTTTTCCACACTAGGATGGAAAAATATTGTAACATACTAACTAGTCTCTGATGCTCCACTTTAACCTGGTGACAAGTTAAGCACTACGAGACAAACTCAGAAATGTACCTTTTCATGCTGCTCCACCAAAACCATGCCTTCAATGCCTTATACTTCTTCTGTGTAATTGGATGTAAAGACCATCCTGAATGGTGTTAAGCATGAATGAGTTGTTCCTTAAAAACAATAGGTGCAACCATCCGATCTATGAAACAAAAAACTGACCCCCATCAATCTTCTAGCCCTCAATTGTATCCCCACCACTGAGTTTTGAACTTACATCCAAACATTCTGCATCAGATGTTGGTGCTTCTTTGATCATTTTTACTAGATCAGGATCAAGCGTAGCTAAAAAGAAAACAACAACATCACCTCAGTTTTCAAATTCCAAATGCATGTCAGCTAAGACCGACATCAACTGCCATTCATCTGAAGCTTATTTCTCCAATTGAGCATTTCACTTTCTAGTCAATGCATTTACCACTGAATTTCCTTTCCTAGGTGTATAAATCAAGTAAAAGTCAAACATTTGGAGATACTCCATCAACCTACTCTACCTCAAATTCAAATCTCTCTGTGAGTAAATGTGTTTTAAGCTTTTGTGATCTGTAAACATGGTAAATTTCTCACCAAAGAGATAATGTCTACATGTTTTCAATGCATGGATAACTACAGCTAACTCCAAATCATGTGTTGGGTAATTCGTCTCATACACCCCAAACTTACTTAAACCATAAGAAACCACATGGTTTCTTTGCATGATAACACAGCCCATCCCAGATTCCGAAGCATCACAATACACCACATACCCCTGTCTTGATTCTGGTAAAATAAACATATGTGCTGATGTAAGCTGATCATTCAGTTCCTGGAAATACATCTGACATTCTTCTATCAATTGGAATGGAACATTCTTCTTCTTCAGAGCTGTCATTGGTGAAACTAGTCATGAGAAATCACACACAAAGCATTGGTAGTAACCAGCTAGACAATGAAAACATCATATCTCGAAAACATTCGTCAGTGGTTGTTAATAGATAACAGCTTCTATCTTTTCATGAGAAATAGAAACACCTTTCTCAGAAATGACATGGCCAAAGAAACGTACTTCCTGTATCCAAAAATCACACTTTGATAATTTGGAATACAATCAATGATCTTTCAAGATTTGTAACATAGTTTCCAAGTGCACCTCATGATCAGCCATTGTTTTTTAATAGAACAAAATGTCGTCCACAAATACCACAACAAAAGAATCTAGATATTGTTGAAATAAATGATTCATCAATTCCATTAACACTACTGGTGCATTTTTTCGACCGAAAGGGATGAACACATATTCATAGTGACCGTATCTACTTTTGAAAGTTGCATTTGGAATATCATCCTTCGGAACTTGCAATTGGTGATATCCTGATCGCAAGTCAATCTTGGAGAACCACTGATCTCCCCTTAATTGATTGAAAAAATCATCAATACATGGAATTGGATATCTATTATTTATTAAAACATGGTTATGCTTATGTTAACCAACACACAACCGAAGAGTTCCATATTCTTTCTTCACAAACAAAATAGGTTCTGCCCATGAAGACGTACTTGGTCAAATAAACCCTTTGCTATCTAGCTCCTTTAACATCACATTCAATTCCCAAAACTCTATTGGTTCCATCCTATATGATAGAAAGGAAATAGGACTATTCCCTAGAAGGAGATCAATTGTATAATCTACCTCCCTTATTGGTGGTAACCTTGAGATGTTGTTGGGAAAGACATTAGGAAATTGATCCACAATATTTGGAAAAATATATTCCTTGATATCTTCCATTGATGCCAAATTCAAAGCTTCCAATTGGTAAGATATCATTCCAACTATTGGTCCCAACATGATCTTTGCACCGTTCTTTACAATCATCTCTCCTCTATAGATATGCTTGATGCCGTCCTTAGTAATGATACTAACTGTTCTCATATAACTGTTGATTTGAGCCTTGAATGTTGTCATCCAATACATACCCAGGATTACATCATAGACATAGATCTCTAATATTGAGAATTCCCATTTTAACTCATCTCCATTAATAGTTAAAGAACATGTTCTACACACAAAGGCTTGACATTCTCTTTCACCAATAGGAGTTTTTAGTTTCAAAACAGAAGGCATCATTTCCATTTTTAAACATAGAAAGTCAACAACATGAGAAGAAATGAAAGAATATGATGCACCAGTATCAAACAACTCTTTCACAAAGGTAGAATTAAAATGAATCGTACATCTTACTGTAGATTTTCCAGCCTGATCATCGACAATTATATGCTCTGGTCTATACAATTTCTTTTTCACTATATTTTTCTCCTCGTTTCCTTGTTGAGGTTTCCCTGGTTGTGGAGTCATGGTATTTTTAGAATCACCATGGATAGGTGTGCTCTTCTAACGAGACTGATTCTGCTATCCTCATCCAGTGGAAGTATATGATGCTTGTGACAACTAAAAAGTGTCTCGAGCACCTGAACTTGGAGAACTATGACAATAAAAATGAATGTGTCCCATATTTTTACAATTATGAAATGCTCTAGGTTGTTCTGGACAGTCCATCATTATGTGGTCTTTTGAACAACATTCAAAACAACTTTCTTTGCTCTGGGGTCATGGAAGAATGTTTACTGGTCCCACTGTCTTGTTCTGATTTTGACTTGCACTGTGGATATAGGGGTCCTTTTTTCCTAGTGTTCCTAGTGTTAGAGTTCCCACCATTTTCTATAGGTATCATCAGTCCTCCTCCTATCGATTCCGAGATATCACACTCAGCAATAGTTGCCCTATTCACAATTTCTGTATAATCTGTAATACAGAGCAGTTCTATCATTGATTGAAACTTTTGCCTTATCCCCGATTTGAAGATGTGTGCATTCAAGGATGCACTTTCCTCAACCTCTGGTGCAAAAAATAGACTAAATTCATGAAACTTTACGTATACACTATGACTGAGAGGCTCTCCTATTTCAAGCTGAAAAATTACATTGTTTTTTGGATTTTGAACGTGTGAGGATAGAACTGTTTGATGACCAATTATTTAAAATCCTCCCACGTAAGGCCTTCATCTAATTTAGCTTTCACCGATAAATCCCACCATTGACGTGCAAGATAGTCAAGCATATACATCACCAACTTGACCTTGAGTTCTGATGATGTGCTGATGAAATCGAAGATATGATTCATCCTACATATCCACACCTATACCTTTTCAGGTTCAGCATCACCCCTAAAGTATAATGGATTATGCTTCATGAACTGGATGGTATGATCCACATGCCTTGGTTCATTCCTCTAGTTCCCCGTATCCACAGAAGGAAATACATGGACAATACTCTGAACCAGCACTTGGTTCACCCGTGGTTTAGGTGGAACCACATTCTCTACAGCTTCTTCGAGTTGGTTTTGACGACGCCTACAGTGTGCATTTTCTAAACCAACAACATTCTCCATAAATCTCACTCTCCAGCAACTGATGGCTTAGCATATCAAATTCTATCACATCAACTATCCCAACATTGTTTTCCAAAACAACATTTTTCAATGTTCAGTTATTTTTGAAAATATTCAACATGCCTTTTTGAAAATCAACCCATTTTAAAAATACACTAAATATCCTGCTTTCAAAATCATTCACATAAAAAAAATCAGCATTTTTATTTTCAAAAATTTGCACCATGAAAATAATCATATTCATTCCTCACAATGAGATATGAATTCCTAGTGGGATTTCATTCCTCTACAATGCATTCCATGCTCATCTCATTGGCTAAACCCATGAAAATTATATTTCAATCATTCTAGAAGTGTATCCAAAACACTTATGTACCCAACACCCTGGTAACTTGAAGTTTAGCATAAACGGGTTATCTAAGACCTCTTATGATATATATTTCATGTTTCGAATATCCTAATCTTATCTATGATTTTATCCCAAGTAATAGAAAATAATGAATTTCAGCTCCAAGACTAGAAACATTAATGACTACTTGTTAGGCAGACACCGAACAAGCTAATACCATTTGAAATGACCCGCCAATTCTCGTTGGTTTGAGAGTACACCGAGTCATTCCTAGGCCTTAAGGTACATACCCAAGATGCCAAAGGATGGAAATAAATGCCGAATGGTTTCAAATAAAATTTGGGGGATGATTTACCCTTTAAGAAATAACCCATAAACCAACCAAGTGTAACCAAACATTCACTATATGATTCACGATCAATTTAATGACAAATAAATAACTTCAATTATGTCAAACCACATCAAGGATACAAAAGAAGAAGACCAAACTAAGCATCAAAGGAAACAATGGATGACCAACTCAAGAATATATAAAGACAGCAAGAATTTGTGCTCCATAATCTCCAAGCACCATAACATCTCTCAAACATCACCACGAACAACTAATAATAAGATGCTTTACCTTTACCTGTATCTCAGGACACGAAATCTGCAAAAACACCATAGTCCCAATGCAGGGGTGAGTATAATACTCAGTAGGTTTCCCCAATTACTTTACTACTCATGCCACTAGGATAGAAGAGTTAGCAACATCTATATAAAAACAGTTTATATAAAACATTTTTCTAAAAGCAGTTTATAACTAAATATAAACAATTTTCCGAAAACCACTTATAACCAAAAGCATTAAATGCAAAAAAACCAATTTTCCAATGAGTTAATTTTCCAAAAAAAAAAATAACTAAACAAGCTTTAGAACCATTTTACAAACATCCCATTTTGGCATACCCAACCATTTCCCAACCCATGCAATCAACTGTGCATGCATCATTAGGACAATTCCATACTCATGAGTGGTTTCTCGTCGATATACCAAGTCGTCACAAGGTAATTGTTTCCCAATGTGCCAATACACATTGGCACCAAGAACAGGGTCATATTTCAACAATGACTAGTACATATAGTTACCATGTGCCATTAAATATCTGGTACAGAGCACAAGGTCATATTTCAACCAAGCCTCATACATGCTACATGAACACACACAACATATTCCCATCAATCATTCCAAAAACCCCTTTAAATAAAAACACATTTCTATTGAAAACCATTTCCATCAAAACCATTTCAATGCCAAAACATTTCAATTCCAAACCATTTCAATAAAACTAACTTTTTATTGAAAACCAATTCCATCAAAACTATCACAATGCCAAACCATTTCATTTCCAAAACATTTCAATAATACTCCCTTTTTATTGAAAACCAATTACATAAAAGTCATTTCATTATCAAACCATTTCAATAAAATTTCCTTTTTATTGAAAACCCATTTATCATCAAACCATTTACAATTTGATCAAAACCAAAATTTAAAATCCACATTTAAAATTCAAGAAGCCAAATCACATTCACAATGATTCACCAAGATTTCACAATCAATTCCATTCTAATAACACAATTCGAAACTAAGACAATAAATTATAATAAGAGTATTCGAGAAGGAAGGATCCTACCTTTAGGGTTTTGATGGAATCCACAAAGAACAATGAACGCACAAGAAAACCTGGTTTCTTCTTAAAAAACATGACTTAAATCTTTTCTCCTAGAAAGACCAAGACCAAATCACATTATATTTCACATCCACACAATTATATCTACCAATAAAGGGAGTAGATATAATAAACTAAGATACGAGGAGAAGCAAATCTAATTAGATATATGAAACCGAATAAGAATGATGATGAACGATCACATATCTCAATAATTCGTCTTCGATTCGCCAAGAGAAGCCTTAGGATATCCTCCAGAATGATGGTATAAACCTATTTGACCTTAGGAGAAGAAAAATCCAGAGTTTCGGCTGATTACGAGAAAAAATGAGCCACTTATGGGAAAAAAGTGTTAGATCCACCTTTATAGGATCTCGTTTAAGTGGCCGCAAGGTTTGGTTGCATGGTTAGACTAATCGTGCGCTAACTGTGCATTAGCCCCTGCCTCGGAAGACCCTACATGCATGATTTGGTCGCCCAGTTAGACAAACCATGGATCTCCTGTGTAGTAGCTACTACCCCCAAGACCAACTACGCACGATTTTTCCCAACGGTTTGGGAAAACCCTGTATGGTTTGCGCGACTTCCCCTTGGCCTCAAGGCTTCATTCAAAGTTCTCCCGACTCTCCCATTCATCAACCGTAACTCTAAATCCATGAAAAGCATCAAGTAATGGTTACATACCGGAAATAGGCGGTAATACACTATGGGAGCCCCACCCATTCACCATTAAAAACATCGATATACTATTCCTGAATTTTGAATTTTGATTATGTCATATTTTAACATTATAGTAACAATTCTTGTTTCATTTCTTGATTCACCTATGGAAATGAAACATTTCCCGTAACCATATAATAATCCATATAGTGAATGAATTATGATTATAACAACACAATATAACACCAATGGTGTTTTTTTCGCATCAAGTGTCGATAACATTTATTAATGGAAACTGACTAAAAATATAAATAAAAAAATTAGAGGGAAATTCTATTCTCACATTGAAAATAAATTGAAATAAATATTATTCATAAAATAATCTAAAAATTCATTCTATTGAAAATAAATATAGAAAATTAAAAATTAATATTTACTGAAAATAATGGTAATGATTTATAGATAATCATTTCATGTAATTAAGTTAAAAATTAAATTTTTTCGAACATTTATTAAGGGATTAAAATGTGAACCATTCAGAAAACATTAATAAATTTTCATATTAAAAGGTGTAAATTATAGTAAATAATAATAAAAAACTAGCTGTATTAAAACATATATGTTAATAAAATAATATATTTAAAAAAATTACATAACAAGTACATAGAGTATAATGATTCTTCATCAAACAGAAGATTCAAGATCAATATCACATATAAATGACTTTCTTTATGATTCATTAGCCAATAAGGTAGGAAATAGAAATTAGACATGTATAAAATTCATCAAAAATATCGAATAAAATATATTTATATCTAGATAGTAATTATATCTAACATCCCCCACTAATGAATCCTTATCCTAATAAATCTTGAGAATAATGGATTTAATGACCCAAAAAACCATTACGACTTTGTTTACTTTTCACCCATAATCCAAATACATGAATAAAATATGATGAAAAATATAATTTAATTATAATAAGAATATATATGAAATAACATGTCAAATTGTTGTATATAAACATCATAAAATATTATAGGTGCATAATATCAGGATATGACCAAAAGTAAGATAATAAGAGATGAATAAACCTTACAATGATCATATCATTAAATTTAGAATTAATAAAGGGATATATTATGTGATACAAGCATTTATATATAAAAAACCTATAAAAATACATAATGAAAAAAATTAGAGATCAATTAAAACATAATCTTGAAATAAAAATGTCCACTAATATGTATAATAACCCAGTAGTGGAAAATTGAGTTAAGAAATCCATTACCCCATTGTGATATTAAATTTTTTTTAAAAAAATATTTTAAATTACAAAAATATATATAATAAATTAAGATTGATTCATGATATCACATTTAATAGGGGTATTACATACATCCCTTAAATTAAATTAATTGTATACCGTGAAATTTTTTCTCAATGAATGGAAATTATGATGAAATATCTTAACATGAGTCTTTATATTCCATTTATGTCCTCTTAAAAGATTAAAATAAAATAAAAATAATTATTTAATATCAGAATAAAAAATTCAGGTTTATTCCATTCTACATTATCAATTTAATTCATTTATTTTATTGATATTATTGTTTACATAATCAGTTAAGTGCATTATAGGTGTATTGAAAATGATTGGTCCATGATTTCCAAACATATATGGTGTATTGAACATATTCAATGGGTTGGTCAGAAACTTATATATAGACATATAATAAATTAATAATTATCCTTTTTTATATAGAAATTATACTATTAAAGAAATCCATGACTTATGTTATGATAAGTTAATCATGTTACGGTTTCGGAGATGGTCGGTCATATGTATACACGAGTAAGGATTCAATTATTACATGATAATTATAGAAAAGAGTTTAGTTTTATGTTATCATACCATAATGAAAATAATATAATTAATATTTAATTATTTCATTAAATATATGTTCATATATCATTAATGATATGTTGAAATAAAAAACGAATGACATTTCTCCGTGGAGGTGGTAGTCGACACGTATGCATGAACAAAATTATCTATTTTAAATGAATGGAATGATAAGAAAATAAATTATATGCTATCATTAAAAATTAATAAACATTCATGATTAAAAAACTTTTTATCATAATTACAACCATTAGTGAATGTAAATAATGGAAACTGAATTATATCAGTTAACGATGTAGTATTTCAATGTACATTTGAATGATGGATTTATTTTTCATTTTATATAAGAAGAGATAAAAGTAGGTAGTGTAATTTAAATATTTAAATATAAATATTATTCATATAATTATTTTATTATAAAAACATGGTTAATGAATATTTTATGTAGGTGAAAGAGTAAATAAAATAAAATAATCAGTTGAAAACAATACATCTCTTACAGAAAAACATCCTTTCATTATAGTATAATACCTCCATGGTTATAACAGTTATAAAATTTATAGATTAAGGGTGTGGGTAGGGATGTTAGTATGTTATTTTAGGTTGAGATTATGAACCAAATGGTTCATGATGAGTTTATAAATGTGGTAAATATGTGGCCTTTTATATGATCGGGGAGGTCTCTTAAAATTTCGTAATGTATTAAATTTATATAAATTAATTTCCATATTTAAAATGTCAAAAAATGAAATTTATCAGGGAAATTATATAATTTTGGGCCTAAAAAGAATCATCTATTATTAATTTGAGATGTTTTATAATATTTTTCCCTAATCAATTTTTTATCCACTTTCAACCATTTTTAAAATTACCATGCCACTTATGTGTTTATGATTTAGGGGACATAAAATATCTTATAAATGGAGAAACATACCATAAATTGAAACTAGTTGATATTATTATGAATTTATAATTTTCTTTTCTAAAGATACTATTTTTATCAATTTAGATATCATTTAGTGAAATAATATTTATTATAAAATATCATTACTTTTAATTATTAACCTATTTTTTAATTGAACATTGAAAATATTCTGAAAACTATGGAATTAAAATCTAAAACATTCACACTTCCCAAACAAGTTATAATTACCTAAGAATTAATGTAAACTAATAAACCATTAAATATATATTAATTTTATTATTTTCTGAATCATTAATTTTTATTTTCTATTAACTAAATAACAAATGCATTATCATTAGCATTGTCTTAAAGATGGTATTACATCAAAAAAATTGAATAAATTATAATTCCAAAGAAATATAAATTTATTTTTTAAAATGAATATTTATAATAAAAAATGTATTCCTTATCACTTTCACAAATTTTTATACATATCCAAAGTAGTGAATGTTTTTTTATTACTGAAATTATTATATATCTCATTTCCAGGTTATATGGGTATAAATTTTATAATTCAAGGTAATTTCATGAAATTTGGTCACAATATTGACATAATATTTAAATTTCACTTGTTTTTATGTTATTATAATCCATGTCTCTTTAGTTTAACCCTGGTTAAACCTATTTTACCCTTAACCGTGGTAATAGATTATACAATAATTATCATTAACAATAAAAAAATTATTATTTGGGCCATATAGAATATATTAAATATTATTATTCAATATAATATTTTTTTTAAAATTAAATTCAAATTAGTTTAATAATTTAATTTAAAATAAAACTTACCAGCACAAAGAAATTAATTTTTATTAAAAATATTTATTTATTAAAAAAAATATGATTTTTCATTAACAATATGAAAAATAAAAATAATTATATGAAATAAAATTCTAATAAATAGATATATGATATATTTATTCCTTTTAATAAATTCCTTATTAGATATTTTATTATACGTTGAAATGAATATACATTATTTTGTTAAAAACTATTTTCATAAATTTTCATTTTAAGCACAAATGAAATTATTCCAAAATCATGAAATTTTATGATTCAAATTAAATTAATCATATTAAACATAAAAAAATATTTATTATTTTTATTTTAAATACATTTTAATGAATAACGAGGATATTATATTAAGTAACATATTTATTATAAATGAGGGTTTTTAAAATTTAATTCAAAAATGATGTCTATCTTAAGAAATTCAAAACATATAAGTAACATTAATTAATTTAATAATTAATTCCCGATGTCAGAGGAAATAGCGTGTTATTATCAAACAATAAGTATCAAAAGATTGACACTAGTTTAAGTCCAATTTCAATGTTAAATTAATTCCAACGACCACTATTGGATTAAATGGTAAAAATATATTCTAATTGAACTTTAAAACCAATTCAGAAGATAATCTAACCATATAATTAAATTAGATAAAAAAGAAGTTTTGATGTAAAATGCAGTATTTTTCACTATTCATTAAAAATTGATCATTGTTAGAAAAATACCAAAAAAATTATCCAATATAAATTTCAATGTCCCAATAATAAAGAATATATTTATTTTGACAAATAAAGATTATAAAATTGTCAAAAGTTTGATTTAAAAATGGTTTACCATCAAAAGGTAGTAAAACAATCTTTTAAAAATATTAGTGTATTCCATGCTTAAGATTGGATTTATTCTCATTTTAAGCCTCTAAAACACTATCTAATTCATTAATAGACATAGATAAAAATTTCTATTGTTAATTACTTACATGGGATGTTAGATCCTTCCCCCCTTTAGAAAATTGCATCCCCGCAATTTATTTACTTATCGAATAAGTGGGGGTATTTATCCCTCATTCCATTTTCAGATTCCCATGTTGCCTCTTCAATCATGTGGTTTTTAGAAAAAACCATTACATGATTAATCACCTTATTCCGCAACACTTGCTTCCTGTGATCAAGAATCTGGACCCGTTGTTCCTCATAAGATAGGTTCTCTTCCAGCTGAACTACCTCTGGACTCAAAACATGAGATAGATCTGGCATATACTTTCTCAACATCGAAACATGAAAAACATTGTGTACCTAAGATAAACTCGGAGGTAAAGCCACTCGGTATGGAAATGATCAAACTCTCTCCATAATTTCATATGGTCTAATGAACCTTGTACTCATCATTTCTTTCCTACGAAATTGCATCACACTTTTCCATGGTGAAAATTTGAGAAAAACATGATCACCTACCTCAAAAGAATGATCCTTCCTCCGGTTATCCGCATAACTCTTCTGCCTGCTTTGAGCTGTTCTCATGTGTTTCTGTATCAGATAAATTTTTTCTGCCAACTCTTCTACCAATTCTGGTCCCATCAGCTTCCTTTCACCCACTTCATCCCAAAAAGCTCGAGTTCGACACCGCTTCACATATAATGCCTCAAATGGTGTCGTCTGTATACTGGAATGAAAACTTTTTTTATATTAAAATTCAACAAAAGAAAGATGTTGGTCCCAACGTCCCTGATAATCCATCGAACAATCACGTAGTATATCTTCCAAAGTCTGAATTGTTCGTTCTGATTTCCCATCTGATTGAGGATGAAAAGCGGTACTAAAATTTAATTCAGTACCCAACGACTTCGGAAGGCCTTTCCAAAAGTTAGAAGTGAACCTGGGATCACGGTCAGATACAATGGAGAGAGAGGAACTCTATGTAACCTTACTATCTCTTTAAGATACAAATGGGAATTTTGATCTAGGGAAAATGTATCTCAAATAGAATGGAAATGAGCATATTTAGTCAAGCGATCTACAATAACCCAGATTGAATTATTACCTCGAGGTGTCTTCGGTAATCCCACAACAAAGTCCATGGATATATTCTCCCATTTCCACTCTGGCACTGGTAAAGGCTGAAGCATCCATTTCGGTAACTACAGCTCTACTTTAACCTGTTGACATGTCAAACACTTCACAGTAAAATCAACAAGATCTCTTTTCATTCCATCCCACCAGAAATACTCCCGTAGATCTCTGTACATCTTAGTACTGCTAGGATGAACTGAAAACGGAGAACTATGAGCTTCACATAACAACTATCTCTTCAATTGTGAATCACAAGGCACACACAATCTATTCCTAAATCTCAAAACCCAATAATTATCAATGTTTAATTCAGGCAACTTACCCTTCTGAACCAGCTCTACCTTTTTCTGCAACTCACTGTCTTGCTTCTGTGTTTGCTTGATTCTGTCTGATAGAGAAGATTTCACTGATACCTGAAACAAAACAGAAGAACATCCTGCACCAAAAACTTCTATGCCAATGTTCATCAAATCCTTAACCAAAGGATCACGTTCCAAACACAACATTGTTAATGAAGCATTACTTTTTCTAATCAAAGCATCAGCCACTTTATTTTCTTTTCCCGTATGGTAAGGAATTTTACAATCATAATCCTTGATTAATTCCAGCCATCTCCTTTGTCTCATGTTCAATTCTTTATGAGTGAATATATAATTTAAACTTTTGTGATCGATATATATTTCACACTTTACTCCATAAAAATGATGCCTCCAAATTTTTAAAGCAAAAACAATAGTATCTAATACCAAATCAGGTGTAGGGTAATTTACCTCATGAGTTTTCAACTGGCGTGAAGTATATGCAATTACCTGATCATTATGCATTAGGACGCAACCAAGTTCTTTCAATGAAGCATCACTGTAGATAATAAACTCCCCATTCCTGGAAGGTAGTTCCAAAACTGGAGCATTCACTAATCTTCATTTCAGTTCCTCAAAACAATCATCACATTCTTTTGTCCAGATAAGCTTAATACCCTTCCGAGTTAGCTTAGTCATTGGACTAGATAACCGTGAAAATTTTCTAACAAACTTTCGGTAATAGCCTGCCGAACCATGGAAGCTACGAATCTCCGTTACATATTTGGGTCTTCACCATTCTTTAACAACTTTTGTTTTTTCCAGATCAACAGTTATCACATCTTTAGAAACAATATGACCAAGGAAAGAAATTTGTTGCAAGCAAAACTCACACTTTCTGAATTTCCCATACAATTTCTTTTCTTTCAAGGTTTGCAAAAATAACCCTTAAATGACTTTCATGCTCCTCTTTACTTTAGAAAACACCAAAATATCACCAATAAAAACAACCAACATTTTTCACCTCAGTCAACCGAGCCATCACTGCAACAAACTGTTTAGTTCCGATTCTGACCATCTCAGGATACTGATTTGAAAGGTAATTTCTCTCTGTATGCCTTCCCAGAAAATCTGATCTATTTCCTCTATGAAAAACCATTCTTAACACAGAAATATCTTAAGTGAAGTAACATGGTAATATGTAAATGCTATATCATTTCAATTTGACCATAAAAAATATTTTTGGATATTTATTTAATAAAATTCTAACTCCTAACGTTATCTAAACCGACCGCTGATACCAACTATAAGGCCCCAACCTTAAACCTTACTTAATCTTGAGTTATTACAAGATTACACATTGAAGATCTTTTCAGTTTTATAGTTTTAGAGAATTAGATCATTAAACATGCATTACATTCCACATTTAATCAAAGTGGTTACATAAAAGATAGTATTCATTTTTTTCCATCAACGGAAACATATTTAAAATTTAACATGGATTCTTTCTTGACACATTCTTGAAACTATTATCATATCATGTACCCTTCCGTTGACCTGTGAAAAACATTTCAAAAACTTGGGATGAGTATAAAAAGCTCAGTAAGGGATATACAAATTTGGAAAAGAAACATGACTACATATATACATAAGAATGAAATCATACATTACCCATAAAACATAATCACTTTAACATACCTCATCAAATCATGAATAAATCATAGAAATCATAAGACATAACAGTAACTTGAGACATTCATAACATTCTTACATAGGGAGTAACCCTCTTGGTTACGTTTGGAATACCCATCACAGTATATTCCCTAAATCTCTTTGGAGAAACCTTAAGGTTTAACTCCTTCGTGTTACCCAATGCATTGGAGAGCTATATCGGGCTCACCTTCCCTTAGTTTATCACGGAACCACCCGTCTTCAAAACAATGCCCATGAACCATAACATAATCGTAACACATAATAAATGCATAAAGGAAACATAACATTTCCACATTTCAATCACAAGATATTAATACAACACATTGATATAAAAAACATTATGAAAACCATTTTGAATAC
This sequence comes from Viscum album, assembly GCA_963277665.1. NCBI lineage: Eukaryota > Viridiplantae > Streptophyta > Magnoliopsida > Santalales > Viscaceae > Viscum > Viscum album. Next base: position 476,167,366 of record OY728126.1, read on the forward strand.
CAAAATAAAATAAAAGTAAAACATGGTATTTATTTTTCTTTAAAAAAATAGTATGGCTTGTAGAGGAAGCCGAAACTCAAATAATGATCACGCCGGCGGATAAGTCGTTGTCGCCGCATACGTACGACGAAAACGTTCCATTTTTTCATTTAGTAAATGCTTCATATAAAAAAGATTCCTTTTGAATAAACGTAAATGTAAAAGGAGTTTATACACCTTATAAAATAAGGTTGTGTATAAAACAAAATATGCCTCAATGAAAGGAGATTGAGACGAAGTCCCATACCTCGGGTCCGACTTGACTCGATCGTTCATTAACCTCCTGAATAATAAACTTGAGTTAATTTATACTTGCTTAAGAACCTTTTTCAAGTTAATTATTCCTTTTATATCACTTATTACTATGTCATGCACACTATGCAATTATTTAATTTAATAACGGTCATTTTAACGATCATTGGTACTTGAGTCAAAATATGCTCTTTATAATTACAAGTTGTTCATGTATCCATTATATCCAGAGTTATACTCATGATTTATATATCTTATATATCATATATATTCAGTATATACATGAATTTATAATATTACACAATGTTTAGAGGTAAGAAATAAAATGCACCGTTCATGGAGACGGTAAGCCGTACGTACGCATGAACGCTACTTTCATTTCTATTTCATATTTTATGGAAGGGAATCATAATGAAATAAAGTTATATTATAATTCCAGTATAATATCATATATAATATCATTAATTACATCCTTTATATGTCCCACATATGGCATTAATGAATCAAATCACTTTGAGAGGGCTGTAGTCCGCACTTCCTAAAATGAAGATATCACGTTTACCCATAATAGAAACCATAAAGGTATGACATAAATGAAAAATAAAAAAGATTAAGTAAAACATAAACATTTTATATATCATATATAAATATAGTGACAACTTAATGGCCACCTTTAAAGGTGTTATATGAGTGTTGAACGATCATTATTTTGTGAGGCAGAAATTCGCCATCCACAGAAACAATATGATCTTTAACCATTAGATGTAGGTGTGTGTATGTGTAGCTCGAATCCTTCTAATAACAACATCCTAGTATATGGAAGATACTCGTGTTGTTACAAAATAAATGAATAAAAAGTGTTTAGGGGGTTGGAGAAGCCTAATAAAACATAAGAACACAAGAGAAGACACTACCTTTAAATCGGGTAACTCTTTTTTATTTGAGATCAAAGGCTTCCTTGGGAAGACTTCTGCCCAATGTGAGGCTTCTAAGAGTTATAGAGGGATGTGGAGAGACAGAATGGGCAGGTGTTGGCCAAGCCAAAGGCTTTGTAAGTGTGGTTAAGGTGGTAGAGGTGGGGGCCTTTTATAAGAGGGGAGGATGGGCACTCTTAGAAAGTTAAGAAAAGATACTTTGTTATAAAATTATTTTTGGATAAAAAAGGCCCCACAATTATATATTTCAGGGATAAGGTGATAAGGGTTCGAAATAAACCTATCCAATTGGTTTTTTACATGTTTAGGTCTTATATTTTACATTTTATTTTCATTTTATTTAAATCGTTAAATAATGTGGTAATCGCTGCATCATCATGGTGTCATAAATAATTTAATTTATTTAATGTCTAAAAATTATAAAAAAAAATAATATGAGGTTAGAAATATTTTTAGATTTACAATGCCTATTTATTGTCGAAAATATGTCTTGTATAACTCCATTTAAAAATTGTTTTAGTAAAAACAACTCAGAATTGTGTCATTTTTACTTTTACATTAAATAAAAATAATTAATGTCATTATCTTACCCAAGTGGCTCCAGGGGGTCCCAAAAATAGACCCATGGGTTTTCGTGGTCGTCCATGACACATCCAATAAGGGTAGGACATGTGTCTATGTCATTTCATTTTATTAAAACATTATTTTTACCTTAAACTACACTAATTACCTCTAATCGTGATTAAAAACACAAAAGTTACTATTCACCAAAAATTTATTTTAATCCCATTGAACCAAATTTTACTTCTTAATGAAAAACATGTATGTTGGATTTTTGAAATTCAAAACACAGAGGTGGTAAAATTTTATTTAAACAAAAAATCAGTTTTTTAAGTACCACTTAGTGGTTTCACTATTCATCAAAAATTGAAGTTTTTCAGAAAAATACCAAAACTTCACCCTAAGCTATATTTGATATTCTGAATTCAAAAATGATTTCTATATTACAAAATTCAAAACATATAAGTTACATTAACTAATTTAATAATTAATTCCCACTGTCAGAGCAAATAGCGTGTTTTTATCAAACAATAAGTACCAAAATATTGACAGTAGTTTAAGTCCAATTTCAAAGTGAAATTAATTCCAATGACCACTATTGGATTAAATGGTAAAAATATATTCTAATTGAACTTTAAAACCAATTAAAAATATAATCTAACCATATAATTAAATTAGATGAAAACGCAGTTTTGATGTAAAATGCAGTATTTTTCACTATTCATTAAAAAATGAACATTGTCAAAAAAATACCAAAAAATTATCCACTGTAAATTTCAATGTTCCAATAATAAAAAATTTGTTTATTTTGACAAATAGAGATTATAAAATTGTCAAAAGTTTGATTTAATAATGGTTTTCCATCAAAAGGCAGTAAAACAATCTTTTAAAAATATTAGTGTATTCCTTGCTTGAGATTGGATTTATTCTCATTTTAAGCCTCTAAAACACTATCTAATTCATTAATAGACATAGATAAAAATATCTATTATTCATTACTTACTTGGGATGTTACAATTTCTTACTAGTCTTCTTAACTTATTGAGTATGTGTCCCCTCACACAGAGAATCTGCAACAATAATTCATTTCCTAGTCTTAGCAGCTGGCTCAATGTAATAGGATTTTAGATATTCAACCCATCATCATGCCCAAAAAAATTATTTATCACTATGTAAATATATACATATGTCTCAATTGTTCAATAAATACCACAAAATTCTCTCCTAGAAGGTATTTCCTCCAAAACATCAAGGCATGTACAATAGATGCCATTTTTAGGGAATCATTTGTGTAATTATTATCAAGAGGACTCAATTGGAACAACCCATCTATAATGAGTCTATCATACAACATCATCACGGTTACTATCACAATGTTAGATTCATCTGAAAATACTGCATAGCCTCTTCCATTTACTTTTATAAATAGAATAGGTTCTGAGGAAAGCCCTCCTTTCACCTCCTAAAAGACATTCTCGCAGGTTTTTTACCACATGAATGTATCATCTTACAGTATAATGAAAATAATATGTTCATAAAGTTATTATAAGTCTTTTATATAACATATGTGGTAACCAAATATCCCCATGAAATATTGTATGTTAATGAAATTAATTGGATACTCTTAGGTAACGACATTTTTCAATTTCTCTGGGTAAACAGAGACACCATCCTTTGAGATAATGTGACATTGGTTGTGTACCTATTTGGACTATTTGTTTTTTTGGTGGGATTAGAATACATATAGTTCTATATCAATGTAAGTAAAAATATATTAATATAAGTGGAAAGGTCGCTCTGAGTATGAGAATACAATAGTATTTCATCTATAAATACCCTATAAATGAATGATGATAGGTATGGAAAAAAAATTTCATCAAAGCCTTAAATTTTGTAGGCATGTTTTTAAGACCATGTAGCATTAAAAATTACCCATATATGTTATAAAATCTACAAATATCAATATGTGTTGTATCTAATGTCTTGACTCAAACCAGATGATTGCATGATATCAGCTCCATATCCAAGAAATCTCTCTCTCAATTGAGCTACTCAAAAATATCATCTATATGAGAAAATAGATATTGGGTTTTCACTATAGGAAGATTAAACCTATAGTAATCCACAAAAATATTTATGGTTTCATCTTCCTAATTGGTGAAAAGACAAATGAATGCATGAGAGATGCACATCACTATTTGAAACCCTTGGCCCATATATCTTCTAACTAACTCTTTAGATACTACAACTCAATAGTAGTCATCCTATAAAGAAAAATTAATACTATTTCAGCTCTATGGACTCGATAGATAATAAATTATACCTCTATTTAAGGATGTAGTCCTGAGTTTTCATTGAGTAATACATCCCTGAATTGATAAATTAAAGAGGGGAACTCAATTTTCTATAGTCCAGGATATTCCATTTGACTTATAGAAATATAGGATATCACTCCACCTATAACGTGATTTTGTATTTAAAATATACCAACCTGGACATCCAACTATTCATTGTGAATATATGTTTCACCCTCTAGTGATGTATATGATACCACTGCTGATATAAATCTTCAGAGTCGTGATAGGATACCAATCAGTCCATCCCAAGACTAAGCCCAAAGATGGTCATCTCGAGGATGAAGCGGTTCCATATAAACTGTGGCCTCCCATGCGATGAAGGTAGTTATTTACCTAGTGTATCAGCATTGATTATACACTCAATGGTGCATCTATTATCACAACACCACAAGTGTTCTCAACATGAGGCATTATACTCTACACAATGTGATCAAATATGAAATAATGTTATGAAATTGGATTAAATAAGAAAGAAATGATATTTGATGATACTATAATAGTACTGTGAGTAGTAAATATTCATGTACCATGATATTTTGGTATAGGATGAACTGAATAGATATATCATGATCCCCATCCATGTACTGCCAACTAACTAGTTGGAGTAGGTCTGATCTGTTGGTGCTGAAAATCTGATGTTAGGATAACATGTCTATGACCTCTTCCATTGTATGTATAGCCTATATTAATACAAATAACATCTAATAAAGGAACCATTGGACCTACTCTATAAGGTGGAGCTAGCACAGATCATCTCCCACATGGAAAATATTGGAAGGTCCTCAAAAATCACTAATTATTCACCAATCTACTACAGCCTTTGAACTCTACAAGGTATCTTTGAAATGAAGGCCTCTTATTCCCATTCATCCCACATTGATTACATAAAAGATAACCTAATGTTGGTGTCAAATGTCTGTTGTAGATCAGTCATGAAGACTCAAGGAATCACTTCCATCCACTAGTAGAAACACTATAATATTTGGGTTCTAAACTACACTTATTCACTAAATTTTCTTCCCTCGTGCTCTTCTCTATGATAATGGTCTGGTTCACAATCTGAGATATTTTTTTCCTCGGTAAAATTGTTACCTAATAATGAATAGGATACCTTAAACCCTCCAGAAATCATCTTTCATTCACTTTATTATCAGTAGTACAGATATGCAAAAAGCACCAAGGCTCTATAAAACTAGTTGAATAGTCCAGGACTGTCATCGACCCGTAATTTGGGTTAATGATTTCATTAGAATGATTGGCCCTTAGGGTCCTTTTAATGAAATAATCAATATATCTAGAATAGAAGTCCCTCCAAATAGATTCATTATACTAACCATCCTAATTTATAATATCCCACAAACATTTGGCATATCTAATCAACATATATTTAGAGATTTTCCCTCTAATCTCAATTAGTGTCTCCAAATGCACAAAAATATACATAATAGTCCCAATTTGTATCTCTATATCCTGTGGTCAACCATCGCCAATAAATGTGGATGGATTCCACTCCTATAACTCATGAGACAAATATCCCTTAGTACGGACAAGGAGAAGAGATCCATATAAGGTTTTCATTATCATTTTGATGTCTCATCAAAATTGGGCATCATCACACACATCATGAATAGGAAGATTTCCCACATGAGGAACTACTAGATATATGACATGTGGATCAAGGGCCACTAACTATGAACCATAGTTGTCACCGCCCACTTGGAATATGATAGGACGACATTATTGTTATTTGATTTTAAATTTATTAATGGACACCTCAAATAAATTTTGATAATGTAAAATCTAATAACATATAAATAGAATTTGTATTAATAATTTCAATGTCATCATCTCACCCATCTTCCAGATCAATGAGTTAGGTCTTGGTGATAGACAATTTATATAAAATAAGAAGGATTCTAACTACTCCCCACTACTTAGCCTAGTTCTAGGTCATTCTCCGTATTGTATAATTTAAATTTTATTTGATTTCTATTAGTATTTCAATACATTTTTAAATGGTTGAACCAAATTTTTCACCACATTAGATACCTAAGGACCCACACACCTTAACAACCTAAAAATTATGTCTAGTCAATCCATACTATAACATCGTCTTAACCTTGAGACCAATGATCTCAGAATCAACATTAAATAGTTGATTAGTTATGGTTTCTGACATTTCTCAAATATGAAAACACATTTTATGTCATGGAAGGTACTCTAAGTACAAACAAGGTTTTTAAATCCACAAAATGATTCATTATCCACTAACAATTCAATTTATATCAATTAAAGTAATAGTTGAAATTATAGGCAAATGTGACTACCATAATGATCCTATATTCCATGACATATGAATGTCATATAATTTTTTTACAAGGTTCCTACTATGTTGCATGATTAGTTCTTCATTACCGTCAAACAATTGGCCCAATGATAAATGATAAACCTCATTTAAATCAATTATAGTTTCAATATTCATGAACATCACCCAATATTGGAATCAAATCGATTTTAATATTCAAACTAATGAAAAAAAATTCATTAGAGGCAATATGATTTATCTCTATACACCCGTAAGAAGCACCAAAAAAAAACTAATTAAAATAATCCATAACATTCTTGATATTCTAAATATTGGCTCAAAATAGTAAAACACTAAAATAATTTTATAATCCCACTTTACAACGTCCCAGAACCGGGTTCCACTCAGAGCATCCATGAGCTTTGTGGGACACAATACCTCAAGGGAATCTCTACAAATTCAGGAGGCCTCCAACTAGCATCTAGGTCCATGTGTGTGCCCATGGGGAGAATAATCCCTTATTACAAGAGTAAAACATTGGTACAATCAGAAAATAAATAGGATTTGTAGTATAACATTGAATAAGTAGAAAAAACATATATACTAACCGAGTATCAAATTTCAAAAATAAAAAGTGGTAATGTGAATCATATATAATTGATGATAATTCAATGTTTTTTCAATGAATAAAAACATTGATAAAAGGTAGATGGAATAACATGATATCGAAAAATAAAAAAATATTAAATATCCAATAATTTATCCAAGAATCATTAACTTCAATATGGTCATATCATACCAGCTACATTCTTGGTCTGGCTAGAAGTCACAGTTCTATAAGAGGATGATTCTCCTATCAACATTTGCAAGAATATAGTCTCCCTGAGTTCTATCGGTGACCCATATATAGTGCGACACAAATATTAGTATGTGAACACTATGAAAGTCTTAAAATAAATAGTTTATGTATAAAATATTGTATTGTGAACATATAAAAATGTAATAAAGTATTAAAATATATAAATGGGGCGGAATTGGATTCTAAATGGAACCTAGGCTGACACTACCAACATACTCCCATGCTGAAGTGTCCTTAAAAAATTATCAAGGGACACTATGATGGATATCACATTTATAAGGGACACCATGACTAGTATGAAAGTAGTGAAGGGGATTCTATTCTCAGTATCTCAATAGTAAGGGAACCAAGCCTAATATCACAAATAGGGTTTCCATGCCCAGTATCATAATAATGGATGTCATGCTCAATGTCGTAAGGGATTCTATGCCTATGTAGTATCATTATAGATTACTTTCCCACATCATATTCATATAAATGGATTATAGGGATATGTTATATAACATATATATAAGGTTTTTTAGGACCATATCATATAAATGAGAAGGTTCTCTTAAAATATTATATATAACTGTTAATGGTCATAGTTTCCAATTAAAATAAGTCAATAAGGACAACATGACCAGTAAACTATAACTTTCATAATGAACATCATTCTCATATTTCATAACTAAAGTGTGTCACCATTCCAACACATCCTTATCAATAATATATAACATGATTAGTGTGAACCAATGAATAGTTGATTAATAATTGAAAAGTTTCATTAACAAGGGTGTGACCATTGCTCAAATTTATTAATTTATATGGGATTACCACTAACACCTATCCAAGTTAATTCATTATAATTTTCCAAAGGAATGATCCATGTTATGCCACTACTTGAATCCAATATCGTAGGGATATCATCATTTAAAAGTAAATACAAACACTCTAATTTTTAGTTTGTACATATATTCATGGAATCCATTTAGGTATATATGATGGATCACCCAAAAGGATGGAACCTGTTAAGTTAATCAAAAAAATATGTATTTGGGAACTAACATGCTATTAAGCACCAATAACAGCATAAAATTGAATGCCACTATTATTTAGGGTATATTCACTTTGAAATCATAATGCGGCTCAAAAAACATATTATAAAACATAAATACTAGAGGAATAATTTATAGATTTACAAACTCATATTTGTACAACCATAATCATAATTTATCATTAGTTAATTCTTCATGGAATAGAATAAATCTTAAGACTTCATCAAGGCATATAAAATATTACAATTACGTATGAAACACAATAAATATATTGGGGATAAGTGAAATGATAAACAACTACATATGAATAGTGCTATTTTATGTGTGGATCCAATGAGATAAATATTTCCTGAATCAAACATCAGATGAATTTTTTCCTTCAATTCCAAGGTTAGGCCATCAAACGAGCTCAAAAAGATTGAAAAATCCCAATACTATCTTTTGGAAGAGAAATAAAATAAGGTTTAATTTTATTGTCATTTTAAGATAAATTTAGTAATTTTACCCCTAAATGGATTCACATGGTTAGGGTATATGATTTTCCAAACCATACACCAATTGTGCACATCCCACTAATTAAGGTGGGAACCCACATGGTTTGTCTTGGTGACTATGGAAACCATTCCCCAACCATGGGGATCACCTATACTACAAAATATATGCATTTGTCATAAGTGTAATGCCCCTGGCGTATGTTTAGTGAAATCTTTTTTCTCGAAATCACCCCAATTTCCCCCCATGAATGGTTAAGAGTGACCATGAATGATGGGGCACATAGATTATATTAAATGTGCATCCTAGTGTTTTCATCCACCGTGATGAGTTATGGGCACCAAAAAAGACCCAGACACCCACACAACCATTTTTTCTTCAATGAAAAGCTATATTATGTCTATAATAATGAATTATAGTGCATTTAAATGGTTATATACATAAGATAAATGCTCTTCTGTTATGTAGATGATTATTTTCAAATGAAATATAATTTTTGAATATTTTTGAACAATGATTTAAAAAAATATTATCAAAATGAAACGATTATTTTCCCCAAGAATGTTTTCTTAATGTTTTTATACTATTTATTTTAACCAAATAAATCATCCATCTATTTTAAATATGATCCACATGGTACATGTTTAGTTTAAATCATAGATATTCAGATTTTGGTAGATTTTAATATATTTTATAGAGGATGTAATAGTTTATTATAACTCAACATATTACTCAGGATGGTTTATGATTATGATTATTTAAATAGGGAAGGTATTAAAATTTTATATCCTTTCTTTTTGACATAAATTTTTATAGTAGTTATGTTTCACACCATATATATGAGGAATAAAATGGTCTTATTACGTGATGGGTGAGGCTCGTTTATAGGTATCACCTCAATGCATCAACATATCATCAACGATAAATCATTGAGCCTAACAATATGGGTTTATAAACATAAATTTAAACTACAATATAAATGGTATTTATATTTTTTTTAGTTGTTCGACATTATGAATCCCCTCATCATTATATCAATTATTTACGAATATGTGATTTTTCATTTAATTTGAAAATCTATGGATATATTTCAATATATTGTGATTTTTTATAGGGATTTATTTGATCATCCATCATTACTAATATATTACATTCATGTGATTATTTAAATAGAATGAGTTATTATTATTCAATATAAAATACTAATTATTATTATTTATTAACTATGTATTTATTTAATTTCCAACCTTTACTGAGCTTCTGAGATCACCCCTTCATTCTGATTTATTTTCCCCATTATAAAAGGAACTGATTCTTGATTGATATGAAAGGATATGATTTTGATAAATATGGAATTACCTATGAATAAAAAAAATATATTTTATGTATAAATAGTAATATTAATTAAATATATATATATATATATATATCATTTTCCTATTCTACTATGCAATTCAGTCTTTCCAAATTTCATTCCTTGTATATTATTCCTACACAATAATGTTACCACCAAATTTGAACTATTAGGGTCGACTTCATTACAGATGATATAATGGGTAGTTTAATAGAATAGATGAGAATTAGATTTATCAAAACATATATAATGGAATAGAAACATACATTTTACTTAGAGGATATGTATTTCTAAACATCCTAATGTTTTGGTAAATAATAGATTATGTTGTTTTTCCAAAAAAAATCATTTTCTGGACACTAGAAATAGAAATGGTTTAGACAGATACATAAATAGGTGTAATGACATTGAAAAGGTCACACTACACTTGGCTTCAGTGTTATCCAGTATATGAAAACGGGCATTACTACACACACAGTTTAACTCTCCCATTAGATATTCATGGAATAATTCACATTTTAATTATAATATATTATGATGTATTTAAAAATATTTTTTTTGTTTGAAATCATTCCCAAAATAACCATGTTTATTATTATGGGATTACCTTTTCATTTCATTTTAGATTTTTGTTATGTGATTCACTAGTTTTGGGATTTTTCATGATGTTCAAAATATAATTATATAATCTATTCTATGCCATTTTTTAGCAATGAAACATAGAGAAAATAATGGAAACCAAGTCAATTCATATACTTCATGTATGGATTTCCCACCTGGGAAAGATAATGAAGCCAGAGAAGGAGATTCAACGAAAATTTAAAAAAATAAAAATCATATTGGGGAAGATATATCAGGTTATGAGTTATAAACTAGAATATATGGATAATCCAATAGATCTACCATGATTTGTTATAATGACAGAGTGATGTATGCATTAGAATCCACAATTATTTAATGGGACTAAAAATTCATTTGTAGTTTAGAAATGCATATGTTCTATATAAATTATATTTTATAAATTTGGAAGTAATGGAAGGGATAATGTTGTGGTGGGTGTTCATTATATAACAGGACATTTAGATCGATGGTGGTCATTAATTCAAAACATGAATTATGAATAATAACTATAACTCATTGAATGAAAGGATTTAATTGTAAATATATTTAATTTATATTTTCATCCTTATAAATTAATAGAAATAGATAAAAAAGTAATTTATATGGATCTAAAGGTAAATAAAAATGTTACTACGTTTGAAGAAAAAATTTCACTGTTGACAACACATGCTAAAAACTCCATAAAAATTCTAAAAATAATGATTTCCCATTTATTTTATTTTATTATTCAAAATTTTTTAAACTGAGTTATTATCAGAAACAATCCGATAATTTGAGGATATATTATCATGTTGTATAAAGATAAATAAAAAAATCCACGTGTTATGAAATTTGAATGGAATAATGTGAATAAGATGATTGAAGAGATAAATAAATATACAGGGATTAATGGAAGGAAGAACATCTCTATGTGATAATTATGAAAAGAATCACCCTTATACACTCTTAAATTTAATGGATGCTCACTTAACGTGCGATGATAACGCCCATTATTCACATGAATGAAAGGTTTAGATTGAGTAATCTAATGTTTATTGATTCAACTATAATGATATAGGAAAATACACATATTAAAACCCAAATCATTATGGTAAAATAACCATGAATACTCTAATGTATCAAGGTTAATGTCATTCAATTACTATTCTAAAAGAGGAATGATTAACATTCACACTTATTTTGATTAAATAGTAATGTTTTAGGAGTATTATTTTAATGATATTCTTGTTTATGAATTGTACTATAGTAGTTTTCCTATAATAATTTAATGAAATATATTGAAGGGTACAAATGACCCTAAAAAGTGATCCATCGGAAGGTGGAGCATTTTGCAAAACACATGATTGAGTGATGATAACACATACTACTATCCCAATATTAACATAATAATGATAATGAATCATTTATGAAAAAGTATTGAAGGACTTAAAATTAGTAATTTATTTAATGGTTTATGTTATCTCTGTTGGATTTTACTGATTTTTTGGAATTATGAAATAAATATAACAGCTTGAGATTTTTACTACCATAGAATTCCTGATTATCGGTGATCTCTTATGTCATTTCTAGATATACTCTATTGATAAATGAAGAAATTTTATCAAAGGTACTCAAAAGTGATTATAAAGATAACATTTATCATTAAAAAAGTGTTTATAAAAGGCTATACTTTGTCATCGATTTTTTCTAGAAGTGATAAATGATTCCCCTTTATTAGTGTTTGATAGTGCTGATAAACATGAAATTTTTTTAGTGGGTTTTATTTAGTGTTAATAGTTTTCATAGTGAGTAACTTAATTTCTCTATAAATATTTATTTTTTTAAATAATATTTATATTACAATAACTGTATATATTTAAATATAACAAGTAACTAAGATTTATATAACATTTAGTAAAAAAAGAATCATATTTTCATTATTTTATTTTCAATAAATTATCAAATTTATATTTTTCAAAAAAAATTAATAGTATATTTGTTTACATTAGTTTAAAAATGTGTATATAATTATACTAAATATAATATTTTCATATTTTATTTATAAAATCTACAATATATAAATTGTTAAATTTATTTAAATATATTTATAAATATATTGATACTAAATAAATTAAATATATAAGTACAAGTATGATTTTGTATGTTTGTATGTGTATGTTGTTATATGTCAATATATATGTGTGTGTGTGTTTGGTTGTGTGTGTGCGTTTCTTTAGATATGTATGTGTACATATGTATGTTTTTCATTTTTACTTGAATATGTATGTGCACAAGTCTATTTGTCGATTTAATATTATTTCTAATTTTTAATAGCTCTCCCTTTTTATTATTTTTTGTATTTATTCATTTTTAATTTATATATTTTAATCAATTCATTTTGAATATATTTCTATTTTTAATTTAATTTGATTTAATTTTTGTTTTATGTTAATAATAATCTTTATATTCAATATAATTCATATTTAATAATATTTTATATACATAATCAATATCATCTATTAAATATATTTTCATCATTTTTTTTGTCTGTAATTCATGTA